>CM030370.1:981096-1581096 GCA_003604175.2 Clonorchis sinensis | reverse complement strand
TCTCGTTTTCCGGATTTATGCTTATCTTCCATTTACGATAATTATATCGGGGTGGCATTTCTGAATTTATTACGCGGCAATACATATGTTAACGTAAATTTTTCTCTCTCCCATTCATGTTGACAAAAGTAAGCTGGCAAAAGAAAACACTTGAAAAACAGTTTAGAACGTTGGCATTGTAATGGTTCACCAAATCGCTAAATACTGACCCCTTATTTACTGGATATTTACATGCCCATTGGTCATTACGGATTGCAACTCTATGTGACACAGCATTTGATTTGTTCTGTATTTCAGCAATCTTACCTTATCCAGTTTTCCTGGGTGTAAAGCAGAATTTCATATGAATTAATGATGTGAGTCAGAGAAGCCACACAATTTGCAGTCGGTGACGCACCGGTAGTTTCCATAACAAGAGAGCCTGTCAACACGATGATTCAATGAACCTCCAAAACAAAATTGGCTATCTGTAAGCTGTGCGTCTTATCTTCCCAAATTAACAACCTTTTATGGTGCCTAACTGCCAGGATAACTGCAGGATGGACGATGGCCGGGATTTTGCCACATGGCATTAGCATACACAATCAAAGGCGAGATGCAGAGTTGGGTTGTGCACCCCGGACCTTTCAATCAGCAAATTAGAATTTCAACCACAGAGCCACCTCTTGCGTCTCATCAAGCATCACTGGTTTATTCATGGACCTGAACTATTCTGAGAGGTATCACAAACATTTGTGCATATGATTTTAGGGATACTTGCTGACAATAACCATACCACCAGGGATGTTGGCCGTCGAATGGTAGTACCCAATACCAAGCACTAGAAACGTCCTCCGGATTTAAATGCAAATTGAATACTTTCTATGAGTTACGCTGTAGGCAATTTATAATATTCTGCTTTGACTGATTTTTCGTTTGCGGGATAGTTATAGTTATATTTATGTGCTCAAGACGAAGCGAATACATTGAAGCGAGACTGACACTTGACGTTTGCATCTTGCAACTCGGGAAGCGCTTGCAATGGGCTCGAGTCGAGGCAGCGGGAACGCCTTTAATCCCCTCGTTGGATTTGGTTAAAGGCTGCAGGCAACTATCAGAATATTCTGCAAAACCCAAACTCCTGAGTCATGGTAAGTTTATTTTAGCTCCAGAAAAAAAATAAATGAGTAACATTTCAATCAGATTTCAGAAGTGGTTACCTATACCAACGTGCAACATTTGCCAATGTCGAAAGGTGGTTCAGATCACTTCTTACTTGCCCATATTCGTGAGAAAGTTTTGCATGCTTAAAAGTGTTACATGGATTGCAAAAAAAGAAAGAAGAAACTTTAAAACAATCTATCGTGTGAAAATAATTATTATCTCAAAGCGCCACTTTACCCAATGTTTTTCAGCACCGTCTTGTTTCCCGTGTATATATTGTTGGTTTGAATCAAAATGTCATTGTGAGGTATCATTGGAAAGCGTCTAGAGGCAAACATTCTATTGGTCGCTTTTGGTAGCCCATCTAAGCATGAGGAATATGCTGGTCAGATTATTATTTGGAGAAAATTAATGCTTAAACAATATTTGGTGTGAGAACAGGTGGACGCCAACTATGATGCTTTTTCAGGGCAATCCTCGTAACAGGTAAAAACCGATAGTCCCCAGCCATTTGAATTTGATGATAGCTTTCCATAATTTAGTAAACAAACAAAAATTATTAATCATATAAACATTTTGCACACCGCTACAGTTTTGTTGGGCCTTGTGCTAGGTTTCAGACAGGTTTTAGACAATAATCAGCATTCAGGACCAATTTCCGATGACTCCTTACCAGGAAGATCTTCTCCAATCACAACACACGCTTTTCAAATGTTGCCGTTTTGACAAAGTAAGAAAACATCAAAAGCCATGGGTAAGCACCACTTGCTAGGTAGAACTTCTTCTCTATTTGCACAATACACGTTTTTAACTGTCCAACTTTTGGTATTGCGGTGGGAGAAGAAATGTTCATGGTTCCTCAATACTGAAATGTGGTTTGCAGGTAATTGTGCTTGAACGGCATTCATATCACTAATTTTACGTGTGGTTGCCTGCACAATTTAAGCGCCTTTGCAAAGACCATGAGGTAGGTTGTATAGACTTACCTTTCTTTATTTTCTCCAAACGACAGTAATCTGTTGATACAAAATGAATTGCCGCATGGCAGTTTATGCGTCGCGTAAAACTGAACTCGTCATTTGGTAGATAGGGTCACCGATACTGACTGATTTACATAAACAGGATCCGAGTGGCAATAAAGCACGCGAATAAAAATGAGTTTCGCACAATAGAAATTGGCAATCTTTGCAGCTTACCAATGCAGTCGTTCCCAGGAATACAGTTTGTTTCTCCGTCTAAAAAAAACGATCGTTTGTTATCTCATAAAAGATATTTCAATATTTTCTGGATATGGTGATGACAAATCATATGTGACGTTTTCAAATGTTTTTCCAGTAATACTCTCGTGAAAACTAATATCGTGCGCAGATGAGCGTATTTGATTCAGTCTTTACCATTTGTGTTCGAGTGAAATATGCTTTCGACTAATGAATAAAGCATAGCCAAATTGATTAACCTAACATTAGGAGTATGCGGCTGCGGGCTGCTGGAATTTTTGGAGCAAAATTGGAGTATGAGGATGACGGAAAATAAGAGGTTGTGCTTGTCTGGTTAATCCCAGGGGAGGAGAGTGTTGAGCAACCTTTTTGATAATTCCCATTATTACAACGATTTTTGTTACTTGCGGACGAACGCAGACGGTATTGAATTTTGTGGTGTGCACACAGCCTGGGGAACGCTCTATGGAACGAGGTTCACAAACCCAAAAATATGATCGGCGCCACACCAGAGGGCCAGCCGGGCAGTACAACTGGTGTATGTTGAAGTAGTGCATACAGAACAAGTGTTTCTGGCAGCTCACTCGTCAGAAGCTGGATAGGTCTATCAGACCGGAAAGGCAGTAAGGATGTTCAGAATGACAAATCACTAGTAAATTTTCGATGACATTATTGGAGTGCGATGTCCGCAGCATGTGGCGTATTTGGTTGTGTAATTTGGAGTAAGTAAGCCCAATGCTGCTCAAACGAAATATGGATGTGGCTACAGTCGTGGCCGCATTTTGCCTCATCGTCCTCATTTTGTCATCGGATTTTGTGCCTTGTCTATTTTCTGTTTCCCGAAGCTCTGTGTACTGGCGTGATTTTGTGTCTATTAACTTTACTTTCTTCAGCAGTGCCTAGAAGACGCAGTGAATTTAGTGGAGAGTTAAACCAAGTGTCGTTTTAGAAGCACGAGCATTTTTTGATTGTCATTCATTGGGCGAGCTTGGGTGACTGCATGATGGCAATTCATTGTATTGGGCCGGTATGCGTGACACGTGTCATCTAATAGGCCAAATCCGCGCTGAACGTAGCAGCTAGGTTGACAGGCTAATTTTCTTACAACGAAAGATATACGTGAACCGTTTTTATTCTAATGGTGAGATATTTCGTCTTTGTGGCTCGCTCAGTGTCGCGCGTGACGGTGGGGAATAACAAAACTTTAAAAGAATGCTCGAAAATTTAGTCACGGTGCTGGTTGAGAGAAAAATTCACGGAGTCTCTTTCTATGGAAATCTCAATACCAAGTATTTGAATCCGCATAACGCAACGTGAGTAGTAAACAAGTAAAACTAAAATATGTGGGCACGCTGTTTGCGGAAATCATCCGCTAACCCCGAAAGTCTCAGAAAGTTTTGGTTTGCTTCATTGGAGAACAATACTATACACAAATATATAATATTGTTTGCTTCTATCAATGAATGCTATACGAACTTACATGGATATTTGCCATAGGTTTTAACGCACCAAGCTGTAGCAAAAAGTGCAATTTCATTTGTAGAATGTACGTGCTGACCAAGGACATTCAGGAATCTTTAATTAGGAAACCACTTCAGGAAATTAAAAATAACAACATGGGGTGAAATGAATTAGAGGTATGTTTTATTTACGTACTCATACACTTGGCCCACTGACTGTTCTGGTGCATCTGGAGACACGAACCCGCGGTAACTGAAACAGTAACACATGTATGAAAACACAGTCGAGGAAAATTGACACAGGTTAGCAAAAAATGGAGGGCCTACCGTATGTGAAAACAATTATCAGTGCGGCAAGTGCGCTTGGCATTCTGATGGAATGTTGTTCTTCTATCATCAAGAATTGCATGGCTGATTTCCTGGCAGGTTATATACTTCACCGACTGCATAAACGCGCTGATGACCAATCACAACTAAAAGTACACTGCACTATGGGAAGCACTACGTCAACGAAAAGAGTTGTAGCAATTGTGTAGAAAAGAAATGTCAGTTTCTTTTACGCCTTAGTAGTTCCTATTTGTATATTAAATGTTCATTTCATTCCTTACCATCATCGATAAGGAAACATTCCGCCCGCATCCATACAAATGGTTTTCGTGGACCCCAAATGGCACAAAGTATATTAAGGCAAAATGTGTGAATCCTGAAGAACTTTCGTATTTCAGATCAGATGGGCTCTCCATGGTTATCACGTCAGCCAATTAAACTACTATGAAGTTCTTGGATCACGCTCAGAACTACTGTGTTTCAAAATAAGACTGTTCCGTTAGGCACTTACAAGACAGTTGATGAAGTTATATTTCCTCGCGCTGAATGACCCTGTTTGACAATTCCTTAAGCTACCGACCAAGAGAAGTCTTACGACGATTTTTAGAACATCCGAAAATGAACCGGGGGTGCGGATTTATTTTTATACTTGTCGCAGCGGCATGTGTGTGAGGAACCTGGCACTACTACCTTAAGTTTTGCTTGAAGCTTTACCAAATGATTTTCTTTGATGTCGGCATAGTTGGCACCCAGATGAAGCAGGGCTTTATACCAGGTTTTGAATCACTCACAAACTTATACTTTACAAGGCTGAAGAGTCAGGTGGGTAAAACGTCTCAGCCATAAACAAACCTATGATTTTTTTGACTGCATGATTATCTTTGGGCAGATAGCATTCTGTGTCACACAGAGCTTCAAAATGTGCGCAGCCTATTGCACCGAATATCTTGCGCCCAGGAGCACGCTTCCATCGCGAAGACTAACCCGTTTCAGTTCGGTAGATAATATTCCCGTTTATTGTCAAACAACCCTCAGCTCGCAAACGCTTCGCTGTAGATCTAGTTAGATGAGACGGCCAATTTACGTAAACAACCTTGGTATGGACAATCGCAATGATAACGCCAAAAGGAAAGGACGAAAATGGCAGATGAATCATGGAGATTGTGGCACTAATCAGCTGAATGCGACATTATTATAATGAGTAGCACCCACATCAAATTTTATCCGGGTGACGCACCGCTTAACAGAATGCTTGGAAAAATGTCAGGACCACATTTTTCAGCAGCAGTTATCATAAATCTTATTGTGGGAGTTGAGCAGAAGTTTGTCAACATTTGAGCGTTTTAAAATTTGTCCTTTTAGATTTTTTGCTCCAACTTCGTGAATCGTAGAGTGCTTCAGGCAATTCCCACATTTTCAATCATACGAAAAATATTTTTGAGGTGAGTTGTGCATTGCCATTCCCAAAGATTTATCCGGGCTCCTCCGAACAGCACTGAAACTTCTCGGCCTAGCGGTCGCTAATGTTTTAAACTTGGAGTCCATCTAAGGTGCTTCCCCACCCCGTTTCCTGGGTTTTCGGAAACCCATTGAATCGGAATTATATCAAAACGATCATTTTAATGTAAAACTGCGTGCTGACTTACCTCGTTGCTTGAATGTTGCTCTTTATTTTTCATTTCAACAATTTTCTAATCAAAATGCACCGCGAAACGAGGTTAGCGCCCACTATTACTTCTGTAGTAGTAATTCTACAAAATTAGATTCTGCACACGATCCTCAAGAATCGCAACAGGACGATTTCTGACTCCAATGACATTGTTTAGACAAAACTAATCTACCTAATCCGCCTAATTCATACAACTATAAATTCATGTATATATAGATATGTATTCATACAAAACAACGATCTACGAAAAAGGTGGTTGTGTGAAAATTATACCATTGCAATTTGGAAAACGTTGTATTGAAATCAAAGGTGGTCACCGGCAAACTGGTGAATATGCTTAATGAAGCTGAACGTCCGCTGTGTGATCCCCCCTACTAATTGAGAGCAGACAGTTAGGCAGGACTCAGTGTGTCTGGCTGAAAAGGTACACGAGTCGATTCCCCAAAACATGCCGAGACGCATTTTACAACTCGATACAGAATGTCATTTTCCAGTGGTTGGTTTGGTATGGCATCTCGCGTATATACAGATACTAAATGCATCAACGATCGGTAGCATCAGCCGTGTGTGATTTATTAGTTTCGTAAACGCGTACTGTGATATGAAATTTTTGTTTAATTCATACTCCGTAGACTCTATTCACCTGAATTTTGGATCCTAAGCAGACGTGGTAGAACATCCGGTGTTAGTTAGTTAGTTAGTTAGTTAGTTTACTGTAGCCTACTCCTTGTGGCTAAATTTAAGCATGCGACCTCATGGGAGGCAACATGCGCCCTTCATGTATTGACCCCATTTGCTGCTCATACGTTTGCCAAAACAATTGGAGAGCCAACGACCGTCTCTGTCAAAACGATATTCGTATGCGAATGAGCGCATATAGTTTATGTGCTGTTTTTTCCACACACAGCTGCATCTAAAACCATTGCGCCTATTAGCCTATAAACCCAAATTATCACCCATTTGTTGCTACGTGTTTTTACATGAACTTCACGAATTAAAATTACTCTAACCATACTCAGTGGATAAAAATTATCAAATCATTGTGTAGAAAATTGGGAGTCGGATAGAAGTTAAATGAGTAGGGATAAGAGAACGCCAGAAAGCTCAGTGTATTTGATTACTGCGTGGGAGCTGCCGAAACTGCGGCGAATCATAGTTTCGGAGCTTCGGGTTTCATTGCGCCTGACATTGCCAGCAAGTACTTTATGGGTTTCAAATATACGGTTTTCTGGCACGATATCCAAACATTTAAAAACATGCCGCCTATTCATTCCACTTTTCCGTGAACGGTTTCTTATATATCGCAGTTTCCTTACAAAAGATCAACAAATCCTTCGAGCAAACCGTTTGCTTCGCAGCTGAGTGCGTCAAAATCCAGCACTTCTTCCTACGCGAGTCCTAATGTGCGACCAAATGAACTGAGGAGTATGTCGTGTATTGCTAATATTTTTGGTTTTCGTTTGCATCATTTTTTAGTGGGCAGCATCTGTGGAGGGTACGTGCTGATCATTTTTAGCCAAGCCACTATTAGTTGTTGTGACAGCGGATGAGAGGTTTTAGCTCACATAATCAGTCGTATTTCATAATCTTGGCAGCAAAACTTTTTACCCAAGCATCAGAATTTAAAACATGAAGCCCATATATTTGCCTATTTCCAGCTTTTTTGTGGGGCTAATAATAAATTACTAGAGCGAAACTCTCTGAGGGTCATCCAGCGGCAAAGTTTTATAAGTAAAATCAAGAAGCGTTCACTAGGATGTGCTTCAAATATTTTGCTAGTTTGCTATTTGGTATTTTAATGTAACATTAACCAAATTATATTTGTATGATGGCAGTTAACCACAGGGAATCTCCAACGTAATTTGGTTTTAAATACCGTCGTGAACTCGAACAAATAACAACTTTAGCACTCGGACGAAGTGATCTGAATGCAACTGGGTATCTCCTTTGTGGCACCCTAAGATGCGCTATATTGTAAATAACTTGATAAGTACTCCACGAATCAATATTTAAGTAAGCAGTGTTCTTGCTTTCGAAAATTTTCATTCATTTTGGAATAAAATACCTGCCCTTAGTCGTCACATTGTGCTGGCACGCATACCTTTTTTCCTTTGGGGAGGCTTCTGCTGACGCAAAGCCATTCAATTTGCTACCCGTAAACAGCATTTTTTCATAGAACGTATAAAGTTGCGTTGGCTAAGGTACCACTGTCATTCGGGGTAAAGGATGTTTCTTTCGATGGTACCAGAGGAAGCGTGCGCGATAGCACACTTTGAAGTCATCTTCTCGATGTCCTACGTACACCATAATAAATCCTAAATTTCACGATCACCAGCTCTGAGTTGAAAGAGGAAAAATACTGCAACATCAAATGAGTGTAATGGCGCACTCGGATCTCCCAGATGACAAACAATTCAGAGTGTAGCAATTGACAGGAAACACCGGTGGATGGCAATATCACAACAAATAAAGATGTTTTAAAACAAGAAGTCGTTCAGCGTTTCCGGGCAACCTATCTTCACAGACTAAATTGCTCTGCTGCGTGTTCAGGCGGGCACATGAACGTCATGCAGATACTTGGAGTGATCGATGTAGTAGTTGAGTTTGTTCAGCTTGATTACTCAGCGGCCTGACGAAAGCCAAAACCACTCGCAAAAATGGCAACAAGCCGTCCAGAATTGTCTACATCCAACAGTTGTGAGCTTACATAACTTCCGGATCTTTACCAGGGATACTAGGTTCAATGGTGCAGCCTCAAGGGTAGGCTACAAAGTGTCCGTTGACGTCAAGTCCGTCAAAGACACTCTCCTGTATCTATAGTTAATAATCTTTTATATTCTTCATTAGATTTGTTCACGGGTACTTGCAGTGCGGCGAACGCTATCAGGATCTATAATCGTGACTGTAGAATTTACCATCGTACAGATGCACGGGAGCTTAAATGCATAAGCCTGCATTTTACACCAGCGTATATCAATCAAACATAAAGTTGCTAAGGCGACTGTATGGGTGCGACACTATACTGCTCAATATTACACGTGGAGAGCATTCCTGTGCCTGATGGCATCACTAAAGGTTGACTTCACGGATAGATATCGCGCAACTTTGTTCCATTTTACTTGCACACAATGCACTCAACACAAATCAAGGATAGTATCCGGCTAACGGAGATTGGTTCACAACAAATTCCAAATTTCAACATATGAAATGCACATTACATGCCTCAAGTTATCCACCCAACATAACGAGAATCGCATGTGCAGCTAACACAAACTCTCCACATTCCATTTCGATTCTTCTGTCAGCAAACAGCCTACACATGTTAAGTAATATTTTTTGAGCGTCAATTTCGTGTGTTTGTAATAGGTGCAGATATCTCAGCTACTTAATCTGAAGCAGATTTTTTTATTCTATGCTCGGTTCCAGTTCTTCACCATAGTTCCTGGAAATGACCAACGTTTGATTCTTTCGAATGTTATTTATTCTTCCATGTTTGTCTTTGAGCGCCGCATGTAGACAGGTCTAGCCACATCACCAAACATGCATTTTCCCAGGCTAATGAGTGCAAAGTTCGTAAAGGTTTCGAATCCGTCCTCTTTTTCGCATCATATTTTACTGATCAAAACACCGTTAATCACCATCATGAATATATGTACCACATGATCCGACGCTTGGCGCGTGTGACGGTAAAGATCATGGGTCACAAATATTTGCAAATCCTTAAAATGAAGTTCAGCCAAACCTGTGGTGCATAAGTGAAGCGAAGTCACTTCTCCCCTCTGGTGCTATCACTTTGGTGCACTTTAATATCCAAGGTGTTTATAAACAAGTTTGATGTACTTGGCGTGCTCAAGGTTATGTACGGTGCGAACACCGGCACGCTTGTGATGCATTTTCTAAAGTTCCCAACATACTGAGTAGCTCAAAATATCTGTGTATCAAAGGATGTAGCGAATTGTACTTCTGGTGACCCGTAGTGACCGGCAATTTTGCACGCTTGCCAGCTGCCTGAATACCATAAATTCAGACATTACCAGTGTATATATAAAATGTAGAATGTAAATGCATAAATGTAAAAATGTAAAAATAGGACGAGCTAGGTGGTGTGACCGTTTTTTGAGAAGAGTGCTCAAGTTCATTATGAAGTCGAAGTTGACGAGTTTCTTGAAAAAGCGACGCGCCCCTTAGCACGAAACCATTATTAAAGCTGCCATGATTTTAGCATACGTTCCTCATCAGCGCTAGAAAATATTTGGCGTTGCGCTTCATGCGGATTGCCCGCGGATATTTTTGTTCACAGAACATTTAAGTAATTGAGAAAAACTTGAGCTTTTTTTCGGATTCAAATCATTGATACGTTCTTACATGAAGAAAAAGCATTCCATCTGTAGTGTGGCATACAGTGCAGCTGAGATTTAACGGATACTAAATATAGAAAGGTTGTCGGGCGATCAGTTTACATTTGTTCAGCTGTTCGTCAAATAAAGAGGTTTCTAATAGTGAGGTAATGAAATGCAATGAGGAAAAAAAACAAAATTTTCAAATTCCTGTAATTTACGCATTATGTTTGGATGGGAAGTTCCAAGAAGTTTGTGAGATTAAAGAATAAAATGTCTGATATTTGGTAGCTATTCTCGGCTGTTCTTGTGCAGGCCGTGCGATCCCAGTTATCTGGAGTTGGAGTTCCACGATTATTATTTTACAACGGTTTAGCATTTGGAAGTTTTAAATGGACCAAAACTACTCCCTGATTCGGCGCCAACTGTGTAGAACTTTGGGTGTATTTTGCGCTTCAGAATTCAAAGAAAAATTTTTGAACGTGTTCCTTCAGCAAGTGAACCCAGAGGAAATTTGTCCGGGGATTTTCCTTTTTTTCGTTGGCAGAGAATTATATTGTTTTCCACACTCAAGCTTTTAATTAAATGGGGATATGTGCTTAGCTTTATGAACCTTTTCGGTATTTTCCTTATTTTTTTTAACGTCGCAGTCTGCGAATGCGTAGTTCAAAATTTCTCTATTTAATATATTATGCCTGATCTTGTATCTTCTACCTTAAAAGATCTTGGGGGCTTGTTGTGCATTCTCCAAAGTTGATTTGGTATCTCTAACAGCCCGGAAGATTCCGGCAACTGAACAAAATTCCCGAGGATCTATAGTAAATTTAGATTGCTGAAATTGCAATGGATCGGTAGCCACGCATCCGGTATCCGGATTTATTCTTGTTCTTTATTTATGTTATTTAGCTCTGCACAGCTAATAGCATTTTCTAAATTTATGAGCTAACAAATGTCAGTGTGCGATTTAAAACGCTTGAGAAACAGTATATTCCATTGGTCATTACAGATAATAAATGTGGAATAAGAATTTTGCAAATTTGATGTGACGCAGCATTTGATTTGTTCTAATTTATTGCAGAAAAATACTTGTTTTAGATATCTTACCTTTTCAAGTTTTTCGTGGGGTGAAACAAAATTTTATGTGAAAAAATAATGTGAGTGAGAGGGGCCACACAATTCGGTGTTTGTGACGCGCCGCTATTTTCCATGACCAGAGAGCTTGGCAACATGCTGATTCAATGAACCTCCAATACACAGTAAAATAGCTAGAAGCTGTTTGTCTTATCTTTTCACTGTAGGACCATTTTCCGGTTCAACTGCCAGGCCAACTAGAGGAGAGACGATGGCCGGGTTACCGCCAGGTGGCCTTAGCATACGCAGTTGAAGTCGAGATGCAGAGTTGGGGTGAGAAGCGTGGACCTTTAAAGCAATAAATTTGAACTTCACACACTGAGCCATCTCGTTTCCGTTCGTCGTACTAAGCATCGGTGTTCCATTTATGGAGCTGAAATATTTTGAACGCGATTTCAAGGTACTTGGTAAAAATGAACATCACCAGGGATGTTGCCCGTCGGGTGTTAGTGCCCAATATCAAGCACTATAAACGTCTTCTTGATCTAAGTTTAAATTCAATACTTTGTATTAATTACGCTGTAGGAAGGTTAAAACATCCTACTTCGACGGATATTTTATGTGCAGCATAGCTCTATTTATCTTGGTGTATTCAAGACGAAACGAATACTTTGACACGAGACTGACACTTTAAGCGTGCATCTTGTAGCATAGCTCTATTTATCTTAGTGTATTCAAGACGAAACGAATACATTGACGCGAGACTGACACTTTAAGCGTGCATCTTGTAACTCATAAAGCTCTTGCAATGGGCTTGATTGGAAGCAATAGAGACACCTCTAATTCCCGCGTTGGATTTGGTTAAAGGTTGCATGCCAGCACCAGAATGGTCTTCTGTCAGGAAACCAAACACCAAAACCAAACACTGTGATCATACTTGAGCAATCCGTCGGCAAAATCATTTGTTCATGAGTCACTTTAAGTTTATTTTTGAGACCTAAAGAAACAATAGGGTACCATTATGGCTAGTGCTAATTTTCAGACGTGATTGTCAATACTGATGTGAAGGAGTCAAGACGTAGCTCGGGTAATTACTTACTTGCCCGTTCTGCTCCTACTTTTTTACATTCTTAGAAGTTGTACGCGGTTTGCGGAAATGAAAGAAAAAATTCTTTGAAAGCAGTTGTTTTTAGAAACATATTGATTATTTCAGAGGGTCATTTGACCGATGTGTTTTCTCAGCATAGCCTTGTTTGCCGTGTGAATATTGAATGTCTGAATAAAAGTGATGCCGACAGGTATAATCAGAAAGCTTCTAGAGGTAAACATTCTATCTGTCCGATTAAGTATCCCAATTGTGGAGGAAGAATGTGCTTGTTAGATTATCATCTGGAAAAAAATCATGCTTAGACTAAATTTGTTAAACGCCAACCGCGATGCTACTTTCAGGGCAAGCCTCAAGTCAGTTAAAAACCGATAGGTCCTAGCCAACATGAATTTGACTATAATTTTAATTATAATTATAACAGCTTAGTAACTAAATACACAATAATGATCAAAGACACTGTGCGCGAAAACAATTAATTTGAGGAGCAATAGCTGAATATCTAATGTGTCATTTAGTTACATGATAATTTTCAGTTTGAACACAGGTTTTATCAATGCACCTGGTGAACATTTATTGCAGCCACAGTGGAGGTTGCTCTGCTATGCACGATTTGAACGCAGCACAATTTCCCTCGTCAAACTCCGTGTGCTTAAAGAACCGGCAAAATCAATTGATTGGGAAAACCCCACACATCCTTGTCACATCGCGATTGTGAAATACAAATATTGTGCACGCCCCATGTAGAATTGTGTATCATCCACGGGCCAGAAAAAAGTGAATAAACTCTACGCACAACTTCATTTTTGTAAATTATATAATTTTTTGAACACTGCTGTGGTGAAAAGTATAGTTTTATTAGGCCTTCTGCTAAATTTCGCTTTCAGGCTTCAAACAATAATTAGGATTCGGAACCGATTTCCGATGACTTCTCACCAGCAGTTAGTTCTCCCGTCACAACGCACTCTATTCAAATGTTGCCGTTTCAACAAAGCGAGAAATCAACAAAAGCCATGGTTAAACAACACTGTGTTTTTCTTAAGTAAAACAAAGTCAGGATCACCGGTGTAACGGATATCAACGTAGGCCCAACTATGGAATATATTTTGTTAATTTCGCAACGTCACGTGACGCAAGTTGTCCTGCGTTGAAGCAGTCACAAGGTGCATGAAGCCACGAAATGTAAGAAAGATCACATTGCTATTGACGGCAAAATCAGATCAGCGGTTTAGCTTCCAACACCGGCCTCATTAACAAGGTTGCCACGTATAACGTACATTTAATAAATTACAGCCGAATTATAAACCGTCATTTGAGTCACAAATGAGGCACTTGTAGTCCTTGTGAGTCACTAATGACCACATTTGTGTGACTCATATACGATGATTATTAAGGACAATGTGTCACGTTTCCGTAGCTAGCTTTCTTCGTATTAAAGATGTAACAGCACAGCAAAAATTTCTATACATTTTGGCTTTGTATAATAATAGAATTTTGGCGCGTGGTTCGCTCAACGCTAATCCTTATGCTATAACGCGAAACCTTGGATTATGGCAACAATGCGTGAAAATGATCTAAAGTGCTTTTTGTTCCACGTATCCTCTTGTATGGTGTACCGGTCCTATTCACTATTCAGGGTTGCCTTCCGCGAGGTTTCAACCAGCTATAGCCCGCTGATTAGAATCACTCATGAGCAGTCGGCTCAGCTTGTAATTTAGTAACTCTCGGTTCACTTTGGGAGTTCACGCAAAGCAGTTCCAAAACCTGCGTCTGTTTTCTTTTGTGACTTGAAACCGAGTCCATAACCACCATTTCGGATGCAGGGAAAAACGAGGGTTGGGATACCGTCAAGTTGACCACTAGACGTGTGACGGAGCTACGAGAAAACCACACACTACTCGCATTCTTCATCGATATATCCGCCGTTACGTTAATACTGCAAAGGTTCGTAAATGCTTTCTGAACGTTTCCGGCAGATAGATGGACGGGGGAGCCTAGGTCAGTATCCAATCCGTCTGCGTCCACATATCATCCTCGAATCTTGAACTAGTTGGTCAGCTAACGCAGGTTTGTGGTTTGCTGCAATCCAAGTCTTTGCCACAGTGCTAATTAGTATTCACAAGTGTATCCAACGTTTGATCGCCGATGGGTTGATGTTCCACCAAATAGCCTGGTGCTTCAATTGAGCTAATGCGTTTTTCGACGGCGTTTTCACCTGGAACCCGCTACAAACATTAGCGGTTACCTTTTTGCAGTGATGCGTTTCGCTCGTCCAGGCCAACTTCTGTCAGTTTTCAAGAAAACCTTGTCTTCATTCTGTAATCAGGCATACGGGCGCGGCCTCGTTCGATGTCGAAAGCCCTGAAGCTGGTCGGTCTGTGTGATTTGGTTACACAGCAAAGTATACGGTCACCTGCGTTGTACAGCTGTTCACAACAAGCATACGATCTATCCGTACCTCCTGCTGTGGGTGAAACGGCGGTATACGCCTGAGAAGAATGTGCATCATTTAATCCAGTTACAGCAGTTTGTGGCAGCTGCAAACATGTTGCCAACGGTGTGTCTATAGTAGTTCAAATTATCGATTAGTGGCTCCAACCGATTAACTACTTATATAGCCGTGACTACGTGTGAAATGAATGGATCTAAACGATATCCCACAACCACTCAATCTTTATTGGTCTGCACCGATCATCGAGCCGGGAGTGCACGTTGAATGCACAACGCAGCAATTGAGGTAAGCTTACATCAAATTTCAGTTTAATGTGTTCCAATACAAATCACCTTAGCAAGCACTAGAACTCAACATCACGTTTCAGCGATTTCCTACAAGCTCTTCTCCCGCTAAACGTGGGCAATGCAGTGTTATATAAAACACCGCGACTTACAATATTTATTCGATTTCAAAGTATCGTGGTCAAGCAGTACAGCCAAGGAGACCCGGAGTGACGTCGAGCACTGCCTGAGCGCGCAAGACGAGCTCGATTAATCAGTATATCCCCTAAGAAATTCAATCATTATGACCGTCTGCTTTCTGCTGTGACCTGGAACTGAGTCAAGTAAAACTGCGACTAGCGTTCGCATGTTCGTTACTTCTCATTTTGCACACATTCCCGCCGACCGTTTGGTTTGTTTGGGCGATACTTTTGGGATTCTTCTAATTAAAATCAAATAAGTAACTTTTTGCCAAAAGCATCCACACAAACGTTACCTTCGGCGCTTGTTTTTGATCCTTTACACCATCATCCAAAATGACGCGATTTTCGGTGATGCGGTTAAAAGATCTATCAGTCTGCAAGTGGCGTGGGAAGAATCGTTGGCTGTGACGAAGCAATCAGGTCGACGCCTAAGCTTCAACCACCGAACGTATAAACAACATTGTCGTAATTAATCTGCAATTACTAAATGATACTGAAATAGGAAACGATGCAGTGGAACACAAAATATTCTGCGTCAGTGTATGACCATATATGCAAACGTACGAATGTCGAGTATTCATAGCCAGATTTCCCGACACGAAAGCCGCTGCAACACACGGATTAACTTCCTCGAGGCAAATGTGTCATTTTCAGTGAAATGTGGAGCTCATCCGGTGGGTGATATTCTACATTTTCAATCGGCCCCATATTCTACTTTGATCCCCGATTGGGTGGAGGTCAACAAATACACTCATCATCATCATCAATATTGTCATCATCACCGGCGATGTCAACGTAAGTGCTGACAGTTATGCGTTACTGCCCTAGGGTGAAAAGAACAGAAATGAATTGGTAATCGAGTGAACTCGCTGATGACCCGGTGACGATGAGATACCTACAGCTCCAGGCGCTCAGTCAGACAATCTGAAAATAAACAGACAACACGTAGGCAACTGACACCAATCAGTTGGCGTATCTCCTTAAGTCAACAGCTTAGCACAAGGGGTCTCAAGGACCCGGTCCTAAGAGGCATACACACCCAATCTCTTACTGACCATTTTGACAACTTTCATATATTGTCCACGTCGCGGTATGTGTCATTCAGTAGCACGCACAGTGTAGAAGACTCGTCTCCGTGGAAAGTGTTCCGGCATGCGTAGAACACAGGTTAGCCGTCACAATCGAAATTGCTGGATGTTTTCCCTGACTGAAGTACCCGTCGTACAAACAAATACATTGTTTCCATTCACCTCGTTACTAATCCGTTGATGCCAACGAAATCCAGCACCGCTTCTCAGGCATCATTGGTCAGAAACCTGGAAGGATCTCGGGCCATCTGTCTGCAGTTGTTTAGTTGTACTTTGTAGTCAAGTTGCCGCTTAAGTTCCACGACGCGGTTTGCATGAATTCTGTAGCAGTCTTACTTCTTACGCGGAGCGCCAAGCATACAATTTGGATTGTCTTCATCAACAGCCGGAGACCGGATCTCTTGGGATGAAGGCTTTGGCTCTCATAACCTCACGGTCTAACGCCCGTTTGATGCTTCGATCTCCAGGTTGCCCACTGGCTTGGCTGGCGAGAACGTAGTCATATATAATATAATGGAAACTATGAGATTTTGAACTTTTGATCTAAAACAGCATTTGGCTGTTTTGATTTATTCTTTCGGGATATGGTTCGGTTATGCACCATGCTGAATGAATCCAAATGTATGTTGTCGAATGTCTGTGGTCTGTTGTCCCTCGGCATCAGTTAAAATCTCTGAGTGGGCTCAGTTCATCAGAGGGTCTAGAGCACATGCACGTTGACCAAGGATGTAACATCATTCGAAACAATCGCAGGTTGCATGCTGTTTGGTCTGCAATGTTTGAAAATGTTTCTCAGCGACTCAAGCAATTCCGAAACCGGTGCCCTACGTCATCAATTTGTGAACTAGCACTGATATCCGGCGCACTCGCAAGACAAACCTCGTCGTCACTTATCATCACACCTTTGAGGATGACAGTTTTTTACCATTCAACACATCTTGCTGTTAGCTCGGGTGGTGTTAGTCATGGGCAACTCACAAAATCGGCGCAGGCGTTTTAGCTCAACACAATCATAAGCTAAAACGGAAAAAAATATAATAATAATAATAATTTGCAATAATGATAGCAATAATAATTTACCCGTAGGCGGTACGAACTTTCAGGCCAGAAAAAATGACGCGCGGTTGCCACAGATGTCCTCGATATCAATGACGATTTCGCCGCAAACGGTTATAGTGCTAATCGCACAGATACATACATGATACTTCAAAACACAAAAGACCCGACCAGCGGCGTCATCTACAATAAATGTCCATTTCGGACAGATAGAAATATGCTCTCACAATGCCAGTGCGCTGAACAACGTGGTAAAATGGCGCGCCCGAAAAATCTCGTTCGTCGTTTGAATTTATTTTATACGAATCGTGTATTCCCAACGGATGAAGAATATATTATTGAGATTTCCCGTGTAGGTAAAACCAGACTTATCACTGTGAAGCCGTTGAATTTTCATTAAGAATCATCAGCAATATAGATTTCATGAGACGCTAAAGGATCCCAAACTCACGATCTTCCGACTAGTAATTTCAGTAGCCGTTCGGCCACGAGCGTTTGAGCAGAAGGGGCACCGACTCACACTTGGACAGGTTATAACACCGCTCATCCAAAAGTCACAGAATATGGATCTTTCAGTGACGAGTTGTGCGATGCAAATTGCATTTGTATTTTGTAAGGCCAAGTATTAAATTCCTACGATGTCTGAGATGAATGTCTAATGAAAATAATTACGTAACTCCATTTCGTTTATATATATATATATATAACCAGCCCGAGGATTGACTCCACATTTTGGCCTTGGTCAGTTCACAGTGGATGGCTGTAGGCATACACCCAACAACATTCAGCCAATAGCTTTTCAGGTTGTTTGAAAAGGTAAAATCCAGGAGCTGGAATTGAACCTCCATTTGATAATTTTCATTTCGATATCCATTTGGCACGTGACCACATCTGCATTAGTAGGGGATGAGCTACTCATCATGGTAATTGGTCACTCGAAGCTGAATGGTATGTTGTGATCAGCTTCCAACGGCGTGCCTCAGATTTCCATCAGTTAACGATATCGAGGATCAGTGACTGAATGCCGCTCGTTTCGGAACACATTTGTGGATTTCACAAGTTCTTCCGTAAGTGCAAAGGTGTTCAAAAACCTTCCGATCCCCTCCACGTCTCTTTGCTTTCGTTACTGCTGTGATAATGAGTTGAAAACTTGAATATCTCAAAAAGCCCTGCATTCAGACCTCTGCAAGCGAGAACCTTGTCGGTCTGAAAAAACCACTTGATATTTTCCTGATTTCGGAACACTTTGAAAAAGTAAGCAACCAACATGCCACCTGGATATTTATGTCGAAAACCGGACGGAGATTATTAGAGCGGCAGAATGTGAAAGTTTTTGGTGGTTTCCGCATTTATTCGCTCCCAGCTGCGTTAAACTACATTTGCATTACAAATGTGATCCACGCGGCAGTGCGTCATCTAATGACGATAACTCCAGTGTGAGGGCTTACACGGATCCCCCTATCATGTATCAAATGACAGTTGGTTAACTATGCTCTCAACTGAAGAAACACCAGTGTTCATTCGAGTATCTGTTTACCAATACATCATCACAGCCAGTTAGCAGCATGCTCATGCAAAACGGCAGAAATCCCAGAATAATATGCGGCGTTTACATTCACGTAATTGTGCACGCGCTACAATATATGCGGAGCTTCTTAAATCTTCCACACGAGCACAGGTTTTCAACAACGTTCCTTATCCTCTCCACGTTTGTTCGCTTCCATTGCTGATGAGGCAATGAGGAGAAAATTGGAAGGTCTCATAACTCCTGCATTCAGATATCCTCAAGGGAGAACCACGTTGACTTTGAATAATCATTTCGCGTTGTCCTCATTACGGAATTTGCGCAGAAGTTTTGGGGTCTTTCGGAAAGACCAGTTGATGTCATTTAGCTCTTTGATAAGCTGGTTCGTGCTCAACAGCCGAGGCTACTGCCGTGGGACGTTCAACCCTCAACGAAATCAAGGGAACGTTCCTTATCCTCTCCACGTTTGTTCGCTTCCATTGCTGATGAGGCAATGAGGAGAAAATTGGAAGGTCTCATAACTCCTGCATTCAGATATCCTCAAGGGAGAACCACGTCGACTTTGAATAATCATTTCGCATTGTCCTCATTACGGAATTGGGGCAGAACTTGTGAGGTCTTGCGGAAAGACTTATTCATGACATTTAGCTCTTTGATAATCTGGTTCGTGCCCGAAGGCCGAGACTACTGCCGCGGGACGTTCAACCCTCAACGAAATCAAGGGATAAAACTGGTGTTGTTGAACAATTACATGTGTTTCAGAAATTTTATTGCCTGTGTTGGATGTGTGACAGGCAGGTCCAATACAGCAATCCTGAAAGCCAGGAATGCGCTTAGACGTAAGCGCCACTTGTGACATCAAAAACAAACATCACTGGGTAATTAAGGGCGTATGAATCAACCTGAAGTGCGTTTGACAAACTAGGATTCTCCAAGCGGGGGAGCAGAATTATAGGCGAAATTAGCATTGATTTGTTAGTTGGGTGATCAGTGGAAAGGATGTGCTTAATGCAGACTGTACTCTCTCAAATCCGGTGTGCGGCACGTCCAGCTCTCCGGTTTGTGGCAAAAGTTTGTTTTGCTTAGCGGTTGTTACTCGATACGTCCCGCGTCACAAACACTCAAATCAGGTAACAATTCCTGTCTCACCTGCAAACCTAGCCAAAAAATTACAAAACCGGTGACTGCTCATCGCCCAGCAGCTACAGGCCTCATGGCCTCACCAGTGTAATAGCAAGGTAGCGAGACGCATCCTGAGGAAGTAGATTTCTTGAATACGCCAACCAGGTTGTCTAATCAGGACGTAGGAAATTAGTAACCGCTTTTGAGCGTGTACAAAGAGCCGCTACGATATTGGTGGCCGGCCCCAAATCCGTGAACTACGAAACGCGCTCCGCAGCGCTTGACTTGATTCTCCTGGGGTATCCTCCCTTCCCAGGAGACCTACGGCTTACTTATGCCATGTCTGAACACAATTTGTCCCACAGTTCTATCAGCGTTGACGTAGCTAACATACGGCGGGAATACGGCAGAAGATGTCCAATCTCATAGAGCATACATGCCCTAGGTCGGTAGATATTACGTGGAATAAACTTCCCCTGAGTGTACCCAGCCTAGAACAATATTAGACTATTTTTATGTAATCCACGCACTGGCAAGCTTACCGATTCGCAATCGGAACTTAAAGAGCAACATCGGTCTTGTGTGTCAATCCGTGAATCCGTCAACAAACCGAATATGATACAATTGAAGAATACGAAATTATGTCAGCCGAGGTGAACATATGCTCCAAAGTGTAAATCTTAATAATACAAGTGGGTGTGGTTGAAAGTTTCAAAAATGCAAACGGACTACTAGCTAAATTCTCTGAGGATTACCTAGGCTGAACTCAAAAAGAACAGCACAACGAAGGTGGTGCGCATCTGAACAGGAAAGCAGACAACACCGTAATAAAAACACGCTTGTGAAATGACTTCCAAACTTAACAACCGTCAAACGCACTGTGAATATTTCTACAAAAACCGAGAGGAAAACTGATGGCAACGAAGTACACCGAAATTTTATGCGAACTTATACGCACACTGCGACGCGCGCCACGTTATATAAACTAATAAAAAATTCCACCACAGGTACTACTTGTTGCCAAGCGCCATATTCGTCGGACACGATAAACGGGTAGTGTAAACTGATTTTCGAACTAGTCATATACTTGCTGCTGCTTCATTTTAGTAAAATATGGCATTTAAATGAGCCGACATGGCAATCTGTCGAAGCAAGGCACCATGGAGAACTGAGAAGCAATACTACACAAGAAAGTAGCGTAAAGCCACCAAGATAACACAACATTCAATAGATAAAATCAAGGTCAATTTATTGTATATCCAGGCTAAACGTGAACTGGCAAATATAACAACAGCCATTTGAATGACAACATAATCGAATCATTCCTATCAGCCCATGGATCACAATGCAACAGAAACTCAAAGTGAAACAGCGGTCGAGCAGTTGACAAGAATACTGCTTGGACTGCAAGAGAGCCAGAGCGCTGCGAAAGAATTAAATCAATAGATCTATAAAAACACAATAGACGTTGAACGAAACCGTTACCTATATCGTCGCTGAGAACTCTTTGGCAGCCCTTATCGGCGCTCATGACACAACCACACTCTCCCATATTCTCCCCCAATATGTCTTGTATGAGTTAAGCAATCGGAAAAGCAATTGCCGGGAAACGATTCGCTTTTGACTCGAAAGAATCCTCAGGCCCATTGATTAAGGGAGTAGGTTGATTGGGTATCAAGGCATGCAGGGAACCAATACGTGAGATTTCTTATGCCTAGCCAACTTGATCAGATTGATGTCTTCATTTGTCGGTATGTGAGGATGACTGTCGTGCACGATAGACTGTTTAGGGAGAAGTTGCTTTATTGCTGAACCCGGAATTTGCGACCTTGTTTTTCCATTTAATAGACCTCTGTGGAACATTCCTCTCGGGTTCTTTTACAGAATTTCTTTACCTGTGTTCGCCGAGGGGTGCCGGTTAAATTGGTAAGGGTTGGAACTGGAGTGGTTAGTTGGATAATACTCTTTTTGGATTTTCTACATTGAGACCCAAACCAGTTTGCTGATAACTGCACATTTCTCCGTGTCTACGAGTAAGTTCTGTGCCCCTATTCTATTCGTGCTATGATGCGATTCTTAGCCTCCGTCTCAGAATGTCCGAATTTTCCAAATCTATCCTGTGCTTAGTGCCTGGTGCCCTGCAATTGCCGAAAGTGCGACTATCCCTCGATGTCCGGCTACGTTTCTTGGTGGTGTGTTGATGGATTGCTTATGCTCACCGCAGCTGATGTGCAATTCCTTTGCTCTCTGACCGATATTAAGCTTCGTGCAGTCGTTAGATTTGATAATGTATACAGCGGTTTCGTCAATAAGTCGAGGAAAAATGCCGTTGTTTATAACTGCGCATCCAGCCACTACCTAAAATTGGTCAAACTCATATAGGTACTAAGTACATGGCACTGAGCATACCATGCACCTTGTAGAACATTGCTCACAACTAACAAGGCTCCCACAATCTAAGTCACTCAGTCGAATTCCATGACGCTTGTCTGGCTCATGTATTCTAGATAAAACTAAACTGTCTCAAATATGAGAATTATGTGCCACACGGAGCTGGATTTTCGCACTGACAGTCTATCTTCCTGTTTGAACTTCCGATATTGAAATATCTCTCCACTCGGGCTACGAACACATCTGCTTTTCTCAACAGAATGCTTAAAGGTTCCAGAGAGCCACTGTTACTAGGGTGACTTAAAAGCTCTTTCTCTCTCGCTTACTCTTCTTCTGGTTGGCGAACAAATAAATTAGGCGAAAAGATATGGCGTTACAAATATTGATTACTTTCTTGTGACTATACAATGCAATTAGCCTATCCAAAAGATGCAACGCACATGCGCAAGCTCTCACGATCTTTGAATGCTTCATTCTCTAAATTAATATTGGAGAACATGTCGGGTGTCATTCTAGACTGAGTGACTTGCGGAATATTGTGTAGTTACTCGTCCGCTAAACGAGATCGTTTCACCTATTTATTTAGATGAGATTCCAAACTGCATATGAAATTCGAACTGACGGCATCCTTAGGAAATATACGGTTGATGAAACCGATGGATTCATTCAACAGCGATAGTCATTTCTTTTAAAATTTCATGACGCAAGAAAGTAAGACGAAAATGGTTCGAAATTTTTGGACATATATCGCGTAAAACATACATCGCTTAACGCCACTGTTTTGCGCTACCCTTATTATGTCAGTAGCTCAAACATTGTTTTATCTGCGCCAGGATTTGGTAATTTACATGAGGTATCGTTAAATCAAGAACCACTCTACGTGTACCTAAGTGTTGCAGAACTGAATCGTGGGTAGTGCTATAGTCTGTCTAAGTGTGACGATGGCGCTGCGGATCAGCAGCTCAGGGCAAACAATGTCCAAAATATTGGCATAGAGAACCGCGGGTTAAAACCCCTCGCGATGAACAAATTTATTGGGTTTAAATGCAGAGGAAGCAAATGAATTACATGAGAGACTAAATACCTATATCCTGAGACGGACGGTTGGGGAGGCATTTCCTGAAAAGTACGCGACCCTTAAAAGGCTTGGCCCTCCCGTCCGGATTCACTGCAATGCGGATTCCGACTATCGTACACCCAGAATACGTGCTCAGTATCTAGAAATCACATGTGAACATATAAGTTTTGACGATGCTGCGCTTAGTGCTTGATGTCTGGTATTAAATTCAGTTAAGAAGAGCTTTCAAGAAATATGCCGCGGTTTTTTTTCAAAATATTACATTGGGATCCGTAACGAATTAATTGATTAAAGCACATCCAAATTCGTCTTCAAATCAAAATGCTATTTCAAAAATTTGAGGTGCACGCGCGTGACAGCAAAATCCTGTGTAAGGTCCGGGTTTTGCTTAATTCGTTGCATTTTTGTGCAGTTTCATTTGAATATATAAGCCTTAGCTATACTTCAGCGCCGGTTTTAAGCGCATATATTTGCTCTCACTGAACCCGCATGTTTATATTTGACAAACAGTTGTAATGCTGAGAGTGCAGTTGCCAGACATATTGGTCACATATATGTTATACCTTTTCCGTTATCTGCTTAATTAAACGCACGCCTCTATACCTGTAACCGTTATCAACGAGAAGAGATAGGATGCAAGCACCAGGAAGCACGTTATTTGATCTTGTACATGGCGTGCCGCGCTCCTCCAAGTTTATTTGTCACGATATCTTCATTTTCAAACGAACGGTCTATGAGAACTCCGCTCAGAAAACGTTGCTGAAAACAATACCGCGGGATGTGCAACCAGATAACCGGACGTTTGTGTGCTCCCGGGCGGTAGTCATCGATTTTTCACTACGCTGGCCAGAGATTCAGACATCTGTATTAACAGGCGAATCGACGGTGAATTCGAGAATTCATTTACCGAATTCAAGAAGATAGCATGCATACCACACTGGGCATTCGTATAAATATCTAGCACACTTTAGATCTAGAAAAGCGGCTAGGCATTATGCGTGATTCGGAGTGGCGCAATCCACAATCCGGAGTGAAGGAATTTCACATGGTGGAGTTCAATGAAAGGTGCTACTGAAAGATTTGGCGGCGGTGATTCTGTTTGCTTTTTAAACTTATCTCTAGGTGCCCTTCCACTTGCTCGACTGCATCTGTTTAACTATAAAAAGGCTGAGTTGTGTAAGCAGGGTTCGTTTTGAGAGAACATATCCGGATTATTTGACAGAATACTGTAGGTGTAGGCACCTCGGAGGTTTGTGGTATGCTAGCCAAAGTTGTCCATTTTGTCTATTTTTTATTCTTTTGATTATAAGTTTATTCAAATAAATTAGCTTTTCTGTAACCAAGGCAGCCCAATATTCCCATTTGGTGTCACTGTCAACGACGATGCTTACCATAGCGAATCCGTCGGATGGAAACTGCCATTGTTTTTGTGACTCAAATTATACATTATGGCTTCATCGCTTTTGAGGGAGCCCCAAGTATTTACTCAGGTGTCATACTAGAGAAAGCAAGTTTGTTCAAAATGAAACGGTCGCACAGTCCGCATGGATCTTCCATTCTGGAATCTATTACTGCCTGTGTCATACAGAAAGGCACATGATATAAAGTGCTTGTTTGTAATCTAAAGACTGGGAGTGTAAACCACCCTGAACCTTCTTGGGATGTCCGTCACAAGAATTTCCAGGTACGCGTGATGCGTCGCCACACTGCTTCTTTGATTTTGAAAATCAGATGTGTCTAACTGGGATGACGGGATGTATGCTAAAAATTACAAATCTCCTCATAACATAGTGAAGCTAGTTCAGGGCTGATCCAAGATGCATTACCATCCTGGTGTATTTCTCCTCAAAACGCTCAGAGTTGGAAATTCCGTCCTGGTTTAGACCTGCAATCACTGGCGGCACACAAGTGCAGAGATATATCGTATTCCTTCCACACACAAGCATTGACAGGGGAACAAGCTATCATTTGGACAGTATAAAACACCAGCACACTGCAGTTTGATAGTGTCCCAGAAGTTCGGACCTAATAGCAGCGGTACGTATGATACTTTTTGATGATGACTGGCCGTTAGTAGTTTATGGCCTCTGACTATCTGTTACTTAGTTAAATGACCCTAGTCAGCTTCATCGAAGTGTCGCGTACTAAATGACAATCTAAACGCGAAAGTAACGGAGTTCGAAATTCCACTTAAATTTGTGGGGTCTTATTAGAGGATCCCCCGGGCTACTAATTGTTTGATTACACTTTGAAATTATGTGTTAAATTGAACGCTCTGTCCCCTCCAATGAGCACGCTTGTCTGGTTGATTAACCTAGGCCAGAAAATTCTTCAAGGTCCGCGGCAAGCCTGTTTTGCTCTTGATGGTTGTTTTCGCCGGGGATTAACCATTGAAGGTGTCTTAATTTTCCAACGCCAACAAAGAGCCGGAAGGAAGGCGCAATATGCTGACAGTCCCCAGGGCGAGCGTTTATCGGACGAACCCATGAAGTGAGTGCGACACCGGTCGTGAGCTGCAAAACAGCTTGCAGATATCTAACGGGTGATGTTCTTCGTATGATTCTTGTGTTTGGTTTTCATATGGGCGTGTTATAAGATAATAACTATTGGTGGGAAAACAATAATACTATAGAAACCCTGTAAAAGTTCCTTTCAGCACATGTGCATGTCTGAACTGCACAATTTTTACATATTTTATGTTTTTGGAGATTTTGTTCCTCAAATGTAACGTGCGATTAGTACGGTTATATGATAGCATAGCCTAATTCGTAAACCCAGGATTATTAAGGACAATCTGCACGATTTTCTGTTTCATGCGTTTCGTGTTATAACTGTGTGGAAATCTCAGCGGAGGTTTGCAAGCACTCTGCGAACAATCTCACTCTGAGTTTGGACCTGGGCGATTGGAGCGGGACTGAACTACTGAATAATGTTTGCGTCGCATTGTTTATCTGAAAGCCGTGGTGGAATGTCTGTGTGATTCAGACCTAATTCCTTAGAATTGGATTCTCTCGGATCTTCCATGTAGGGCACAGTCGCCTCAAGATTTAAGTTGGAGCAAAATGTGCCACATTGTCGTCAGTTCCAATGATACTTTATTACATTAGCTATGAAAAGGCGCTCACAGATTTCTGTTAGTTGCGACTGAAAAGCTGTTGGGATCCATGAATGTGGGCAATTTGTAACAGATTGTTTTGTTTAGTACGATGGGTTTTTTGGGGTCTGACTGACTGGTAATAACATGAGCTTCGGGATTCAGTTGGAGCGCTACGCAGTCTCAATTTTTGTCAGCTCTAACAGTGTTAAATGGGAAAATTACATATCAGTACTGGGTCCAGAAAGTATTTTCATCTCCATTAGCAGGTGACACTGTGGGACCGTGTAGTTTGTTACCTCACAAAAAGCTCGACTTCCCTAAAAGATGTTCATGTTGGTATAGTAATAAAATACTGAGGAGTTCGCTCTCGACGGCACACGTACCAGAAACCCGGCTCAAGCTCTTGTTTATGATGTTTTCAATCAACTGGGTTTGCTTTGTCAAGGCACGTCATTTTTCAGTCTGAACGATATTCGACCTATGTTGCGATATGAATATAGCCATGACACGCTACTCACGAGGCTGCTGTAAATTCGTGTAGTCGACGACCGGTTAGGTATATGCTCGCAGAATCTGTATTATTTTAGGCCTGTTTTGCCAACATTCTGGATTTGCAGACCTGCGACATCTGTTCGTTGGAGGACCAAAACCGTCTTCAATAAACAACATCTGATAAAGCTAACGTAAAAGCGGAATCCTGTAAATCGGCCGGTTTATTCCCTTGCGATCTCCAGTAAAGACAAGTGTGACCTAATATGTATTCGTAAAAAGTTTCTTAGGTCGATACATTCGATCTTTTTTGATAATTCTGAATTAGCTTATTGGGGAGTGGTTTCTGTGCCGCCAGCTAATGATCTAGGAACGAATGTAACCATGAGGAGCCATGTATGGTTCGCGCCGACAAAATGAGCTGGTATACCACTTTACAGAAAAATTAACGCAAATCAAATCTGCCGAAATTCATTTGTGAATATTACGTCTACACACATCATACGGAAGACTAATGTAATTGTGTTGTTTCTCAATCCGGCACTGCGCTCTGGGCTACCGCAACGTTGTTGGGTTTGTCGGGGTTGAGTCAGTTTAAGTATTTTCAACCTCTTTGTATCAGAATGTGCCTATATTGTCTGGCGCCTTCACAGATTGCGACACAGTTTGCGGTTGTTTATTGCATCTATTCTCCATATGAGTGACACGTTCATTGGGCTTAGTTGAGTCCCCCCATTGTACGATCAGAGATTACAACTGTTTGATGTTTCACGAAACTGTAAAATTATTGATGCATCCTGCACCTAAATAAACCTCTGTGACATCTGAGGAGCGTCATAATTCCTGTGCGCTGAGACTTGCTGCGAAGGTATTTCAACTATCACGTCAGTAAAACGTGTAATTTCAGGTTAAACCCACCTTTACGCGAGCCTATATTCGAACGACTCTGTCGCTACTTGCGTGGCTCCATGAGCGTTTTTTTCGAGTATCATACTGAGGTACAAGAGAATGCAAACCCGGTTTGCAAAGAACTCTGAAATGATCCTTTGTATGTTACTCCTAGGAAGTTCAGAGTTATGGATGACCAAAATGGACGAACTAATCATCTGCCACCAAAGCACCACTACTTGTACCAGGAGACCCAGTTATTGATACATTGTCGTCGTGTTCAGCTACGAAGAGTGCCGGAGATATCCTGAGTTTGACAAGTCCGTTTTATGGCCGCGGCGTCCTGCGAATCGAACCCACCCGCATTTATTATTATTTTTTTTAACGTAGCACGGTTTTAAGTTATCACATTCCATCTCAGCTTGTATTTCGCTAGTACACCTTCTCGAGACCCGGGGTATCTGCCAAATGCAAAAGCTCATCCTCCCCTCTCTCTTTATCTAATTCTCATTCCCTGAGGTGTGTACTTTACACAGTTAATGTTTGGGATATCTGCACGTTTAAAAACCATTTGTTTGCAGAGTTATTAAAGATTTTATTTACTGAAAATTTGAGCTGTTAAATTTCGCCGCTTTTCCCAATGGTGCGCCCCAATCCAAAAAGTCCGCGATTCTTTCCTGCAGACCAGTTGAACTTTGTGTTCCCCATGCTCGCTCGAAATTTATATATTCGACGGTGCTGCCGCTGGTACTTTGGTAGGGGCAGTAATAGCTCTCCTCCGAAGGTCCTGCGTTCTTTTCTCCCTGCAATGGGAGTGTTTGTGCTTGTGTCATAGTTGGATATTGTACGCTCGTTCTCAGGTTACCTATGGTTATCGATCATACCCTGTTCAGCTACATGACACTTCCATATCCGTAGTGTGAATACACTAAAGTCGTTGGTTCGTTTGGGCTGTCATATTTTTCTCTTTATCATCGAGCAAAGTAACGTATAAGCTACCCGATGTTGCATGCTGATGGTTAATAACCACCTTCGACCAGCAGGATGTCTATGTACACGACATCTGTCTCCTACTCTTTTCTGCTACCTAGACCAATGCTGCTGCCCCTAAGTATCGCACTCGTTTGTGTTTGTCAGTAACCCTGACATACTAACACTTCTCGCTTTGCCAGCGTTTACCACGGCTGCAGATTCATCTGACATTTTGAATCTATTGACTGTGCAATGTCTATCCCTCTGCTTGGCTGTTTTGTTTTTCAACCGCGCACTTAATACGTCGCATCCTTATTATTTTGGGCAAGAGACAACAAACCGGAGACATTAACTTTTCTACTTTCCCGCTTTGTTTTTCAGCCTCAATAATTATTGTTAGCACGCCCCTTCTACGTTCAAAAGTGGTCTCTACGGAAACAGTTTACTACGGAATTCAGAGTTTGGATCAGGGTCAGGGGAATCCGTGATTTACTTTTTGTTAGGGGAGCAAACGCCGATAAGTATAGGGGTCTTATAATAGGCGATGAAGCATTTATCATATTTCTGACGATGGAATGTTCGAACATTTTAAAATTTATTGTGATGTAGATGCTTCACTGGCCTTATATGAAAGTAGTTTATACCAAGTCGCTCGCAGAAAAATAATACTTGGATTTGAATGTGACCTAACGTTTGTCTAACGTTTACATCCAGAATGATTTACAGACCAAGAACTAAGCCAAAATATAGCGCCATTGCCTAGGAAATCTTAAGAATAATTGCCGATGAATTTGTCTTCTGAAGGTTTAACATGGGTGCAAGAACGCTCTGAAAGGTCATGGTTTAGGAACCAAGTATCCCGTAGGTGAACTATATCTTTTAAAGTAGATGATACTAACCGCGAGCCATTAAATTTGTTGCGCTCATTGCGCACAGAGGTTTTAAATTGACTCTTGATTATTTTCACGTGCATAAATTCATACCTGAAATGTTAGTGGCCGTTGCAATATTCGCTGATGTATCCGATTTTAAGCCCAGCAGAACATCGGTTAGAGGGCGATAATATATTCGGTGCGTAGGTGGCCGTTGCAATATTCGCTGACTTATCCGATTTTAAGCCCGGCAGAACATCAGTTAGAGGGCGATAATATATTCGGTGCGTATGATTGTGTATCCAATTTCAACATCGACGAATACCCGTGTCGTAGAGTAACTAACAGCATGTTAAAATCAGAAGCCTCAGGTTTTTTGAAGCAGGATCAAACGTCAAGGACACAAAGTGTAATACTTGAGAGTGTGCTAAGAAATTGTCTAAGTGGTGAACAATTGATAGCCACATATGCATCATACATGGTGAAACAAATGTCGCATAAAAAAGTAGGAGTAGCAAACAACTCTTGCATATCGCGGATAACATGGCATTATCTAATAATCTGAAATGTGCCTCCTTTCAGCAAGTCTGGTTCACAAACTGAGCTACGGGCAAACTGATTAGAATTGCGATTGATCAAGCACGTGATCAATAAGATCGGTGGTTCTTTATGTGGCGACAATCATTAAGGAACATACTCAGTAAGTAGCCAGTTAATGTATTTGAGTCCCAAGCCTGTTCAGAGCGTTGCACCAGGAGATGTTAGAAACAGAAAAATGTAATATCTTGTGCTTACTTTGCATTTTTGTGTCATCAAAAAAACAAAATATTATCATGCAATCACTTTGTTATAGAAAGCCTAGTTCTCAATAAACTGGATACCTTATATAAAGACATCTACAAATCTATAACTGGATATTCTACGAATGCATTTACAGACAGAGTAGCTGTAAAAAACAGTTTTTATTTAAACGAGGGCAAGGAGAAGCTTTTTCCATAGCACTTTAACGTTCACTATCGGCAATACACGCATCCATCCATCCATCCATGTGTAAATCGCTTTCAGATCAAAGTTGAAGGTATCTTCGTGTTTGGCTATGCTGGTGAACGTGAAATATGCTTCATTCCAGTGCGAAAAATAATGTAAACCACAAGCATCACACGAGCAATCCCATTCATATACCGCCTTTTCCTTATTACCTTGTACGTTGACTGCCCACAGCAATCAAAGACCGTCTCACTTAACCACAGAATAATATCAAGTTAATTTAAGATTTGCATCAAGAAGCGGAAATTCCAATGGCTCGTAAATTTTGAGATATCCACGCAAAAATCTACATCAACTGAACTTTCTTTGCAGATGGTTAACAAATTTGACATGTCATTTAATCTAACCAGATCAGCTTAGGACCAAGCTGACAAGATTATGCAGTATCTCACCTTGCACGCTGGAACAAATGTGACTAAGTATTAGTTTGCTCTTTAAATAGCAATTGAGCCTGGGGCGACTCGGAGTGCAAATGCACGTTTGCTTGTGCATGTGTAAAGTAGAGCGCAAACATCTACAAGTGGACTACCTTTTCGCCATTCTTTCGATATTTCACTGTTGGTGCTAGATTAAAATTGAAGTAAATCTCACGTTGGACAAATGAAAAATTTGTGAACTTTGGAAGCAGCAAGTACAAAGACAAACACGGAATCTTTTCTCTAATTATACACTTACGTCAACATCGAATGAACAGTCATATTAGCTGCGCAGCCTGTTTTGAGATCAATCTTTTCCCTAATTATATACAACATCGAATGAACAATCATATTAGCTGCGCAGCCTGTTTTGAGATAAAAAAATACACAACTTGGGCCCCAATTGCAAGCATTCCATTTAAACTATCAAGTGCCCCTCCATGGAAGCGGTTACTTGGGAACCGATAACAGGCACATGGTCTTGGCAGAACAACGAATCAAGTTTTGGCGAGATAAGTGATCGAGTCGGGTGCAAATTAAATGTAAAATATCCATGAGTACTAATTACAGCTGGAGAGCCGATGGATTAAGACCACAACGCGGCATAAACTACAATTGGACCCACAATACTACAAGAAAGGTATATACCAGTTAGCAAATCACATGAGAGCTAGGCACGGAGAAAGCAACGGCTCAACTGTGCACTGAAGATAACTCTTCAACTGCGGACGAAACGTTCACAAAATAGCAGCCAAGCTCGGCGAATAGGTCAACTGCCATCTGATCAAACAGCGCTAAACACAGCCGAGCTACACACCTTTCGACAAACAGACAATTGTCACATGCTAATGTTACAGGTCATCATTGAAGTCAAAGGAATTCATTATGTGTACACGTCTTTTGTTATACTTTCTGTTCTGTCAACGTCAGTTTAGTCAGCGGTCTGTCTACACGGGTACGTCATAGAAATGCAGTATTAGTTCCTTATGTTTCTTCTGTACCAAGAATGCATTCACTGTGGTCTGGTGAAATACCGTTCACCAAATTCGTAACCAGACATAAGTCCCTGATGTAAGGGGACGGAAATAGTTAGCATCAACGGAATCTGCTGGAAAGGTGATAACTAGACTGGTGACGCTAAGTGACTGGTGACGCTCACTCAAATTTCTATCTGTTAGAGTGCTTTTAGTATCCATCAAGTGTGTCAATTACGTCTTCTAAAATTCACCTTGGCTTACGAGGTTTTGTTACAAAAAATTGTCAATGTTTCAGAGAGTAACCGCGCAGGCCATCAAGTAAAATCATGAAGATCCTTTATAATTAATACTGATCTCCGCAGCTTATAAGAAAAACCTGCCAATCTTGTCGAAAGATCCACACGTCACCATACCAGGTAAATTTCATGACGTGACCTACACGTCCGTTGAAATTAATACTCACGTAATGAAAACGTTCTGCTGGTTAGTGGGGTGTTCTAGTAGAAGGCAAGGCGCCCTCATACAGAAGACACCCGTCCATCACATTTTCGCGGCTTGTTTTTTAACCATTCTAGGTTTACATCCAATAACCAGAGATCAAGTCCAACAGATAACATGTGAGTTTCTTACAGGCAGAGTCATACATGCTTGTCTGTTGCCATTCCGCCCGGAGAGAAAGGAACCGGCAACTACAGACCGTTATATGTATATTCCGCCTTATTCTACTTTTGTTCACCTAGTCCAGTAGTTGTATATATTGGGTGATTGGCCAGCATTTCGCGGATGACGCAGCAATAACACCACATTCAGCTGTTCAGTTGATCCGAACGCTATACAAAATTCTGCAGGATCGAATGAAAATACTCAAATATCCTTTCTCCTTCACCACGTTTATCCCAATATTTGGAAGCTTTCAAAAGGCCGAGGGACATCTGAAATGTTACTGAATCACGGGAGATATATTTGAGAAAGTCACTTCTTTGAACGTAAATCATTTTCAACTAAGCGTCCCTTCATCGGAAGCGACTTTGTTTTCATTACCACGCAAATTTGACTGGGGCTCATAAACTACCTTGTAAACTAAAATAACGAGAGTTAGAGATGACCGCGGAATCGATCCTGTGTTAGATGTAAACACGCTAAGTGAAACATATAAAAACGCCATTCTTTCTTGGACATCCAATTATGGTCATTGAAGACATTGCTGCACTCAAAATTGTTACCAGCTTGAAAATGCCCCGGCATAGGCAGAAAATAAGCCATTTTATTCCGCTTGTTTACAAAATGTATTTATTTGTTCAATTTCAAGGAGTTATGCACTATGATAGGTTGGGTAGGGACATTAGCCGCATAGAGCAAGCAACAAAACAAAGTTGTGTCTGTGGGTTGGGGAGAATCACGTTGGTAAGTTAAGTTGTAATTCAGTCATCCGCAACAATCACTTTTGGCTGCAGAGTTTCTGTTTGAAAAAAAATTGAGAAAAAGTTGAACGAGAGCATTAAATTTTAAGATGAACTGTTTTGCCGTATTTTTGACCACGCGTTGCATTCCTTCTCATACAATCACTATATTCTCGGCGACCGGCTTATTCCCTCAAAAATAGCTTAGTCCCTATTTATTGCAGTCATATAGTCAAAATGAAATGGTTTCATCAACAACACACTACAAGCAAGCACGCAGCGACAAAATTACATTTGAAATGCGTAACTCCGGGAAAGCCTAATGTAACACACAGAGATATAAGACAACACATTATTGAAGCTATCAAGAATTAGAGGCTGTGCCCACAGTGGCATTTAAAAACATCCAGATTACGGGAGAATTTAGGGGTTTACGCTTACGGCCTCTGTGCAAAAAAATTTGGCCTTTGAATGGTGCGCAAAATCTCGTGATTTTAAGGCTACTTGAATAACCTGATTAATGCCCGAAGGTTTTCTAAGATACTTATTTAGTGAAAGCGACTGTGAATCCACATGCGAGTAGATGGGTATATATGGTTTCCACGTGAAAATCTATTTTCAGTTTGTAGTCTACGTGACTCCCGGTTACAGTATGTATCAAAACGTAACGTTCACCAAAAAATGTTGAATGCGATAGAAGGCATTTAATTATCTAACTCTGTTGGGACTTGGAAACACTTGATGCGGGGAGCATTCTGACTGACCATATATTTTCCCCTTGATTTTTTTTATTTGAGACAATGCTAGTTAACGTTTTACTCTCCAGTGTTTTAAGATTGAATGTCTGAAAGCACTCATATCAATAGCCTCTTCCGGAGTTGATTTGGAAACCGATTGTACCAAATAACGGCATGAATCAACCAACCACTATTCACCTGCGGTCGTCAGGTATTCATAATTGGGTTGGGTTCGTCTGCTTCACATATCGATCTACATTCCATATGTCTGGGGGTAAGAATTATTGGGCTATTCTGGTCACACTTTTTAACGTTGTTGGCCCAATTTTCGGCTTAAAAAACGCACAGTAGTGAACAAAACAGTAAGCTCACTGCACGTTTTCGCACATATGGTTCAATTTTAAAATCCAGCATCCGAAATTACATCCTTTGCTACGTGGTGACTGTTTTGGCCAGAAAACATGCAAAATCTTGAGTTATTTTACAATAATATTTCTTTAAATGGGTTCTTAACTTGGTGGATCCAGTAAATAGCCCTTGGGTATTGCTGTCCAGATGTTGCGTTCCATTTGTGAGCTTGAACATGCTGTTACGTTTCCCCATACTAAAAAAATAAAAATATATCCTGATAACCTGATTAGGTAGTCCATATATACTTATTGCTTTCGAAATATATCCCACGCCTCAGCTGCTAATTGCGTTGGGTTGTTGAGTAACCACAAAAGGAGTAATAGAGATATAGCTGAAAAACCTGTAAACATTAAATTGGAGATGGGAGTTAGCTGCCACATAGGCATTAGCTTCTGGCAATGAGGGTGAAAACTTTGGGTCATTAAACTTACCTATTTAGGCGGTTCTGGTGGATGAAGTAGACATTTTATGTCCGCTGACCTACTTTAAACCCTGATCACTCTGCTGATAGCGGCACCGGGCTAAAATGATAAAACGTAATGCTATCTTAAAGGACAATAATAAGCCTTCATTGCACTCGATTGCTGCATACGAAATTGAGCCACTAAGGTGCGCCGAATTCCACCAGTGTTTGCAGTTTCCGGTGTGTTCAGGGTGGCATTTGTTCAAATTTCTGGTGTAAAAAGTGAATATTAGGAAAATTGAAAAACGATCACGTTAAATCTCATTGGGCGCCAAAAGCGGCAGTGGGTTTGTTTTAATAATCAACGGGGTGACCACCAGAGTTATCGATATCAAAGTTTTCAAAATACGGTTTCCTTCTGAAAGAGCGGTTGTCAGTATTTATTTTTCGACTTTATGGCACTCACTGTCAGTTTTTCGCGTCCTGTGCAACTAAAATACAGACCATTTGCAGGAAAACATAAAATATGAGGCTTAAATTATCAATTTGTTGCTCTGAATGTCCGCTATGAGAAAAAAGTTGATTTACGCGTGAGCAGAAGAGACTGTACGTATGCACGTATGCAACATTAACGTTGGCACGACTGAAAGTCTACCAGAGAGTGCTATGCAAGATGGAACTTGGGTGAGCTCACAGGAGTAAAGAGGAATTTGCAAACAATAGGAAAACATATTGTAATTAAAAAACCTTGGGGGTCTTGTTGTGCCTTCTCCTATGTTGATTTGGTGTCCTAAGTACCCCAACAAATTTAGATTGTTTGCAAAACTATCAATGGATCGGTAGACACGCGTCCCGTCTTTCGGAAATACACTTACTCTCAATTTATGGTACCTCTCTCTTTGCATCAAATAACATTTTGTCCTTTCTGAATTTACGATGAGGCAATACATATGTTAAGGTCAATTTAGCTGCTCCCCACTCGTTGTTGAAATCATTCGGTTGAAATTCATCCTACAATATAAAACGCTTGTGGAAAAAGAATTTTGCATATTTTATGTGACACAGCATTTAATTTGTGCTAATTTATCGTAAAAAATACTTGTTATAGACACCTTACCTTATCAAGTGCTCCTGGTTGCCAGAGAAAATTTTATGTGAAATAATAATGTGAGTAAGATGAGCCACATAAATTGGAGTTGCTGACGCACCGGCAATATCCATGACAAGAGAGCTTGGCAACATGACGATTCAATAAGACTGCAACACACAGCGGAATAGCTGGAAGTTGTAAGTCTTATCTTTCCAATATAGCCCCTTTTTGGTGCCTACATACGAGGCTACCTAAAGAAGAAAGATGGCCGGAATACTGCCACGTTGCCTTAGCCTATACAATCAATGTCGAGATGCAGAGTTGGGGTGTGGACCCCGGACGTTTCAGTCAGTAAATTCGAATTTCAAACACTAAGCCATTTACCCCGTGCGTCTTATCAAGCATCATTGTTTCATTTATGAAGCTAGAGTATTCCGAAGGGTATCACGAAGCATTTCTGGAATAAGATTTCAGGGATATTTGATGACAATGAGCATACCACCAGGGATGCCGCTGGTCCAATATTAGTGCCCAATATCAAGCACTACAAACGTATTCCGGATTTAAAGGCGAATTCAACACATTGTGTGAATTACGCTGTAGGCAGTTTAAAATATTTCATTTGACTGATGTTTTGTTTGCAGCATAGTTCTATTATCTTTATGCACTCAAGACGAAACGAATACAATGGAGCGAGACTAACGGTTAAGGCTTTCGTCTTGAGATTCATAAAGTGCATGGAATGGGCTCGAGTGGAAGCAATGGAGACACCTCTAATTCCAACGTTAAATTTGGTTAAACGTTGTTCTAAAAAAATTGTTCCTGAGTCATAGTAAGTATAGTTTGGTTCCTGAAGAAAACAAAAAGCAAACCGTTAAGGATACTCCTAAATGTCTATCAGATTTCAGACGTGACTACCAATACTGACGTAAGATATTTGACAGCGGTAACACGTAGTGCAGGCACCCACTTACCTGCCCATGCTGCTCCCACTTTTCTGCAGTCTTGAAATTGTTACAGAAGTTTCAAAGGAAAAAGAGAAATCCTTTAAAACCGCCTTATCTTAAAAATAATCAATAATTTCAGAGCGCCAGTTTGACCGATGTGTTTTCTCAGAATAGTTCGTTTACCGCGTGAATAATAAAAGCGTCAATCAAAATGATTTGGAGAGGTATAATTAGAAATTTTACAAATGTTATCATCGCATTTGGCACCTTCAATAGCCCATCTATTGAGAAAGAATGTTTCTTAGATTGATACCCAGAGATAATTAATGGTTGAGCTAAATTTGGCGTGGGAACAGGTGGACTTCAAACATGATGATTTTGTTTAGGATAAACCTCATACCAGTTAAAGCCGAAAAGGTCCAAGCCAACCTGAGGCTGATGATAACATTCATAACGTAGTAGCTAAATTAACAACAGTGATCAGGCACATCGTGCGTGAAACATTTTTGGAGAGCAATAGCTGAACACCGACTTTATCATCTATTTACATACCTACTGTCTGGTTAACAACGCAAGGGATCAACAGTTAATGCAACCTAAGTTGAGTTTGCTGCGCTGCAAAACATATCCAGCTGTGCCTATTCTAGGTGAGTTTATTTCAGCGACGCCAGCAAGTAAAGCTTCATGTACTTCGAAATAACTATGAACCACAATACCGCAAAAGAGAAAAGTCAGTTAAATAAGCAAACCTCATTGTTGTTACGTATGCAGACCTGGAACCGTGATATCCGTGCTAATCCTTCTAACACCTGACGCTTTAGTCTTTTGAGTTAATCAATTAAAACCGCAGGTCTCTGTGTTAACCAGAAGTTTCCGTACATACTTCTTCGTTTACCCAGTTTGCGGGTTAAATACTTGCAGCTGCGGCTTGAATCATCTGACAATCATTGATGCCTTACCAACCATCAATGGCAGACTTGAACTGCAACTTTCAGTAGGGTGAGATTAAGATGTGTGAGACGACAAATGATCAATTAAACTGGTGAACTATTTAGATATTGGAAAGGAGAGCTACTATTGTGATGTGTTCAAAGTAGAGAGAATATTATCCAGGGATTATTTTCCCACATAATTTGTAAAGCACACTGAATGAGAACGATCAACAAGTGTTTGGAAGTATTAAAAAATGCCACCGCTTGAGAGGGAACAACAACATGAGCTGCGCTAGTACGTCTCGTAATGAAAGACACGATTTAGTGGTTTTGGAGCAGCATGACCTTTGCTTTGTTACGTACACTAAATCCCTGATTATCTGATCTTGAATGTTTCTGATCAACATTAAAATTAAAAATGTCTGCTCACAGATTAACACAAATGACTCAGACACAGAATGAGATGATTTTGGAGTTTGGGCTTTTTACCACGAAAAGCGAAATGATTTGTCGAAGTATTGCCGTCCACAATAAACAGTCATGCCTTTAAGCAATCAGTCATAGAAATGGATCGGACACCAAAATGCACGTGTCTGGCAGCTTAGGGTCCAGGTGTTACTTCGATTGTTGTCTTGTGGAAAATAAACTTAAATCTGGAGTAGGGGAGCTTATAATTTTTTTCAGTAACTCCTCTCAGCAAAATTCAAAGCACTTCAACGACACGCCTCGAACCAGTGCGCTATATTAAGGTGTTGTTTAGAATATGGCCGTCTTGTGTTAAGCGATGGGAGGAATAATAATGAGCCTGCTTTTGGACGTGTGTCCATTGTGTTTCCGCTGGTTTCCGCAGCGTTCGGTGGAAGCTCCGTGCTTCCACAATTTACCACGGTTTTTCCGCGAGCTTCATGCTGTGTACCGGAGGCTTCAATTTCTTTACTCTCTCTTTTCAACAGACAGAACTTGGGCTGGGCATCGACCTGCAATTCTGTTGGGCAAATACTAGGCTATATGGTCGCATTTGTGCTGTTTCTGTTTCTGGAATCTCCCCACATAGCCAACAGCTTTATACGCGGAAAACCGGTGACTGATCAGGGGTTCATCACATTCTCCGGTAAGTCCTCGGTGTTTTTTTTTAAAGATACAATACTCACGAGCCTCTGGTTGATAACTTTCTCGAAATTGAACCCCCAGTTCTGGCTCAAATCAAGCAAACGGCTGGTACACACACAAACACCGAATCTTTAGCATTTGAAGAATGGCCAGATAACAACTGTTCATAATTAGCCTGCGCTGATCGTCTGGATCATTTCATCGTCATGACCACGGATCATTCGCGTCACACCGAAACCTTAGTGTGATTGGATGTGATTACATGGACGCACGTGAAAGCCACGCGCGATTTGACCTTATGGTGTATGTTGCGTTGTCCGACCACTTGTCAGCAGTCAGCAGCCTTTCCGTGACGTTTTGGCTGGTCTGTAACGGCTCACATCACGGAAAACAAGTCTCGAAGTGAATGTCTGCCACAACAAAACGATAAGTTAGCTACGTAGTGGGTAATATGTTGGCAAATTGCTACCCGGTTTAACGTCATCAACGATAGGTTGGTCGAGGAATGTACAACAACTGCGGTCAATGACTTGTGATTTCTTAATATTCTCAGAGAATAATTTCTTTTGACGTGATTTCTCGTCTTTGATTGCAGTTAGCTTTCCTGCTTTCCTTATGCAACTGGGTCTTCCGCGTCTAGTGCTGCAGACTTCATATTCTTACCAGAAAACTAACTTACTAAGGCACATCGCAGTTCACATCTTCCCCTGAGTCCATCAACTTTGTGTCCGTGATAGCAAAAATAATAATACAAGTCGCTCATCAGTCTTGAATGACCGAGTTAAACCGTTTTTGCGTACAGATAGAGAACTTGCCCGTAGGTGAAAATAGGGTTCGGTTTGACTGAAGATTGCACAACAGAAACATCCAAATCTCGCTATTGAATGCCAAATACTCAATATTCTGCAGCAATTTCGAACGGTGCGGACACTGTCTTGTAGTGTTGTTGACAGGGCAGCAGCATAAAGTTGGAAATACGGAAAGTAATCCGAGTAACAGCGTTGTATGCGGTTTGTGGTGACTTTTTGATCTAGTTGAAATTTTGATGGAATTCTCAAGGAAATTCTCAACTACGAGCATGTGAATTTGTGTACTCTAGACTATGATGAGTGATGACAGTATAATCCGATAATAATAATGTATATATATATAATATAATCCAATACAATTCTTATTCAAGCGATTTTATTTCTGTGACGCAAAAACGTCCCTGGACGTAGGAATATGCATCGTGGTGAGTTAGAATAAATCATCCACTGGTAGTTAATTCCAAAGAAGCCTGATATTTTGTTATGTACAACATTATTTGGCATGTTATTATTTGAATGTCCAAATGAGCATCGCTGCATTTATGTAGAGAGAAAGATATTGAGGTCTTTTGGATCTTGTTTCAGCAGCACGCAGCACTATCGGTTGTGAACGGATCCTTGTAGGTGACTTCGCCCCGCTCGATATTTGTCTCCAGGATCATGGTTGTTTTCACAAGACGTCCGGATGCTGCAGTCGCGTTGTGGTTAACCAAATGTGATGTTACAATGGCCGATGCGGTTCGAAATTTCACAAACATTTCATGAACATATTACCTCTCATCGACTCCTTCAGCACGATTAGGCGGGATCAAAAGTATCAGGTAACTGGAGTCTAATGCATGAAACTTGAACAAACACATCAATCGTTGTTGAATTTGAATATCGTCAACATAGCTTTCACATATGTGTGTGTTATCCACTTGCAGTAATATACTCTCAAGGCGCAAGCAGTTTTTCGGATTTAGTCGCCAACCACTGGAGCTCTGAAAGTACCGCACCAAACTGCCTCACGCTTTTGGTAGGACTTTCGATTTTCGCTATACATTTTAAAACCATCATAGACTACTCATAAGCTTGCTGAGGACTCTGAGTGTGCACGACAGCTTTCGCGCTGAAATAGGTTCATCGGTTAAGGGGGTTTCCCAATTCACGTCAACCTTGCGTTTTACTCAAATCTTCGGTTAAGAGAATTTCCGAATTCACGTCAACTTTGCGTTTTACTCAAAATAAAGTTACAATAAATCAGCGAAATGCACTCATTTGGATGCCGGTGACAACAGAGTTTGCGGGCCACATCAAGGACCCCGTAACATTGACATTGGTTGAGTTTTTTATATCGAGGTGGAGAAATTTATAGGAATTTAGTTTGAGCTAAATGGAGCAGACGAATATTGAGCAAGAGCACTCTAGCGAACCCGATACAATTTGGCATACTGTTGATGAAAACTCATAACTCAGTGGAATGCGTCAACTCAGTACATGACGTGCCGTAGGTGCGAATGCACTGACAAAGTTGTAAAGTCCAGTTTGTTGGCGACTCTGAACACAAGTGGATTTCAACAAACTTCACTCCACAAAATTGTACATTTAACCCCCGTTATATCGACCCGGTTATCAAAGCGTCGATGGGAACGTTCCAAGGACACGGCGAATGGAGTTCTCAACTGTAATTTTGACACTGTATTTCATAAACCATGCAAAATGTAGGGTAAATTGCATGTCACTTGAAACACCAGGCTGTAAAACGCACATGTTCAACGTGTCAATGAATAACGGATCTGGAATCCATATGTAGGTTATGAATACCTGTGACTGTCAAAGATTATTCCAATCAATGCACACGTTAGACCGCTGACAGCTGCCCTAACTGCTTTTGTGAAAAATGTGGGTTGCCGTTCTGAATCAACAGAAATATTACACTCAAATCAGAAAAAAACATGGGGTATTCCTATGCAGTTTCCTGTTTCGTTTTAGTTTTAAAGGATGTTGATATTGTGGCTTACAATAACGCATATCATGAAAACATTAACCGGTGAGCTAAACAGGTTATAGCGCTCAAACTCGCAAGGACCTTCGCAATAGTTGAGATGTAGATTTTGGCGTGATTTTAGCAGAACCAATGTATTCGGCGGCTTATCAGTTAAGTATACGTAGGGAGAGCAAACTTGAGATAGAAACTAATAACGAGAGGAATAAAAAATTGTTTACATTTTACGCAAATGCGAATAAAAATTAACTATATTATGTTTGCCCTCATCTACATATGGTTAGTCTCATTCCTCTTCATTCAGGCGGCACGGGCTGGTTCTTGCTAAAACATGTACCGGATTTTTAATCATTATAACTGTCAAACCCAAAAATACAAATTATCTTCATACTCGAGAGAATACTCGTCCTTCTGGATTCATATGACATGAAATCCAAGTTTCCTTCTTTTAATGAAGCTAGTGTTACCATTGACGCATCATCGCCTTTGCGCTGTACAATTCGTTGGACTATAACAGGGGTCATTTTGAGTAGCCTAGAATGAGATAGTGGATTTTGCCGGTGAGCGCTCCGGAAAACAATATGTAAAGTCAACAGGGTTTCGTTGGTTAGAATAGCAATAATTAGTATTGCGTCCCAATAGAGTCAACCTCTACCGCCAAACCCCGAAAAAGATATTTATGCGCATGTTTTGAACCGGAACATTTTTATCAAAGCGATGTCCATCTATGGGTGTTCAAAAACCCCCGTTTCAGATCTGCCCGGGTATATCTGCCTTCGGTGTGCACTAGGTTATTGCATAATTTAATGAAATATTAACGAGAATCTCAGTCAGCATTAATGTTTTTGAGGGCAAAATCATGTTGCAGTTGTTAGTACGTCTCAATATGGTGGCTGCCTACACGGAAATATATATTGAGAGTCATCCAGGAATCTTAGTAAGCGACCTTACTGTTTTTCTGCGAGATTTATTTTTAAAGAAGGAAAACATATATGACATTCTACCCCCAAATTGTTTCCTCACGTGTGCAGACTATCGATGACTCACCATGGTATGCTCGACACAAGAACACATTGTCCATGTTGGAGCGCTTTTTATCCAGTTATCCGCCCGGCAAATTACCCCGAATAAGGGGATTTTGTTTTTAACAGGATGCTATTCAATGTGTGCCCCAAGATAGCTGTGAATTAAACAAGACAAGCGTCTTGATAAGATGCGAAACACTAATTGGCTGCACACTGTTAGATTTACCCTGCTTCAGCCTCATCCATAAGGATTACTATCCCAGTGTTTGCTAATTTTCAAGCACTCAGCTTGCACGTAGTTGTCTAAATACAGTTATTTGCATTTACGTTTGATGGCAACAAAATAACAAAATGAATATGGGCTTCTTTTGCTGCTCATCATTTGATGAGTTACCATTTATTAGCTGCTAGAAATAAATAGACCAATTGTTGTGGGTTCATGTAAATAAACCGGGTCGATTTGGCTGCATCTGTTAGATGTAAAAAATAATTCATGATATGTGAAAGATTTGATACCAATAAACCAAGATATATTTGTACTTAGGAGCTCAATCCTTTGTCTAGCAGTCGTTATTGAATTTGTGAACTGACGGAGTTATCTGCCGGGTTCATGAAGTGAGATCTCGACTATGGTATCGGTGTTCGTGTGCCGTCCTGGCTCCATTGGGCGAGACATGAAAACGCAGCTCTGTGTGGTCGGCTAGGTAGGGGCTGGAAAGAAGCAAATGTCCAATGTCAGGATACATATTTAACCTGGAGTCCACTCGTCCCCAAAAGTATCCAGGGTTCTATTTTAGTTTTGGTCATGCAGATACTAATGACCCAACATCGCGACGACTTTTTGCATGTAAAGGATAAGCTGTTATATGAACGATCGATAGTTTTTTGTGTATATAGGGTTTTGAATCGTCCAAAATCTCAGATTATATCCTATAAACGTAAGATGTGGTGCATTCGATGCATGCGTCTGCGAAAAAAATGATTTTTACTGTAAGCGCATAACGGTGTTCTAAGCATACACGCTTGACTCTATGGAACAGAATTCATAGAATTCAGATGTCACAGATATGAAGGTGGTGTTGTCCTTCTACAGACTGATGGTCTCCTTTGTTGATCATACTGCGGTAAACTGAAGATATTCGGTGCGCGTTAGGAATTACTTGGTAGGTATCTGGAGAGATACAGTATACTCAGTTTGGTTTCTTGTTTCTGCACTAGCAACGCTAGCAACTGAAGATATTTGGTGCGCGTTAGGAATTACATGGTAGATATCTGGAGAGATACAGTTTACTCAGTTTTGTTTCTTGTTTCTGCACTAGCAACGCTAGCTGTTGTCCTCCTGCTCGTCATAGGAAAACGCTTCTTCCTAGTTTACATTGCTTTGATGAATAGAAGGTCTTTGTGCTAACCTAAGGACAGAAGGAAACATTAATCTGATGGACATGAGAAAAATGTTGTGTGGTCCTGCTGGGACACCTTAAAGAAGGCTAAATGATATCGACATGGAAGCCAAGTATTTTCACAAGCCGGACATGGTGATAAACGTACAGGATTATAAGCGGTAACGAGGGCACGCCATACTTGTGTGAATTGAACAACTGAAATGTGGCTATGCTCAAGATTGGCCCACCAACAGCCGTGTATTCAAGCGATGGCGCGAGATTGTGGAGTAAACTGGAGGCAAGTCAACTTTGGGAAAGGAGCATTGCGTGGAAGTGGAAAACGTTTGTTAGTACAATGCAATTGTAATGCAGTATTTCGATGAGTCAGCGCATTGATACAGTATAAGAAGACTTCGATCCGGCCTTTATGAATAAGGGAAAATCAAATTAAGTAATACGTTATGAGCACTCACGTTGCCCTGCGCCGTCCACATTGCCGGGCAATGGTTGTCATGAACTGAAACAAAATCTGCTAGCACGACTTTTGACCGTAAACATTCGGCGGCTCTTAATTAGTCAGTAAAAGGTGCAGGTCAGAGTAAAGCTTATTATACCCCATGTGGTCAGGAGAAACTTACATCAACGTGCTTTTTTGTGGACATTTATAAAATGCACGCAGTTACTGGTTCTGAAAGCTGTGTTGCATAATCACTGTACATGTCTCTGTGTTACGGTGCACCAATTGAAAGGACATGGAGCATAACGCTATATCCGGTTGCATACAATTTGATAAGCATATCTTGTGAACTCCAATGGTTGACAAATGGACCCTACGTTTGTCCCATTTATACCGAGCCCTAAACTAACTATGAAAGGTGAATAGATAACTGACGATTTCGGTAACCCAACGCAGGTTTTGCCTAACGAAAGTAAGCTGCATTGATCCTGAATGGCATTGTGAGTACATTTTCACTACAATCGTCCTCATCATCGTCATCATATCCTCAAAACATATTATCAAAGATCAACTCCGATTCCTCACTTTCACTAGCTCACACGCCGACGCTCTTTTAGCAAAGAGGGATGCCTTATTAGAGTGGCGCAAACCCTCTTCAAGATAATAGATGGCGAACATGTGAACTTATCAAATAATTGGCCGACGTATAAATTATATCTTACGAAAATTTAAAGATGTGCAAACAAGGGACGCCGGAAATAAGACAAAACATAATAAGCAGTAAACCCGAGAAGTACATAAGGTAATAGAAACCTGCAGGGAAACTGAAGAGGGAACTTGAGACGAGACTGGCAGGAAAATATTCTTGAGACGCGATGCCTGAATGAAGAAGTTTGGTAGAAGAACCAAAATTGGAGTCGATATTGGGCGGCGTAAACAAATCTGTGCATATTGGACGTTCATTGTCGTCAATGAACATGAATCATTCACCTGTTAACAAATCTGATGAGCGGGAAATTCTTTCAAGATAGATCTGACATGAAGGCTATTGTGTGTGTTCAGCAAGATGTAAAATATATAGTCGGCATCTCTGGATACATGCTTTGTTGGCACAATACAAATCAATGCAGGTATTGCTCAGTGCAAATTTTGACGACATTTTCAACATCGAATACACAAAGCCTAATAATGGAGACTCAACGGATGGTAGCAATCGCCGATATCAATCTGAAGGACTCACAGTAGGTCACCCAGTTTTCGTCTCATTTTCACTAAGGATTTGCGAACAGTTTATCTCTTTTGATCTAATTTCTTTCTTGCTATTCTGCTCCTGTATTCATAAAACTGGTGGTTTGATGCAAACTGCTGCTTACAGACGTAAATTCTATCAGTTTAGTTTGAATTGTAACACATTAGCATTCAAACGAAAATGTTTATGAACGTTTGACATTCTCTTTTACATTGCATTTATAACTCCAGATGGTCAGCACCGAACACTTGGGACTCTGGTATTTGTTTGTTAATTAACGGCACAGGTCAAGCATTTTTTGAGTTCAGGACACCTGTTATTCGGCGTGGCGGCTTCATAATGATATCAGAGATGACGATCAGTGCACCACGCTGCATAATACCCATGACAGTATTCATGGATCGCCATAGGTGATTTAGCAATGCGAACTCCGCTGACTGTTTCAGCCTTATGTAACAAAGCTCACGTCCCAATTAGGTCTAGCCAAACTGCCAGTATTTTAAACGCTTTATCACAAGTCGCTGTGCGGAATTAAGAAAGCCATTTGCATAAGCGCTGGGTGAATTTAGCTCTATCCAAAGCGACCACACGCAACACTAAATTCGCATTTCTGAACTTGATTTTAGATGTTCCGAGAAAAACAACTGGAACCAAGAAATACTGATAGTTAAGCACTGATCGTGAGCCTCCATTCGGTTTGACACATGTAAGAAATTTTGAAATTTAAGCAGTAATCGTGAGCCTCCATTCGGTTTGACACATGGGTATTCAATGAGAGATAACAAAGTACCTGAGCCACCACGGATTTTCTGTGAAGTGGAGAACCAAACATATTAAACAGCTTTGAGTTCAACATATAAATCCTCGCGAGTGTGATCGAATTTATACATGAAGTGTTAAACCCTTGACTCGTTATTCGTGAACAGTTTGTTTGGTCTGAACATTCTCGGGCGAACTGAAATCGGTTGAGTATTCACACAGCTTGCCTTCATACATTTGCTACAATCACGGACAAAGCGTTGACAAAAAACATGCGCATTAACACTTATGCCTTTTGAGTTGGCGTCTATCTTCCCCACGGGGTGGTGGGCAAGATAAGTTGGGGAGATAACCTACAAGTCGAAATAATTAGGATTTAATCGAAGATTGAAGACGACTATAGCAGGTGCTGTATAAGCTTGTCCCTAGTTGGCTGCAGAAGCAACTAGGTCCAGATAAGTTTCGATTGGCTGAGTCACTGGAGCTATCCGCGCCACAAGATATTTAGTGTTATTGCTGCTTGCTTTCCAACGGAAGCTGCCGTGGTGAAATACTTGGATTTGTTTTTATCGTCTGCATTAATTTATGTGGCTCTATGCCGGAATACAATTACATAAAAATATCGCAATGAGTTCCACTAATAAATTGGGACGCCAACACTAATAAAATTTAGAGCGATTAAATTTTCAACATCCTGAGCATTGAACATAAATATGGACTCACATATCATCGATCCAAACTTTCTCCAAACAGAAGGCTTTCTTTATCCCCCGGGGGAAGAATGAGAAATCCGTCTATTTGAATAGTAATAAGCATATAAGCTTAGTGACCCACAATGTAAATAAAGAGAAGCAATGTTTAAGTGACGATCGTCATCAGGTAGGTTGCCAAATCACAACGAGTCACTAGTGGAATGATTAAACAATATCCTTCTGGGGAAGAATAAGCAAATAAAGACAGTCGACGTTTAAGTTACGATAGTCACCGCTGATTACTGTAACTGAAGATCAAATATGCAGTTTAGTTATACTGTGTGTCGATGCATTAATGGCTTTTAGGTTCTCACCAGCAGAGAACGCTAACATGTATCATACTGTGTTCTATCTGATAAGGTATGCGTCTACGACAAATGCAAATCTTTCTGCATAAACCGCATCAAATGCAACAACCATCAACTCAGTGTAATGAGGCCATCTGGGCGTCATCCGACTCAAGACACACTAAATTTTACGTTGCGTGATTGGTCAGAGGCATCTTGGTGCAATCGGTAAGAGCACATTAAATGCTAGGAAATCAGTTAAACACTTGGCGAAACAAAAAGAGCTACTCATCGGAATGGTGAAAGCGCTTGCTGGACTGACTCATCTTTTTATCTATCGTACGCTGTTGGGTTAATGCTGACCACCTTTTATCTTCCTTAAATCTGCTTCCATAAATTTGTTTCTTTTTCAGTTATCGCGGTTTTCGGTCTTCAGCTGACAACCGGTGACTACACGCTCAAATGCTATGGTATGCAAATGACACCATACGTCGAATTCATCAATCTAATATTGTAATTTTGACCTCATACATTTCTAAAGTTTTACTCCAGATGCGTACTTATTTTGCGCCATTTGCTGTTACCAACACTCCGTCAATTGCTTCGATCTTGTTGCTGCAGATTTGTGCAGCGAGAAGTATGCTGATTGTCAAAGTGAGTCAGTGTATCCTTGGTTGGTGGAAAAACTGATGTCTATATATATTATTAATCTCATTATAAATCCTTCTTTTAGGAAACTAATTCGAATGAAATCACCTTGGGATGTAGAAACCGACAGAATGTTGTATTCAGGCTATGATGCTACCACATTGATTCTCCACAATACTTTAAGCTCTATGTTGGCGCACGTATTCTGAATCCATTATCTCAACGTTATTCATATATATATTAAGCCTTTCCAAGAAAACTCACCTCCTTGATAATCAAGTGTTGAACAAGTAAACCAATAAAATTATGTACACGAATTACTATATGACTGACATTTTGCATACCATTCTATTGAGTGTTCCATTCAGTGGCCGAAGGGCAGGAATTATGAACCACACAGAGATTGATTATGTCACCGGAAATATTCTACCAAAAAATTCATTGGCTTCCCATACATGTTCATTTTCCACTCCATCGTTGCTAGTTTCAGTGGGAGTTTGCCTGTTAGTAAGCTGGCGCCACATCACGTCGTTACGAATCGATATCATTAGCCTAACGCTTCATGTTACACTTTACCGTGAAAAGGCATCACATGATAAATAGGAGGCCTCATCAAATGACTTAACCACACCTAATCCATCAGCCTCGCGGATACACCAACACTCAATAGAAAAATTGCTGTACTAGGGAAGAATGCTAACAAGTTTGCTAGAAACTCGGGAACTGGTGAAATATTTCGCCAAAATATATACACATCGAGTAGGCAACGTCCCCAAACTTTCGTCTTCATAATGCTTACAACAAAGTTGTGTAAATTTAATGAAATACACTCATCCGCGCAACAGTCGTCCGTTAGAGTAAGATCGCTTAAATTGGTTTCATAGCAGATACATTTTTCACAAACGGAATTTAATGAAGCATTAGTATTTTGCATGCCACGACGCAATAATTTCCTGGATCCGTGCGTTTTTGACCTATGGTCTTACATACGGTTCAGTCAAAAGGACCTTATTCGATTTGTGTCATCAGTTTTCCGATTTAGCGGTAGCCTATATTTTTCCTTCAAGAGACAGTCATAAACAAATTCACAGTATCCTGGTGTGCGTAGCCAACCATAGATCATGCACTGCTCACCGATATCATTGGTGAAATTCCCATACAACAATACCTTTCGTCTTCAATTTTGTAGGTTCCGCAAACGACTGTACGGCTTGGGTGCTGTGTTTAGGTAAGTTGCTGACTTATTCTCTCATTTGCGTGGATCCGACGTGTAGTTTGCTCCCGATCAACTGCTTAGATATAGCGTATTTCTCGTTAATTGTGCATTGGGCTTACAAAGTGAATGTTGGGATGGAGTGTAGCCGAGTTTGGTTAGGCAGAGATGAGAACAAATGTGCTTATTTTCCACCAGTAAAACGTGCACCGAAATAAATAAATTTTTAGAAAAGTGCATCCAGTTGGTTCAATAGTACACCTGGCCGACCCATACAACAACGCTTTACGATAAGGGAAATACGCTGATTAGTTAGATGGTGGGAATATATTCACATCATGGACGTCTGGTGCAACAATGGCTAAAATTGCTGTAGAGGTTTCAAAGCGTTCTCAACTTACCAAATAATTTCCGCTTATTCTTGGTCAAAGCAGCCCCAACGAGCCCCATCCAGTGGTTACTGTGCGAAAATCAAACTGCAGATTTCCGCTTTGCTTTTCGCTGAGGTAGCATTTTTCGCACTACGCAAAGCATAACCACTTTGGCACAAATGAAAGTTTCCAAGTAATTAGTCAAGAAGTTTGTGCAATGCACGTAACACAGTGGAACGATATGTGTTTTGTATTAACAGAGCATTGTTTGGTGGAGAATTTTATAAAAGGTAAGCGAATGTCATCCACAGTATGCTCTTTCAAATCACGAGTTAAATGGTGCTTCCACTGACACATCGAATTTTTGAGCTAAAATAAGCTCGTACAATAAAACTGATCGGTGATAAAGTATATACTTACGACTGGAATCCCAACAAAAGTTCCAGAAATATGGTTTAATCACACTATTTGATTTTTTTCATTTTGTAAAAACGTAAACGCTTGCAGATTGTGACCACATACAGGAACAAGAGAAAGGTGAGTGGGTAGCTGAAGCCGCTTACATTTGAATAATAATTTAATGTTGAACCTGGCTACTGTATGAAATCAAGGTGAAATATGGCGTTAGACTCAACAGCACTCCTTCCCGTCAATTCTCCCCACATTCAATGTGGCTTACAAAAATATATTTGTGGAGGTGAAATTATCGGGCCTTATCAAGTTGGACGTTACCCTCATTGAGGATAAATTCTTCTGAAATCTGCACACTTCCTGGAAGAGACCATAACTCACCGGCGAAATACTACAAACTGTGTACCATATCCTGATGATGTACAATTTACCGGCTTATCAGTAAAACCGCTCACACCCCGTACATTGTAGTTTTTATAACTTGTTCCTTCCGTTTGTGTTTTTATTCAAACCAACCTTGTTCTTCCGTCGTAAACATGCTGTGAATGGAGCAGATATTGTGCTCATTCAGGGAATCTCGTCGAATGAGACCCACTCAAAGATACGTTTTTAATTTACCACAAAAAAGCAACTAGACTAAGAATACTCACCAGTCATTAGCCTTGTTATTATTCCTTTGCCATAAACTGCTTTTAACACACCTGCCTTCTTTGTGAATCCTGCGGCGTTTTGAAGAATGCAAACTGAAAGAGGAAAAATAGCAACTCGGTCTCAATAACGTGAATAATCATATCGCTGATCGTAGTAAAATTTGAGGTTAGATCTAAAGTCAAATGTATTTCCCTCAATACAGGGAAAGGCGTTTAATGTGACATACAACAACAGGTTTGTAGTAATAAATTGTCAAGTTGCTTGTTAGTCTTTAGAACGGTAGATCCCGTGAAAGCCGTCTTTCTCGTGGGAAGTATTCATGACTCACCAGCTGCACACGACGCAAAAACATGTAGTGCTCCAATTGGAGTACAATGTACCGGTGCTTCAAGAAAACTGGAATATTTACATCGGTCTACGTGCATACACTAAATGTAAAGGGAAACTCTGCTTTCTCAATACCCGGTGATATCATGTTGCCGAGTGACCGGGTGCATTCAGCAGTTGAACTACAAACTGTGCGTTCAGCAATTGCGCAACTGCAGTTCAGCTTTTGTTTCAATAATAACATTTCTCTCAAGAATATTGTCTTCGATCATTATTAACTTAGTTAATAGCACATGATATGGGCAACACTCGCCAAACATGAAGTGTGTTGGGCCTCAGCAGCCGTCATTTGGCATGCTGATTATTCGGAATAAACTTAGCAATGGGTGGACACACCGGATCCCACCCAAGTCACAGCAACAATTCTGCGCTAATTATTATTTCTTCAAGATAACCTGCTTGTAACCTACTTATCCTCGTTGTAAATCCTGTAAATGTTTCCCAGTATGCAGAAAAAACAGGCAGAAATCGGCAAGTACGTACGTACCACGCCAGAACTGCTTGTTAGGGTAAGATTTTCCACACAATTATTCCTGTGTGAAACAAATTCTCAATGACCAGTTAGAGTATATGCTTTCCGTTAATTAATGTCCTTACTAGAAATTCAGTGAAAAACAAATAAAATTAGGTTTTCCCGTCGCCCAAGCGTCTTGATGTGCAGGCTGATTTTCATTCGGATTGGTTAAACATAGAAGAGAAAAGAAGTTACAATGAGGGTTAAAGCATTTTATTTATTGACCTGGCGTAGAAAACGGGATTCTCGTTTTGGTGCGTGACATTTAGAAACATAGGCAAAAATGAGGCTTTGCAATTTCAAAAACGGGATTAGTGGCCGCAATTTTAACAAAAAACCGCAACATCCTGCCAAGTTTTTTGCGAGCTTTTGTCAGGTGAAAAATTCCCTGGGATACTCGAACTAACAAGGTAGTTAGAGGGTATATTTATTAGGACATTGAAGTATTATCTAGTTTCATACAGAGTTGTCAGCCGCATTAAACTAAATCACGCCAGAAAAACAGCTGCATCTACTAACCCTGAAGTTGTGAAAATGCTATGGTGACGGAAATTCCGCCGAGGGTTGTGGTGCTCAGAGCATACTCAGCATTCGCTCATAGATGGAATAAGAAAATCATTCCATTTCCCTAATAATGATAGGGAATTTATTCTCGACACCGTCTGGTTTTTTTATTTACCAAATTGCAAGGTTGGATGCTGGGAAGCAGGGAGACCATGACAGTTTTCCAAGTTTATCCTAAGTTGGTCGTTTTGTAACCTCAAGCTATTGGAAAGTTGTAGGAATATTTGTTTTGAATGTGCGGTCAGATCAACCATCCTACATGATCGGGAGTGGAGTAGAATGGTCAAGTGCACAATATCACCCCCAAAATAATTTTACTATTTTCGCACCATCGCTTTGGGGCATTTATGCTGAGTGGATAATATTTTCCCCTTTTACGCACAAGCGATCGAATACTCATGCTAGTGAAATGTCTAACTTCAAAACACAAATTCCAGCAGCTGATCTATTTTTAACCGGCTGAGTTCCCTGCTTCTAGATATCGGTTCCAAAAATAGGGCTCATGTATTATTAGAGGTCACAGTGCATTAAGCTAGCTCCTTTATTTGCCAACCCGTGCGGTGATAAATTTATCGCGTGCCTCTTATATGCACCAAATCTTTGAGTTGTTGGTATGTCCTTGAGGATTCCATAAATTTGTTTGTGTGCGAAGTTCAAACCGTACACCGATTTCCATTTACTGCTAATTACGCCCCGCGCTTACTCGCAGGCACCGGCCATGCCAGGTTTTCATTTGAAACCGCCACCCAAAATGAATTTGATATATATATATAACATGTTTCGTTTACTTTTCATTTGAATATTAGGCTTAATATATATAACAAACATCGCCGGATGATTTGTATTTCAGTTGGAGCAAATGATAAAGTCAATAGGTGAGTACCATTTAGTCAAAAATATAAAAACTATGCTTACGGGCGAAAAGCAATTCTAAGAAATCCGGTATCGTTAGCTCTGATGTTCGGCGCGTCGTTTAAATAAAACAAAATCATTGGTACCAGTGAAGCCTAACGTGTTTTTGTCTACCGATCATTTGTCACTTCTGTCAGATATCTTAGGAGTAACACCCTGAAATTCAAAAACACGTCGTTTCATATACTCATTTAAAGCGTGAGAATCAACGGGGTAAAGCGCTAACCGTTATGCGCCCAACGGCGCTAAAAGATTGGCATGTCGACCTGTGATATTATTTAGAATATTTCACTGGTTGTTTGTTCCGCGTGGATTCGAGATCTACCAACACAACAACCGATCCGTTATTTCAGGGTTAAGGTTGACGCTATTATTTCGAAGACGTTTAATCGAATCGATATATACTTGCTTCTTTGTAAAACAATGATTCTGAGGGCTTTGGTTTAGTGTTCGGTTCCGAAATTTTCTCTGATTAGACATATTCCTTTAGGCCTCTTCAAGCTTGTTGCAGACAAAAGAGACTTTTGAAGAAAATTACATCGGATATGAGGATGTGTCGTTGTGCGTCTACGAGCGTGTGTGCTGAACAATCAGATCGTTTCTAAAATGCCTAAACCAGTTTGAAAAATTGTTTTCTACCATACTGTGCTGTTCCTTGTGGCTGCTCTGAACGTTGATAGAGGTGTGCATCAAATGCGTAGAATATTGCATCATATATGTGAAATTTTTCGAAAGAACCAAAACATTTTCTTCATTAAATCTAAATGTGCATTAACGGTTACAAATTACGAAGTTTCTCCCATACACCTAGTTATTGTGTTAACCTTATTTAACTATTTAATCCGACAGATGAGAGTAAACATGTGAGTTTGAAACCCTAGGAAAATTGCCTTGATTGCACAAAGTTAATGTTGCACTTTTTACCGTACTATTTACTGGAAAGATGCCGCTGTCAACATGCACATTTTCCTAGAGCTTTATTACCACATTTGGTTATTCGTTGATGGAGTATAATTTTGACTAATTAAACGTTCCCCTTAGCATTTTCGCAGTTCGCGATTCGGATATATCCTGAAAGGAAGAAGGAATGCATTCACTTTTAAATCAAGTTTATTTTTAATGCACTAAACACCGTAAACATTCAGAATCACAAACCAAACGCAACCTTCAAGCGTAGTGCATATTTCTTGCATCAGAATCCAACTGGTTTACACTTGGATCGACCAGGATAAAATATCGTCTTAAAGAAATATCACGAGTTTGTATGTTTCCATAGGCCGTGACAGCCAGGAGGTCTAAGAATGTAATTTTGTGATCCTGAGCTGTGAAGTCGACGCCTATTTTCGACAATATTCAGTGAGAATAGTATTTCGTTTAGTACCACGTGACTGATACCAATCCTCGGTAAGCCGCAAATAAATTAGGTAAAACGAAATTCAATTCCCGCGGTATATGTCAGGCGTATCAATCTACGTTGTTTGTCACATTCCCCATCACCCCAATTGTTTGAAAACAACTAAGGGCGTCATCTTTCCAAATGCACGGGAAATGAGTAAACATTATTCAAATATTCGAGGCAGGTTGGGTGTAGGTTTCATAGGATATGTATATATCGTCACACGAGAAAATCAGTCTGCATGTAGACGGCTGATTAAATCATGCTTACGTGCAAACTTTCAACCAAACTGAGATCAACTTGTTGTAGCACGTGCATTTGTTAGCCGCAAACATTTTGCTAGGAGGAATTAAAATGCAACAGAATCGTGGTCAGCTCAAAGCTTCCGAAACCCAAGGTCTCATTAAAACACGAAAATTCTCGTGTGCCAGTAATAAACAAAAGCAAACTGTTCCGTTTCTCATACCTCATATCCATTTGTCTGTGGGCATACCGCGGAAGCTACAGATGGATGCATTAGTCACTTTGGTCATTGTCTTTCAAATTTCTGATAATATGCCCGAGCTCCCTGAAATTCTGCCTGAGTGTAAATCTGCAATTGTACTAAATGTAGACATGACAGTTGTACTCAATTACATATTTATAAAACCAGACTAGAGATTTATTCTTCTGTCTCTAAAAAAACCAGTTCTAAAGCAGGTTGTATTTTCGACTCTTATGAGATCACCTTAGCGGAGGTAAAACATGCTACCAGCCAGCACCGACGTTTGCCATCTGAACGCTAGCTGAACGCCATTTGGAATACAGGAGAGGCACAATCGGAGAACGGTCGGCTGTTTGAGACTGGCTTCCCAATAAACTGAAGAAAAAGCTCTTGACGTGAGCCATTTCCGTAATGCAAACTTATGCCACTTCCAGTAGGCTCCAGCTAATGACTACGTCAGCTAAGTCCGCTCCAGCGCTATATTGTTTCAGCACAACATTTGCTCTAGGCTAACGTGTTTCATTTGTTAAGCATCCTTATGCTATGTATTGATATTCTCTAAAAGTATGCTTGAAATTCCAATTAAAACTCTGAGGTAGTTATGTGAAAATGTTAGTTTCAGCTCACTCACCACATAACTAACCAAGAGTTTCCAACCTCCGCACAGAGCTAACAAACTCGAAATCTCCTATCGCTTTCAATTTTATTTTGGTTTACCACATGCTTTGGTACACAAAATAAGCAGGTATAATATAGACTGAATCAAAAACAAATAATTGTCACGTGGAAACCACATGTACTCGTATACTCATTTTTTACAAACTCTGTCTTTCAGTAAGGGAATATCGTGAGTTACCTTGAGATTTCACAAGAAAGCGAAGGTTTTTTGCCAAAACCAATTGAGATTTCTGTCCTCATTTTATAATTTAGACGAAGCTCAGGCTATTTAACTAGCATCGAGATGGGGCGGTTATTGCGCTATTCTGAAACAATACTAGAGCTCGCGGCTAAGACCGTTTTACTTTTGCTGCGAACTGAGATTTTTCAACTGTCACTGTCGGCACTTTCTCTGATAGTTAATTGTTTCTACGTAATTTGATCAAGCAAACCATTTTACTCCTATTCTTGTTAGCAGTCGAATGTACACAAGCAGTCCAAAACCTGTTAAAAAACACATTTTTCTGACCACAGAGGCGTAAATTGGTAAATTTTTATATAACAAAGGCGCCATATACATGGCTTCTAATTCTAGGCTTTCATTTGGAGGACCCAATAGAACACCTGGAAATGCAGACGACATCTGGTCCCCCGTGTCTGCTGAAATTTAGACCAGCCCGGCTGCCGCTTAGCGTAGACCCCTCTTTTGTGTTTGTCTGATTATCTGGCCGTATTACAATTACTGTTTTGCCAGAGTTTATTAGACTTGATGAACTCGTTGATAGTGCATGCACCATTCCTTTGTCTGGCTATTTAAGGTCCGGTCACGCTTTGCATACCTTGCATTGTTCTTATGGTGCACAATAAACAATAAACCAAAGACGTAATCTTCAGCACTTTCTCGCTCCATTTGCCAACTTGTATCAGTAAGGCGACCGTTCTCTCGCTACCTCCAACTCTGTCACTAAGTTAGTAATTCTGTCTGGAGAAACCCTTAATCCATGTGTCCGCTCTTATATGTTTCGTTCCAGGGCTTCTGTTTAAATTCCTGTATTCCTCTGTTTTAACCACCAGCACAGTAACACACCATGATTTGCATAACGAATAATATATTTCTCGCTATTTCCGTTTAGCTGTATTCACCATTCAGGTCGCCATTGCGTTCATTCCAGACACAACACGCCGTTCTTCCCAGCAATTAAACTCATATGTAGGTAAATGTTTACGCTAGAATCAATCAAAAATCATAGATATTACCGTTGGCGTTTTTAGCCTGCTTTATGTGGATTGTCACGGCGTAAACTGGCGTGACAGCCAGAATATTGATGCAATTTTTCCAGCACTCAGTAGTCAATTGCTGTTTCTAGTTTTGAGAAACTTTAATATCTTTAATTAAATTTTGTCCAGTTCCACTTTGTGAAATCTCAGTCACGGCCGTTGCGCGATCTGTTAGACAAGGAAACTAGGATGACCCGATTCTATCTCATTTATTCTTCTTATCAACAGATTATATACATATATAAAGTTAAACGTTTGTTCGCGTCTTTATATCAAGTTTATATCCACCCGGGAGTATGATGTCAGAGTTAGAAAGCAGGCAAGAATGCAATCGCTGAGGCGAGTAATAATGAATTCTCTACCAGCCAGAATGTAAAGAAAATCAAAAGAACATCTATGGCATAAACAAAAATATTCAGCCATTTAAGGCCAACTTGCCTGAAATCTCGTTTTCCTAAAATAAAAATACATGATTAAAAAGTTTTTTCTAAGACAGCTGCATCTAGTTTTGGAGCAAATGCTTGTAAGCGTACGAACAGCATATGCGCAAGGAAGATTTTAGCATATTTCTAAATAGAAAACGCTTGATCACTTTAAATTTGTTCAGCGATATGCGTGACTCACTAAGAATTGTTTCGCCTCCGCCTCATCTGGAGAAACATTTTAATTTACGTAGGTTGCAGCAAAAGTGCGATAAATCCGGCGACACAGTCATATTTAATGGAAACATTTTTTTATTTTAGGTTGGACCCGTCCTGACTTTTGTCTTGTCTTTTGTCTAATGCGCCCATCGCTCAGTGGGAAGTTTTCTCATATTGCGCTTGATTACCATGTTAGTAGGTAGCTAAGATCACGCGGCTAATAACCGATACTAAAATTTGCTGCTCCGGTTTCCGAATTATTCCTCTGTGGTTTTATTTGTTCATTTGTTAAGCAAGTCTAGTTCGGAACGTAAACAAATTTGTGGGGCACGTTACAGAGGCACAATATGTGGTCCCCAAATTGGCGACAATCATCATGGAATATCTTTAGTGTAGGTCTGATTAGTGTATTTGAGTCCAAAAAGAAATTCAAAGGATTTGCACCGGGAAATGTTAGAAACAGGAAAAATATGTGAATCTGCGGTTAATTAACCGTTTGGCATCATCAACAGAAAACGTGAATACAATGTGATCGCTTTGTTACTGGAAGCCTTGTTCTCGAAAAACAAGACGATTGTAAACCTAATATAAATCAATCTACACATCTATGAATGCACAAATATAAAAAATATGAAAGCATTTTCAAAGAAAGAGGCTCTAAAAACTGGAGTTTAACAAAACGTTGAACTCTTAAAGTTCAAAATTCCGTGTCAGCGATCTACCCGTGGATGAGTGATTCGCTCAAAAAATCAAATTTGGAGGTATCTCCAAAATCAAAATATTTCTGTTTTTAGCATTCTGCTAAACGCAAATTGTCTTTTACTCTTGCTGCCTAACCATAAACCGAAAAATAATGTAAGTCGAAAGCATCGCAGGAGCTATTCTATTCACAGACCTCTTTTTTCTCGATATCGATCTAACTATAAGCCGCCCAAATCAACCAAGGATCATCAAAACAAACCATTCGTAATTATCAAGTTAATGTGTTAATTGTAAGAAGGAGCATTATTAAATTGTGCAATATACGTTCGGAAGACTTACGTCACTTGAACTCTCTACGCAGTCAATTGGAGATGGTTAGCAAATTAAGGATATAATTTCATTAAATCAGACCTGTTTAAGGTCAACCGGACAAGATTGTGCAGCATCCCCCTTCCACGCTGGAACACATGTGACTTAATATCAGTTTGAGCACACCCGATCACCAACGATTTACCAGGTACTATGTTATATGGGGTTTAAAGTGATCACTTACTTTCCAGTAGTTTATAGACCTCTCTACATTATTGATGGATGAAATATGGTAACAAATACCCAAGTGAGTGGTAGCAGCACAGAACGAGTCCGACAAAGTGGATTCTAATAAAGTACGCCAATTTGTGGGAAATTTACTAAGGCCTGATACTTCTTGTGTCGTTTTGCTAAGAGCGGTATGATATGAGGAAAAACAATTTTAAACCCTCATCAATACAGAAAACATAAAACAGTTTGTTGCTCCGTGACACACAAAGGTGCAAGTTGGCTGTAAGAGTTAACTGGCGCTTCCAAAACAGAGATTTTCGTGGCTTCCAATTTTGCCTAATGATCTGTCACGTTGACGGACTCTCAACTAACATTCAGCTGTTGTTGAACTGGTTGGGTCTGAGTTAATATATATGCTATTCTGTGGCTCTGTTTTACAAACAACTGCTATAACTTGCTTCAGTCTGTTATCCAGGCGTAGTTTGCAAAACGATCTAGCTAATGCGTCTGTGTACACGTGTGTGTTCCAATTGTACGCATCAGTCATAACCATCGTTATGGCCCAATTAAGATGGATGTTTCTCTTCTGAGAAGAACAGCTGCTGCTGTCCGAAGAAGTGATGGTTTCCCGACGGAGCGCCCGGCCTGGTATACAGCAATACTCTTGACGTATAGCAATAACTTTCTTCCAGATGGCGAAAAGTGTATGAATCTTCCACGATTGACAATCAGTTGATTTCACAGACTATACAACATAGAACTCCAGACAATAAATAGGCGTGATGAAAAATATTTCTCATTCCTTTAACGCGGCCTGCACTAGTTTCTCAAGAAAGGATATCACATGATCTTGAGGAAATCTCTACTGAAAATTATACGTTGCCCAGACTGGTGGGTGTCTGTCCCCAGAATCCGAATATTCTCGCATATATTGTTGCAGTTTACGGGAAACTATTCGTCTTGGAGACCTATCAACAATCGCAAAACGTCAAATGTTAAAAACGACAAGCTTGGAAACCACAGAAACAAGGTTGTCATACTTGCCTCACTAGCTTGTCAACCATTCGAAATGTTCACGATAAACCAACCGTTACTTGGATGCATCTTTCGTTGTTTTGCCCGACATAACTGTCTCTCGTATGCTTTCATTATTTGTAATTGTAACACTTTCCCTGAGGAAATCACAGCTCTTGGCCAAATTAGATAGCTGTAATTTCGGAAGTTCTCGTGGTGTACCCTCAGCTCATATGGCAAACCAAATATTCTGCATTATTAACGACGAACACTGCAATAACAACCGGAAATTAACCTCGAATGCCGGAAAAACGGTAGGTGGTAATGGCAAATGTAAAAGGAACGTAAACTGTTGTGCGGTTATTTCAATCTTAATATCACTAATATTTATGATTCATATGAAACATATGACAGGAAATACGTTATTTTGAATTAGAGCACCAATCTACCTCTTCAACAAAACGAAGGGAATTAAATGAGCAGTTTTCTTTACATAAGCAGAAGATTAAATTATCAACTTGACCAAACAGCCCAACCCAAGAAATCAATATACATGACAACAACCTGATGAAAAATTAGGTATACAAGATGTCAGATTTATCCTAATTTAAAAATTCAGACGCACGTCAAGAATAAGTAGAAATTTTGAATAATTTCATGGTTAACCAAATGGCTATACAGATAAATGATAATCTACAGGAGAACAAGGTTTCTTGGTTTTTGATAGTCATTTACTTACTTAGCGAGGGTACGCCGAAGTCCGCGCACTCCTGATAAAGGAAATTATGGATCTACCTAAAGATTGGGTATGAACTTATATTTGTCCACTCAAATGAGCTTGCATTTCGGGAAAGAACAACATAATGTAGTAGCGTGCCTAATGTGTTCTCTGTGTCCAAACGATAGTAACAGCCTGGAGAATACTTGGCGTATGTATTGATTGTAATAAAGCGCCTGAGGATACAAACATCCGCAACTCGTTCAACAGTAGCATTTTTGCAACTGAAATTTAATTTGCTGAATAGGAGATAACGATTACTCATCGGTTTGTTTTTTAAAATACAATATTCGAAATCTCAGTTGGATACTCGCCGAGAAATGCGAATCCAGCTTTTTGATATGTCATTTATCCGGGCAGTGCCCCACCCGACTTCCGCAGAGGAGTAGAAACATTCGAACAGCAAATACCGAATGAGTTTTATAAAGTTTCACAGACTAAACGACGGTATTCTGCCACAAATACCCTATCGACAGTAAGTGGAGTTTAATTACCGGAGGATATTTGTAGCACAAATATGGTTCTTCATGCAAAGTGCCCAGCAAAATGCCGCTAACAATAGCCGTTTTTTGCCCATCAGTGTACAACTTGATGTTGTGTTTAGTTCTTCGGTAGGGGGACCTGATCTTGTCTGTCCCTTCATAAAAAGTAAAATATTGTGGAATTTTAACAAATCGTGTGTTGAATAACAAAGATAATTTTGCCATCGCTGTTTTAGCTATTAACCAGAACGGCTATTTGTCAATTGGACGTGAATTATGACGGGTTTTTATACCTTATTATGGAGATATTTTTATCTGGTGAGTCATCCTTGCGTGGCATTTTTAGCCCATTCGGTGGGGGCCTGCTGCTCACCAACGTTATGGACGCCGTCAACCTGATGCACTTGCTGATTTAGTCCAGTAAAATCAGATGTGATATGTGCCGGTTCAAACGCAGTGGTTCATACGACCGAAGCTAGAGGACGTTTGCAATATTAGGAAAAGGGTCGGTTCTACTCGATATACAGTTGAAGCAAGAATCCTGAGGGTGGAACGCGTGCGCAAAAGAATTGACGAAGGGAAATGTAAACAAACAAGCTTGACGAATTGTGATTTAACCAGGTATAACAAACTGAATTTCATTGGGCGACGAGCACATCATGCAAAATGATTTTTTTTCACACGCTCGGTTTAGAACTTACCGGTGCAACCATGGGTAACGACGCATTGGCATCTGTGTTGCATTACTGCAAAACATTCAGTAGTTTATCGATGCGTGCAATTAAATTTGTGCTAGCTAGACGTTTGCGTTGTGTGGATTAGTTGTCAGTATCATCACGATGGCTACGAAGTGCCTTTAAGTTTTCAGGACTTTTCACATAGATGGAACCGAATCTAGCAACTCTCTTTGCAATACAAGAAAAAAACGGATATTTCTAACCGGCAGCCGGGCGTTTACAGCTGACTGTTCAGTGAATTAGCCCCCTGAAGCTGATAATAACATGATGTAGATAGAGAGAAATATTTTCGCTTTGTGAAATCTTTCGGATGGTGTCTATGCCCATTGTATCCAAACACGGAGCATATGGCGTCTAGAAGTCTTCGCATAAAATCTCTGTGCCTGATGAGCTTGTAATAACGGAAAATGGGGTAAGTTCACCAATATGTTAACCTGAATAAACAAACTTGAAAAACAAATCCAAATGAGTGACGTTTCAGGAATTTCCATATTTTTTCTGAAGCTGGCAGAGCAAGTCATAAATGCATGATGAATGAAAAACAACAAACTAGTAAGATTCCTGTTATAATTCTTGCGATACTTCAGTATCATGAATGTGTTTTCTGTCATGGCTGGCAGTTAAGTCTGTGTATGATAGCACGCTTTTAAACGATCCATGGAAACGAATTCAAGAAGAGCCCTGCTTTTTTCGCTAGGGAGCACGTTTATGTCTTATTCTACAGTCTTGAGTAAGGCGCTCAGGCAGTTTTATTTTTGCCGCCAGGTTTCAGTGTGTCCTCTAAATTTGAGTTGGAATGTCTAGCGCCATCAGCCGCATCAAAATTATCATAAGAATTTTTTTCTTTTCTTTGACATCAAGCTGGTTATAATAAACTGTTTTTCAATAAATTAACACAGCCATGCTGCTTTGCATTACTGAGGTTAAAAGACATCAACTGAATCATTGTTAAAGATAACATACTTTTTTGTTGTAGTAAAACAATTCTAGTCAAGCTGAAATCTAGCCAGCGATGCCGCAAGCATCAATGTGCTTAGCGTTCTTTACAAATAACCCTTGTTCATGGAAATGTGACACTATTTTATGCACAACTCTCAGCATTCTTGGAAGAATATATTCGTCAGTAAGCGATCAGCCTACAAGTACGATTCATTCGAGTTTCCGTTACTTACCCGCTTCTTCTCTAATTTCGCACTCTGAATAGGGTCATATTGATAGCAAACGCTTGAGAACCTTTCTACCGGGACTATCAGAGTGAACCACGAACAGGTAATCCTTGATTCAGAAGTACAAAAACATATAACATCGAAGTCGAAAGTTACAAGAAAGCAAAGTCTGAAAAAAAACTGTAAATCAGGTTTCAAAGTGCACGTAAAATTTTCTTCAATCTCCTGTGCTTATGAGTGCGATGAGTGAAAGTATGAAAAGCAGCAGAGTTGCTTGAGCTCACCGTTGCTTACCTTTCTTTTGTTGTTCAAGTACACAATGATCTGCAACTAAACAATGTCATGGGTGTTCCGCAGAGCGTTGAGAAATTTGCAACTTCGGACAATCTGCACTCTGCAACGTTCACTTATGCTTCAGCCATAAGTCTTGATAACATGACCACTGACTGGTGCGGGTGTGTTGTTTAAATCAGACAACTCGGCAGTGCTAAATGTGGAGAGGAAATTGGCCACTTAAAGATAAGTGCCGAAGGAGATATCCAGGGTACCAGTACAATCCCTTTATGAGAGTAGGTCAGGGTTAACATGGTATTAGAAACCATAGTGTCATAATGAGCAATCACAATTGTTATCACATAGTTTTGCGTTTCCTCATTGTTTTTACTTTAGTCACACGAGCAGACAAAAATGATGGAGAAAACAATCTCGCACAAATAGCTTTCCAAACCAGGCAAAATCGCACGAAAAACAGTGGCACCACTTTTCGGCTAATAGATAAGAGGTAACTGGTAGCATGTAGTGCCCAATCACAATTCGTTCAGTTCTTCCCGACATGTTATCATAAACATCTACTTGCACTTTTTGTCGCAAAAGCCGTTCAAAATGTAATTATCCATGTTTTTTCTCGATTGCCTAATGCAAAGTGGTGCCTCATATATAAAATAACTCCCCAGAGTTAAAGTATATCTAATCATATCACTGAGTGCGTGACATCTATAGCTTAAATATATAAATTTAGGCACTTACTCTTACAAACTTCCCCCGGGTTGCAATTTTCTCGTCCGTCTATGGTCAGGCGAAAATGATGACAATATGAGTACATTTACTTGCCAACTTTTGAGCAAATAGCAGGGTTTAAAATCAATCGGACATGTTCGATGGCGTTTGTTCTCAATGCCAGTATATTGGGGTAATTCTCTGCATGGGAGACAACTCTGAATCTTTAAATACGGTGCGTCAGATTGTACGGGACTTTCTAGAATCAATGTCGCGTTTTAGTCAGACAATTTGCCAGGCTCATTTTGGTGGACGAGGGTTTGCAGTATAGAGCAATAAAATACAGACTTCTAATGCTACAGAAAAATTTCACTTGGTGTAGAATTCTGGGGAACCGCGCACCATTCCAGTTTACCAGTGGTACCGACAGCAAACTGTTGACCTCTCAAATGCATCCATCAAACACACTACTACAAGACTGGCGTTCTTGGTGTTGTTTACAAATAAAGGTGCAAAATGTACACATTATCAGTTGTTGCAGTGCTGCATTGAGTCTTTTGGACAACAAACATCTAGAAACTGGTAACAGAAACACCACAGTCTACCTAATTGGAAGACGATGAAATTGTGTACGATTCCAGTTATGTCTGCTGATTCGCTAATCTGCTGTATCTGATTGCTGACCCGCTCCAGTGCCTAATGCCGGGAAAAAAGACTCAGAGAAGGGAACACAACAGCTATATTCCGAACAAGCGAATGCGAGAGCGTGAGTGCATGCGAGTGCGAGAATACAACTCAAGCTAGTCATTGGTGGGACACTGTCTAACTTGGTCCAATGCTGACGCACGCAGTCTGGTCTTGGTATAGGCTGCGACTCGCTGCATACTGCGGGGGCGTTGTCTGACCTTGAGCAACGCTGACTCGCGCTGTCTGGGTTTGATAGAAAGCTGAGACGTTGTATATTGAGGGGGCGTTGTCCGTCTGGTCAAATCTAGCAGAGCTGAGGGTCTCAGTAGATTTCGGGCATTCAGTGGTTGCTTTCAGGAATCTGACCTTCCTGATAATTCCTGGCTTTGGTAATCGCTCCGTAGCTACATGTTTATGGTTGTGCGTGTCAAAATATAAATGCGTTCATTACACTCATTCATCGTTACAATTGCTAAATTGCACAAGTGCGTACAGAAAACGTTTGAAGAATAACCAAAGCAACATTTTGTGTTTTTCCTTTAATGAAAACCAGGTAGAATTTTGATTGGAACTATGCCTACAGTGGACGTACGTCTGTAATTGTATCGGTCAGTTGTACAATCATATAAATAGACGACTCGGTGTCTTATCTGGGCACAAGCCCAGTGCAGAATTGCATACAGCTGCGGAGGAATATGTGGGATTACATAGAAGTATGAAGGAAAAACTGGCGAGTAGGGACGTCAGACAGTTATCTGTAGGATATGAACGGTGGCAAGCTAAGTAACCCTGATGGTTAATAATGGAAACCTACTTTCTCATAACTTGAGTGCTTCCGGTCCAGTATAACAGCCGAACGTGCCTAAAATAAAATTTCAGAAATGCGTTCCAACATTAGCCACAAGAATCATCACTGTTCGCCCATAAAAAAGCAGCTTACAACATGCTACAAGAAACCGTAGCGGAGCAGCGAATTTGTTCAACATTTGGCGAAGGAATGTTTGTAAGTTGGTTCTTTGAGGTATGACAATTAAATTTCAACACCCCGCATTTATACTTTTGCGAGATTAACCCAACACATCTGACATGCTTAACTGTAAGTGCTTTGGTGATTAGGAGAGTTGCGGCATGATTGAGCCGTGTCGGTATGTTTTCTGGATTTCTGGAAACTTCGTGAAAGAAGTTGCAGCGGTAATTTAGATTATCAAACTTACACCCTCAAGGAAAGTTTCAAAATGGCGCCAGACTTCTGATGAACCATTTTTTGATAAGCGCCAATGAGGTTGGTTCTGCCGCCATCAAACCACCTTGCCATTGACTCCAGCACCGCTAGCCTGCTTCTTTGCGGAATTGTTTTTATGACAAGCTCACTCACCAATACAGGAAAAATGCCGCAATAAATTGCGCGTTATTGTATATGAAAGCAGATTATTCCGTCTTAATTGGAATGAGGAGGAATGAATGATGGATATCTTGGCTTCCATAATTGAATATGTATTTTACAAATCTGAGTCGTATTAGAGGAATTTTGTTTCCTATGTTTACGTTAAGGCGGACAGTAATCGGAAAGTATAGGATAGATATTTTTGAGGAACAAATCTACCGGTTTCTAAGATACCCCTGACAGTAACCCAAGATACAAGTTATAGAATAGTTTGTCGGAAACTGTTTTGTGCTCCCATTTATTGATACGTTTAGTTCCCTGGTACCTGTTTTACTACATTCCCCACGAAAGTTCCCAGATAGAAAAACAAAGAAAAGAAACTGGACGCTGAATCCAACTTAACCCCATGATAATTCCCCTATTCATTTGCTTACTCGGCCTATGTACTTTTGATCTCCAGTTGTTTTGCTTACCCGTACCAGCCACTCATCTTGCCGCAGAGGCCGTCTCGTCCGACGCTTGTGCATTGCCTTGTGTGTCTGTGTGTGTACGCGCGCAGCTGACCTACTTACCCATGCGCGTTCATGTCCCGTTTGCTGAGCCTGGCTTGACTTGTTTTCTCATGAGTTCCGCACGTCCAATGAGAACCACGAGACTATCGTCGGAAGGGACGACCGCAACCCACGCTACTGAGCCATCATCCCGCTCGCCGTTGTTTGGTGTGCGGACGTTGACACTGCACTGTGCCGGTCAGTGACAGACCTGTGAACTTGTTGACGCTACGAACGTGAACAAGTGAGGTTTGTTGTACACATTTGCTTATCCTTATGTAAATAGTACAGTAGAATTACGAACCCAATTCTTCCTTTTGATATCCGGGATTGTCGAACCTACGCGTCACACAAAGTTCCGTATCGGGAACCTTAACACTGGGCATTATTCCACGTAAAAATAGTGAAATTGTAACTTGTTATTTTCGAAAGCTTATCGGGTATATTATATAAGCTCATCTTTTCATGGGTGTCAGCACAAACATTTAACCTACGATAGATTTTTAGCAGTGCTCCAAGGCTCCTGGCTTCGGAAGACCCAATATCGACACATTAGGCATTTTTACTATAGGATACCAAAAAACAGTTTATCGCATGCCGAACAGTCGTCTGACTATTAAATTGAAACGCCTGATTTTCTCAAATGTCTTTTAGGTTAGATAAGATGTTGAATGAAAGTTCATGGGGGCATCTAAAAATCTCCAACCACAAATGGGATAAAACAGAATGTCAGCGCACTGATTTGTTGATAATTACTATTAATAATATTGAATAATAAATAATAAATAATAACAATAATAAATAAAAAATAAAAAAATAATAAACTAAATGAAATTAAAAAATAATCATTCCATTTTTTCACCGAATAATTGTACAATGCACAAACTTAGGGGTGAATCACCTGGTAAAAGCAGTTAATCCCTTCGCAAGATTCACGAAACTGGAAAACGCTAACACGTTAAACGTGTCTTGGTTGGTTATCATGGCGTCGTAGGGATCGATATTTCTTCGAGCTACTTGAAGAATGTTAGTAGTGTGAGACACTTGCGTCGAAATCTGTATGTCGGCAGTTTTAGGCGAAAATGTTCAAACAACCTTCGAAAATGATCCAGTATATCTCCTTTCATAAGAGCAGTTGGAATAAGGGAACAATCGGGATCATTGTCGCGGAGGTATGCATTATTCGGTTTCACCGACTCTACCTTTCTGGTCATCAACCTACCATCAACTCTACACTCAGTTCCCATTTGACATGCCGCTGTATGGTGACAACGGTTTCTATAAAAAACCGTGCAGCCGTTCACGCCTTGGTTCAGCTGTCTTGCAATAAACGTTGGCTTCCATTTACCGTCCAACTGTTGGGAAAAAGCTCTAAGAGTAAAGTTGCTATCCTCAATAAGATCCCGTGGGTGATAAAGTGGGAACTGACTGCAAGATGTATTGCAAATGATGTTCACATGAGCCGAACGTGCAATGATCTGATCAATTCACGGATTCGTCCATTTGTTTCTGTAGGACACTTTAACTTCAGTGGCACATTTAGCTGATCAACTCGCATAATCATGTTTCAAGTGCTCCCTCATCAGTAGGTTGGAGTGCGCTTACACATGAGGCAGATATTATGCATGGCGTTTTGCGATTTTATTGTATTTTTCACACTTGGTTAAATATAAGGAAAATCATAAAATTCTATACAACCCTCTACTGAAAAACCATCCAGGAAATCAGGCGAACTAACCTGAGTTAACGGGATGCTAATTTGCAGGCACAGTCATTGTAAAACCAGTTAAGATTTACATCCAGAAGGCTCTCCAGTTTACCTCAGGAAATGAAAGGGTAAAAGTTCATGAGAGGTTTTCGATAGGTGTAGCATCTTTGGCATAGGCCCAAGGCTGCATAAGGTGGTGTGAACAGAAAAAAAACGCCGCTTTCGTAAAGTCATCTAATCTTATACACTTACTGAGTTTGGCACTGCGCAGAAATGACAGTGAGTGGAGAAACGTTCTCAGCTCACATTTGTTAGCTGGATCACCTAGGCCTGTCTGGGAAGAAACCAACGAAGAGACACGCAAAATGGATACATGGTTTATTGTTGTAAAAAGTTCCCAACGCAATGTATACCGTCAGTGCAACCGTCCAGTCCCGCGTGGCACGTAGTTCTCATGGCAAGCTAGCTTGGTTGTAGCTGGATAACGTGAGCCATTCAACATTCATCCTTCCAGTCGACTAGGCGACTTAGCTTGTAAGGTGTTTGCTTGAGTCATTTTGGGTAGCGAATAAATATTCAATTTTAACTATCTGTGGTGTTGCACGGGGTAGTTTATATCTGACGGTCCAAGAGGCGCGCCGGCGTATCCTCGAGAACTAGTGTCTTCCTGGTGTTGGCACAAAAGTGTCTGATGTTCGGTCCCTTTTTTACTCAGTGATCTTTGAGCAACTGAACGTACACGCAAGTACAGTTTGGTTAATTTTGGAGCATTCCATTAAATGGATCTGTTTGCCATTAAAAACGTGATTTTATCCCTTTCACCTTGTTAATTCCAAACTGGTCCATAATGCTTTTGATCAACATGCAGACAAAATAAGTTCATCAGTTGATGATTAGATTTTCCACACAAATATACCAACAAGTTAGCTTGCGCATAAGCTCACGTTCGGCCAACTTTGGAAAAGCGCCCAGTCAGGAAATGTAAGTAGGTGAGCAACAGATTCCATTTTAATCAAACTGCCAACTTGGTAATGACGTGGTTAATGAGATGGAATTTTCGCGTACATCCAATGATGATTTGAGATCTGAAGCCAAATTCGGCTTTTATAAATTGAGTGAATTTAAAAGGCGTCATTGTCGCAAACAATCCGACATGTATTGACGCAGTCCAGCTGGCAACTGGATATTCCGTCACGGTTCATGTTTAACGGGTTGTGTAAAATCCTGAACAACATCAATCAATATTCTTCGGAAGAGTGTGATTTTTAAGTCATTTTCTTACCAAATAAATGGAAGGTTTTAGAATGCTAACGGTAGTGAGCCCAAGTGACGCCTTCAGTGCGGGGCAAACGAGATTATTGGAAAGGGACGTGCATGAAGCTCACTGCGCCTGCCGACGAGATGAGGTCGAATTCTCAACGAACTATGTCTCTATGTTACACTGTCAACAGTGAAAAACACATTCGTCGACTTTTTCTAATCATGCGAGTAGGCCATTGACAAACATCAATAAATACCGTGATCCCAAAGCATTTTTATGTGGATGTATATACGGTATATATATATATATATATTTATACATGTAGATACATGTGTATGCATGTGTAAATGGTATGCATAATGGTACACAAATTCCGCGCATCTATCCACACTCATGTTCACATCTTTGAATGTCAAGTCCAGTTCTCTAACGCCTAACTCATGTTAGGCGTCATTTCCATTTGGATTCATGCCGAAAGTTTGTCTGGTATCTAGCACATCTGGTTTGTACATGCTGCATCCGAAACTCTGTGACCAGGAAATCCAACATACGGTTAATTACTGTACATCTGAATAACAGTAGCATTCTTTTTTTAACAGGTTGCAAACGTGGCAGATTCCCGCACACTCCTGGCCAGGAATCCACCGCATTACGTTGTTCAAAAGTCAACCAGCGGATGTGTTTCAACACAATTATATTATTGTTGTTGTTGGAGAACAGCAAACACTGATTGAATAAGATCAGTGGCAGAAGTGTTAGTCGTTTATCAAAACGACTGCGATACCGGAATAACCAATGCAACGTTGCATTTTGAGTCTTCCATTATCAGGCTTGATCCAGTAAATCAGCAAGGTTTTGGCTGACCTCGGTGCTCCCAACTTTGGGACTTGGATCCACAAGAGGCACCGAACCAGGGAGCGCTAAGTTACATGACTTCTGGTACAAATTAACGGTTAACTAGGTTTAGCGTGCCCTGTAATACTAATCGTCTTAGCAGCGTAAATTGCTTCTAAACATTTACATAGGTAGAGCATTTTATTGCCCGAATGTATGGAAGTTGATTACATAGCTACTTTTGCAACCATACTTGCCAGTGTAACACACAACAACCTCAGAGCCAGAAGCATGACAGATAAGGGTGTTCTCAGTTAGTTACAAAGCACTGATATGACTTAACTGGAAACATATCCTAATTATTAACAACGCGCGGCTGCAGAACAACTATAAGGGGGACAAGCTCTTGAGAAGGCGTGTAGCTGCAGATGGACGCAGTTCGTTATGTGCACAGTAGATGGGCGCAAATGAAAAGGACTATGCAATTTGCCACTATGGCAGTGTAGTATGGTGAGGCGAAACACAAGAACATCGGAGTTGAAATGCGTCACATGGACTGGCTTTGGGAAAACAAACGATAGATCCCTGTTGAGACACTTTCAATACCCATTTAGGTAGTGCGTTCCGCCGAGTGACAAGACGTTTTCCGTAAGATCAACTGACCACGAAAACATTGCTGTGTTTTATCTTTCACCGTCAATTTTTAGTCTTCAAGTCATTAGTGCCAAATCTTGATTTAACAAACTCAATGCTACTGCCTTGTAGCATCCTACGTCGCCACGGAATATCTCCGGGTGAATTTTAGTTGTCTGATTGCTACTCGTTGTCACATGAACGCTCAACTAAATATCCAATTGTGTTTTCGCGTATAAGAAAACATTAGCCATATAGCTTTTGAGAAAGCTATTAGTCGCGTGGGATGCACGCTCTAGTAAAGACACTCGTACGTTAACGTACGTTCCTTGCCCGACCAGTTGATTGCTGCCAGTGGTGGTCGATGAGGCCTGACTGTTCAGTGCAGTACACCTGCGAAAACAACCGCCGTCTTTTCGGCCGGCGGTTCCCCCATAACGTTTACAGCACCCAGAACCAATGTTGAGACTAATGCTATCAGCTGAGATTTACCAAGCATTGCAAAAATTTGATACACCTCAAGGACGAGCGGCAGTGATGCTTCAAATCTCCGCATCAGCACAGGTGAAAAATGTGCTGGAAATCTCCGCATTTGATATCACCCTTCTTCTCAGCCACAAACTGAGGTTGGTTTAAAAGGTTGATGCAGCGATTGCATAAAGGCCATATACTACCGGCTTACCTCGGACTCAATTGCCACAACTCAAACATAGAGCCTACAACTGAGCGTTCTTAAAAAATATGTAGTTTTCAAGCTTTGTATTTCAAAGGTGAACCCAGTTTTGCACAGTTGTCTTAACTGATGCACTTCCGAACCAAATAGATTTGACTGATTACGGTTACAGTTTTTGTGCTGAACCCAATGAAGATCTTTTCTTAGGGGCTCAGACTTACGAAATCTCAACCCGTTCTATAAATTATTTGATTTCAACGTGATATGGTGCGCAACGGCAAGTCATTCTTCAAACCATAAAGCGCTTCAACAGAAAGTGGATTCAAAAACATACCTAAATGATGGGCTAAAACGCAAGCTAGTATCATCCTCATTCCGGAATGCATTACTACTCATAAGTAGTGCATTACGTATATACATGTATCGCGATATCTCGAATATCGTAGCAACTGGAACATGATGCGGCCTGGTGCAGCACTTTCAGTTGCCTGAAAACATCACAAACGGGATATTCAGCTGGGTTCCAGGTGAGTCTCTCGCAAAAACCAAATTGATTTGCAAATGAGTGTATTTCTCGAACTCACTAAGTAGTTACTGCTAAGGTTACGGTTGTGTCCTTCACGGATATTGTTCAGAGTATATAATCAGGCGAAACGTAATCAACATCTTCATTCTAAGCCATGCGGAAGAAGAAACCTTGAAATCTCATTTTGCTGGTGCATTACGGTTTATATCAATTCATCGGAGGACAGTATTTGTGATCTCTGGCCTCACGTTTGAGTAAAGCACGCGTTGAGTCCTTCGGGAGCTTTATGAGATGCATACTGATAATGCATGATGCATAATAATATGAGGTGCAATAATTTGTAGATTCTTGGCCTTTGTGCCGGTTGATAGAAGGTTCTATGCTCTGGCGTACTACGGAGCAGCGTACACTGCCGAAACTCATTTTCTCTAGCCTGTTTGCATAGGACTATCATTGAAACTGTCTTGATCACGCTGGCGCAATATGCTTCCTGCTGCGCCCAGTTACAAGGCAAAAACTCTAACGTTACTAGATTTACCATGCTTCGCAAGGTTACAAAGAATCTTGCACGTACTTACAATAGTCAATTAATGTCTTTGGCTACATGCCAATGCTGCGGCCACAATGGAATTTCTGACGGGTCGTCGGTGATTTTTCGCCGTGGTACGTCAAAAACCCAATTTTGCCAATTCAAGAGTCGTTAGTTATACGTCTGCTCCTTCACGAAATCAGCAAAACACACTGCCCTAAAGCATCGTCGATCATCATGAGGATAGTGTGTGATAATGACGGTTTGTTCACTTGATACTGGATGCGGTATCCACTGGAGTGTTTAGTGGAGTATCGGCAGATACATCCAACTACTCTAAAGTGAGTTAGTTCCTAGTTAGTTCCTGCTTTTGTGTTGATACGTTCATACGGAGTTGTTTGAAAATAAAGCTTCCTCGATAGAACAAAATTTGACTAAGCCACATGCTCTCAAGAGCCTGGTAGAAATGTTCTTCGTCAGATAAGCGTTTTACGCAAAACAAAGTCAAGTGGCCACACCAATTATACACGATACACCCCGTCCGGTATTCACAAGGTCGAAATTACAATCGGGGTTCGCAGAATCCCTAAATGGACTTTGAATTGGACCTATCTGTCTCTAACCTAGAGTGACCGGGCTCTGAGAATAAACGAACCATTGTCCATATGCTGGCAGTCGCGCAAACAGTAGTCTGTAACATATGGCTCGACGTGTAAAAGTGGTGCGACCTATGGTCTCCTATTCCTGCAGGACATCACTGATGCGATTCCGATTAACTTGAGGTTGGCAGATGTGTTCGCCCTACGGCTTATCCTGGACATCATTATTCACAACCGTGATGGAGCCAAATAAATGAAAGCATCTGTTGCTTGATGCGGCTATGTGACTTAGTGTTTAGAGTAGAAATTCGGCATTAGTTACTACTCGACTTGTGACCCATATCTTCATTTCAGCCCAAAGTAACGTAGTTGGAGAAACATCTGCAGATGATTTTTCAAACGATATGCTAACGGAGAAATATCTCCGTTAGCATAGAAACCGGTTTGATAGAATTAAATTGAAACTGTCGAAAATATGTGGAATCTGTCCAATGAATACGCATGTCCCCGTAAATGTCGCGTTGGTTCCTTGCAGTGATTCTTATTATATTTTTAGTGTAGGGATCCTGTCTTTCCTAAAGTTTTGTGGATTTAACCGGCTCCGGTTGATTCTTATTGTTTTGTTGTTTTAACAGGCAAGGTTCCAAGGCTGGTATTCCACATGTAGCAGAACAACTAAGCGTCGGTAAATTGAGATTCATGTATGGATTGTTGCAACTGTCATCAGCTGGGTTCTTCATCCTGATTCACGGCAATGCTGATCCTTGTGGTGTGTAGTGTGTTTGCGTCGCTGAGTAAATGTCGTGCCACAATATTATTCTAAGCTTGGTTCGCTTTCCACATATTTGTTTTTTTTACGTATTCTAACACTAGACAACCCCGCATTAGACAGCCACGCTACTCGAAAGCTTTATTGTTGTACTGTCCTTCCATTCTTGAGCTGCTAATAGGCTTGTGTGATTGAGGTTTGATTCACAACTGCGAACGTTTTTACATCCAGCCATTTTTACTCCGAACGATATAATTCTCTCAGATTATTCGCCAATTTTATTTGTGTACGAGAATGGTTTATGATTAACATTTTGTTTAAGCAACCGCACTGCACGAAGCCGGGTTCAAAATAGTGAACAATCGGTTAGCTACAAAAACATCCAGGGATTTAGTTTCGATCTGCAAACTTGAATTTCTCAACCTTTCATAATGCGTTAATAGTGTAATAAATGTGTTGTACACTAGCCATTTGTGGACATGCGCTTGATGATCTCTAAAACGACGTAGAAATACACTGTCAAACATTGCGCAAAAAATTGTACAAACTGAGGTTGCTCGAATGTATTGAGCTTCCTTGTATCCAGAGCATATACCTTCGTGTACGCAGCTACACATTTGCACACCAACAGAAAGAATTTTGCAATAGGGCACGGTGTCTGCACACCTGGGTTTTTCATAACTGGTATCCTTGGAGTGAATGTTTACTTCGAGACTTCAGGTGGGGCATCTTTGTACGAGAACTTGTTACCACTGTAAACGTTTCTCCGAATAGCGCTTTCAAAATTTCGTTGATCTCTGCGCATGTCCGTTTCAGGATAGGAAATATTGGCGAAATTCGATACGTGAGAAGCCCTTGGGCAATTTTAGTAGAGCGTTTGCTGGCTTCAACTAATGACCACAACTAATAATTTCAGCGCCTCATATCTTATACTGAGCTCCACCAACGTATATATATACATACAGCCTCGAAATAACAACATTTGCCTGAATGTCTCTCCAAAAATGGGCCGAGTAGCGGACGCTTCCCGGTCAACAACGAAAAGATATCGCCGCCTGAGCCTTTCAGCAAACGCCACTCGTGTCTTTCATTTTTGCGGTGTATTTACATTTCAGTCAAAAGGCGGATGAAATGCAGCAAATTTTATCGAAGTAAGTGCTCCATCCAAGGGGTGAAGGTTTTACATCCGGGATTTCCGATTTTATCTACGCCTCAGCAGAATAAATAAATCACACCGTAGGCTTAAAGCAACATTTCCTGAGTATCTTATGTAGCCCCGTCTGCGCGTTAAACTATTTGTTGCTGTGTACACAGAATATGTCCGTTCGCCTGTGTAAATAGCGCATACAGATGTACGCCGATCATGACTGTTTGCTGGCACGCTCAGTACATCGTACCCGACAAATACCCCTGCTTTCCAACCTGACGTCAAGAAGTGCAAACTGGACACATTAGAAGAAGTGGGTCACAGCCATTTCCGAGCAGAATTTGACTCTTGGAAGCATAAATATTTCCATTCGCATAAACATATCAGATAGTTTAGGACCTACTGATTTGCATAATCCCACCAGATTCTTTTTAGGCGTTCCATCATAAATGCATAAATTTCTGAAATATGAATAAGGCCTCTACACGGATGTGCTGAATTGACACACATATTCGGCTCTTCTCTTTGGGGAATAAGGTTTTTCAAATAAATATGCCTACCGTTACATCATCTTGCGGAATAGGGGGCTTCCAGAATGCCATAGTCAACATGAATCGAAATACGGCAAAGATTCAAGGCCCGTTTTTCTCAATGTCGTCTGGTTTATCGGCTTTGTGCACTCTACAAGTTTTACTGAACAGCCTCCATTTAGAGCCTCACATAGATCATGAGGGTTTGTATCGGTTAGTTTATAGGCCTCAAACGACATCACAGCCGGTTTACAACTAGGCAGTACAATTAAGCGTTGGCGCAAACCTTGGAGAACAGTGACATGCATTTGGGAGACTTTCAACAACGCCGATTTTGAAGAAAATATTGGATTCATCTTCGGCATACTTCTTTCTCAATCACAAGTAGAAACAGCTATGCTTTAGAGACGAACTTAGTGGCATGAGATTCTGTGTTCTTTCGGATTATGTCTAGCAAATGATTTTGTTATTTACGGTTGTCTCAACTTCATGTTGTCTGCACCGGTTTGTTCACAAATTCCATGGGACTGTCAACTAAATTTACACAAAGATTGCAACTTTATTTTGACACCCGCCAACTGTGAGAATTACGACTGAACTACCCAATCGATTTCGGGGCCTTTGCACTTAGTGTTTCCCACAATATCGCATAAGTTGACATAGGCCACCCTGCAAAATAGTGCCTAGGATAGCTTCGCAACTATATACAGCAAATAACCGGGTTAGCGCCGTCATCCAACCAGTCACGAAACCGTCGCCCTTAACAAAGCAGCCTCAAACATCTGCGATGTTTGGATGATCCAACTACAAAATGGAATTCACAACAATTCATCTTGAATGCTGACGAAATTTGGGCATTTACGCGAGATTGTACACCCTCATACAGGATACTGATCCTTGAATATCAGTGTCAACAACTACTAGAAACAGGAGAACATATAATCATTTATCACTCAGTAACCGTCTACTGATCAGGGGTCAAAAGTGGGCGCAAAAAAGCAACAATTGAGCAGGAACTTGAGTCAAAACACAGGATACCGCCCATTGGATCGAGAGGATAGAACTGTACTAAGCGTCATCCCACAAAACAAAATGTGATAGAAATAATGAGAATTTTTGGAAACCAAATTCTAAGTGGCATGCACGAGTTGCCGCAAATGGGCGGAAAAATGGAGCAAAGCATCTGCCGCGACACCGTAAAGGTCAATAATGAATTAAATCAAATATACACACAGTAATTAAATTGGAAATAAACACCAAAACAGGAGAAGAAGGGGAGTAGTGCCAAGTGAGAAAAGAACCAAATGCGGAGTGACCAATTCATTCTCATTGACATTGTGCTCCCAAATAATGTGGCCATAATTCTGAACTAGTGCACGCCTTGAGTGATCGCGTGCTGAACTGTGATTTTCAGTGTGCCTTCACGCATGTCCTCTCAGGTCAGCTCAGCCTCGCCGGTCGTTCCTGCCGAATCGCGACAATTGCTTGACAGACAGTGAGCAACAGAAGCTGCCTTGCTGAATGACACTGGCATTACTGTTTACACTGGTGATAAGGACAAATTCAGATGAAGAATTTGACTTCGAACGATGACCTCCTGAACGACACATGCAACGATTACGTACGAGTTGGGTTTGGCGAAATTGGTGGCCTCTACGTGAGTTAGAGGGTACCCAATGATAATAGTGACCAACTGTGCTCAACATGTTGCAGACCAACGACAGTTTTCCGGTTCTTTTCATCAAAATTGCTCACATAAAATTGGCAACAACGCATCATTTAGCTGTGAAGAAAATTAGCCCTTTAGTAAGACGCGGAGATGGTGAGCAACTGATTTCCGTGGAAGTTTGTATGCCACGCGAGTCAACGACATGATAAGATATCAGCAGAAATTAAATGGAGACTATATTACCTAACCCAGGCCTTCTTCATGCGTAATTTTTTTCTCTTCTGTTAATCACCTTCTTATTTCCGTGTTAATCTCCTTAGTATTGCTTGCCCCTTTGGCAAGTTCTTCCGTCGGTTGCGATTTGCCGGTCTCTTGCTGTTCCCTTGGTATTAACGGTGACCTTCTACATTTGAGCTACCCCGTGTCAATAATGCAACCTCCCCAAAAGCGGAAATTTATTTATGCCTACTTGATTTCGTGGTTAGTTTCAATTTTTGATTGTCTTGTACTCTAGACCATTGGGCCTACAGATATAATATTTAGTGCATCTATGAATCAACATGATCTGTGAACGCATAATTTATATAAGCACTGTATATTGTGTTGGGTGATCCTATTGAGTTACCTCATGTAAGGCGGTTTTAATAATGTTCCATTCGGTGGCTGCTGTGTGTTTTTATATACCGAGAAACCTTATTAGATTTGGAACGGTAAATACCGCTAGTTGCGGGTGACGCGGCGCCAAACCTGACTCCAGTATGTGCGTTAAATTTACTTCAATTTCGGCCGCATATCCTTTTTGCGCGGAAAAAACTGTAGCTTCAGTTGGTGTTCGCGTATCTGCTGACTTATTTAACCTGAAATTTCCGGGATGTTACCGCTCTGTTGTAGCATTCTGGAAGTTGAGATGAAATCGGTTAGATGCCCACTCGACTAGCCCGTTTCTGAGCGCCGTCGTTGGAACCCCACAGTGCACTGTTCAAACCATACCCGGCTACTATTTGCTGCATTATTCATATGGGCTACAATGGTGCAGAATTCTGAAGAATGTTAGCGGCTGTCGGCCAAGCTTGAGGCGCCACCAAAATTCCTCCATTTACCCGCTTAGCAGGATTGTAAAGCCACTAGACTCCACGGACGCTCTAAATCTTCCGGACAAATTTTTTGGATTAATTGCAGATGGTTATGATACTTTTGGGTTTCGTGATTGTGGTGTGTGTGACGTTTTGAGCACCTTGTGAATGTGACATGTTCAGTGTACTTGCGCATCGTTAACAGGTTCACAAGCCTCATCAAGTTTTCAAACCTCATTCTCTGCAAATCGGCATTTAGACGCTATAGTTTCCCATAAAAGTTTAAGTTGATTTGCTGCCTACGAAGTGTGTTGAACCGATGCATCGTCTGCTATTCTGATGTTCCTGATACCTCAGTCGCTTGTCTGGCACCACCGAGATATGAGACAAGAGTTGAAATGGTTAAATAGTCTATTTATCTAGCTACCATCACAAAAATTTATGGTTAGAGTAGCAAAAAAATGTAAAAACACTGGTTGAAAGTGTACTCGGCTTTTCAATTCCCAAGCTATAAGAAGAAAGATTGAATATTAGGTAAAGCAGTCTTCTCAAATTAGTCCGCTTCGAGCTACATTTGACCGGAACGTACAGGATAACAAAGAATGAACTTTAGGTGCTGTGAAAATGGATAGGTAATAGAATCAGTGGGATTCTGTTTGATAGAAAACCGGAACTATAGAATCTCGCTGACAGATTGCAATCAATATCCATGTTGTGATAGCTGCACGTGCAACTTTCAACTATGTCGTTCTGATAAGGTTAAAAACACCACAAATGCGCGCAGTTCAAAAATATTCTCTGGGTCAACAAACTGAAATCAGACCGAACATACTTCCACTTTGGTGAGGTCACAGTATTGTCTGAAACCAAAGTGGATGCATGCATTGTTTATTGTACCGCCATTTTTTGAACGAAGCCATCTATTAATCACCGATTTAATCATCGTTTTTTGCCCTCTTTCTCACGGAGGTTATGTGTTTCATAATTTTAAGTGGCTGCTTATTCATTTCTAAATCTTACCTGGCCACAAATTTCTTCTTGGAAACCTGAAATCCGAACATTTCGTGTTAGTTAGAAATGCATAATGTACTTTGACGTGGAAATGTTTGGAGAAAACTTCTCGTCTACATGTGAAAAATTGCATTCTCTCTTGCGATAATGAGTTTTATCATCCCATTAAATCGGTGCGAGTAACCTTTGGTCTAGCTCATTAGTTCGTAAACGCAATGCTGCATTCTCTGCGTCAAATGGAATTTCATAAGGTTAGTGGCAGTAAAAGATCGCACAAGCAGCGCACAGGAATCCACGATACATGTGGTGTGCTTCAAATTAATATCGGGTTTATTGGTCAACCTCTCAAATGCACACAAACTTTGGAATGATCAAACCACGACAATAAGAACATGGCTGGCGAATGACCAAAGTGTAGTAAGACAAACTGAAACTGAAGTACCTATAACGTGTTGATATACATGGCGTGCAAACGCACGGGAAAGAAATAACGGACCGCTTGAGATGATGACCCCTGTTAGACAGAATTGATATTAAAGAAGCGCGCAGTGCGATTTCTTCTTACAGCAAAAAATACGAGGCTTTTACACGCGACGGACATTACCATCAAGCTTTCGTAGTTTCATGCGATTTGAGTTCTGACCACCATCTTTGGGTGGACATGATGACTTTGTTCACGCATCCGGTTTTTCAGCGGCTCTCATGATTCAGATGGTGTTTAACGCACAAATTGGTGCTTCAATCATGCAATGTCAGTGAGACCTGCCAAGAAGAAGGACTGGTCGCATTTGATGACGCATAATGCCGATTAGTTTGTCATCCGGGAGCGCTATTAATTTATGACCAAATCTCCCTTGAAAATTAGTGAAAACGATCTATAAACTTAGCACAACCTCACCGATAAATTAAACAACCAACCGGAACAGTTTTGGATACCGCCAAACTAGCATCTATAAGAATGGCTGGGTGACTACACCTGCACTACAAACAGCGGACTGTTCGCAGAAAATTCGGCTAACTGTCTAAGATTGATGTCAGAAAATTTAAAAAAAAGTTTTTTAAACACTGTTATAACTTCTTTGAAGAATTTGGTGGTATACCCAATAAAATCACACAAATGAACGTGTAGTCGCACCAGTAACCAACATTTTCATACGGGTGCACCCCAATACAGGACTTGTATTGACAAAGAAGTTCTCTACCTAGATGACGAAAGTTCCAACAAGCACTAGACTACTGTAACACTGCTTAAGTAACGTGCTGAAAATCAACTGTTCACTGCGTGGTTTCGCATGTACGGTGAATTTGAGCGAACCATTTTCTGTGTGTGTTGCCTGGACCCACGTTCCTGATTTCGAGTGGCTCAACCGTAGCGCCGTCTAACCTAATGACCAGATAGCAGAATGGTGGGAGCGGGATCTACCTGATAGCCTTGTAAAATCCTGTCCTTTTTTGTGTCCTCTTTTCTCTTTACTGCTTTGTGTCACTTTCAACGTTTTCTTGGCTGTAGCCCTGAGGTTGTTGCATCAATCGTGGTTATGCTATTCATAAGTGTGCTCTAATTATCGAGAAAAATGCATGTAGTTATGTTCGTGTTAGTTAAAATATGAAATCGGGTCCATTCGGTAAAGTATGACCGCAGCACCTGACCGTAATCAGTGGTTAGAGATTATCAATTTGAATGAAGAATACTTCAATTTTCGTAAAAATTGTAACACCAAACATTAGTAGGCACTTTTTGGGCACGATAAAGTACTGAACTGATCAAAACAACCCACCTTGTGCCCCAGATCTAGTTTTATAAAGGAAGACGTTCAAAATTCAAAATAAAGATTTTCTGTTCACAGAATGTTACAATTTTGTAATATTTTTATGTAGGTTTTTTTGTTAGTAATGAGAACCAGTAATTACCAATCATTATTGATAGTTTGCTGCATACATGTATCGAAAAATTTACCTACGCCCAAGGCACAACCGTAATATGTGTCAAGCGGTAGCGAGGACGTGGGGAGATTCAAATCCGTGAGATGCTTTCGGGGCTGCGGACTGCTGATGAATCCCAGTAATGTGTAGTGCTTCTCGGCCTTCTGATGCTGGTGAACCTCATTCATCAAAAAAACTCACCAAAAACAACATTAGGTGAAATGCACGCCGCATGTACATAGTATTAACAGGCACCAAACCCTCCTCCCCGACTGAAGTAAAGCTTACGGACAACCTTCGGCTCTCTTCTAAACTGACCGGTTCAAACACCTATAAAGTTATCGCCGGAAATGCTAATAACAATCATTAGGCTTCAGGACTTCATACCATAGGAGTGACTTTTAGGGCCCAGAGTAGATATCACGTGCTACGTCATCAGCATTCCTGTCCCGGAACTAAGCCCACGAAAACCGATTAATCCGTGACAAGGTGAATTTCAAGCAGTTCTACGCACCAACACTGGAAGTCGCAAGTTAGACGACCTTATATAAATGTCAGCCGTCATTCAGGAGAAAATGAACAAGGAAAATGAAATCATATGAATTCAATTAAAATCTGCCAGGCAGTTTGGAATTCGCTGTTGTTAAACTTTTTAATGTTTGAACACAAATTAAAAGACCCGAGTTGCGCTGACGGTTGCGAAACTGCTAACACGAGTCAGTACATTAGGATGGTTGCGTCACTTACCTGTCCATCTATTACGCACAGTGTTGCATCCTTTGGGAATAGAAAGCGTACGAATATAACAAAAAAAATCAGTTTTGTCTTTGTGATTTACACACCAACGGTTTTCTGCGAATCAAACTCATCTATTGTGCACCGCACAGATTCGACAATTATGGACAAAATCAACACCAGAAATATATCATCTGCCTTCAAGTCTTGTAATCTAATCTCGATTGTCATTCATTGAAATGTGGCCCAATCGATCTGATCAAGTTCTTGGCATACAAAAAACTTGATAAGTATTCCTAACAAAATTGAGATATGCGATTTGTTAGTAACCCTCGGGGATCCGGATGATCCTGAAGGGTTTGTTAGTTTGGTGGTATGCATCCATGTGTTTTCATAATGACATTTTGCATGTCTGTCCAGTGTAGCGTAGATTGCTAAGACACTTCGTTGTTCAGTATCGATGTGTTCGCCACAAAGTACCGGTGTACGAAACCCCCCTAGATACAAAATGTCTCTTTAGATTTAAATCCAGAAATATATAACCAAAAATTTGAGCTTCCTTATTGAGCCACTTCAAACTTCCCAGGTCTTGAACATTCCACTGTTTACCTCAGTTTGCGATCGGATTACTTGGGCGAAATGTCGTTACAAGTACTGTAAGTGCTTTTTGCAGATTTTCGGACACGGTGTCCATTCTGGCCTAGATATGCTTGGCGTTTGGTTGGAATTGGTTGGCGGGATTGGGTATAGGCTACAGTGATTTTGTACGTTATGCCGTTTAGAACTGTGAAATTTTCCGCCAGAACGTATCGTACTTCAGATAACCTCAGAATGGTTAATGAAATCTAGAAGGCAAGCACTTGTTGCTTTGTGAGGAAGGCCACCCAAACTACTCATTATAGTGCCAAATGTTAGACGTATCAGAACATTAAACATTTGTGAAGCATCAATGCTTACCTACACACCTGCCTCCCACGCACGTTCTTGGTTCCGGATAACCTGCAATATGTGGAAAACAATCTCTCTTGAATTCTAGTAATTGCAATTTGTCTGTGGAAACGTCGAGCCCTTTAAATACTACTACAAAATTATCTGATTCCAGGAACCAGTGAAATCATAATCAGGCTTGGGTAATTCGATTATCAGTAGTAGCTTGTGAGCTAAAAATAATGGAACTGAAAGATTTGCATTTGGAACGCGCAAAATTTGGAGCAGCTGATGGTGTATAAATCTGATTTCTACAAGCAACTTATGCTACTTAGCACAAGATGAGTAGGATCCGGTGAACAAGAAACGACCAAATTGCTGCCACACGTTCCCACATTAAAGGATGTACCGGAACATCTACGTATCCAAACAGATTTTTGTCACTAGTCTTGTGCTTCCGTAACCGCACGTGTATCACATAGGGACAGCACTGTCATTGTTGCCTGTGAAAAGAGCATTTGATATGACCGATCATTAGGTTCACTTTTTAGAGACCAATTTTATTTAACTAGGGTCTCTGTGGTCCAGCGGCAAAAGCCGTGCACTAACTGACAGCAAATCAAAGTACGGCTACCCATATCCGCAACATTTGGTGGGCATAAAAATAATGTTCTGAAATTTTTGGTCAATAGCAAATATGCTCGCAATAAAGTGACCCCTCAAAAAGTGCCGGAAGTGACAAGTAATCCAACAGTCCATTTCACGTTTGTTTCGTCACGATAGCCAGCTTGTGAACGGCGAACGAAATGTCAGGTCCAAATCAACCCTCACGCTGGCGCGATGATGTTTTATTGATGGTTATTTGACATTAACTCAAAAAAATTGAATCCAATCTGAGTTTGATTAAAAAAGCTGACCGCTTACCTGGAGCTGTGTGGCCTAGTCTGGTGCAATCTTATTAAAAAGGAAACACAGTCAGGCAACGTTCAGTTTGCTGTGAACTATCGATAAGGGAATGGGTAATATTAGAGAACAGCAAATAGCAAATTTTCCATTTCTATTATTTGCGCCGATTAAGGCTAAGGTTTTTGTTGCCTACTGTCACTCGCTAATCATTGTTTTTTCATAATCACCAGCGGTCAAATTTGGATTTGGTTTTTCTGCCGCGAAAAGCTACGGAACCAAAAATCCAAGCCGGAAGATGCAAAACGGAAAAACTAATTTGCTTTTAAACATACACTTATCATTCATCATTCGACGAATGTAGTTATGGTCACCAAAGTTTGATGGATATCATGGAATAATATAATATAATAATATGATATAATTATAGTATAATATAATATAATATATGTAAGAATGTAATATAATTATAATATGATCTAACATATATAGTATATAATATATAATATAATATAATAATACCCACAAAAGCATTTTTCAGTCAGATTCAGCCAATATACTGCAAAGCATGAATATTTGCACGAGCTATTTGTCGTTTAGTTGTGTTGCAATATACATGTTTAATTGTGAGAAAAGGCATTCAAATTGCTGACTGCTTGTTCACACGTTAATTCAACCCAAATGGTAAAGTGTAAATGTTTTGCTTACTCGTACATCCAAAGGTAATCACGCATGTTTTTTTCGTTTCATCCACTGCGATGCAAATAAGACAGTAGCTGTTAGCTTCACTATACCCGGTTGTTTAGTACACACTGACGAATATCTTGTGTCGTTTCGGTTGAAAATTTAGCACAAAAATGGGGTTAGGTTGCAAAAACGGTTTTCAGAAGTAAACATTCCTATACATCTATTTCCGGTCAACCAACAAATCGCTTCTGACGTTTAACTAACTAATAAATGCGGTAAATTTTATTCTAAATACAAGCAAATTAAATTTAGCACACGAAGCCTAAAACGTTTTTCCTGAGCCGGCGTGCGAAAGTTGGTGCATAGTCCATTCGTCCAGGTTATTTTGCGGGAATATGGGTTTCCTGTAGGCTGTTCTCTGGAGAGAGTAAGTATATGGGACTGGTGAAAAAAATTGACATCACGAAAGGTCTAGTTATCTACTTTGGTTCCACGTATTGTTGCAAAATGGATATTATACTAGAAAAGCCATTGGGGTTTGTTTAACGGGTATGCAGCACCCATAAATTGCTGGCGAATACGACGTATTTCTGCTACAGTGGAACTTATGAATGCAATATTGATGGCCTAAAGAACAATGCGGTGAAAAGTGGCGTGCAGCATTCCATGGCTGTTGCGTCAATGCAAAGCTCATGTCACGTAGGCCGTCGTGATTTCTAAACCGGACATATAGTTTTGTTTGCGCGTGTGTCAGGTAAACAGGCTTCTATCTTCCAAATTTGACAGCCGCACTGGATAACATGTATTCGCGTACTGGCGCGTTTCCTTACACCCATCACGATCGCCAGTTGCCACAATGCCCTTACAAATGGAGTTCAGGCGATCCGTGCTTGTGCACATAGTAAAACAAAATTGGACTGTCAAATCCCCCTTGACCATGAAGAAGCATAACTGCCTGCCGGGACGCTATTTTTCTTAGAAACATTAAAGAATATTTACTGCTAAAACAGAGTCCGGGTGTTTGCATCTAGTGCAGCGAATCCCAGATTACTTAGCGAATGATTTTTGATACCAAATTATGGCCTGATCACTCCACCGAAACTGATGCCTTAATTTTAATGTATTACACTTCTGATGACATAGAATATATAATAATCCGTGGAACCACAAGAGGCTTTTAATGCCTAGATGCCACGCCACCTAAATCAAGCACAACAGAAGCAGAGAGGCTAACGGCCCCATTCAAATGCGGCATAATTTTCTCGTCGTCTGTTTTCTAAGTTTAACAAAAAGCCGCGTGTTAAGACAGTGTATCTCACTAACTCTTCGAAATAAAATAGTTGGGATTGTAAAACGTACATCTTTTCGCTTTTTATTTACAGTCTGTTGAAAAAATAAAAGTGATATTAAAGAGTCTGCTTTTTCTTTACAGTCTTTTGAAAAAATAAAAGTGATATTAAAGAGTCAAACAAGAAGGTGTAAAATAAGCCTTTTAGCAAATCGTTTCGGAAGGAATGTGAGCGACACCTATCCCTTTTTTGTCTCTACTATTGCCTAGGATATAACAAAACGTTAGCTAACGAACATCTCTGTACATGTAGCTAATTTCAAGCACATTTACTCACCAGTCTCAGTGCTTCCAGTTTGAAATCAAACGGTGTTGCTTACCTTTATTTGCTCCCCACACGCCACAAAAGTCTTTAAGTAAAAGGAAAACCAATGTTTGATATTTGTAGGCATCTAGCAATGCATGGCACATATTATTTTCTTCCAGTAATCATCTAGGGTTGCGTTAAATGATAGTTACTTAAAAAGGCTGATTTTTCGCACAATAATGGTAGTTTAATGTTTCAAGCAGGGCCAAACAGGTGATGAGATTCTCTCTCATAATATGTGTACATAACTTTGGAAGCGGCTTGACATACACACATAGTACAGTTTGGTTCGGTTGGCTGATGACAGCATGGCATGACAAAACGCTTGCTTATCAGCCCTGAAATTCACTAGACTTCGGATTAATTTAGTACTAGTCTGAGATTTCAACCCAAAGACGGTCCAAACAAGCGACGTATTTTAGGTAGTGCTTCAAAAAGTAACCAGTCGAGGACGTAATTGACCCCCCTTTTGAATACATTTCAGAATTTACCGGTAGACTTGGTCTTTCTTGAAACAACTGTATATATGTTGAATGAAATGCTTGATGCAAAATTTGAGCTCATTTAGCGGTAGATAATACTGTGTAGTTATTGATTACGAAGTGCAAAATTAGTCACTTACAATCGCAGAAACGGCCTTCAACAGTCTCCGGACGTCCATCTACACAAACAGCAAGTGCATTTGTTGATGCGGGAGAGTTCATGTGAAACTGTTAAAATATCAATCAGTAAACTTCGACGAGTCGCAAAAGTTCATAGTTGTTTATATTAAACCATTGGTATGAATTCCAATCTAGTGATTATCTAAAAATATCCCGTCTTTATGCCTGTTTAGTTTCGATGCAAACGTACCCGCAACAACTGAGGTGAGGTTCCCGGTACCCCATGAGTGGTATGATGTGTTTGGAAGTGCGTGATTGCCATATGGGTTGAAATAGGAGTTACCCATTCGGGTAGATCTCAAACGGCAGTTGGCCTTTGAGTAAGTATTTCTGCTGACTTGTTGGTTCACCTGCCTCAGGAATCCCGTATATACAGAAGATAAAAACGTGAGGGTATAGTTGTTTGCCTAGCTTTATCATGCAATATCTTCAAATTCAACACTATCATACGCTTTGAAAATGGTGTCTGGTATGAACGCTCGCATATGGTTGGGTAACATTCGCTAGGGGTTTAGCTGTGAAGTGTGGCTTGAAAACTGGCTACCTGCACGGGTCTGTATTTGCCACTATGGATCCAATGCAAACCTGAAAGGGATAGGTCCGGCAAAACACTCGCACAGCCCTCATGTCAGCTGGCTGCCGTTCTAAGCACGGTAGCAATGAACAGATTACTATTAACTGTAAGTTTCTGAAAGCATTTGTTTCATTTATCTAAAAATGAAAATTTGTCATTGCAACGGTCACAGAATAGTGATCAAAACCATTTTAATCTTATGAGTGAAATCATCAGGAGCAATGAAAATGTTTCGACAAGTTTTGGAAGAACTCCTCCCACTCAAAAAAGCACGCAGTTGTCGCTTTGCCAATGAACATGTTTCGACGAGTTTTGGAAGAAATCCTTCCACTCAAAAAAGCACGCAGTTGTCGCTTTTTCGCGGCTATTTCGCGGTACCTTGCATATTTGTTTATATAGTGTTTATCAGCTATACACGCAGTTCACCCAAATCTCCTTGATTATCAGGTCCTTCCACAACGTGCAAGCCTATCTGTGGAGACCATATCACAATATTATGGGAGCGTTACATTGCACATTTGGGTCCCAAATCCCAGGACGCCATGTTTGATAGAATACAGTCATGGAACCAGCAAGTGGAGGTGAGAGCATAGTAACGAGTGTCTACTTAGGTAAATGAATAAAGCCTGTTGTTTGTAGCAAGGAGGTGTGCCGCTTATGAGAGTCCTGTCAATAAGAACTGAGCCTGCAGGTTTACTAAGAACTATCTACTCCATGACATAATTCTTTATTTTGTGCTTGTCTAGAAGCCTAAATAAATGACCATTGCGCACAAAACATCTGCCGGCCGAGGTCGCCCATCGCGTTTCAAAATATGTTATGAAAAGCAGCGTTTCTCAGGAAAATAGAGTCCTGTACCCGAGCTGATTGTGATATTTTAAGGAAGTCTTGATTTGACTTGACTATTGCTTTAGAAAACATGGAAAAGCATGAAAAGTTTCGGATGGTTATGCCTACGTGAGTGCACGTAATACAACAGGATGAGTGACGAAAACGTTAGTCAGGCACAACTGCACTCTGTCAACGAATTTGTTCGCCCTGCACAGATTTCTAGACAGGATGAAGTCAAGCCAAGTTCGCCAAAGGCGGCGTACCACACATGGTAGAGCCTTGAAGAAGCTACATACCCTGACGCCCTTTATGATGTCACATTTTGAGGGTATTTGGCTTACTTATACAACCGTCAAATAATCCACTGCAGATTTCTGTAGGACAAAAGGATAAAACGATAATTGTTAGACAAAAACTGTTTACTAAGAAAGTCAGACACCTGCTACCTTGGGGAACCTTTGGGGGGTTCCAAATTTGTACTTACCTTTACATTCATCCAACAAACCATCTTTTGGCGCCTGAAGACAAAATCCCAAAGTGACTGAAATACAAAGTCCAGAGGTACATATCAGTCTCCTAAGTAGAAAGTGCAATTCATATAACAAGCATAGTCAGTTACGGTAACGCAACGTACTCCACGCAGAAAGAAGCACCAGTCCGGAGCGTTTGATCATCCTTTTTAGGCAAAGTGCAGTCTTTGGTTGCTTGTGCAATAATGATCAACAACACATTTCACATATATATACTGTTGTTCACCAAGACTCCGAAAAAAAACATGACGAAAATCATCAGCATGATAGTCACTTTGTGTGTAACTGAGTGTGGATTGATCGGTGACAGCGCCACTACAGAGATAGTATTAGGTGTGCCGCTAGTCTAGCTCCTTAGTTCAAACTACAACCCGGAAAAACATTGTCGGTGGTGATGCTATTTGCTAAAAATAGCCAGGCCATTAAAACCGACGCTGTAGACTAGAAAGTTACCGAAAGAAACATTAAAGTGATTGTTTCTTGTCACGCAGAGAGAGTATATACTTGCCCATTGCAAGCCACGTTTTTCATTACATGCAATCCGGTCACAATGCCCTTTTAAGGTCCTGTGAAAAAAATTGTGGTTTATTCATGCCTATTTAGAAATTGTTCTCTGAGCAGGTGAGATGTACCACCAGACTCCCGAACAACCGAACCCACTGGGGTATTAGTTGATAAAATCAAATTGATCAGGCCATACTGCGAACATATTTTGAACGTTCTTTTGCTACACAATCTAAATTTTCCTCTTGTTGTCCGCTACAATAATTTTGCAAAATGATCGGCTGTTGTGCATTCGATACAACACACAAAGCAAACCTCCTTACGTCAGTGTACTAAATCTCTCCCAAGGCTTTCTGCTTAAGGTCTCTTTAAAGGGGACTCGCAGTTGAAACTTTATGTAAACAGCATTTGCAGTGAATTATCCATAACATTTAACACTCCTCTGGCTTGGATCAGCCCAAACTAACTAACTTGATTGTGTTTTAAGTGTCCTTCAAATACAAAGATAATTCCCATGACCCAAGACATTTGTAGTTGAAATTAGGTATTAGCTTTCGAGTGTTCGTCTGCAACTATTTAGGAAAATTCAGGAAACGGTAGCAAAATCGAAAACGTGCTGCGGTTTGACTGAGTATTTTCTAATAATAGCAATGCTAGGAAAATCTTGTGACCACGTTTACGCAAAGAATACATAATGACGTCTAAGGTGAATGTGTTATGTTCTCGTGATCCACGTACCTCACACAAAATTTGTAGCAACCCACCATTCGACTCTCAGAAAACTGAGTGTTTTAAATGAATACGATGATGTATAAGCAGAAGGCCCGTGGTTCGAACCTACTTACTTATACTATGCTTACACTACTTATACTATCCTATACTATACTGTACTATACTATACTATACTATACTATACTACACTATACCCCAAGTCATTGTACTACCTTGATGGGATACCAGTAGCAATTGACTTGAGGCCATCTTTACCCATCCAATGTGTTTTTGTTTTATATTTACCATTTTCCAGCGCTCTCATTAGGATCCCCTTGACGTTTATCAATCACCACCCAAATATTCACTCCATATCATGATGGGTGATTCCACGAAATTTCTCCACATCATATGTAAAGGAGTCGGGCTTATGTGAGTACGGAACGGTCAATGAAATCGAACTGTAAATGCAGTCGCCTCGCTGTAACCTGCTGTCGAAATTCAGCTAACTGTGTGCAAGTAGCCAAAGACAAGATTGTTTTAGTTTGACCTACTCTTCCCGTCACTGAATTTAACCACAAGGAAATCAGAAATTTGATAACCTGTTTATTTTAACCTGCTCCCACATCTCGAGTGGAGGCTGCCAACTACATGCGGTGCACAAAATTGTTTTTAGCACCCCAATGATGCATGAAGAGGTTTCCGATATACCTCACCTGGACGATTAACCTATTTTGTCGAACATTTGGTTTTAAAAAAACTCGCTTGCTGTTGGAATTGCACACTCCTCCACACATTAGGACGAAACCACCCAAACTCTGTTGGCCTCACTCTATCGCAGCTGACTGATTCAAAACGGCTGCCTTCTGTCTCCTTGAGAAGGTGCCTATCATATCGAAGTATTATTAACGTATGCTGCCTTCTGTCTCCTTGATAAGATGCCTATCATATCGAAGTATTATTAACGTAATTCGGAAAGGGGCACAAAACTTCACTAACATCAAATCTGGCTTGAAGCTAGGAGACAATGATAAAGAAATCTTCGTTACTACGACTGCGAGCTCCGAAAAAAGGACCGCAGAATCCACAGTGGACTATCAACTCGGTTCACTAACAATCGTATTGAGATTGAGTATCCAAAAAATTGAGGTGACGGACACACTGCGGCGATTAACTAGGTCGAAGTATATCATAAGTGAGAGATTCACTTAAAGCATTTGTTGGTATTGTCCTAATTTGATACTGAGCACATGATCTAACTTAGTGTACCAGATATACCATCGTGAGGAACGAGAACTGCATGACCACCAAATGGCATCTGAGAAGGGCTGACGCACGGGTGTGATCATATCATCACATATTTAAGTGGACCTTATGGTTGATACTGTATCAGGCAGCCTGTCTGTACTCTCCAGGTGCCCATATGAAAGCTCCTTAATTGCGATCAGTCAAAATTTGAATTTTGGCCATAAAACATTCGCATGGTTTGGGAGGCCCCAGGAAGGTCAAAACTAACTCAACAAATATGTGTGACGGGATGGGACCCCGTGGTGCAAATGAAATGTCCGAAAATCCGACTAAACTAGAATGCTGTTTATTCCAGATAACTGGTCTGGATCATATGCACGAATTCAGTGACATTTCAGTAGCTCAGGTCGCAGGACAGAAACAGCCACTAACGGGCTAGTTTCGGTAAATGCATGCATTGATGACATCCTTGTATTTTGTGGGAGTGCTTATTAGCATGGACTGGCTAGCCTAGGACCCGCCAGATTCGCGACAGGCTGGACGGTGCTGTGCCAGTGATTATGAATTTAGGTGGAAGTCTGTAAGGTTTGTTTAGTATTCTCCTTTAGCCATCACTAGCTGATACCTTACAGCTTGACTGTGTGCAAACTAAACACAAGAAATGTACGAAGCACACTTTTCAGCAGATTTATGCAAACTGTTTGGCAGTCCACGACTGAATCAGTCCGCCCTTCCTGAGGCTCATCAAGTAGATGCGGTCCCCGAGTTTTCGCCAACTTTAGGTTATAGTAGGAATCTTTGGCGGATTTGTCCAGGCGTTCCATCTTCTGTCCGAGGTTTCGGTCAAGTTGTATAAGAAGGTCACATTTGGTGGTTAATCCTTGGTGAAATAAGCCAACAAAAGCAAAGCAAACTTGCCGCAGTTCCTGGAGAATCCTGTTGCAAAGTTTCAGCAGCAGCGTACGCTTGCTCACCAGGGAAAGCAAACCGTTGGGATTACCACATAATTTCAAATAGTGTATTGAACCGGTCAGTAGCCCATGGGATCCCTTGATAGCACACTTCCCCTAATTTAAAAAGAATTTCGAAATCCTCAGCACCTTTTTCTTTTCAACGTCATTTGGTTTGCGGACACTTCGATGCACCGGACAACAGACATTAACCTCAGTTCCACAGGGCCAGAGGGCCCCCAACTACCAATGGCCAGTCAGCAGCTAGCAGTTTGCTACGTTTTCCTGCTGTTAGATCCGAACTTCTAGAACACTTATAATGCATTATGCCGGTCTTGAAAGGTGTTTTTCCCCTACAAATGCTTTTGCCGGACAGAAATATGATATTTGTCTGCATTTGTGTGTGACATCAGTGTTTGTAGGTCAGAAGCAGGTAAGAATGTGCCCCCGCTGGCGAATTTGAATGGAAATACACCTGGTTTTTGCTGCATGCTTATAACCAGCTATGAACTAGGTATGAGGAGATTTGGAATTCTCAGGAGATATCCCCTACGATCAGTAAACCCCATCTGTTTTTACATCCAAGAAGCAGTGTGGCAATATTTTACCTTTATTTGGAAGTGCTTGTGAAGGACATCCCATTTTCATACTATACAGAAGAGTCTGGGAAAGTAGACAATGTTAAATTGTCATATTCAGGCACGCGTTCAAGGCACCTTCGACGGTAAGGGAATTTGTTGGCATAAGACGAGTGTGTTCTACCTTGATATTTGTCTCTGGACACGACAAAATTTAGTGGAGGAAAATTTTTCATCGTAGCGAAATTTAGGAATTCGGGAATTACTCAGCAATCAATCTAGAACGAATTACCTCGTGTTCTGTTAGCGAGAACACGTACTTCGTTAACCTACACCCCAATAACCACCAAACAGTGAAAGTTGGTATGTTGTCCGAATGATGTTTTCTTATTGTACACACTATAGTGCACAGAAATCTCAGTGCGTCATACGTATCAGTCGCCCAAAACAGGCACAATTACATCTGGGTTCTTGTGTTGAGTAACAAACTACGGTACTAACTGCAGTAAAGCCAAGCTTTAAGTTATCCCACAGAGTAGTTCGCACGTAATGGCACCTATGTCGTCCACGTTACAGTGTTACTAGCTGGACCACCGAACGTCGGCTCAAACGGTTATCGTCTCACTTAGCCATCGTTAAGGCAGCAATTAGTATGCCAAAACGAGAGGGCATAACCACATCATGCGTCGGTCCGCACCGATTTTCATCGAGCCCAGGGTGCATGGCGAGCGCACAAATAAGGAGTTGTTCCCAAAATTTATCGCACGGTATACCAATAAAATCATATTACTTTTATATACGTACTGCACTACTCACAAGGTTGCCGAAAATTCTTCGACAGCCCACGACCGGTTTCGCCCTTCTTGGGGCTCATCAGGTAGACGCAGTCCCCGAGTTTCCATCAACCTTATGTTGTTTCAATTTATTTAAAAGCTATGGGTCATTTTAGCAAGGCTGTGAGAACAGAAGCAGCTTTTGTTCATTTCCTACACTCCCTTGTGCTGGTTGAGCATTTGACTGTCAACCTGTGAATGACTCATTACCGGTGCGCTTTGCGTTTTCATACATCAAAGTGGCCGTGTGTTGGTTAATTCAGTCAGTTTTCAGGATGATGAATACGCTTTTCATATTCTTACTGTAAACTGCTGAAACTTTCAGAGCTTTGGCTTACAACTTGTTGTTACGTGTTTGCCAATTTCGCTACTTAGTGTGATAGATATAGTATTCAAATAACTGTTCCTTCGTATCCAACTGGTCCAATCCAACAGGTCATTGATACTTTCAAGGCTCTGAACCGACACAATTTAAAAAATTCTAATGGGGCTTCAAAATAGCTCTGTGTTGCCATGTTCTTCGTCCCGCGTTTTAGAAATTTCCGGCATGTTTGTCAGCCATCATCCAAAGACTCACACCGTACAGTCATTCGATTAAGTCAAGTAATTTGCTTTTATTCCTGAAAACTTGTATGGGCCACGAACGGTGAACAATGCTAGTGAGTGTTACCTAGTGTCGAATTTTTCCTGGTAGATGCAGATCATTTACTATACTTGCTGCAATATGTCCTGCTCACGAGCAGATGAACCTAACTCTACATATTTTTAATGTATTCTTATTTATTCAACTTAAATTTCGCACAGTTTTGGTCTTCATAATAAGATCCGTGAGCACTAAAATGAGACCAAATAGAACATCCTCATGAATAAACCGCTTCCCAATGCTCACGCATATCGTGCGGCTTACAACGTTTACATCACTTTGATTTAACTTGGCCCAGCGATGAAACACTGGAAACCCAGAGTGACCATTAGGTATTTCTGAGCACAGGAAACGGGCATGGAGCGCAACACTGAGTCAAATATAGCTCCGTATACAATGTGGTCTCCTGAAAAGACAACAGCCTGTTTAACGTACACATGTGCCGAATTACCAATCGTCTTGTGAGTCCCCGCATGATTTCTGTCCATCAGTTAAAGAACTGCTGCTTACGGTAATTTGATATAGTCAGGTCTTTGGCTTGAACCGTGAACGGTGATAGTGAGTTCTACCTAACTTCTCCGCAAGCCCGGACAATCATTTTGTGCGGCGGAACATGTCAATCATTTAAATTATGCAACTGGACAGAATACACGGATTCACGAATTCACGGATTCAGGGACTGATATACAGGACCAAGGCTTTTGCCAAAGTTTCCTGGGTCGGTTTTGTTCTTGTCGTTCAGCGGCTGTTGTTCACTTGAAAGGCACAAGTGAAAAAGAATGTAGCACTGCTCTTTAAGCATTCAGCGCGGGGCAGTATGCTCGCCAGCGCAAGGACTCGCGTAAATAAGTGTCTAATAGTGTTTTGAACTGAGTTCTGGAGGGAGCGTGGACAACAGTCTGAGGAAGGTTATTCCATGCAGCAACTACCCGAAATGAGAGAACATTTCGCCTAATGAAAGAGTGCGCTCTGAGCTTAAAGAGCCTTCTTAAAATGTCCTCGCCGTGTGTTTGCTGGATCAACGCTGGGAAACCTGTTGGCTGGTCATTGTTCAAACAGGGCGTAAGTAAGAATTAAGTCCCCACGGAGGCGACGATACTCTAAGGGAAAGAGGTCGAGCACCGCGAGACGCGTTTCGTAGTCCATGGACTTGAGACCGGCAACCATTTTCGTAGCAGCTCGCTGGACACGCTCATGTGTCCTGCGTAGACAACCGGGTTGGCATATTCAAGAAGCGGTCTGACATAGGCCCCATAGAGTATTTAGAAGTCCATGCGGGTAATACGAGAGAAGGTGCGCTGAATCATCCGTAGAACGGCCAGACGCTCTTTGGGTCGATTTCTCATGGTACAATGAGAAGAACATGTTTGAAGAGACCGAGATAACCAAATCTTTTTCGGCACCTATCCTCGTGAGGTCTTCTGGTCTATCTTACCATGCATGACAAAGACGTCTCCTGAGTGTTCTCGAAATGTCATTTGGACGCACTTATCCTCATTCATAGGAAGACGCCAGTCCAACGACCACAGCGTTGCAGCGCCTACATACACCTGGGTTGGCATTTGAACTCCAGGACTTCAAGTCGTGTGCAAAAAGTAGACATGGACCTGCATGAACATCTGGAAGGTCCCCGGCGTAGATCAGAAACAGAAATTGTTCCAAAACGGATTCTTGAGGAACTCCAATGGAGACCGGCGCTTGAGAATAGTAGGTCAAGTCTACTTTCATTCGGAATGATCTGTCTGGTAGGAATGCAGTGATCAAGTGTAGGATTTTCCTTTGAACCCCGTAAGACTCGAGGTTGTGAAGCAGCAGGTCGTGTGGGATCCGATCAACTGCCTTTTAGAAGTCGAAAAATATGACATCCACTATGAGTTCCTCGTCCTTACTTGGGTAAAGCTCTCAATGAATACACGCTTGTTTGACGCGCAAGAACGGCTTGGGAGAAATCCCTGTTGAACTGAAGGTATCAAGTTTTTGATCTAAGGTGATCTAGGATGTTTTGATTCAGAATGTGTTCCATCACGGAAGGCGAGTGAGGCATATAGGCCTGCTGCTGCCGGGCGAAATTCGGTCACCCTTTTCGTAGATTGGCATAACAATCGCTTCCTTCCAAGCCGAGGGAAGGCGGCTTTTGTCAAGCGACTGGCGAAACACTAGGTCGAAATGAGTTGCTATTCTAAAGGACGTTTCCTTCAGGATCCTTGGGTGTGGGTTCAACACGCTGAATGGGTTGATCTTGTGCAGGAGTTGACGAATGTCCTCCACCATGAATACCAAGTCGGTTAGAGGCCGTTCGTAGGTACGCCTTGACAAGGTTGGATGTAACGAGGACGCTGGGACTGAATACAGACCAACATAGTGGTCTCTGTAGAACTCAGATACCACTATTGGGTCACTCATGGGTTCCCCGTTCCTGTCCCTCAAGGAGAATGCGGATGGCTTACTTCTGCTGCGATGTCTCATGTATTTGAACAGCTCATTTCTGTTTTTCCGGGCGAGGTCCAGAATGGTGGCTTGTTTTCGTATATTCCATTGGCGGATTTCCGATTTACAGTGATTCCGCATTTTACGACGCACCATCTCATCTTCTGTGTCTCCTGTAGTCAACTTTTTGAAAAACACTTGAGACTATACTTGCGCCTATACAGCTGAAATTAAAATGTCGAAACTTCAGTCGCTTGAGTGTCAGCTGAAGTGGTAAAGTATGCTCAAGCAACCTGAATAGGTGAAGAAAAACTAAAGAGGGTTGTTTGCGAAGGTTGTTTTATCGAGTCGGATCAAGTCATCAGGGAACACGATATATTTGTGTGTCATCGGATACGACGTTCTCTATCTAAACTTGACGAAGACGCTGATTCAGTCTGACAGAACAATAACTATTTCGCCTGGTGAATGTGTTCTTGGCATTAGGCCATCATTAGTCAAAATTTACCTCGTAAAATAAATAACCATATCGGAAACCGTTCATTTCTCGTGCTCAATATGTATTAGGACAGAAGTCTGGTTTACTTTCCAAGGGCATGGCATGGAACCCACAAGGGTCCGAGCATTTGAGCTGCGTTGAAATGCAACCCTATGATAATACTATTTATCCTTAACAGCCCGTGAATACTATTTAATTAACCATACCATTGTTGCATTGCGAGGAAGCGGCCAAAGTTGTGGATATCCCAAATTACCCTGGGAAATGATGGGCATGTTAAACTTTAGCGCCGAAACGATATCCCAGAAAACGAACGCACGACTGACTACCGTCCATTCTTTGATGCTTCCGACGAGCCACACAATAAGCCTTTGCTAATGCGACGGATACAGGTAGAAAGTTTGGTCACAAGATGCGGACAACTTCTCTACCCGTGCTTATCCGGATATACACGCTTCCTCAATTCAGGTCTAGAATTAGTGAACCCATTGGATCCCCATTTACTTCCGATAACCCAACGACTTCCACCTGGAATCGCTGTTTTGTGTACATTGTGTGTCTAAATTGAAGATATTCGATCCTTTCCCAATTTTATCCCGAGACTATAAAAGCTCTCTGGGGCTGAGGATGCAGACGGAAGATCTAACTATAGACCGCATTGTTCTTCTACTTTGTGGACCTCTTCAGTGGTTCGTGATCCTGCCCCAATGTATCTCCAACATTTGTCCTAGTGAATCGCACGCCCTGCTTCCGGTTCTCATCGAAATGTTTACAGTGTTGACTGATCTGTCTTTTATTTCTGTTGTTTAACTTGGTCAACAATCACTTTGACCCAGGACTAAAGTGGGCGAACTGCATATTTCGTTGTCACAGCATTGCAGCTGCACGTCATTACGTTCTCGCTGTCAAGCATCTACGCTGCAAGCTTTGTTGACGAAGGAAAACCTTGTCTCTGCTTGACCAGATCTTGCTCCGATTCACGAATAACCGTGAGTTTAGCCAATTTTAACATTCCGATGTTTGTTGTGCTGAGCATTCAGTGGTTAGACCGGTGCCGTGTTTCCTTGCTAGGCGTCCCAAAGCAGATGACGTGTTGTATGATATGAATTCTGTGTCACATAGACACCTGTCTGGACAAGATGAAACTGCAGCTGCGACTGACGTTGTGTGAAGGCGTTCCGTGGAAAGCACGAGCAAAACTTGGTCTCCCGAGAGGAAAGGCAAACGGGATCACGTCATGCTACACTGCCGTCATTTTTTATCAACTGGTTGAAAGAAAACCCTGCATCGAACGAAGGACGTTGTGCGAAATCGTGGTTAGTTCGCCAGAGACCACAGTTTTGAAATTTGTTGACGTGGATATCATTCGCAGATGGAAGCCAAATCTGGGTAAGCAGAAACAACCTTCCGTTTTTCTGTGACTGGAAAAGGTAAATCAATACTCTAGTGTGACAGTATTTTTTGTTTTCTTGCTTATTTAATTAGTTTATAGTTAATCGCATAGTACGCGTCCGAACGGACACAGCCGAAAAACCGCGGAACATTACGCAGAAATATGTTGTCGTGTCCCAGCTTGACCTGTTTATTTATTTTAACCTTTCTTCAATGGAAAACAGATTGATAAGTCAGAGCTTAAAATCGGAGCATGTTTGGTACTTATAGTGACTAATTGGGATGAAAATAAAGGGGACATGAAATTGCAGTGTGTTCGAATGAGAATTAGTAAATACAACTTCTCAGAATCTGAGACTAATCATAGTGGTGAGAACAAACTTGGTGTGGTGGTCTCTGCCTTGGAATTCCTGAATGACTGGTAAGTCGTTCGGCCGTTCCTGTATTCTGTTTACTTGGACCAGTCACAAAATTGACATGGTCAGCTGCGCGAAATGATCGTCCGAATGTTTTGATAGAATGTTGCCTGAATACTTGCCTCTCAGCCGACCTTTTCGTTATTCGGATTCTCAGATACGTATGGATACGTTTGGTGTGATTGCGATAACCACACGGGTGGATTTCGGTCGTGGTACATACGCTTTCAGTTTGCGCCCGTCTAATTTATTGTGTACATATTAAAATGTGGAACAGTCCGGTTACTAATATCTTTACAGTTTGGTTGCAAACACTTCGCTACTACCCTGAGCGGTTACTTAAGGAACTCCTCTAATGCTGCTAAGGCTTATAGCGTCTGAAATCTGCAACATGATTGGTTGATTGTAGGTTGTCTACCAGGTAATTTGATTGGTCCGTTCCGAATTCCCGCTGCGTTGCCGTATTATTAGGTTTCAGTTGTAGGGCTTCGTTTATTCTCACACAATATTGTGGTGGACTCAAATAAGACGGGTTTGTGTAGGATATTCAGTCGGATAAGATCATCACAACTGAGAGATTTTTAGCTTCGTCAAAAACACTACTCTAGTTTGTGAATTGTGTCCAATTTGGGTTCAAGTAGTACATAAGCTAGAGAGAAACTCGAAGATTGTACCTGTCTGATGCGACCGAAGAAGGGCTGTCGAAAAGTTCTCAACGACGTTACAGGGAATAGTTTCTTTCAAAGGCCATCTTGATTTTAATAGATCTGTTGCTTGAATATTTTTGCAGCGCTTTGCGATCCAACCAGTATTCTTGCCAGTATTCTTGCTTTGCACTTTTGTTGCTTTGTGGACTGAATTTTCGTCCCTGGACGTGTTCATGGTGCACCACTCTATGTTTGACTGGGTATCGTTGTCATTCTATTGGGTGTTGTTGTCTTTGCCTCTTCATGTTTAGCTTGCATATACGTTGCCGTGATTTCGATTTCGTCCACTGGATTTTGTGTCAGCTTGGTGGCTCTTTTACGCTACCCCCTTTTGTAGTAGTGATCTTCAGTTCTCCGTAGTGTTTTGCTTTCGACAGATTGCCAGAATAATTCACTTACATGTCAGACTGTCCTAAGTCCAAGCTTGTTCATCACTCGCACTAACTACTATATGGATATTTTCAAGATCAGTTAATCCTTCCTGATTATCGCGTACGTCGGTCTTGGAGCTTGTCAAAAAGAAGTCCCCCTTTGAATGCATGGGGCAACGCGAGGACTTGCATAAAAAAGATTCTAGTAGTGCAATGAAACGGGTACAAGATATAGAGTAGACAACCGTCGGAGGAAGGCAATTCCACAAATTAGCTATCTGAAATAGGAAATATTTGCGTTGAATAAAAGTATGAGTTCGGGGCTTGAAAAGCTTCTTGCCATGTCCACGCCGTGTGACAGCTGGAGTTAGAGCCGGCAACCATCTTCGTAGAAGCCCGTTCGACAAGCTTAATGAGGGTCAATTCCTTCTTTCGTCCCGAGTAGACAACTGGATTTGCGTATTCAAGAAGCGATCTGACGTAGGCCCCATAGATCATTTGAAAGTCCATGCGAGTAATATTGGAGAAAATCGCCAAGTCGTTCGTTGAACGGCAAATGCCTTTTGAGCCGATTTCTCATGGTGCAATCAGAAGGACATGTTTGAAGAAAGCCAGACACCCAAATCATTTTCAGTATCTATTCTGGTTATGTCTGCTGGTCCTATCTCACCATGCACGAACTCGTTCGCTGAGTCACCTCTAAAATACATATAAACGCATCTTTTATCTTTCAGAGTAAGGTGCCAGTCCGACGACCACCGCTTTGCAGCGTCTACATCAAATTAAATGGTATTCGCATTTGAACTCCAGGACTTCAAAATGTCCGCAAGATGTAGAAATAAAGTTGACAGAACATCTGGAAGGTCGCCGATGTAGATCGGTAACACAAGTGGTCGAACATTCGAGCCTTGATGAACTGAAATGGAGCCCGGCGCGAAAAGATTAGATAGAGCCTAATTTCACATGGAATTTTCTGTCTGACGGAAACATTCTAATCCATCGTAGCATTTTCCTTTGAATCCTGTATGACTTGAGTTTGTGGTGCAGTGGGACACGCGGGACTCGATCAATTGCTTTTGAGAAGTCGAGAAATATGGCATCCGATATGAGTCCCCCGTGCTTGGCTGGGGTTAAGCTGTCCATAAATACGAGCATGTTCGTCATGCGAAAACGGTTTGGGAGGAGTCCGTGTTGAATTTGGAATATCATGTTGTTTGTAGTAAGCTGATCTAGGGTGACCCGCCTCGAAATGCGTTTCACCATCTTGCACGGCACGTTAGTGAGCCTATAGGCCTGTAGCTGCCGGGCGATTTTCGATCACCAGTCTTGTAGATGGGCGTAACAATGTTTTCTTTCCACGCGAGCGACTGACAAAACACCGGGTAGAAATGCTTTGCTAATTTGAACTAAGTTTCCATCAGGATCCTTGGATGGTCCTCATCTGGTCCCAACGCACCGAACAGGTTGGTCTGATGCAACAGCTGACGGATGTTCCCCTGTGTGAAGACCAAGTTGGTTAGAGGCCGTGAGTAGTTACGCCTTGACAGGATCGGGTGTGACGAGGTCACTGGGGCAGAATACAGGCATGCATAGTTTTCTCTGTAGACTTCAGATACCACAAATGGGTTCCCCGTTCCTGTCCTTCAAGAAAAACGCAGTTGGCTTACTTCTGTGGCGATGCCTCAGGTACTATAATAGTATAGTTCTGCTTATCCTGGCGGGATCTATTATGGTGGCTTGTTTTCGTAGGTTCCATTGGCGGATTTCTAATTTACAGCAGTTGCGCATTTTACGAAACGCGAGCTCATCTTTTGTGTCTTCTGCAGCCAACGTTTTGAAAAATAGTTGACACCTCTTCCAGAGGGTGCCCCTGAGCCTGAGGGAACGCTCTAGTGAGGAGACGCGCAGTACCACTAGGTCAGGTGGTCAGAAGCAGGAACCTGTGTTCTTATCGTCGAATAGAGCCTTAGGTCAGGACCGATGAGATACCGCATCTGTTATATCAGCCGTGAATTATCTTGGTTCAGTTGTTGTCGGAAATGATACAGGTAGGTGCCCAAAGGAAGAATTGAAGGGCTCATGATGACAAGCGAGATATGCGGGGTCTGAATCCGATAGGCTGGTTTATGTAGCATTAGGGCACGAGTCAGCGACGTAGTACCGCAAACCTAAGCGTGAACCAAGCCAGAGCTAAAATAAATAAAGAATGGTTGCCGAAATACTGAGAATTTTGGAATACAACGTTACGTCTGGCATTGGTAAGGTCAACTGGAGACCTGGTAAGTTTAGAATTGCCATCAGCGTTGCCCGTGACAAAATGTGATGCGAGTTCATAGGAAGCGGGATCATTAGGTAGACTCAGTAAGCCGAAGGTTTTAGATGGGATACCTTGGCAGCAATGCACATGTATATCAACAGCGGTCGGTCTTGAGTAGTTTTTCGAGCAGTTGATCTCAAAGAATGCTCCGATTGAGTAACCATGAGTGTACCGGTTGACGGAGAAGATTGGGAGAGAAAGATGGATCGATGTGGTGGCGAATTTTTTGCTTTCGCTTACAAACAGCTTTACCATTTACTTTTTGGAAAGACGGTTTTATTTAGCGAAGTGTATTGGACCTGACATGAGCGTTACGGCGTTATAACGTTAAGGTTTTGCGTTACAGAATTTGAAGGCCATGTTGATGCAGTTTCAAACATTCTTTCCTATAGAGACCGGCCATCACAAAGTTTACTGTGCTTGGGATCCAGACCCCACAAATTTAGTGAGAATTTCGAAAGCCCGGTCAGCTTTGCGCTTGCAATGTCATTTGGTTTGGGGAAACCTCGGTGAACAGGACATTAAACAGACATTAAACTCAGTTCCACACTGCCGGAGGGCCCCGAAATACTAATGACTAGTAGGCATCTACCTATTCTCGCCATTTGGTTCGAACTTCTGGGACATTACCAAACTACATTGTGCTGGTATTTTACGTTTTTGCAAATCTTAAGACCAACTCGCGCTTACATAAGCAATGGCACCACTTGACTTTCAATAAAGCATTTCACACCATGTGGTCGCTTGCTGCCTGTCACATGCAGTAATGGCTTCCTGTATGGAAAATCCATGCCAAGTGTGCGAATGTTGCCCTTTTGGACAAACTAGCTCAATGTAATGGCTTCCTGTATGGAAAATCCATGCGAAGTGTGCGAAAGTTGCCCTTTTGGACAAACTAGCTCAACTTGGTGTAACATCTGAATACTCATTTTTGGGTTACTTGATAAGCGATAAATCCAAAAGCGCTCCATTGAGTTATAAAACATTTACCGCTTCAATTCGAAGGATTAGTCATCATTCATCTCATCAAATAAGCCAGGATAATCATTGTCGTTAACAGTGACACCGGGTGGGAATACTGGTTCTGCACTGCGGTTCAAACATGCCAATTTATTTAAACAAAATTCCTATAATTAAAAAGGAAAACGAGGCCGGTAAGGGGACCTCGTGTTAGCTTACCACAAACGTCCGAGGTGCCTATATCGCCAGTATTCAGTCCGGATAATCCGGATAGAGGCTGGCAGCATGATACTGATACTGGTCACTGATACTGGTCAGCCGCCGTATTGTGCAGCACCTTAGCCAAGCATAGGACTGGTCATGTGGAATAACATGCGTCAACTGCACCCAAGCTTTCGGTAGCACCCTTCATTCCCTTTCGCCATGTCAAATTTCGTCCACTATCATGTTTTTGCCACTTCGAATCAGGCACATAAAACAGTGCTCATCTCGTCAGGCAGTAACCCAGTAGGGATTTCACAGGGCCCAGCCAACTTAGCTTGCTTTGTTGGATGGCTTATTGGAGTGAAATACCATCTGCCTTACCCACAACCTCTTACTGATCCCTTTATTGTCAAACCATATCGATTTCAGCTAGACTTCTGAGACATCAGCAGTCAGAGACCTGAAGATGCTCAGATACTTCACTTGGAGTAGCCAAGTTTTAAAGCCGCATGCGTCCTTTGACATGTTGATGTTATAATTAGCGCGTACTTCCAGACACATTCCTGACTTTCAGGATCCCTGCATTGACAATTTCCGTCACAGTAACATCACAGGTAATGCAATTTCTGAATTACATATAACTTTTCAACACCTCGATTGAATTCGTCAAGGGCTGTACGTCCTGCAGCAACATTTTACGTTCTCGGTTGAGAAGTACATGTCAAAGAGCCAAATGACCTTAATTAAACTTTCAGTAAGTCCCCACACTTCCTGTTCCCATTCCAAAATGAGAACAATATCAACTGATCATTCCGGGTCGAAAAGGTTCTCGCTTGGAGAGATCTGAACGCAGGAGTTTTGGGGATGAAAGCAAACAAACGTGGAGAGGATAGGACCGTTGTTGAACACCACTGCTTGTATGGAAGCTTTTGACAGCTCCCCATATATTCGTGCTTGTCCATATGTATGTGAATATAAACAGCGTGGTACACTGTGGAACTTATGGGGCGTACCATGTTGCACGAACGTGATGCTGAATCGCTATGCTAATGGATCAATATACATAACAAGTTACTCAACTGAACACGCAAGGTTCATCACACTGAATCAATTGTCATTTGGTGCATTATAGAATGAGAGTGGAGACTTCCGCATTCGTAGACGCATTGCAAGTATAAGTTACACTGGATAGAACCCAGCCTGTGCCTTTAAAAGCAAACCTCTCTGCCTGTGAAGTTTAAATACCCAATCGATTCATTGATTCCATTATATTAATCCCCATAAGGTTTTCCATAAACCTCGGCTTAGCTAATTCATTTTCGTTATGACCAGTAGCAGCGATGAGCTCGTTGATGTCTGACCCAAATGCAAACTGTTAGCATATTCTCCAGCCTCAAATGATCAATTATTTGGTTCAGCAGCTTTTAAGTAGACTGTAGCTTTGCCCATCCTCTACTAATACAGAACACATTGTGTGGCCACGTGTCAACTGGCTCCCTGAATGAACAATTCTCACATGGCTCAATTCGAAATTCAAGATCTTATCTTTTCAAACTCTACATCTTACAATTTGTAAGTGTCAAGGGGATTCATACATGTCGCTTGGGTTTACCTCCTATTGGTGTGAATCAGCCTGTTCATGGTTTGAACTGTAATCTCATACGGAATGTCTGAGCGTCAGGGTACGTTATTTGCACACATGCACAGTGTCTATGTCTCTTTACGATACTAAGAGTTACAAACATAGTTACCTCTTGAACCTGAGTGAGGTGGTTTTATCAGGATATCCCACATGGCTGGCAAGTCATAGCTCTGTTTTTCACTTCGGATCATTAACCTATTTGTCTGTAGAATTAGTCCAAAATTAGTACCTGTGTGGAATTAAAACAAAACAGCGAAATTCCCCATAATACTCGGAGGATATTTGGATGTCTATAGAGTAAACAGCAGGTAGAGCCGCTGGCATAGATATTCCTCGAATGTTTCTGCCTTTTGAAACGCAATTCAAGACCACTGTGGATACTGACTCAGCTAAGATTGATCCGATTGAATTCAACACAAATCTGAAAGTTACTCATTCATCCGAGAACATGGCAAAGAAATCAAGTACGACCACAACTGTTATTGGTGGGATGTTGATCGGTGTGAGCCTGCAGCCATCCACTGAGTGTTGAACAAGGCAAAAATGTGGCGTCAAAACTCAGCCGGGTTATTTTCATGATAAAAACACTACTCGCGGTTGGAAATGGAGTTACTTACTTATGTGCAGTAGATGTTCATCCCAGCAAGCACATGAAGTTTAATATATTGCTCTACAAAAGACAAGGCCGTTCCACGCATGTAATCTGGGGTGTATCAGTGGAAGCTCCCAGTGAGGGTTTCATGCCGCCAAGAACAAAAAAGTATACACGGGACAGAAAAATATCTTTATGGTTCTTCCTGCTTATAGATTTTGTATATGGTGATCATGCTACCAACAACATATAAGCAGCTTGAAAGTGGAAAATAATTCACAAGACCAGGGAAATTTTCATGTGAGAGATCGTCACTGGAAGCTCCCGTATACACGGGAACACATGGCATGGATTCCGTGACTTTTGGATGAGCGACGTTATAGTCTGTCCAGGTGTGAGTCGCTTGCGCTCCTGCTCAACCGCTCGAACGAACCGAACGTTTTCTCAACTGACTATTCGGGAGATCGTGGGTTCGGGACACCCTAACGTTTCATGAAATCCATATTGCTGAGGATGCCTAATTAAAATTCAACGTCTTCACAATGAGATGTTTGGCTTCACTTACACGGAAAATCTCGATAATATGTTCTTCATGTGTTGACAGTGCAGGATTCGTGTAAATTACAGTCGAACAACGCACGAGATTTCTCAAGCACGCCATTTGACCACCTTGTTCAGCGCACTGGCATTATTAGAGTAGATGGTTGCATGTTCCAGGTGGACGCCTATTGTGAATGAAGTCACTGGTCGAGTCTTTTGTGTTTGTGGTACCAGGTGTGTATCCGACCGAATGGGATTATAACCCTTTGAGGCGTGTCCCTTTTTCGGCCTGGAAGATCACACCGCTTACGGATAATGTATTCTGCCTAGTTTGGTACTAATGTAACTGGGTTTGAATGCGGTCATATTCATAGGCTTTTTCTGTGTAGCTCAAGAGTTCGTTGAGTTGAAACGTTTTGTGAGTTTCCCACGAATAAAACAAGCTGAGCTAACAGGAAGATGCATTGAGTTGTACAGAAAATTCTCACCATCATTGGTGCGTTGATAAGTGACGACACAGCCAGTCTTGCTATTGCGCCGTTAATCAATGCGAGTTCAACAAATCCATGATGCAGGGCACTGGTTTCGGCATTATTTGAGTCGTTTGGGAACAAATTTACAAACGAATTTCAAATGTTGTCGACCATATAGCACGGAACCTGCGATAATTCGAACGATGGTACATGATTGGTCTAAAGAATTGAAAATAAAAGCCAACTACGACTGTGCAAGAACCGTTTTTCAAACGGCAAAATTGATCGAAAAACATTCCAAATATTACCTAATGACATTACCTAACAGCATATCATCAACGGGAGATTTAGCTGGGACCCAGGTAATTCCCCCGCTACAGATATAGGAATAGTCATCAGCATACTAAATTGTCCAGACATATCATAATCCAGTGATTCCGCTTGGTTCCGGGTGAGTCTCCCATCAAAACCGAAGTGATATGCAATTGAGTGTGTTTGTAGAAATCTGTCCATTTGGGGTTCAAGAAGAATGTAGGTTCGGCGAAAACTCGAGTAAAGCGCCTTCCTGATGAGCCTCAAGTAGGATGAGGCCGCTGGTGGGCTGTCGAAGAGTTTTCAGTAAACTTATGACTAGCTTATTATGTCCTACTGGTGTAACGGTGAATACTGCTGATGAGGCATGCGCGTAGTATCCTTTCTTGTAAATCCCCATGGCGTCTCTTCAAAAGGATGATCTGTTGCGGAATTTGTGGAGTCGCTTTTTATCATTTGCTTGCATCTGAGTAACAGTCAATGAAAATCAGGGAAAGTTCAGGAAAACGCGTTCAAGGAGAAGGTGGATATTCAGTTTTGTAAACGAGATGCATATGAGACTTTTGCTCCCCTGTCCAATAGCCTGTAACTGTTGAGTTGGTGTTTCTCTGATAAACAACTCCGTAGCGAAGCCCTTCTTCCTGTTCACTGGTACCAATTGAGTGCACAAACACCCACATCTCATCACCAAAAATGACAAATTTACCGGATCAGAGGTGACAGCAGTCTTTGTGTCGGTAAACGTAACTATACGCAATTGACACGCATACATTTACCGATGGCGTACATCTGTCACGCACATATGGTCACAGATTAACGTAGATTATATTGTGACGCGAGACACGGTTTCCTATTTTAGTATCATTTAGTACATGCATATTAAACATGACAGTGTTCTTCATAAAACCGGTGTTTGAAGCCTAATCGCGAAACCGCTTTTGCCGCCAACACACAAGTCACTTTTCAGGCCATTTGTGGACTGACTGCCCTTACGATGCGAAAGTGTCAAAAATAGAACCCAACAGAACGTTTATGTTGATGTTACTCGCATTGATGATCCTGATTTGAGTTTATTTAGAAGAAATCCAAGCATATCGCAGTACTGATCTTACAACTCAGCACAAATATTTGCGAAATTATCGACCAGGGACATGCTTATGTCAGTCAGAGTGTTTTGCTTGAACCATGGATTTTAGTCACAACACAGAGCAGGCGGCGTCAGAAATTAATTTCCGTGTGGATATACTGATTAATCGAGACCTCCCACCGTGTTCCGAATGAGCTATGTGTTATTAGTTTGGAGCCATTAATCAACAAGTTGAACTACTATGGATACACCACTGACGACATATTTTCTTGCACTACAAACGTTTTTACCTGGATTAAACGCAGCATAATTTTACTCTGATTTTGGCCACCATTTTCTCCGGAGCGAAAGGTACCGATGTAACAGTGAATACTACTGATCAGGCATGCGAGTGGTATGTCTTTTCGTTGTGTTTGTTGAGACAGAACTGGACAACTCAGTCCTATGTTCACCTTATTGTGTAACCTGACCACGCACACCGACCATTATACAAGTTTTATGGCTTCCGGCCTGAAATTTAACCGCGTCCGTATGCGTGCTAACAGAAAGAGTGCGACGTTTGCTCGACAGGCAACTGAAATTGGCCGATATCAACACTGCAACAACGTAGCCACCCCTAAGCATCGCTGTTGAATGCTGATGTCATGTTGTCAATGATGATGATGATGATGATGATGATGATGATGATGATGATGATGATGATGATGATGATAATATTCTTTCCCTTGCTTCAAGAGAATGGGTTGTCTAGGTTGAACGTGAAGGCAATGTTTTTGAAGTATTCAAGAGCTTGTGCAGTATCGGTAGCCTTAAGTATACTGGTAACCAAAGTAGTTCGAAAACAGCCCAAAAATCTCCTGTGTTGAGTACTATCATAAAACTCCAGGTGATACCGACAGCCCCTGCTAGGGATAGCCGGAGCCGTAGGCTTACGTCTGTTCGAACTCTCATTGTGCATTCAGAAACTCATGTGAAGCATCTGGTGTCATCTAGCTCCAAAGGTTGCCCATAAACCACGTTACGAACGCTATATTTTACAGAAAGCTGGGCTGCCAAATCACAAAAATATGAATGTGGCAATCTGGCAATATCGATTATTTACAATTTCTTCCCTATAGTTACCAAGTTTGTTTGTTTCAGCTGGTTGTATTCTGAAGCGCTTATATTACCGTCTGTCTATGCGCTTTTTCAAAGTTTACAATTGCCTGGTCCGCCTGATGGACTGAGCAAAGGGGTTGCCTTTGTTCACAAAATTTACGTTCTATTTCTCCCGGGATTTGACACCAAGTTATCCTTACCGCTGACAAACGAATCGCGGCCTACTGCTGGTGCCTATGTTTCTTGCGAAAGTGGGTAAATTAGAAACCTTCTGAAGCCTCCACAACGATACGAACTGTTGATGGTCGAAATTCAAAATTCCACTTCAGTGGCCCTCTCATGGGCACGTGAATGCTACAGGCAGCCTGCCTGCTACAGCACCACGTATGAGGTTTACTGAAAAATATCTGTTATCAGACCACTGGCTTCGTTCTTCTGGCTTCGTGAAGCCCGCTTCATTCTCGATGTTATTTCTGATGCACACGAATGAGATCATGCGCTCAACGTCATTTCATGATAAAACCAACAGGTGATTCAACCGAATCTCTCGTTCATGATATCCTTCAACTCAGCGCAGTCTTTCGATCGCCTTATTTTTGCGAAACCTAGTGAAAATGCCGTTGATGATGCACCAAATTGACAATCCACTCGCGGTTCCGGCGTTCTCGATGAGGATCAACTATATCTAGTAACCGAGTTACCTCAATTATTCCTTCCCAGTTCCACACAAGATATGATGCGCATCGTTTCGCCCGAGTCGCGATAGCGCAGTATTGAATCGGCCATTTGCGGTGGGGTTTGTTATTGCCTGAATGTGTGGATGAGTGTGTGAGTTCAACCACAGGTGGCTTCCGCTTAAACCAAATATGTGTGACAGGGTTGTTTTACTATTCATGGTGGTTAAACTTTTTGGATGGATAAGCCATCAAGTAAGCTTGTTTCACCTTCATTCCGGAATGCATTGGTTTGATCTGTAACATTTTATTTGAGTGATTCATAGAAATTCCCGGGTTCTGGTTTCAATGCTCTCTCTGTTGATAATTGCCAATGGAGGGAAAAGTTGGGCATTAAGTGGCTTTGTCTTCAGGACGATACAGCTAACAATGTGACGTTTCGTGCCACAACATTGATGGGACGCACAACTAAAACACCCAACACCAACCAAACACCCCAATAACCCTTACTGGCCACTTCTAATGCAATTTTACTGCTGAAAATCGCCAACCCAAAGAAGACGTGTTGTGTTACTACCAAAGGGCTCACCATCTTGGTTCAATTTTTCAATCGGACAAACTGGTTTGAATAAGAAAGTGGGTCTTTTTTCCCCCAGTACTACTTACTATTTCTGTTTTCTTGCACCTTCGCACTTAATAAACAATGCATTTCGTTTGATTTTGTCAAAATTCGAGTGGAAGTTTCTTCTTTGGTGTGCGTGAAAAGGGGTTACCGCTCAAAGCTTCCATGATACGTACATAGGAATATCTTTCGAAGAGGCTAATGACATCCATGTTTTACCGATTTAGGGCAGTTTACTACTTGATTACTTTTTAGACGTAATGCACTACTCATAAGGTTGCTGAAAATTCTTCGACAGTCCACGACCGGTTTCGCCCTTCTTGGGGCTCATCAGGTAGGCGCAGTCCCCGAGTTTCCGTCAACCTTATGTTCTACTTTTTGTTTTTTTTTCTGTTCAGCACGGCTTCACATGTGGTAGTGAGGTAACCAGAACAGAAAATCCGAATAATTATTACGTCATAAAATAATTCACTAGTTGTACTATGCTACGGGTTTTTTGCGAGCTTCACGGTGATTTGTTGCAACTGTGTTATCTAACGGAAAAAATCCGCGTGTTCATTTTAAAGCATCCAGAAGTGGTAACCCTGACCCGAATACGAACTTGTGCTAGTAATTTTCTGTTTACTTCATTTTGCCAGAAGATGATATTTGTCGTTCCTTACCGCATTGCATTACTGTTAATCACGTTCTGAGTTCGTCCGGAACGCTTTGGGTAACACATAAGCCTATCATTCGTGAAGGTTTAATTATTGTGTCCTTTGGTAGGATGTTCTAAATTCTGACGTGACGGAGAGCAGCCTGTACTTCCGAATAGGTAAACACTGTTTCTCTGATTTGCCTTCAGGCCCCGTATCACATATTTTTGAAGAAATAAACGCGAACTGATGTTTCCGTGCCCTATGTGCATGGGAGTTTCATTTAATTTGTCTGTCACACTGGAGCAATATGATTAACGCTGCTCCCAGTCAACAGACTAAAACTCTGACGTTACTAGATTAACCATGTTTTCTAAAGTTAGGAATGATTTTGCACATATTTTCAGAAGGCGATGGATATGTTCGACCATATGCTAGTGCTGTGGTCTCGATAGCGTTTTTGATGTGTCTTGGTGAGTTTGCCTCGTTACATGTCGAAAAGCAATTTCGCCAATTCAGTATTCGTTAGTCATACATTATGATCAGTCAATTAGTATTGCTAGTATCCGTGACAGTCATTTTGCAGAGCAACCCGGTCTATCCAAATGTCATGCTGAAAGGTGTTTTCACCTAGGTAGTACATAAGATGCTAGGTGCCAGGATCAAACAGGAGGCCAAAATGTCCACATTGATCCTACAAAAATAGAGTGATTCACCTGAATAAGTTCCACCAGATCATTAATCCCGAGCGTTTGTTTCGAGAAACCTACCCTGCCTTCAACATAAAACACTCGATCTATCTAGTTGTTGCGCACCGATAATGCTGCTTTTTTACGGCAAATGACATTTCTGCGCGCGAACACAGCAAAACAACTTGGCATATTTAATGGGCTTCCACGGGATACCGGTATTCGAACGAATAATCAGAGTAGGCCGGGAGAACAACACAGTGGGGTGATACAACGTCTCTGAAGACGCTACGTTGATGACGTTTCAGTTCTAACTTTCATCCTCTTAACCGTTGTTTGCCTGAATAGTTCGTTTGGTCAAAACGTTAAGACGACCAGTCCAGTACTCATAAGACATTTTGTATAGGCACATTGCAACTCTACATGTAGTTCAACAGAGCTTTGGCCCACAAAAGCCTTGTACGTGGCAAAGCGTAGCATTGAACGAAAACTCACATAAAGCTAGATAAATTTGCATCAGCCAAGCATAAAATTTGACGACAGATAAGAAAGCTAAACGTGTAAGCTTCATTGGACTGTGTAAGAAAAATGTGGGAAAATCGACTAAAATACTCAGTTTGGAAATCACAGTGTTCCGGTACTCATAGAGAAGAAATTGCAATTGCGAAATCCATATATGGACTTTGAATCTGACCGATCCGCCCCTCACTTTGAATCACTGAGCGAGGTGAATAACCGTATCCTGGTACATATGCTAGCATTCTCGCAAGGAGTAGTCACTCACAGGACATTGGTCGTAACCGATAGCGCGAAATGCAACAATGGTGAAGTGACCCCAATGACTTCAATAACCCATTTCCATTATATATCACTGATATCATTCCGATCAAACTCAGATTGACAGATTTGTGTGCACCATCTTGGACCTTAACCTTTATTATGATGAAAAAAAAGTAAAACAAAAGCATTTTTAGGCCCTGTGTTGTTTGAGGTGTCTGTTTGTTGTCGCATTTATACTGAGAATTGTGTGTTACTTTCTGCAAGAATAAGGACCCACGTCTACCTTTTTAAAAGCAAAGTATTAGGAGAAAATCGTTAAATGATTTTTCAAGAGACGGAACAAAGTTCGCCGGAGCACGGAAACTGGCTTGATAGAATACAAGTGCATCTGCCGAAAGGCTGTGGAACCTGCCCCCCAATGGGTATGTGGGCCTCAATAGGTGTATCCTCAGTTCGATGCACGGGATCCTGATGACTACTGTGTTTAGCAATTAAGGCTTCTTAAATCACTTTTGGATTTAACCGTTTTTGGCTGTTTCTTATTGTTAATGAATTCCGTACGTTTAAAACGTGTAAGTTGCTGCGGATTTCAACTCACGTTGAGCTAGACAAGTTAAAATCGGCGAAATGGTATTCCAGTGTAGATTGCCGCATTTGACAGCAGATAGATAATTCATGCTGATTCATCGCGTTACAAATCCGCATGCTCAGCGTCGCGCAAAATATCGCCCCGGAATAATAAGTTTTGCTTAGTCATTTTTCCACAGATTTGTGTGACATCGAATTCCTCTGGCTCCTCTTTCTGCGCAACGCTTCTTGAATCTCTCATTCTTTTAATCTGGAACTCCTAATAAGGTTGACCGTTTTGAGGTTTACTCCACATGTGCGACCCTTTTTACAATCATTCATGGAAATGGGAATACCATAATTTTCTCAGGTTATCGGTCAACTCAATTTGTTTACAAGAATGTTTTACTATCACCTGTTCATCTTAGCCGACGAATTCGGGTCTGATTTACTCAACATACCACTACCCACAAAACGTTCTCAACCGCGCAAGCGTTAGCAACTAAGTTCACTTTAGGCTGCTTTACGAATTAAGGTGGTAGCCCACTGTACTTACTTTCCCTTCCTTCCCTTGTCTTAGCCCGCTGTTTACTGCGTCTGCCTCATACACTCGATATGCATTTGTAATCCCTTATGAACTTTTAACCCTTGACCTGTCGAACCAATTTGTTCGACCATCTTTCACGCGCACTTTTTGACCATTTTGCGTTGCCGCGTATTGTGCGCAGGCGTGTGTCGCTAACTAAAATCAATTTGCCGTCTTCTCCGGGCTTTCTCTGGACTTGCACTACTTTGTGCAACAGTTTGGACCGGAACCCCCATAATTTAAGGTTTGTACCCTTTTTTGTTACTTAGTTTATACATGTAGTACCGCATTTCACTGATAAATCTCAAGAGTCCAAAATCTCTGGCTTGCGACTGGGATTTCCTGAATACGTCGAAGTATTCTACACCCACATTGAAGCCTGGCTATCTGAACAAAGCAAAATCGTGAAAAAATGACCGAAAACACAGTTATACACACGAAGAGATTGGTAAGCACGACGACCTAGCAGATTCACGGGAATGATATTCAGTGACCCAATGGTGGACAACATAACCGAATTTTTAGGTGAATGAGAACAGGTGTGAACTGCAAGGGCTGTATAGGTGCAAGTATTTAGGTTTTCAATAGATTTACTCTAAAAGATTGAAATAAAACACAAACATAGTTATTTTGCACGCTTGAATACCAGACGCCTGCTTGTCCATGGCTGAAGGGGAAACAATGCCCCTTTCAGTAGTGAGCTGGTCCATTTACTGGATTGCTTCCAACGATAAGCCACAATTTAAGTGTGTTCATTTTTGGTTGTGCTCATCTATATGTGCATAAATATACAGTGTAGACATGATATCGTTTGCCCTAGGGTACTGTATGAACACAGTAAAATTACCGGGTTTAAAGTAGTCACAGAGGTGCGTATTTATGCGGGGCAAAATTAAATTGCACTGAGCAAATCATCGTGCTGAAAACTGACTGAATTAACCAACACACAGCCACTTTAATGTGCGAACACTCAAAGTGCATTGCGAAAGAGTCATTCACATTCAACTCAAACGTGATCCTAGTTGGCAGATTACAACTAGTTAGAACGCCGTGGAAGACAACATAGACTAGTGATTAGGACCAATATATCACAGATCAGCACACGTTTAACAAAGTGCACTAGTGCATCGGCGCAATTTCAAGCAGCTCCAAGCAATTCAGAGTACGCTATACGGATTCGCGAGTGTGCAACAACCTACACAACGTAATTTTATTTTCATACAAGGCTGATTTTCGTGAATGTTTAATGCTGTGTTGTTTCAACTTTTGTGTCAGAAAATTTGATTCTGGAAATCTGACACTTACCTCAAAATTCGACGCACATCTGTCAAGCAAATATGGTCATAAGTTGTCGTAGGACAAATAGTAAATTTGCGAGTGTGTAACAACCTACAAAACATAATTTTATTCTCATACAAGGCTGATTTTCGTGAATGTTGAATGCTGTGTTGTTTCAACTTTCGTGTCAGAAAATTTGATTCTTGAAATCTGACACTTACCTCAAAATTCAACGCACATCTGTCAAGCAAATGTGGTCATAAGTTGTCGTAGGACAAATAGTAACTCACAAGACGGTTTCGAATTTGGCCAAAAATTATTAAATGCACCTTAAACATGACAGTTTTGTTGAGGACACCAACGTTTGAAGCCGAAAATCTGATCTGTTCAGTGTTTTGGGTAAAAACGGTTATCTGATTTTAACGCCAAGATTGATGTGATCTCTCACACCATTCGGGGCTTCATGGTCCTTTTGACTGCTTCAGTGAAGAACACATCGCTTCATTTCACGATGCGACATTATCAAAAAGGAGCACAATAAATGAACATTTCAGCTTCGCCACATTGGTTTACACGTCCAAAAAGCTAAACGTGTCGCTCTACAAATTACGTATCTACCCCTCGTTTAAACTTGATTCTGCCATGTCATTTTGCCACCGTACTTTAGAAACGTCACGTGTTGTAGACAATTGTTTAATTTTTCGAGGAGATTTCTTCATGTAAGTAGAACCCACCTGTGCTTGAATTCCTGGAAACATTACAAAGTCCTTCATTTCTTATTGGGAATCATCTGGAAGGGACTTTTCACGAAGCACTAGGAGATATCGTACCCTCGACCTTCCAGCTAGGAGTATGAACACAGAGCCATTCGGCCACGAGCGGTTGAACAGCATCGTAATTGACTCATACCAAGATACAGTATAGCTCCACTCACCTAACAGTCATGGAACCGACATCGCATGATCACGCATCTTCTGGATCTTTCAGTGACAATTTCTCGGATAGAAATTTAACGCGTATTTGGCATTATTTTTCTACTGAGCTACATATATTGTTGTTGGTATTGTGAGGAATCCGGAAATTTTCAGTCAAATTTCATTCATTGGAGGATTTCTAACAAAACCCTCTGTACAAATCTTGTAAACCTGATGGCCCACCAAAATCTACCTTCTACCCAAGCAAACTTGTTTGTAATGACATTACAAAACCTTCACTGGAAGCCTCCACTGACGAAGGTCTATTTGCATACGTGATGTGTAAACTTACCACGGATCCAACAGTTCCATCGTAAATCCTGAAGAACGTAGATGACACAACAAAGTACTTCCGGGTCTAGCTTGTAGACTTTAGTGTTGTCTTTTATTTGACCGAGCGAATATATCACATGCATACGCCTTCTAGGATGGTCATCAAATGACCATATTTTTCGTAACTACTTTTCTAACCGAAAGTAGTGTGATATTCTCTTGAAAATCGTCAGGATGTGTTCTCGCGTTATCTATTTCGCCTTATTCAGTAAAAGTGGAATGGCTGCAAGCATAAGCCCTAGTCGACAACTGATGAAGTCGTGTTTGATAACGTTGCCATGCCATCGGATGGATGAGTGACTTCCAGGTTTGGGTAGAAGTCACATGGAACAATCCTTGAGGAGTAAGTATTCACAGCGGTCTTGGTGTATCCTCCCAAAGGCCGATTTCTAGGAGAAGCTCCGGTTGCTCTGTAGTTTCTTCAGTTTTGAATGTTTCGCACAAAAACTAACGTCCAGGAAATAAAAGAAAATGTTCACATCTCTCCTAGGTGGCGAACCAGTATCGTTAAAGTATTACTTAGGGTTTAATTAGTGGATGGAGCCCCTTCAATCCACGATCTTGTTCCATGCGCCAAAGGTGACGGCAACAGCTCCGTTGGGAAACCTGATTTTCGATCTCCTCAGGTTTGTACGTGCTAAACATCCGATAACAACTGATTGGAATTTTTGACTAAGAGATCTACGCTATCAACGTAGGCTCCAATATTCACGCCTGAGTTTTGGATTGTTGATCTATTTGTGAATAATAAATACTGAAATCATCGGATGTACACCAGAGATCTGAAAAACAACTAAATAAATGAATATAAGAAGAAAGTCTTGTTGTCAAATTTCTATTCTCCAGGCTTTGCCGCCGAAACGAAAAGTTGCTTCTGCTTGTCCAGATCTTGCTCCGATTCACGAATAACCGTGAGTTTAGTAAATTTTTACATTCCGATGTTTGTTGTGCTGAACATGCCGTGGTTAGACTGATGTCGTGCTTCGTTTGTCAGGCGTCCCAAAGCTGACAACATGTGGTATGATATGACTTCGGTGCCGCATAGACACCTGTCTGGGAAGGACGGAACGGCAGCTCCGACTGACTTTATGCGGAAACATCCCGTGGAAAGTGCGTAAACGAATGAGCTAATAAGCAGCAAGACAAATGGGATCATATCTTTTTACACTGCCCTCGCTTTTTCATCTTCTGAGTGACAGGAAACCTCAGATTTATCGAAGGATAGTGCGTGAAATCGTGCTGAATGCACCACACAGCAAAGTTTTGAAATTTGCCGAAACGGAATGAAAGCCGCATCTGGGTAACCGGAAACAAACTTCCTGTTTTCTGAGGTTATCATGATAATTATCCTCAAGTGTGGCAGTATTTTTGTCTTACATATTCATTCAGTTTATAATGAAATTCGCCCGAACGTACCCAGCCGAATAATCCCGGAACATTACGGGGATCGGTGCCGTCTTGGCTCGGCTTCACCCACTCATTTACTTTGGACTTCTTTCAACAGGAAATCAAATAATATCCCAGAGGTTAACATGTGAGCAAATAAGATGTGTTGCAACCTACTATCCGCGTGCGATATCCAAATGAAACCCATCTTAATTAGACATCCAGTTTCAGGAACTAACCAGTTTCGTAACTCTCCACCTCTTTTGAGTCCGAGTAGCCGCTTGCTTTCATCGAATTTGTGTCCATCTTGATCTTCGTGCATGAAGACAATTGAAAATTGGTCGTGCCTTTTGAATGCCAGTCTTGTTCATGCATTACGGTAGAAAACTTCCTTCTTCTTTGTAACGCGTAGTGTGTGTCACAATATTCTCATTGACTCTTGTACACATCGTTGGTCCTCAACAGTGTGTCGAACTGTCCCCTTGGGTTTGATGGTGTTCTGCGGAGTCAGAGGTCAGAGGAGAGGGAAAATTGTACAGAGCCTTTCGGGTAAATAGATGCTCCAAAAATTTCATCTGGGGACTGTCCGAAAATGTCGATTCCGCCAAAGTTACAGCACAACCAGAGGGCAACCGGATCACATTCCCATAACTCAGGAATATTTCGGAAATGACCGCACGGTTTGCTACGACTGTGCAACGCAACAGTGTCTCACAAATCTGCAAACCCCCCTAAGGAGAACACCATCAAACTCAAAGAGACACAGTTGGACAAAATTGTGAGGAACGACGTTAGGAAAATTTCGTTTTTTACCCGACAGTTGGAGCTTCAGTCTCAGTGTGTGTGCGGGCGGAGGAGCTGTGCTGTTTTCCTAGTTGTTGCGTGGTTGGCACCCAGTCAACTTTGTCACCAACTTCTTGATACACAGAATGGAGTCAAAAAATGCCGTACTTTAACAAAGACCAAGATTGACGCAACCAGGAACTGCACAAAACTGGTCTTCACACTTAGGTCTTCACCTGTCGTAAACCATCATTTCAAACGGGGTGAACAACTGTTATTGTGTCCGGTTGAAAAAAGTTAGCTGAGATTCCAAAACTCCCGTTATGCAGATGGACAATTCCACTCACTGTTTATACAGCTAAGGAAACATAGTATGATGAACAGGTTACCGATTGCTGAAAAACTGTTTGAATTCCTTCACATGATTTTATGTGCAATCGATTCAACAGCACGATGGATGTAGTAATTTATTTTAAAACAATTGCTGTATGTTAAGTTGCCAACTGTTTGAAAGAGGAGTGAAATGAAAGTTTGTGAAACAAGCCGCCATTCATCCCACAGTGCTTCAACGAATGCTGAAGACTCCACTCTAAGGGCTCTCAACTCCCCTTACAATAGGACCTTAGTTTAATTTCTTCAAAATTATATGCTTTACCTAGTAAGGGATTCAAATGAATAAACCACGGTGACTGCTTCCACCCATTCATCACACTAACGCATATCTGCCATGCCTCACTTTGTAACGGTTAGTTGTATATATAACAAGCAACTGAGAACTCAAAGCACTTCGACTCATTTCTCAACTCAGCTACTTCTCCTGCACAAACACACGTTGAATTGCGGTCAAGCTGACAGCAGTACTTGAGACAATTTTCAAGTCTCCACATCTACGCTTCACCATTCATCCTCACCAACCACAACTGTCTGTGTATATTCTAACGGGCTCCAGCTTCCCAAAAGCACATGATTCGTTTTTCCTTGATACCTATTACTTCTGCGAGATGTACCGAGTGTCAGTTGATTCACTATACCCCGTTCTGATGAACCACCAGTGTTCAGTCAAGTATCTGGTTACTTCAAATGATCCATCGCCATGGCGATTCAGCAACACGTTTTATGCAACGAGGTATGCCCCCCAGAAGTTCCGCAATGACATGCACCTTTTGTGTTCATTTTACTTGTGGACATGTGAGAGTGTATGTAGGGTACTCCAGAACCCATGTGTTTGGACCCCTTTTAAAGCTGGGATGCGAATGACATTGTTTTCATTTTGTAACGAGATCAAGAAGCGTGATCATTATCTAGAAAGCCAACCAAGTCCATTTGGTTCTTCGACATTAGCTTCGCGCTCAAAAGGTGTGAAGTCATGCTGCAGCACGCAAAGTCTTTGAACACGCCTCCACAAATTCAAGAAATTACAACAGATCTTGGAAGTTGCATTAGCTCTGATGTTAGTAGGACAGACGAATTCAATGCACAAATCCCAAAATCCAGGATTGCGTTTGCCAATAGAGCTTACATGTGACATCAACCAAACCAGTCGTTGAGTATCGAAGGACACGTGTACGAAACTGATCTGTGGGCAGTATTGTTGTACGGCTGTTAAACTTGGCTACTCCGGGCGGAAGATCTGAGACATCTTCAAGTCTCTCACTACCGATCTATCAGAAATCTAGCTGGAAGCGGCAGACTAAACTGATTAAATTTGGCAAAAGAATTCCCGTCATGGATTGCGGCGTGTTTGCTTTGTCCTTGATGGCCTATTTCACCACGGACTAACCACCAAATGTGACCTACCTATTCGGAGGGAGACGGAATATGTTGACACATCCCGGAAATGTGTTTGTTTGATAGAAGTTGGTGGGGACTGCATTTACCTGATGAGCTTCAAGAAGTTGGGGAAACTCCGATCGTGGTCTGCCAGGCAGCTGGGATTAATCTCATGAGTAGTATCTTTCGTATAGTTCATGTGTTTAGTTTGCACACAGGTATGCGATAAGATAGCGAATACTGACAGAAAAACGAGAATACTAAACAAACCTTATAGACTTTCACCTAAATTCATAACCATGGGTACAGCACCGTCCAACCTGTCGCGAATCTGGCGGGTCCTAGCCGGTCCGTGCTAATCAGCACTCCAACGAAATAAAAGGACGTCATCAATGCATGCATTTACCAAAACTAGCCCGTTAGTGGCTGTTTCTGTCCTATGACCCGAGCTACTGAAATGTCACTAAATTCGTGGATATGATTCAAGCCAGTGATCTAGAATAAATCGCATTCTAATGTCCGATATTTCGTTTATATTACGAGGACGCTCCGATCACACATCAAAATCGTGAACACAGAGGTCATTTCCGCTGGTCCGTTGGGAATGCGTTCATGAACAAAAATCCAAGCTCCAAATTGGCTAAGCTCAAAGTTACTCATTGATTGATCGACCAGGGAAGCGTTTTCGATTATAAGCGAACTTAATCGTTCGTGTGCATTCTTTTCGGTTCAGGTTTGTTTTTCTCGTTTGAGGTTAGTGCATATTTGTTCGACTTGCGTTTCAAGACCATATTTTTGTGAACACTCTCTAGACGGTCCATAGGAAGCGGATAGACGTGTCCATTCTTTTCAAACACCAGCCAGGAATGAGTTCCAAGATCGTACCCAAAAACTCCGAATTTGCTTTAAGCATATTATTTCGACGTAATAAGGATATCTTGTTTTTTCATAGGTTTATCAACGCCGAGGACTTCCATGTAGCTACGCCCAATCTGTCTGCCTGTGAAGACCATTTAAGCCGAATTCAGTGAACTATGGATTAAAATCAATAACCTTCAAGTGCGACCCTATTACAGCTCCCAACAATGCTTATCGTAATTTTCCTTGGAGACCAAGATTCTCCACCCAATAAAGATCAAGATATTAGGGCTTCTGTTTTGAGTTTCTCCGCACTGAGACACCAGGTAAACACACGACTAATCACAAAAAGTGCAGGTTTGTTTCCAACGTAACTCCAGCTTCTTGACCGCACGAAACGTCTATGACGGAATAATCCTTCACTTAAAGAGACTGAACAAAAGTAGTTTTCTCCTCAAGTTGTCATTGTTTGGGTCTGAGTTGGGAGTCTGACCGCCAAAGAACAAGCAAAGTAATCTTTGTTCATGACTGCTCCCTAGAGGGATGAAATGTAACGCCATGGCTCCCAAAACCCATAACGCGTATACATTGATATGTATACCTTACCTTGCAGAATAAAACATCTCCTGTAATGCGCTCTGGCTGGAACCTGTGTTTTCGATGCATTCTTAGTAAGTCCAACCCTCCTTGTTTGTTGACGAAGTGTGGACTTCACGTGCGGCCGCGCAACCCAGTCTGTCTGTTCCACTTTCAGTGATCATGTTTGCAGTGGACGCCGAAGTGTCGAGCGATGGATATCAACGATGTCTAGGTAAGTAGATATTTTGGTTTTCAAAACTGAACCCTGGTTAAGTCAACAATGCTCAACCAGTATTCACGAGCAAATATTTTATTGAATTATCATTTCCTTTATGCGTGTAAAATTTTAGCACCAAGAATCACCGTTTGGATCGATAATTTCACAGAATTTCTCAAAATATAGGGAGAATGTAACATACAAGGACCGATTAAATCTGTCGATTTTATTTAGCGGGCTGAAACGAGTCTATGGCAGTGAAGCAACCCTGTTGTCCTATTGGTGCTGCTGTCTGGGAAGACAAAGATAACCATAATGGTCTTGATTATGAATATGACGCTGTGGACCTTGTTACATTGAGTGGGTTGATCTTTGTTCGGGAACAACCATATATATATATATATGAAATCTAGTGTTCGATCAGAACGTCAGGAATTGAAATCCGGCGCTGAATTTAGCTTAGACCGAATGCCATTCGACTGAGCTTTTAACCTGAAAAATAGGTTTACCATGGTTATGGTAACCGTGGGCCTCGTGCGCCACGCGTATACTCTCTCTGGCATACTGTCAGTCGATCAAGATGCAGTTTTAACTTTCATAACAGTCCTATCAGCGTATAGTTTAGAATCACATTTCCAACAGGTATGATCAACAGATACTTCATAGTACAAGTGAGACTCCCTTTTGATGGATATCCGGGAGGCACTGTTCGGATGCTTGCCGCTGTTAGCGCTTATTAGTTGCACGTATCTCACAAACTTCTGGGTTGATTTAAACCCGTGATCTCCAAACCAGCTTGTGAAACCTAAAGTGTCTGACTAGTCATCAGTGTGAGTAAGTGGCACTTGCACCAGTCTTTCTGAAACCATGCGGTTTGTATCACATGCTCACACGCTGATAAATCCTCAGCTGGGAGGCTCGTAAGTATATTTCTCTTCGACTCACCAAAACGCGCTGTTGTATTTTCCAAAGAGGAACCAGCGATGGGCTGAATTCATTTGCAGAACGAAACCTCCAATGAGAAATTTAAACTCCTCTCTGGCTATCATCGGAGACTAGTTCATCCATCGCTATCACGCGTTTCATCAGCATGGCAAGAGTTCACTGTTGCAATGGACACAAAAGTCATGCTCAATCGCGTAGGGTGGAAAAAGCGCTTTGGGTCTGGTCGTAAGCCACAACCGAGTAGGCAAATATGGTCAAGAATAAGACTTGGATGTTGGCGCGTTTCTGTCGCAAAGCCCCAGCAGTAATTACGCAAACACAAGTGAAGACAATCCCAGGTTATATATACTTATGTATTCTTTAGGCTTGAGCGAATGTGTCCGGAATTCCTCATACTGCCTAACATGATCCCTAAGATGTTTTAGAGCTGTTACTTTTTACGTTTGTTGTCCTAATCTGCTGAGTCATTTGTGAATTCTCTGTTCATTCAGTTAGTAAGTGAAGTAAAGAGGCATGCTGCCTCATCAACCTACCTAAAGGCAGTACACCTTGTAGGGTGACCCAAGCGGAGCATCCACTACTCCTTGACGCAACAACAAAACATAACTCACTGCCGTATCACCAGGCCCTGGTCCTCGACGGGTGACGATACACCTTCAAAGAATTTGCCAGGCTCAAGGAATAATGCGGCCAATTCACACTAACACACCAGTATTTACCTCTATATCACAGTACCATAAAATTTCGAGGTCTTTCTGCCGACTCGATGAGGAATTACTTAAGATAGTGGTAAATTGGAGACTGCCTTGTGAAAAGTTCAGGTAAGTTATTGTGCAAATAAATTACTTGTGTCCAAAACTTCTGGGAACGCCCATGCCGCACTGTGGTTTCACGCATTGATTATGTTGCTGTTTTGTTGATGTTTCCCAAGGTCGATGTGATGGTGAGTCCCTTGAAAGATGCTGTCCATGTACTGGTATCAGACGTTATAAACATGTGTATTTTACGTAGTTGTCTTTTGTAAGGACGAAATCTTGAAGCACCTTACTTCTGAATGCGCTTTGCATTTAAGTTATCTACTGGACGAGTGGTTTGTGTCTGATCAAATATTTAGCCCAATCTTTACTGAAATCCTTTGGACTCCATTGAATTTCGGGCAACAAGGGCACACTTAAGTGGGGTTCGTTTTTTTGTTTTGGAGCACAAACACACCAACACTTGAGCACAAAGAACTAAGTGACATCATCAAAAGCGTTCTTAACGACAATGAACGCATGCATTCGATTCCCAGTTACATATCGACTTATCCATGTTTTGTTAACAGGGCATTATATCTGAATCATTGTAGCTAAGGTGACTGATCTTTGATGACCGGGTGACATCTGGTCTGCCAACTTCACATTTGGTTCGCAAAGGTGACGCCACCATGCAGCGAGACATTGTCATTTCACGGTTGAGCGGCCAATTCCTCCATTTTTGAATGGGTTTATACAGCTCCCAAACCATACTTAGTATTTGTAACGTGATTGGTGCTTTGAACATTGACCAGCAGGTGATTTGATTGGTCAGGTTTGAAGTCCTGTTGTGTTGCGGTCTGATCGATCAAACTAAGATGCACGCGAACGAAAGTAGCGCTGTCCCTTAACTACTCCGAGAAATACAACAGATCGCGAAAAATATTTTAGGAAGAATCAGAGCGGACAATCTATGTAATCTCTTAAACTTTTACAATGCACCGAAAAAGCTGCAACCCATTCGGTCTCCCATTGAACACTGAATTGGGATTTTTCAAAACAACCAAGATGGAGATGTCACAACCCATTCGGTCTCCCATTGAACACTAAATTGGAATTTTTCAAAACAACCAAGATGGAGATGTCTTACCGGTGGATTTCAATGCTCAATCAACAACTAAAAACAGTTACTGCACAAACTGAATCTCATTCAACTAAAGGATACGAAATAATGTTGTCTTTCGAAGTAAGCTTACGGATCACTTCAGTAGATCTCAGTAATAGCAGTGAGTTTGGCTGAATTTTTCAAAATTTCAAACGGATTCCTAGATAAAACACATGAGAATTACTCAGCCCGAACTCAAAGAAGAATAGCACAATAAAGGTGGCAAGCATTGATGGAGGTTCATTATTTTTTAGATTGCCCATGGAGAACGCATTGTACAAACTGCATCAGGCCGAACATAAGGCCGTAAATCCGAAGTTGCGTGTCCCCTGCATAGATGATAATTTTACCTTCATCAAATAGAGTAAACTTCAAATAAGAAAGGAAACGCTGAACAACGTTTTCAACGCATTCAACTTCACAGTGGACAGAGGAAAAGACGAAAATGTGGCGTTTCTATAAAGCAGATGAAATTACTCCGCAGCACCATGAAACCAACGGCTGGAGTAGAAGTCTGCATCGTGCCTCCCAAAGCGACGGTTGTCCACGAGGAAAACTTAACATGGTCTACACATCAACAAAAAATGAAGGCAAACAAAACCCTCAACACAAACACACTTATGAACTTACTGCAAAGATTCAGCAACTGAAGAACCCACTTCAAAAATTTCTATGAAAACCGAGTGAAAAACTGATTACAACGAAGAAGATCAGACTTATATGCAAACTTCAATACAAGGACTGTGACGCGCATCACATTAGACAAACTCAAAAAATCCAAACCTTCACTACGCGTTGCCAAACGCCGAGGCTCTCGCACGCGATAATCAGGAAGGACAAACTGAACTTGAAAATATTCAAATACTAGCTCATGCAAGAGTGAAGAACAAGCTTGAACTTAGGACATAGCGGCATGCAAGTGAACCACTCTGACGAAAACAAAATACTCCGAAGCACTGAAGATCAGTACTACACAAGCAGCTAGGGAAAATGCCACCAAGATGACACAAACTACAACGGACGAAATCAAGATCGTTGCAATGTATATCCAAGCCAAACGTAAACCGGCAAAAATAAGAACACCCAACAGAGCGTCAACGGAATCGAGTCAAACATACAGTGGTACACCATAAACAAGCCCAGAGGCAAAAATTCACAAAGGAACAGAAATGCAAGACAGAGTGGTGACCGACTGTGTGACAAGCATATTGGTTGGACACCAAGGCACAAGGGTATCAACGCGTTGCAATAACATTAAAGCAACAGATCTATTGGAATCACGATGGTCACTGAATGAGGGTTTTAACCGCAAAGTCACTGAGAACCCTTCGAAAGCCCTATTCTGGTCTTATCAAGTAGGCACCGTCTCTTAGTTTATGTCCACATTATGTTCTACTTGAACCCAAATTGGACACAATTCACAAACGAGAATGGCGTCTTTGACGGAGGACAAAAATGAACTGACCAAATCCCTCAGTTATGATGATCTTATCCAACTGAATATCTTAAACAAACCCGCCTTATTTGAGTCCATCATAATATTGTGTGAAAATCAATGAAACATAACCATACGACAACACAACTGAGCTTCGGAACGGACCAATCAAATTACCTAGTAGATAACCTTCAACCAACCAGTCACGTTACAGATATCAAACACCTTTCAGAAGCTATATAACCGTAAGGAGAATTAGAGGGGTCACCCAAGCAACTGCTCAGTGGCGACATCTCCACGGATGGTGGCGAAGTGTTTGCAACTAAACTGTAGAGATCTTAGTAACTGGACTATTCAGCATTTTAGTGTCTACACAATAAATTCGACAGGCCCACTACTACGCCCGAATCCATTCATGCGGTCATCACATATTACCCCAAGCGAACCAATAGGTATCTAAGAATTCGAACAACGAAAAACTGATCTAGGAGGGAAGCATTCAAGTACCGTTTTATCGAAACATTTTGGACTAGCCCGGACCATCATTTTGTGCAGCTAAACATATCAATTAGTGGACTGATACAACTAGACAGTATACAGAAACCTCCGAGCAACTAATCCATCAGTCGGAAGTTTCAAGTCAGAGACCGCCATACAAAATTTTGTTCTAACAAACGCGACTGGTCGCAGAGTCGGAGAATCTGCACCCAAATCATTCTCATTCGAAAATCGCTATTAAATGTCCTTTTATAACAGTCCCAATTAGCCAACACCATAAGCTGTGATGCCAGCTTCGTTTTGCATTCGTCAGTCGCGCATCTTTGCACATATCCGTGATTGTTGTCCGCTGAAATATCTTGAACAAATGAAATCCTGATCTAATTTTCGAAGAACCATTTCATTTGTCCTAGTTCCAGACGGAGAAGTGAGATGCGTCTGTGAGTTGGTTGGTTAAAACTGGAAGTTCATTAACGCTGCGTAAATTCGGTTTCTTCTATTAGTATAGTTATGTGTAACATACTGTGATGAATTCTTACAGTAGAATGTGTCTCCCTAGTGTTACTGTGCAGTAACTATCCCAACCGAGTGCATGAAACACATTTTCAATTGTTTAAAGCGGTTTTTTGTGTTTCAGTAAATCAAGTGAATGAAATTTTGGTTTGAAAGTTGAGGAAAATTTATTTTCCACGCCTGAAGAATCCCCATTGATTTTAGTAAGCTGCACACTATCTGCATTTTCAAAGTGCACGAGTAAGTTTTCTGTGAACAAAGGAATCATTTTTCTGTAAACATCTGTTCAGAGAGGTGATGGTTACGTTACTATTTGTCAACAACCATTCAGAATCCATCGACTGAGAACATAGGGGCATCATCTTGTGTGCGGACTGACCGAAAGAATCAAAGTCTTCCCACACTACGATACTCTGGATTTGGCTCAGACGGAGGATAATTTCGACAAATGAGTGAACCTTTTATCTGAAAAGTGGTCAACTGATGAGCCAGTCAGTCAGTGTGACCACGTGATGCGGGTTCCGTGACTGACGAATGGGTAATAATTTATCTGGGAGCTATTTTCATTGCCGTGGTCAGTTGTGTGACTTATTCAACCGAGACTGATTAAAGCCCGACAGATCAACAGTCTACGACTGGCATAGTGTACACATAGTGTACTGATTAGAATATTCCGTCTCCTCTAGGAGCTCCCCCAAATCTCAAGCCAGAGGCGATGCGTCCGGTGCCCTGTCTTTTGTTGCCTCTGTCCTGCATGTCTGAAATTTTCTTTTCTTGGAATAGATGCATTCAAAGTTAGAAAAAACGCCTCTTGAGGCATGTCTTATTATATCATTGAAAGAATGTATGGCCTAGTGTTTCAAACCGATGAATATAAACACAGCTGAAGGTTACCGTCCGTCACTTTCTATGTCTTAGTTTACAAAAATATGCTGTTCTATTTATTAAAAAGGCGATTTCAGTTGAAAAGATGCCAACTTTAAATCGGAATAGAGGGCTTATGTATCCTGTGTACAAGTAGAATACACTAAATGCTGATGCAGAACATTGTGAACACCAGAAAAACCGTTGCAGTGTGAAACTTTTGATCATCACGTGCTACTATACACTGTTCATATGCGCAGAATCTTCTCCTCTTGGTAAGCAATCGATCGTTAATTGGCACTGATGTGAAATTACATTTATAATCACTGTTGCCTAATGAGATATGATTAAAACGGATAAAAGTCGGAATTCATGCTTTTTACATTAGCACGCCAATTTATGCGGCATCACTCCAGGAGAAACGACACTGATGATCAAATAATCCCTCAGCTGTAACACCCTTTTGGATCCTAACTGCCAATCCACCCAAAAGAAGCACGAGGGCTGACAGGAGCAACAGAGGTGTTGGTGTTGAGTTTGAAGCACGGACCATCTGGGTAGTAATTTCGCGCGAAGTATTGGTCGGCAAAGTAATTGTCAGGTCGACAAGAAGTTCCAATTGGACCGGTTTGTGGCCTACCAACGGTAATCGCTTCGAGGTAGGTTGGTGAACGTTCAGTCAAAGCAGACGGAGTAACCTCTCAGCAAAGGCTGTCGACCAGTCAATGAAGCTCACAGATTCCGGTTGGTAGCAAGGTAGGAAAGGTGATTTTTTCGTACACAAACTAAAACATGCCCCTACTGCGTGCGGGTGAGAGATCAATCAGTTCTGCTGTGGTAGATTTTCCTGGCTCCAGTTGACCCCTCCTCCTACGCGGAAGGTAACGGAACCGAGTAAACACATGCAATTCTGACCAGCTATGAGTTGCTTCTAAATTTTTGGGTACATGCGTGCCAGTCGAAGGCATCTTTGTTCGTACTCTGAAGTGGAGCTACAAGGAAGCAGACTTTTTAGTCATCATTCTATCCTTGGCTCTTTGTACTCCCAATCCAATCCGTCAGCTGGTAGACCGGATTAGACACTCAAACTCAGAAATGGCCTAGATTAACGCCTCTTGCTCAGACTGACCATCAGCTTTTGTGTGCATAGTTTTCGGTGAAGCAAAACATACCAGTCCACTTTAGTTTCCTCCAGATATTATGTTAAATTAACCCACTGTCACGGAATGTCGTCATTGTCGATCTGTTCTCGGTAAAATACACCACAATAAAATGTGATTGTTTGGCGAAACGTGGTAAAATCGGTTTCAATCTGTCCAATTCGGAAAGTTTTTTTATATTTTGTTGTCCACAGGAGAATGTATTTGTATAGCACAAGGACGTGCATGTCGTGAGTCAGCCTCCCCGTGTATACTGTGAAAAATCTGATCATAAAAATTAAACTTGGGTTTTCGAAATAGAATCAACCTGTTGCGATCAAAAAATACAGGAGATCCCATTCGATGCCACCCAAATTAACGTTTGTCTCTAGTATGATGTGTTACGGAAAAACAATGAGGATTAAACCGCTAAGAATGACATTAACTTGATACAGAACTTTCCCTGCTAATTTCAGACAGATGTAACGTCGCAACAGATAAAATATGCAGAGGTGGGTTCACTGAAATTCGACCACTTTAGTGTCAACCTATCTAACACGTGAGGCTCACAGTAAGAGCGTTATGATGAGTTTTGCAACGCGCCTCCTAAACTGTGCTTGTTGAACTCTGAATGGTGTATCCCATCAAATTCGTTGTCTCTTTTCTGTTAACACAGATTTATGCACCGGGGAAAGTAAGCATACATTAGCCTTTCATCAGACAGCAATTTTAAAGTCTCGACTATCCATGTGGATATTTTTATAGGCAAATGAACTGTATTCATGTGGTAGGACAAAATTTCATAGTACTGTACATTTGTAAACACAATCAAATGGTATGTTAGCAATGAATACTGCCTAAACAATCAGCAGCTTATGGGCCGCTCGGCGGAGACCTCGATCTAAGTGATCATCAGTCATCATCGCATTCAACACGTTATCACGTGTCTTGAATCACGTGACTGAATGCTTGGGGCGCTATGCTCCATCTAAATGCGAGTTAATCACCGCGTTGATCGACCACCTGTGGCTGAACGGGTTAAGATTCAGCTAATACTCGAGGAGGCACGAGTCCTTCCCATCAAGATACCTGCGAGATACGAAAAAGACAACACTTGTACAGGTCTCATCTTCTCAGCATAGTCTGACTTTAACTGCGGGACGAAATCTAGATAGAAAGACTGTATAACATCACTCAAGTGAATTCGCGGGTTATACCTAATCTAAATGGTAGGACACAGTCAGCACTCGGTGACGCTGCCAAGTTAAGTCCTGGGTGATCCGACGGCTTTGTTGAACATGAACGGTAGGGTTCTGCAATATGCCAAAACCATTGCAATGAAAAGTTTGAGACCAGAATGTGTGTAAACACAATGAACCGGTTTTCCGATTAATTCGTTCCCGGCGGTGGACTTTCTACCGACATTCCAATGGTGAAGATGCATGTCATGCCATACGTAGTCAACCTTGACTGGTTTGTAGTATGCATCCAAGAAATAGAATGCTTATTTTTCAATTCGTCTTCAAGCTCGTAATGCGAGTTCTCGTGTCAAATTCTACCACTGAATTTGTTAACCGGTCCCACGGGGCATCAGTTTGTGCTCTCCAGTAGTCTTCTTCTAACGGTATGTAAGCGTTGTTTCGGAGGACATGCCTTCCAGGTGAGCTATACAAAATAATAGTCGTTTGGCTGTAACATTTTTTTGGTATCTGGCTAACACGCGATCCGAAGGAAGCACTAGGGCTGAGATTTTGCTAGGTTGCCGAAGTCTAGTCTGGAGCAGTCAAGGGGCCCTGGTTGGATCTGATCAGTAAATTCGCACCTTAACACCACTGAGCTATCTTCACCTCAGGTGAGAGACCCAATGATGAACATTTATTGGTTGGCAGGTTGATCACTAATGGGTACACGAAAGTTTTTTTTGCTCCAACACTAAACACAACACGCAACTGGACGTAATTACCGCTGCCCAGAAACAAGACCTTATTGCAGACAAAGTCGGACGTGAGCTGAAATCACATATTTCTGTTCTTTGGAAACAGACAAAAATGGTTTTTGTAGACCACCTTCATTGGAACGTTTGAATATCCTGTCACACAAAACACATCTCGGGTCACTCTAAGCTGTAGTGAAAAGTGCATACGTACAAAGGACAAATGTCTCTAGCACTAGATATCTGAATATTGTTCGACCTTGCCATGGAGCTACAAGAACACAGTTCACGACCGGTGACAGCTACTAGGGCACATTGACTGCACGCTGTAGACTTTTGAAACACGTCACAAAGTGGACTCTCCTCGGAGTTCTGCACTGCAACCGAAACTCGAAGCAACTAACCTTTCGAAATATTGTCAAGCAGAACATCACTTCCAGCACGTAATGCTCAGAAAATGCTGTGGGCACACCTAGGAACTAATTTTACATTTTTGTACAACCTTTGATAGGATGTTTTGTCTTCAGTCTCCATCATTCTTATATCTTTTATGTGCAAATTCAGTATGCCAATTCTGCGTCTGAAAGGAACTAATTTAAGCACTGACATCTCACAGCTTATTTCATTTTGATGTTTTCCTTTCCAGGACTAAAGTACAAAGACGATTCGTACGAAGAACCATGGACCGACGGATTCGAGAGGTGTTTAGGTAGGTTGCTCGAAAGAGGAATGTCTATAGGTCATTTCATGTTTCATCACCAAAAGAGGTGATGTCATCAGAGCATACAGGACTGGCATTGCGTCGTAGTTCAGAGTTGGGTCATGGGTGGCGATCTCCGATTACGACCGACAATGAGAATTTTCAATTACCTGGCTCGTTCTCTGATCAGTTAACCTTTGGGCCTGAGCTCTCCAACCTGTACCTCGAATGTCTATATGCTGCCCGACGGAGTTCTTGGCGGAGTACCATGCTTCTAACAAATACCGTGGTTGCTCGACGTAACAAAAGAGTGAAATAACGGATTAGGTGTTCTTGGACACACGAGCAGGATTGCTTGTTTACGTCAGCCAGACCGCATGGGTAGATGCGGATGAGTTGGTTTAGAGTCACTGTGTACAGTAAACGAAAAACGTGTTTTTGCAAAAATTAGCCAACAGCAGAAAACGAATAGAAAAGCTGCGAGCACAAACGCCATTCTGACGTTGACCAACCAGAGAGGCGGATCATTCCAATGGCCCAACACAATCAGGGGCTACCACAACGTCGAAACACGTACGTATACACAAATGCAGAGGTGCACAACACCTACAAGCAGAACAACCAAAAAACCTCGACTCAACGTTAATTTACTGCACACCGAGCTCGTCACCTCAAATGATGATGAGACGTTTGCAAAATATCTTTCTAGTTTAACAGGAATATTCGACTCTTACCATTGTAAACTTCTCGTCTATTGAAATATTTACAACTCCGTTCTCCAAGGTGGCTTTATACGCTAGAATTATAGCTGAATAAACCGTAAAACATATTTACGAAACAGAAATTCCAATGAGACGACATTTCATCGACATTTCACTGCAAGATTCAAGAGCAGGAATTCACTTTATCGCCCAAGCACCTGCATCTAGAAGGTCAACTTTAAGAGACTAGATATTCCCCATGCGTTACTTCAATATGATGGAAGCAATTAGCGTTTCTTTGTAGAAAGTATATGTTGACTTCAACATGCTGACAAGAATGTTACACTTACGCTACTTCCCAAATAGATAAAACTCATTTTTTATCTGGTAAAATGGAAATTCCCCAACTATTGACTTTCTATCGAGCATACTAGACAGTTTCCCGCTAGACTGATAGCGTTTGAACGTACCGGTCATCTGCGACAAGAAGACTATTGATTTCCACGTGATTCTAGAATGTGCGTGAGCTGGAAGTGATGGATGATCTTTTTGTCTTTCGCGCCAAACAACCAATGGCCTTCATCTGTTGCGCCAAATTTGATTTTGACAGTGTAGATGATTACCAATCGTTATTCGATGTGCTACTCCGACACACATCACTCAGTGAAATAAGAGATAATCAGGTTGAGTGCTGAGTTAGACCATTAACCACATGTGACGTTCAGCGGTGACTTCAAGCGTGAGGAAAGGAGCACCCGCCCAAAAATTCCTCGGTACGTCAGCTGATCCTAACCTCCATCGGCAGGCACCTAAGGCCAAAGGTCACAGTGTGAATTCAGCTCACCATTCTGGGTCTTATCATGAAACGAGTGCTCACGGAAGCTAAAGTTCTTTGGGCCATATTAGTCGTTATAAGCCTTTCGCCTGTGCTCAGAAACAACTGAGGGTCACTCTGAGACCTCGGTTTTGCTGACCTGTTGGGTTTTCACAGGATTATATGAATGTTGCAGGCTGTATTGTACTATTTACCGAATGTTATTTCATAAGTTTTGCGGCGGACGATAGTCTACGAAATGGGCTTGCCCCGCAACCTTGTTTTTCTCACCGCTTTGTTCAAAATAATCAGAGGAACATAGTATTTTAGCGAAATCCAGTTTCAAACACCCCCTTTCTCCCCTGAAAAGATGTTCCCTGCACGGTATAAATTGCCGGTCATCTCATACGGGAGACTTTAATGAAGATAGGCGGTTAAATATCTCTCGGGAATTCATTCCTAACTCCAAATCAGTGCATTGGGAAACTAATGTTCGTCCGCATTTGGTAGCTTTCCACACTGTCGATTTTGAGAGCTGTAAAGCTAAATGAATAAGTTTTTCCTTCTGCAACTTCCTGTTACCCTGTCTTCATGCAATTAACTTCAAATATGAAGGCAAGTGCGAAGGTAAGTGTGTTGCCTCCTGCATTTCGGACACCAAATGTTTGAACGCTGTGTCATTTACCTACAGAGTTTTCGATTTCTAGGCACGGTTTTGTTACCTGCAAACGTTAGGTGTGTTACATGCGTGACTGATGGAAGTTAAGCGTGAAAATAACATTTGCCAACCCATGCTTTCTGGCTGTTTCAAGAAAAACAGGGATTTCCGGTTTATCCAAAGGCACTTGGAAGGTGAAACATGTTCAGTAACTTCATAGGTATGGCAATTATGACACGCTCTAAGCACAATGGAGTTGTGTGTTCTAGACAACCTGCAATTTGATTGTTGGTCTGTTCGCCGAGCTTCGCAGTTGGATTGCAAACGTTTCATCAGCAATCGAGGTGACATCGTCAGTGAGGGGTTGAGTAGGTTGAGAGTGACCCACTCAATTAGCCCGTATTCAAGGCACATACAGGGCACATACAGGCGCATATAAGGGCCTAGAAGAACGGCTGAGATCTCAAGGTGAAAGAGGATGACGGCCTTTGTAGTGAAGTCATTTGCTAGAAAACATGAACTGAGCGGTTACAAGTCATTTGGCATGAAAATAAGTATATCTTGTGCAAAGTGAAAAGTGAACATTCCCAAGTGTTTTTTATTGAAGAAAATGTTGGTAGCTCAGTTTGCCTAGATGGTGATTGGTTTGTTCGCTGAGTTGGGCAATTTGATTGCAAACGTTTCATCACCAATCAAGGTGACGTCTTCAGTGCGTTGTTAGATACCGTCGTGGTGCGTAGCGATGGTGCACAACCATCAACCCATCGGTACGCACCACTACCCTCCCTAACAACGCACTGATGATGTCACCTCGATTGGTGATCAAACGTTTGAAATCCAACTGCCAAGCTCCGCGAACAGACCAACAATCAATCAGCGCACCCGAGCTACTTATATTCCACAACATTGCCAACCTGCAACTTATTTAATGCAAAAAACAATGGATTCTGGGGTACTTGTGATATTTTGAAACCTCGAATGATACTTCATTCTGAAGTTGAGGCAAGTCATTGATGGAAGGCAGAAAATCTCGGTGACAAATTGAAACACAATTGAAGCTCTCTAAATGCGTACAAACCAATTTTTGAAGTGCAGATTAGGATGCCAATTTTTCTGAGCATTGAGATCTTTTATTACAGAAACTACTGATATTCGTACTTGTATTTGTATACAAAAAGCGCTCTGTATAGAAACTGAGTCTCGCTCCGCTGCACGTTCACTTGCCAATCTCAAGTAACTAATCAATGGCACTCTAGCTGTATCAGTGCTTCGTCAAACCTTCAGTACTCTCTATTGATTTCACTCATTCTGATTTCTCCTCACTGATTGGATTCGATCTCGTTCGTCCTCTCTAGGTACGTGTATGCGAGGGACAAAAAGATATCGAAAAGGCTATTTTCACTCAGATGTTGCGCTTACTAAAAACAAACTATCAATCTAATGACAAATCCGCCAACTTTGAATCACAACCAGAACTCGAGAACTAAACTGATGGATTGTGACGAGAAGTTTGCTTTCCATTCACGTCATCTTTGCATTCATGCCTACCCTCCTGTTTTGCTGTCATTATTTTGGAGAAGAAGTCTACTCAAATAAGAATGAAGTGGACGTAAATTATATGGATTCTTTAACCACTCAAAACTAATCCATATTGCCTATCATGTCTGAAGAGTTCACGAGAGTACCTGACTGGAAACTCCTGCCATGTGATCAGTCAACCAATACAAGCAGGACAGCTGTGTAACTATTCGAGGCGTTCGTTCAACGGTCAACAAGATCGGGGCATACATAAGTTAGGTGCGTCCAGTGCGTCATATGTTTAGGGTTCAAAGACCGGTCTTGTCAAGGACGTACACCGCCGATGTGCTGCCCTAAGAACAAAACTCAAGTTCATTGACTCTCGTCATTCGTTTTAACTGATAGAACTAGTGGTGCCACGAAAGGGAAGGACTGTTCAAATTCCCCGAGTGCGGAAAGCACCCACGGTTACGAAACCTGGTTAATTCAAACGACTGTCTTTGTAATTTAAATCCAGATTTCGCTCTATGAGCGCAACCTATCTGGCCCAAAAGGCCTGGAAGCATTGCACGACGATTACATCCTTTTTAGGATTCATCAGCAATGTGCATCTCACGAAATTCCAAAGCGAATTGAATCAACGACCATCCACTTGGTAGTTGAGGAGCCACGGGAGACTCATCAGCGACGTCATTAACTTGCACTTGGATAGGCTATACCACCGCGCATTTTTCATTCATTCCGTGGTCGCATGCACATTTGTTCTTCGACTGACGACTACTAGGCTGAGAAATTCAGGCAACTTGTAATTTATTTCTTCTTGTGACTACTTATGTCTTGTTGATAGCATAAAGATATTTAGGAATTTTCAACACGGTCAAAATAGAACCATGCTAATCGTACAGTGACCTACTAATCGTTGGCGTGCCCATGCTCGCTTCCACTAACTGGCACGAACCAAGTGATCCCAGTATCTGGTTTACCTCGCTCGATAAGAGTCAACCGCCAGTGATTCAAGTGATACCCAACTGCGCACTGATGAGGTCTATTCGTGACAGATCAACAGCCACCTGATCATCAACCGAATCAGATGAAAGACATGTTGGGCGATGTAGAACTCTCTCACACAGAATATCTTGCAACAATGCGCGACTAAAAAATAAACAAATAAACGGGACCAATCACACTGAATGCCATTTGGGCACTATATAGATTAAACTTTACTCGTGCACATCAATCAGAACAGCCGTGACACAAAGTGCATCGGGAAATCATTAAAATTCAACAAGTTTCAGTATTAGTGGTCAATTATGCCAAATTTGCACGAAAAACCTCAAGCATATATCAATCAAGTAAACGTCTAGTGACACCATTCACCAGGAAGAATACGCACAACTGATTTTCGTGTTGGGAGTGCTATTCTATTTATTCGTACAAACAAATCGTTGTGCCAACTACGTGGCGGTTCGCTTTTTTGTCCGTATTGATTTTGTGAATGGCAGCATCAAATAGGTCAGCTTTGCACTTTGGGTTTCAATCCATTTTGAGATGTCATGCGATAGCACTTGAAGAACTTCCTGGACAGTTGTCTATGGGAAATTTGTTAGATTATTTTGTATCAAATTGAACACTTCTGGAAGAGTACTCGGTTTGCATATTGAGATTGCCCAATGACATGCTGTCACACTCAAAGATATTTCGCAAACTAACAGAATCAACAGAGTTGAAGGTGCCGCCCATCTACTTAGACCAAAATGTGGGTAATTCACGTGGAACAGTGCGAGTCTGGAAAGCTGAGAGCTTCACGTTTTTTTTTGATAAGCTGACGGTGCGCGGTTTCTCAATGGGTAGCCAACAAATGGCAACGCGAATATGACGCCCAACATAAGATTTAGAGTAAGGCAGCTCCTTGCTACGATCAGTCCAACAATAGACAGTGGATTTGCCTTTCCTAGGAATCGTCAGGAAAGCATACGCCTGTTTCTAACCTCAAAGTGCTAGGAATCCTGCAATCACAAACCTTAATATGGAATCTATTCAGTTACTATGGTATGGTGCTGAAGTGCGCAGGAATACGTTTCTGTCGTCCACCGACTGGATCGGTGCGTATGAAAAAACTATGTAGGGCTATTCTGATCGTTCAAGTGTTTATTCCTTATCTTGGTACAAGAATCCATTACCACGTCATTCTTAATACATCCAGAGAGTTTCGAATCGACGAACTTCTGACCAGGAGTTGAACGCTGAATCATTCGACCATGATCCGCCGTTCAGCCGCTGCCATGGGAAGAATAGGTTCTTCGGGTGAGTGCAACTTACTTCTGAGCAGTTGTCACTCGAACAGCTAGTCTGCACGTGTCCACCTATTTTAGTTTCCGTCATTGAAGGATGATTGGCGCTATGTCCCTTCTAAGTGAAGGCTAATCGTTGATCAACCGCTCGTGGCCAAACAGCTAAGCGCTCAAACGCTCGCCAGAAGGTCTTTGGTTCGAGGTCCTGATTTCCGTGTGATGCTCAATACTGATGATTTCAAGCAAAGATGAAACTGATGTGGAGTGCTTCTGGGTATTTTGGCATAGACTGGCCTCACTGACAAAACGAAATCTCTATTAAGCATTACCTAATGTCCTTAGTCACCAACACCTGCCATTTTGACAAACCGATACCACACCAACACCTAGTGCTTTCTGTTGAAATAAAATTGGTTTTTTGCCGCGTTTCCGATTGTTCAGTTTCAGGCGAAAAATTCGACGAGAAACAGTGTACCTGTAAGTCAAAATTAGAAAGGCCCTGCCAAGTGCATGTCTGATTATTCAAGGTAACACAAAAAACCTGCGACCAGTTCATCCTGAATTTATCTCTGTTGTCAGACATTTTTAGAAAGTGCAGGCTGCCTTATAATTTCTCGAACCGTCTTCCTGGTATCAAAATACACTACGGCGCGTCACGTGACGCGTGGGATAGTGGCATTTCGTCACGTTCTTTGCCAATTTTGTCCATGTTTCAGTGATGTGTACCTACGAGGCCTATATAATGTGTGGTAAGTGTCTCACACAAATTCAGTAAACGGCGATCCAGTCCACCCGTACATCAACAGGTGTAAAACGCATAGATCGGTGGATGCAAGCTGGATGTGTGAATACAACTCCGTTTGTGGATGAGACCGGGACTCCTTATTCGATAGCTGACGAGATCTTAAGAGCGTCGGACTTGAAAAGTCATGTCCAAGTATATGTAGCATATTTGAAAACAGCATTTCAGGACTTTGTATTTCAACTGTCCTCAGATCGCTCAGCAATTCTATTCCAGTTGTTGGATTATCAACTAAATCTCAAAATGACCGGCACAAACTGCGGTTGCTCTCATTTGAACCGCGTTTCGCGGTCTTAATAAACTATGTGATTCTGTCTGTGACCAGTGGAATTGTTTAGCTTTGAATAAAACTATCCTTTTGAGAGAGTTGGGTTCACCTCAAGAACTAGAAAGAGGCCATCGCATAGTATTAACCATTCAAACTACCCGAGTTCACCTGATGTCACCTGTAATACAGAGCCACGTGGGCTGAGAGAGCAGAGCATTTTCCAAAGGGTTTTTTATGAGCCAGCCAGGCACAACCACCAACGTAACTGTGATTCACATGAAATCTGGGGTGCTGGAAGCTTAGTTGATTAGCCGTATAAATCAGCCGGTAAATCGGTTTGTGTAAGAAGTTCCAAAAAATAGTCGTGATGTTTAGGAATATAAAAGTTGTTTCAGAGAGGCTTGGTAGACAACCGGTTTAACAAACCTCTCTCCAAACGATAACTACCCAATCGGTCCCAAACATTTTTCAATATAGAAGTTGATTATCAGGAACTTGTGCCCCGTCCGGAACTTACACAGTGATTCCCGGGGTAAAACACTGCGTCGTTTTACATCTGCGCACCTGTATTCAAATTCTTGCATTATTGTGTTGGCAACCGGTGACATCAAAATATAGACTGACTCCTTGAAACCTCGTGCGGCTTGATTTAACGAAACAGTTGTTTGTTGTTCACTTCAGTTTCAGTTTCATTTTTATTGTTTGCTGTTCGTATCATCGTTGTTGATCATTATAATGATTGTGCTGATGATGCATAATGATGATGATGATGATGGTGATGATGGTGATGAGGATGATGACGTGCTGCTGCTGATAGTGAGGAGGAAGAGGATGAAGATGATAACGTTGATAATGGTGATGACAATGGTCCTGATGCTGACAATAGCGATGGGGATGACGGTGATAATGATGATGATAACGTTGATGATGGCGATGGCGATGATGGAGATGATGAAGGTGCTATTGATGGAGACGATGATGATGATGACGATGACGATAATGGTGCTGATGCTGATGATCTTGATGAGGATGATGCTGAGAATGATGATGAGGATAATGATGATTATACCCTCGAAGACCTAAACTCTATGGGCAAATCCACCTCAGATACACATATGCTCACAGATTACCAGATTGTGTTATCACCGATTCTCACTTGGATTCAATTATGCTGACTTGTTTGTGTACAAACTGAGTGATCCCGCATTTTCACAGGCCTACTCAATCCATCACTCACTCATCCACTCACAGGCTCACCCCTATATACCGATGCGATACGAAACAACACTTACTTACTGCGCACTTATTACGCACAGCTTGGTTGGCCATGGAGCCTTTGCAACCAAACTGCTCGGCTCTGGCGAACAGAAAACAACAACAACAACAACCAGACTCACTCATCTGAGCCATTTGTGTTTTTCCACCGATAGGATCAAGATGACTTTTGATGCTTTTGTTTCATCCTCCTCGGTTAGTGACAACTTATTGGCACAACTTATGGAACGGCAGCGTCCTTGAAAGCGGACGGATATTTTCAGCTCTTTGGTGTAACCATGATACCGAAACCTGACGATGTATCGAGGAAGCGCGTATGCGATCCTGTCAAGAAAGCGCACTAATTTCACTCGAGGCTTTATCCATTGATTGGCAAGCAGGCGTAAAGAGGTTTATTCACCTGAAGCAGTCGAGAGGGGATTCCTCAAAAGAAAGCAATATCCCATAGCTGTCCTTCATACGAAACTCAGAATCCTTCATAATACGTATATGAAGGTCATTTGACGGTATCTCATTTCCTTCCATTGCGGCCTAAAGAACAAGAGTTGTGGGTTCCTTTGAACATGCTCTGCAAGATGTATCTGGCATGACTCCGGGAGGAATGGGGAATAAAACATTGGTGGATGGTCATTGCTTCGTTCACTGAGATTGGCAATTTGATTGCAAACGTTTCGTCACTACTAGAGGTGATATCCTCTGTACTTTATTAGTCGAACTGTGTTGTGTTGAGTTTCAATGTGCATGCCTGTTGCGCGTACTGCACCCCGACCTATCATTGATCCTTTAGGTAGACATTCCTACTGGCTTCTGACGGGTAGGCACTGGGCTAGATATGAAACCGAAATCCACTGTGGTCCTTGTTCGTGTACTGCCAGTGTGAATCGCGTTCCTTTGTCCGTCGGTCTAATAACCGACGCTGACTCAAGGCTAAAGGTCAGAAGATTGGCCAAGCAACGGGCTAACAGGCACGTCCATCCAAACGATCAGTGACATGTCAACGTCAACCTGGGTCAGTCGACCCTGTATCAATCCATGCATGCGCAAAAACATGCACTTCGCACTTCAATACGTTTCATCTCACAACATACAACTGGCGATGAAACGTTTGCAACCAAATTGCCCAGCTCAGCAAATAAATCAACAGCCATCAATGCAACCTGAACTACTGATATTCTTAATGCACTACTCATAAGGTTGCTGAAAAGTCTTTGACAGCCCACAACGGGTTTCGCCCTTCCTGGGGCTCATCAGGTAGGCGCAGTCCCTGAGTTTCCGTCAAACCTTATATTCTACTTGAACTCAAATTGCCTGGAAACGTCACAAACGGGAGATTCAGCTGGGTTCCAGGCGGGTCTCTCGCAAAACCAAATTGATTTACTAAAATTCTGTTCAATTGCAATGTCCGGGAATTGTTTGAGTCCCACCTACTGGGTGAAAATTGCTCACTAGGTCAACCAGGCTGAACGGTTTAGAATAATTTACAGAGCATTTAGACAGCTGAGCGTTAGTCTAGTTTCATCCACAGCGGTTTACCCAAAGAATCCTCTTCTTTGCATGTTTAAATCACTGATCAAATCTACACCACTCAGTTGGCCAATGAACGCTCAGATCATGTGACTTGATATGTGTTTGCTCCCAGATTACTCCGAACACCGTGCCGGTTTCAAACACAGTGGTTTATTCCCTTTTTCACTACATGTGAAGGCCATTATCAGTTTGACATCGATCACGAAACCAGTAGGAATAATGAATCACAGACAATAAATTTTAAAAAAAATAGCTTTTGACAAACACTTTATGAACAATTATTATGAAAACGGATACCGATGTGAAACTGTAGACGATAAATTACGACCAGGTGAAAACGCATCCTGGATCAGTTTGTGACAATGAACCCACGGTATTAGAGACATATGGATCTCGTTCTGTCATACTATCCCCATTGACGTGGAACTATCTGTCCAAGTACCCATCCTCTCAGTGTGTTGTGCAACCACCGAAGCAAACGGTTCTCTATTTACAGCGAGCCGCTTGCCATGTTATTGCAGTCCTCTGTCGACTGCGATGAAGTCACGATTGTGCGGCCGTGTCACTATAGGCCTTACAGATGGACGAAAACGACCTACTCTAAAGTTGTAGGTAACATGACTCTGGAACGAATCCGATCGAGAATTCAACTGCAAACAAACCACGCAGCCAATGTGGATGAATTTTGGAAACCGCAGCCTGAATAGCACAGGAAGAAAGGCAATCATTTGACCGGTTAACGACTCTTCACGCGAGGGAGATTTTAGCATGAAAGAATTGAGAGGTTGCATAATGTCACACGGTAACCAACAGGTGTGTAGGCAGGCGAACCACACACTCAACTGCAACTATCGCAACAATCGGAAGTGAAACTCAGTGAAAACTTTCAGGGTTCCAGGCTGTCTGGACACCTGTCAGAACACTCCTAATACAGCTCAGCAACAATGCAGATCCTTGGCCGTGGTGGAGTTGGAACTACTGACATCCGAGTTGCGAGGTAGGCGTTTTACCACAACTCCACCAGCGCATACTGGGCGAACTCGAGCTGTGAACAGATGAAAGTTTCACGCTGGAGCGACGTGATTGGTTGGCCCAAGAGACTCTGCCAACGATCCAGTAACTATCTTGCTTGTGCCGATCGCTTGACCCGCCTGTCAGGACTTCCCAGTCAGGTAGCGCGAACACGCTCGTCTGTTGTGACTTGACAATCCAGGTGCGTCAAGCGGAAGCTGACGAGTGGTGGTAACATGCTCACCTCGTATGTCTGCTGTTCAGAGTTCGAATCCGGCCACCGCTAGTAAACTCTAATAGGAGTGAAACTCGACTCCAGTGGATCCATTCTTGGTTGTAGATGCATCAGAATCGTTGCACCAGAACAGAAGAAGTGTACAAACAGGATTTTTAAAAATGTCACTCCTACAGATACGACGACCACCTACATCTAGGTAATGTGTTCATTTTAAGGCCAATAAATTCATCATCGGTTTTGTAGGGAAGTTCGTGGCATATTAATCAAATTGCTTACTTTTTCCCCTCGCTGTAAAATCTTATCATTCCAGTCAACAAATCACCAGAAGGTTCAAACCACAGTGAGTTATTCTTCTTCGAAATGCTTATATATTGAATATAAGTGTACCCCAAGGTGTTTAGCCCGCGGAAAAACAGGTGTCCAGCGTATCAACAAATATGGCGATGCACCGTAGCAAGGATGTTCCATGATGCTCAAGAGAACTTATCGTTTGCGGCTATGAAAACAGGTTTATCCCTTTATCCCTAGCGCTTCCATCTCAATAGACCGAACAAAACTGGTTTTATAGATGGGTTCGCCCTTCAGATGGAGAGTGCTTCCAAGGACCAACCTGTTCTAAATGACGCTTGCATCCAAGGGCCACCGCTTGAGCAGCTAAGATATACACAAGAAATCACAAGAAATATGTTCTATTGTTTGGTGTATTCTGTTAAATCATTCCCGAACGTTTATACACCGAAGTCAACCAATCTGCGTTCATTACCTTGAAATTTCTTTTGCACGTGGTTGGTCTTGTGATATACACATATTTAGGAGCATTTAGGGTTATATGAACTTATCTTCATTGTGTACTGTATGAATATAGGGCAGCAGTGCATTAATTTCCCTCAACAGAACATCTGAGTCATAATTACGGACTAAACGTTATGAAATGGATTGACTGACAGCTCAGAAGGGCAAAGTAATCAAATGATTTTCGTTTAGGCTTTTTTGAATAAATCATGCAACATATCGCATTCATTTAAACAAAGGCTTATGGGGAGACGAAAACATGAATCACGCGTGTTTCTACCCTGGCCAGTTTCCGAGGTAGAAATCAGACGACAAAAATCTGTCATCCTTTTATTCATTACCAGGCGCCCAAAGAGTTCTGAGCATGATTGGATTCATGATGCTTGAGGCAGGCCGGAAGGTCCGTGGTTCCAATCCGACCTGTGCCTCTCGACTTCCCCTGTCTAGGTTTGGGCAACCTGGCAGTATCCCAGCCCTCGTGCATCTTTCGGGTGGCATGGCAGCTAGGCACCGAAAGGGTGTGTTACAGCTGAACAGTTAGGCCAACCATGTGCGTGAAACATTGGCACCCGCATCAGATGGGCCCGTCAACCACCAATCAAACCACTGGACGCAAGCGCATGTTAAAAAATCACGGACAGTCTATTCGTGGGAGGCGAATGTGAAGATGCGATCAACCCCTTGGTGACGATGTAAACCCGAGGGAATAAGATCGGTGGGTGAGCAGAGACCTGGTATGAGCCATCAACCGGACCAAACATGGGAACATCGCAATGGAAGCCGGCAACAGTAACCTCATTAGCATTCATGTACCGGCGTCCTCTGCCAGTTGGTCCAAGTTTCAGTATCATATCGCACTTTCTACAGTGCAGTATTGTGCGATTTTCACCGGGAGTCGCCCGTCAACACATTGTCAACGTGGTATGGCTAATATGTTGGTGGTTCATTTTTCAAAATCCCCCTAAGGGTATTCCAGGAAGCATGAAATTTCGTGCTTAAATGATTTTGAAATCCGTCAGTTCAGCTGACCGTAAACCAGTGATTTTTTGATTCGATTTTCGACCGTTAGTTTTAAGTGGTCGAAACGGTGGAGCCGGTTTCGAATTGGACCGCTTTCAACTCCAACAGCTTTCGTTCTTCGAAGAACTGCGCTGTTCGGGATCTTGTCATTCCATTTGTTCCGAAAGATATTGAGCGGATGATGCTTGTGAAGTCGGTCGAAAATCTAAATATGCCGTGCATAAAGGATCCAGGTCTCTCTGTGCTGCACTGATGAAGAGAGCACATCAGCCCGACACACTAGTCTTGATGGCTGTGCATAAGTTTCACTGCTCCAGACGCGTTTTTCGAGGCGCCTCTTCCGGCAGTAAACAATAGCTCCAAGAAAATCAGCACTGCATCCTGCGAGAAGTTTGTTCACGACAACGGGATATGTTGTGCTTCAGCAAGCAAAAATTCACCTATTCTACCCCACTCAAAAAGTGCCAACAAGCATCCGTATGGAAGCAAGCCATAAAACCATGTCCTGAATCAGTTGATCAATAATGCCAACAAACAGCAGCAGGTGTTCTCAAAGACTCGTGCAATTACTCAGTGACTCTTTACATCGTTCAAATCACCCACCACCGGCAAAGACTAAGCGCTTATTACTGGTTATAAGTAGTGCCTGATAGAAGCGCAAAAACAAATATGTGCGACAGGAATGAAGGGGGTTAAGCCCTATCCCGGTGGAAAAAATGGATCGATCCCACTGTTGTCTGTTGAGTTTATTTTATCCAGAGTCAATTGTGCACCGCAAATCAAAGACGCGAACGAACGTTTTCGTCCGCATGGCATTCACTCTGTCCAAGACCCCAACATTCGTGTTCCCTGTGAAACTATCCAGCACTTGTGAGAGAATATAGCTGGCGTAGAAATGGAATGTCACGATTTCGTATGTGCTCAGCCAACCACGCTTAAAGATCTATTGTTCTTGAGTACTAGTCAACGCAGGCTACACTACATCTTCAAAACTAACTATTTATCCTGTATGAAACATTACGTCTCCTTTATCCATCTCACCAGAACCGTCAGCAGACATGTAAACAACTACCCACAGATGAGGTATCCAGGTGTCGTGAAGAAACTTTTGGAAGTCAGCCGCCAAAATCGGTGAACAGACAAACAGCAAACTGATCGACAGCTGACGTGTTAACGAATGTTTCACTCCTTTCAGTCGCTAAAGTTAGACATGCGAGTTATACAGATAACGAATAGAAACAATGTTGAACGGACGATTTCTTCAAGTCACCTTGGTCCATACCAGGGCAAAGAAATTGTTTGCTCCAAATGTGTTTACACACACGTAGTCTGGGCTGATTTGATCTGATCAGCAACGCTTTGCTTATCGCTAACACTTTGGGGGTCGGGTTGGGCAGCAGGATTCGTAGCGAGTTGACCGGGTCAATCCGGTGACCATTATCTAACAACGCCTGGCTGTTGACGATGTAGGATTGTGATTTGACCTTTGACCCGAGGGCTTTCCTGACAGCCTTTGGACTATACATATTGGAATGTGTTACGCCACACGATCCGCTAGGAATCCGTCTGTTATGCTGATGTAGACGTCTCTACAGCCTCAGGATAACCGTAGACTACATGACAGGCAGATAGACAAGACGGTTGATGCTCACGCGTGTGCAGAGAAAATTCTCTGATGATAGTTATGAGATGTCACTCGGTTGTATTATAAACACGTTTTGAAGCACAACTGAGGTTGCGTAGTACGTCGGTGTTAACAAAGTCGCCTTTGAACTGAAGGAATACGCGTTCACCTCAATGGCTGGATGAACCGGGGCTGTCTCAGTTCTGACTGTACTGTGAATTTCATTGAGACGCCTCAGATAACTCCCCTGAAGTATGATTTACAGCAATTCCTCCTCTTAAACATTTCAACCCGAGCAGCATTGTGTCCTCGCTGAAAAAAGTAAAAGAACCGTGTGTCGTGTTTTTCAAATGTCTTATGTGAGAACCGCTCATCTGAAGGGATTACTTTTATTGTCTTCATCAGTGTAGTGCTCAAAGATAAGCAATCGTAACTCATCCAATTATCGTACATGTACATTTGATATGCATTTAATACGGTGTGAGTAAATCTAGATGATAGACATGAACTCAGCTGATTCAAGGTGCTCACGCTTGCCTGTTTACGACAACAGATTGCAAGCTCACAGCTATGGAGCGCGCATGTCGTAAGTCATCTATCCGATCGGTCAATAAACTTGGATATTGTTGTCAACACGGTAGTTACAAGTATCACGCAAAATAAGCAAGCCCCCATCAAAAATTTTAACCGGCTGTAGGACCCAACAACTTGTTGTAGAAAGTTCTCCTGTAATGTACGACACACAACAATAATGCAAAGATTTCTACACCTGTTTCAGCCATCTGTGATCGAAATTCAGATAAAAAGTGTCAAAGTGCGTTATTCTTCGGCGTTTTAAACAGAACCAATGAATTCTCTTGGTTTAAAGGAAATTTTTGTTTCAACAAAACCGCTTCAGCGTGAATTAAAAAGCAAATCTGTAGTTTGTCCGTAACTATGTCACTTCAGGTCTCTGTAGTGAACATGCCTAAAGGTGAGGTGAGTGAAGTAAAAAGTGGTGGAAAATTGAGATGATATTAGGCGACTTTTTCGGATCAATTTTCGTGATTGATAATTATTGATTTTTTTCGAATTCTTGTGTATTCATTATGGGTGATTTCTTTGATGAAAGTACCAAATCAGATATTTTAGCTGCAAACAAATAGCGTTGCAAAATTCAGCCATAAATTTGTCCCTGAATCAGCTGAATGCCAATCTGGAAGCACAAGTATAGAGAGGAAATAACTTGAGTTGTGTTTTCCTGTGAATGTTCGTATTTGAAACCCGGTTGTACGTTTCCTTATGTGCAAACTTTTTCAGTGCCAGGATCACGATGTCATCGGTTTCACCGCAGACTCCCCATTCTCAATAAAATAATCTTTCGGCAATTTGACAGTGTTTTTTAATCTTTCTAGGTGACATTTTGAAACAGCGTTTAAAATGCGGATATTCCTATCCCTTGACAAAACGGTATCAGACACTGAACGCCAACCTCGTGTTCTGTCACGAGACTTTCGTTACCACCGGCGAAGCCAAGTAACTGAACCCATCATGTCGTAGCCATAACGATCTGCCGCCGAATAAAATTTTATTTGCTAGTGTCTGCGGTATGGGACTCCGCATCCGTTCGGCTCGAATCAGTCCAGAGGGAACCACAACCAGCTCAGCATCTGCAATACTTTTTGACTGGTACCACGTCAGCTGCAAACAAAGTGAACGGCTTCAGGGTAATCGATAGTTAATTGAAAATAGCGTCAGATTATGCGGTGATCGTTACGAAACAATACACAGATGCACGGTGGACTTTCAAGTAGACAGCCAATAGGCTCAAGAAACGTACCTTCTCTGCGATGGACATATATATAGATTGCGGATTTAGAAACTCTCCGGGTTTCGTGAGATGCACACTGTTGATGATTCCCAACAAGGACGAAACAGCTGTACAATGCAGCTCGGCTTCTCAGTGTAAACTGGCCCCATTGATAGGATGAAATCTCTATTGAATAGTACCAAATCCCCTTACATTACCGTGAATCAATAAGCGGATCGAAGGAAGGATAATTTCTTTTGATGTGTGAAACTTACTTCTGAGAAAGCGTTACTCAATTTGCCAGTCCATACGTGAACACGTGATGTGGTTTCTACGATTGAAGGATGAGTGGCGCTATGTCCTGTCTAAGTGAGAGCTAATCACACTTCTATTCAACCACTGGCCGGAGGGTTGCTGGTTCAGAACTCTGAGTTTTCTGAGATGCTGATGGTTCCTAACAAAGATAAAATAGTTGTACAGTCGTTCGAATACAAACCCGCCAACTGGGATGATCCTTCGCCAGACTTGGCCAACATAACAGTATCTCAGTCCCTGCGCTTCCTTCGGGATCGAAGGGGTCTTACAGCTGAACGGTTGTTTCTATACTGTTATAAATGGCGAATTCTATGAATTTTGCACTAAACAATGTGAAAAACCACCCGAAAGTTTTTAGGCGACTTTTTCGGATCAATTTTCGTGATTGATAATTATTGATTTTTTTCGAATTCTTGTGTATTCATTATGGGTGATTTCTTTGATGAAAGTACCAAATCAGATATTTTAGCTGCAAACAAATAGCGTTGCAAAATTCAGCCATAAATTTGTCCCTGAATCAGCTGAATGCCAATCTGGAAGCACAAGTATAGAGAGGAAATAACTTGAGTTGTGTTTTCCTGTGAATGTTCGTATTTGAAACCCGGTTGTACGTTTCCTTATGTGCAAACTTTTTCAGTGCCAGGATCACGATGTCATCGGTTTCACCGCAGACTCCCCATTCTCAATAAAATAATCTTTCGGCAATTTGACAGTGTTTTTTAATCTTTCTAGGTGACATTTTGAAACAGCGTTTAAAATGCGGATATTCCTATCCCTTGACAAAACGGTATCAGACACTGAACGCCAACCTCGTGTTCTGTCACGAGACTTTCGTTACCACCGGCGAAGCCAAGTAACTGAACCCATCATGTCGTGGCCATAACGATCTGCCGCCGAATAAAATTTTATTTGCTAGTGTCTGCGGTATGGGACTCCGCATCCGTTCGGCTCGAATCAGTCCAGAGGGAACCACAACCAGCTCAGCATCTGCAATACTTTTTGACTGGTACCACGTCAGCTGCAAACAAAGTGAACGGCTTCAGGGTAATCGATAGTTAATTGAAAATAGCGTCAGATTATGCGGTGATCGTTACGAAACAATACACAGATGCACGGTGGACTTTCAAGTAGACAGCCAATAGGCTCAAGAAACGTACCTTCTCTGCGATGGACATATATATAGATTGCGGATTTAGAAACTCTCCGGGTTTCGTGAGATGCACACTGTTGATGATTCCCAACAAGGACGAAACAGCTGTACAATGCAGCTCGGCTTCTCAGTGTAAACTGGCCCCATTGATAGGATGAAATCTCTATTGAATAGTACCAAATCCCCTTACATTACCGTGAATCAATAAGCGGATCGAAGGAAGGATAATTTCTTTTGATGTGTGAAACTTACTTCTGAGAAAGCGTTACTCAATTTGCCAGTCCATACGTGAACACGTGATGTGGTTTCTACGATTGAAGGATGAGTGGCGCTATGTCCTGTCTAAGTGAGAGCTAATCACACTTCTATTCAACCACTGGCCGGAGGGTTGCTGGTTCAGAACTCTGAGTTTTCTGAGATGCTGATGGTTCCTAACAAAGATAAAATAGTTGTACAGTCGTTCGAATACAAACCCGCCAACTGGGATGATCCTTCGCCAGACTTGGCCAACATAACAGTATCTCAGTCCCTGCGCTTCCTTCGGGATCGAAGGGGTCTTACAGCTGAACGGTTGTTTCTATACTGTTATAAATGGCGAATTCTATGAATTTTGCACTAAACAATGTGAAAAACCACCCGAAAGTTTTTTGTAGGTTGTAAACTCAATGGCGAGATGTCTCAGTGGTTACAGCGCAAATTTACCAACTGGAAGGTCCGTGGTTAAAGCCTGACCACTGCATCTCGACTTGCTCTGTCCAGGCTTGGGCAACCTGGCAGTATCCCAGCTTCGTTAGGGTAGCATGGCAGCTAGGTACTGAAAGGATGCTACAGCTGAACGATTTTTATTCACTGAAAACTCAACGGCGACGTACTGAGGAGTGAGCAGGACGGGGAACTTTCATGCCCAACTGATGGCTCAAATTGTATGAGGAAAAGCAAACAGTTAAAACCCAAAACGAATGCGAAGGATGGAGAGGTGATCCATATAATTCATAAGGCATTACCATGACAAACAGGAGCGATTCACAATATTCGACTTGTTCTTTGCAACGACGGTTGAAAAACATCACCTCCATCAACGTCGTAAGCCCCCGAAACTCCCAGTGTTGCTGGGAGGATGTGCGGATTCACAAATGCAATATGAACGTAATAAATACGGTTTATTTTGACTAAGCATAATGCAATACAAAATACGTTACCTATATAACATTATCTAATATTTACGCAATACTATAGTATAGTACTAGCATCGAACAACATCAGATAGAATAATAGCAGTAATAATATCGCAAAAATACTAATACAAAATAATGTAAACAAGAAGAGAAACCGGCTTTGGCGGAAGAATGTGTCCAGCGCCAGAATCTGCGTTGGTTGGGACATGTGTTGCGTATCCATAACCAGCCGAAGAGAGTGCTGTTTTCCATGCCCAATTCAGGGTGGCGTAAGCAGAGAGGTGGCCAGCCCTTGAACTGAAAGAGGGGCAGGAAGATTTTGGAACGCTTGGGTGCTGTCGGTGCTACTCGCCTTCCAGGATGGGGACCGCGTGATCATCACTGCGCCTGGTTGAAGACACTGCAAGATATGGCAGCCAACCGATGTCAGCGGCGTTCTTGTTGTCCGCTTCTACCCAGATTGCCTGAATGAGTGTCCGGAGGTGTAGGCACCTCGGATTGATTGTAGTAAACTAACACCAAGTCCCTCCCCCATCGACCTTTATTCTTTTCTCTACACTAAGGCTTTCAAATAAATCATGTTTGTACGGCAGTGAAGCATCGGTGTTGAATACTGATGTCATGCTGTTGATGATGATGATGGCTTGGGCGGTGGCATGCCTTTAGACAACAGTGGTGGCTCTCCTCCACCAGCAAGCAAAACTCCATGCCCGAGCACACAGATAGTTTTATTTTCTCCCCCCTCCGCATCTTACCCTCTTTATTCCGTGTCGGACAAGATCGTTACATCAGATTTTAAATGGTCCAAACTGGGTTTGAATGTTTTCAACTCCATAACAATATGCTATGAAGAAAAGTTGTTTACAGTCTGGGACAAATTGGATTGATTGCATAAAACGCAGGGCTATCTACTCGTTCCCCAGAAAACGAGATGTTTTTTCGTTTCAGAAGGGCTTGGTAAATAATCGGTAGTTTTTATTTGGGCAACGTTTCGCTTTTGACACAAAAAGCTTTTGACACACACAGGCCAAGTGAACAGGTCACCAAGTTGGCCAGGTCATAAGGCAGACGGGGTACCAGTCAGGAAGTCCTCTTCAGATTATCACACTAGGTCAGTGATGAGTGTCAATTAATGGCTCTTGTCGACTAGTGTGTGGTTGCCAAAATCTTGAATTGATGGGTTGGAGGAGTTTCAAATTAGTTCCGATCGGCTTGCCAGTTCCACGCCTTCTATTCTGTTAACACTGGGGTGCTTGGCGATTTCTACCACCTCGACCATCAGTCTCTGTGACGTGGACCGTTGTCCTCGCCTCAAAACCTCAACATTTTCTAAATCTATTTTGTGTCCCGTGTCCAGTGCATGTTCTGCAATTGCCGAGTTTTTTTAGTAACGTTCGACATTCACCTGCGTTTCTCGGCGACCTGTTTATTTTCCTCTTATGCTCTCCAATTCTGGTGTGAAGTTCCCTGGCCGTCTGTCCTATATAGACCTTAATGCAGTCGTTACACTTGATTTTGTAGACACAGTCCTTAGTTCTGTTTGTTTTCGGTGGTTTAGCACGGACTTGTGCAAGTGAATATTTGTGCGACTACCTTACGAGCCGCAATTGCACCATTCTAGTCATTAAATCTTGCTACAGGCATATTTTGATAATTACCATCAGCCGCAACGTCGCGGTCGCTTATGCTGACATATTATTCAGACAGAGGCATGGATGGCCAAAACGAGAAGACCACCGTTTCCAGCTTTGCTCAACGGAATTCTACTGCGGGATTGACGCCCTCATCGTGGCTACCAGCCGGTTGGTTCGAATATTCTGAGGCCGACTTTCCATGTAAAACAAGCGTGGGATTGCCCAATTTTTCGTTACTTTTCAGATTTGAACGTTTCGGCTAGCACCTCTGAAATGATTCACAATAATGCGGATGGCGTAGATATTGGCTGGATTTATTTGGACATCCACGCTTTTCACCACACGGCACACACCGATTTTTCATCCGGCAAGGATTTTCTCGAATAGGTGGTGAATTCGAAACCTGGAACATTCAGAACGCAAAGCACAGTATGACCGTAGCCTTCAAGGGTTCCTCACAGACAACGGTTTATCTGGATGAGTGAATATTGAAGGCCGCCAAACACCCTGAACCGGAAAATTGACCGGTTTAAATGCTCTCCACTTGCATGAAATTCTGAAAACCCAAAATTGGAACGGATTTCTCTATGCATAAAAATCACAACCATCACCAGCAACAGCAACCCTGGAAGCAATACTTAAGACACACGTATTCCATTTGGCACAATGTGTGCAAGAGATTGATTTTTGTATTCGATTGACAAATCCAGTTCGAATGCAGGTGTCAAACAGGTGTCCAAAGCGGCATATCTCCAGGCGAGTGACTTTTGGTAACCGCCACTTGGAAATTTCCCTTTCACTTAAGTGGCATCTCAGAAGCCCACCACCCGGCTTCAGTTGTCATCACGGAAAGCTGCCATGAATAAGAAAACTTGGAAAATAGGCACTGACAGTCGACATCGAAGCAGTGTGAATCAACTCAACCCTAGCCATCTACTCAGATGTCAAAAGTAGCTTAAAATCACTTCCGAAGAAATTTCAATGTCATAGGCCCATAAGATAGCTCAAAACAACCGGAAGTCTCGATACATGTATATACGTAATGCACTAGTCATAAGGTTGCTCAAAATTCTTCGACAACCTTATGAGTAGTGCATTACATATATACATGTATCGCGATATCTCGAATATCGTAGCAACTGAAATATGAGGCGGCCTGGTGCAGCACATTCAGTTGTCTGGAAGCATCACAAACGAGAAATTCCGCTGAGTTCCAGGTGCGTCTCTCGCAAAAACCAAATTGGTTTGCAAATGAGCGTATTTCTCGAAAACGGAAGTCTCGTTTTGAAAAGGTACTTAGATAAAATTTAGACACACTCCACTAAGTGGTCACAAATATGAAAAGTTATTTTTCGAGTGCGGGTCCATCAGACACAATGAAATTAGGAGCCTCTACACGGCAAGACTCACTGGTTAATTAAGCTGATTCGAATGAGGACCTGCAGCTCCTCACACACTAAAATTCAACGAACTACTAGTAAGTTACTTAAAAAGCACCTGAACAAACCCACCGAATATGTAGCTGGGTGGAAACTGCGCAAGAAAAACACAACATCCGATCGCTACATAGGAATTTCGACCAAAATATTGCAAACTTACACATATGAGGACCATAAGGCCCACTTTTGAGTTCCGATATCAAAATAACAGACGCGAAACCATAATTCTGGTCAAAATAAAAGAATGAAAAACGTTCGCTAGGGGTTTCCTAGTTTGTAACAATTTTTGGTCTTACTATGGATACCATGAAATGCTGAGTTTCCTGCAGGTGATCACCGGCTCTGAAGAAATTTATGGTAGGCTCCCAAAGATCGGCATAACTTTCACACCCGGAAAGGAAGGACTCGGCGAACACTTATTCGACTTCCGGTTGTTACAGATCATACGTTGGATCAGACGTGACAAAAGTGAACCAGTTACGGCAAGGCGGTCGTGAGGTTAGGAAAATCTGCGTGCCGGGGGGCCAAAGGTCATCTAGCATGCAACTAATTGTCTGGGTTATGTTGGAGATAATGCTTGGTACTTGCCACGGTCGAACGACAGGCGAACACTCGATCGTTTCAGCTGATGGGGTTGGACAAGGTCTTCTGTGCAAAATGTTCTAGTGTGAGAAGTTGAACAGCAATGGTCACGACGGCCGCCAGATTACGTAATCTGGAAGACAGCTTTGGACCGGTTCTGTAGCACCTGGTACACTTTCCGAAATACAGTGTCCCCGTGTCGACTATAGGGACTAGAATAGAGCTCTGTACTTTCCAAGGCGTTATATTGGACAATCTTCTCTAGCCCACTTAGACAAGTGATCGGTATTCAAGTAGTATATCACGTGATTCCCTAGTTAAAATGTACTGTAATTTCTCGGATTACTCTTCCAGACTCATCTGTCGAACATGATCAAGATGTATTCATTCTGTTCAGGAAATTCATATATATCGATGAGCTAGAGACAGAGTTGCAGAGTTGCACCACCAGTAATTGTTTCTTGCTCTCAGGGAGTCACATGGTTTCAGTCATGTAGAATATGATCTCGGAGGAAGCGTGGCTTCTCAAACCTTGAGCGTTTCCGAGCGCAACCGTTTGTTTGCCTCGCATTTCGGGTACAAATCTGACACGCGTTCGTACGTTCGACGGAGAATTCGTGGTGTGAAGTGCGAAAAATTAGAGCATTCTTTAAGTGAATCATAGTAACTCGGTTGTTGAGTAAACCTCGTACATTCATGGGGTTGCTAGTAAGAAAGGATAAGTATTTCGACGAACGTTGAAGTCCTTGTGATTCTCTGTGAATTCTTAGTTTAGAAGCTTCTCAGTTCTCATGATAATTACTGATTGAATCCATACATGACGGTCACTTGATAAGGATTGTAATGACTGTTACCCAGATGGTAACACACGGTCTTTTATTTATGAAAGGGGCTGGCCACCTGATGCCGTGAAAGTGGGTTTTCCTCAATATGACAAGAGTTCGACTCAATCGCGGGCTGAACGGAAATCAACACGCAGTGTAACCTTGGTTGCCATAGCGCAACCATTGAATTATTGATCTGCAGTGTTTTTTTAAGTGACCTGAAGGTGCGTAAGGAATCAAGAAATTTCACGTACATCACAAGCAATCCACTTGTCCGTTGACTCCTGATTGGTCCTCATCACATTGCTCCTCTATCGATCGCTCACGAAACACGAAACTGTCATAATTCTAACATTGTTCACCTACTGAAACATCACCTTGTGTCAGTATACACTTTCAAGTTCTTGAACATTCAACCTTAAGATTGTTCGGGCTGCCCGGAAGGTCGCGGATTCAAGACTCCCTTGAGTCTTGTGGGATGCACGCCACTGATGAATGCCAACAAGGATGAAACTGCTGCACGGTGATTCCCGGCTCTTCAGTATACACTAACTTGAGTGACAGAACGAAAACTGCATTAAAATTTACCCTAATTTAGATCATAAGCACCTATTATTTATTGATTTTAGGTCAATCACCGGACGTAAGAAACAGTATCTCTGTGGTATCAGTGTGACCAGCTTCGTGACGCCGTCAATTCATGGTTAACCTCTTGGACGTCTAATGAGATGATTCGTGCACTCAAGCGTAGGAGCCATCTTAGTCTGCAAGATGCAAACTCCGCACCATCGCGCAGAATTTGTACAACGGTGATTCTGATGTATCCACGCGGCATCTTATCCGTCTAGTTGTCAGCTGGGTCTAAGTAATACACAGAAATTCTTAAATTGAACATATTACAAGACGGATCACTTTACTGTACTCATCTCATCGAGCAGCAAAGTGATGACGAATCAGTTTGCTCCAGGTCTTCCTAGATTGCAAAGACATCTGACGCGCCGGGTTACTGCATGCAGAGAAGCATCAATGTTTAACACTAATGTTATGCCGTTGATGATGATGATGATGACTGCAGGCTTTAGTGATCACTAATAGACCGAAAGCAACGTCTTTCGGGAGGTCAGCTGTTGACCGCAGATTTGTCGTTTGTAATGTGCTTGTTCGATCCGGCCTTAGTCCAGTGCAGTCAAGCAAACGTCAGAAACTTGAGTCTTTGAATACAGACGTGCAACGGACTGCCGCCACTCGCACAGAGGTAGAGACGGTTCAGTGGTTAAGGCTCACAGCTCAGGTGAGCTATGATCCCTAACCAGACAGTATGTATCGGTTGAACACCTCTGAGTTGCGGATCATTCAGATCATTCGGATCATTCATGGTCCCATTATCTGCGGATCACGAGAATGCCTTCAACAATGGTTATATCCCAACCACAGTGCAAACGACAAAGTTCTTTTGGTAGACAATTCTGCTCAGGTAACGCGTTTCAGTCGTACGAGATGATTGAATTCTTTGGTTCAGTGTTATCTGACGGTGCTGAAGGTCCTTAGGTCCGATACAACAACAGAGTCCAAAGATGCTGTACATTTGGGGATGTAATGAGTTCAAAAACACCAAAAAGGAGAGCTAATAAGGCGCTGGTATCTCAGGAGAGACGTCATCTTTGCTGTTTAATAATTTATGTAAACCGCTAGGGCTTAGTAAGCTCAATAGTTGCTTGACTAATGTGCGGGCTTCAGCAACAGTCACTGGCCACAAAAAGCGTTTTTCTCAAACGACCCACAGTTGTTCTTCTCGGGGTGAATTTCACATAGAATGACGGAAAGGCCCCTCCAGATCGGTGCACAATAATCATGTTAACCTCTAGAGTAGCCCACTGACTACCACATGTTATCTTCTGGTAATAGGCGAACTTTCCTGGGGAGGTTCTCCAGTGTCTGTATACAGAACTGTATCGTTCAGATGAAAGCACAGTAATACGGCGGCGATGTTTTGGACCTGAACAGAAACAATCATTCAGCAATGGCTTCAGGGTCAAACGCTACCCTTAGTCCTCCGCTCCCCTTCCGTGATCTAAGTCAATCAGGAGAATAAACGTGTGGGAGTGATCGACAGCCGTCAAGTAGGCGTTCCGCCAGCGGATATACGGCCGTTTCCCCGTGAAGGAGCACAGTGCACGAACAGAAAACAAAATGTTACGTGTTGAAATCAAGCCACAAATGAGCTGAAAATGTTGTTTTCTTTAGGATCGCAAATATGAGACCCATGCATAACACATTTGTATTACCAACGTCAATGCGTTGTCCAGGTGTATTCTGATTTGATGGGCGTTATGGGAACAAGTGACTGGAAATGATACCGGCTAGTTACTTCTTTTGGATGGAATTTCATGCTTACTTACTCGTTTCGTTATATTGCGAACAACAACGGACTTGTTCTAGGTGTTTGTGGAATTCACATCCACATACGTCCACGTTCTTTCAACAATAAGTGTGGCTAGACACTTAATTTACCAGTCTATTGATTTGTATATCGGCCCCAATCAAATAGGGGGCGAGATGGTTCAAGTGGTTAGAGCGCGAATTTACTGACCGAAAGGTCCGTGGTTCGAACCCTGCCTCTGCCTCTCGACTTCCACCGTCTAGGCTTGGGCAACCTGGCAATATCCCAGCCCTCGTGCTTCCCTCGGGTGGCATGGCAGCTCGGGCACCGGAAGGGTGTTGCAGCTGAACTATTATTATTATTACTATTAACAAAAATGGATTTGTCTGGTAGATAGATGGTTCCGAATTGTAAGAGTCGATTGGTTGCCGGACGAAAATGGGATTCCAGCGTTTGAAGGATATCTAATAGAACCGGGGCTCAGACAACAAAACACCAACTCTGGTGAACGAAACAGTTGGAGTTCGGATAGATTTGTGTTGCCGTTTGCAGAGATTTGGTACATCGCGGGTCAATTTGCTGTTATAAAAGTTTTCAGAGTTCTCCATAGCCCGCTAAATGGAGTAACCATGGGTTTTCGCGCACTCCAAGACTTGACCCCATTCAGTCTGGGTCTGAACAACACAAGCTTTTGAATTCATCAAAGCAAATCCCTCGAACGGAACACCTAGGTGGCGCACAACTATGTGAACATTGAATGAACGCACTAAAGCCGAGGCACAACCAGGCAAGTTTTGAATGAACTAACAGCGGTGTACATTGTTTCTCGACCGAACCAGACATCGGCCGATTTGACCAAAGCACACAACGCATTCCACGAGGTACAATATTTACATACTATGCACTTTTCAACCACATGAGATGAGAATAACAGAAAATGCTTACGGTATGGAACAATAGTCAAAAAGGACCATATGAATAAGCATTGAATAAAGAATTCCAAATCTCCAAAAATTCACTGTAATTTTCAGTACTCCTTCATTCCATGAGGAACTCTCCCAGTTGGCAGTTGGCGGAACTGTTCTTGATTGAAAAGCAAAATATCCCTAACGGCTGGTGATTGACTCCTCAGTACATAACAGGTCAACAGGTCTGCCTTACGGGAGTGACTGTCACTTAAAAGAGCCTATCTTCAGCACAAACCCTACACGTGTGAACTCTTCTGGATTTGACATGCAAAACGTATACAACACTATCATTCGATGAGGCATTTCATCAAACTCCTCAAATTCTCACTCCTTACCATTGTTTTTGTTAATGTGGCGAAATTCGATAGTCCCCTCGAAAAGCTCCCCCCCCCCAATGGACACGATCTCTTTCCCCAATGATAGACCACTCTCGTCCCGCGAAATATGGCTATCTTTTGAGAGGAAACTAACCGACAACTTCCAAAAAATACCACTCAATATATCTCTGGAGAACAACTTCCTCTCCCAACAAAAACTGGGACGCAGAACTCGTGTTTTAGGTGGTCGTTGGTTTGTTCGCTGAGCTGGGCAATTTGATTGCAAACGTTTCATCACCAATCGAGGTGACATCATCAGTGCGTTGATAGGGAGCGGGTGGAGCGTAGCGATGGGTTAGTGGTTGTGCGTTGCCCAACATTCAACATGAAGCTTAGATGTAATAGCCATCGTTCGAAAGTAGGCCGATTCAAGTACAGAATTTACTGTGAAGAGAGCACAGTGGAAAAAGGAATGCCTTTCAGTGCGAAACGGTTTATTGTTAGGCAGTGACACGCTATTAGACATGAAAGTAAAAATCTCATTTGCACACTTTTTGAAGTCTATATTCTCAAGCGTGCGCTTGAACTTTCCCCAAACAATAATGAACAAGCACTACAAAGCGATTCCATAATGCCCGTGTCAACCTTCCATCAATGCATTCATACTTGACCAGACACTACTCGCAAGTTCCATCAGTAGTATGCACCGTTAAAGTAGTAGTACTCTAAGTAGATATGCCAAAACCTATTTTGTTAGTACACTAGGATGTGAAAACGAGATAACGCACACAGTTTAACGGAGATTTCGTCCGGTAAGTTGAGCCAATCTGTGCCGAGAAGCGCTGTACAATCGTTTCATCCTTATTGGGAGTCGTCAGCGGTGCATATCTCGCGAACTAAGGGAGTTCCGAACTCGCAACCTCCCGATTGGTAGTGAGAACAACTAACCGTCTGGCCACGAGAGGCTCGCTGTTATAGCGCGGATTTACTGATCGGAAGGTCCGTGGTTCGAACCCGACCTCTGCCTCTCGACTTCCTCTGTCTAAGCTTGGGCAACCTGACAGTGTCCCAGCCCTCGTGCTTCCTTCGGGTGGCATGGCAGCTAGGCACCGAAAAGTTGTTACAGCTGAAAGACTATCTTTTTTAAGAGAGGCTGACAGGCAGTATGATTATGAGATCTTGGATTTCCAATCAGAATGAAACTGGTGTACTGCTCTTTTCGGTTTTACAGCATAGATTGGATTCACCCACAGGACGAAACCTCCAGTAAAAATTCCCAAATCTATCCCCCACTAGCAACAATATACATACCAACGAAGTTTCAGTTCAAATTGATAACTGTGGACCGCGTACATATGTATGGTGGTTCGGGTCGCCGCAGTTTATGGTGGTCGGTGATACAGAAAACACTTAAAACCAAACTGACAAGAGTAGCTGCTCAGTGATTAGGAACCAGAGACTAACTACAAGACCGTCACTAGCTGCGTGAGATCATCGTTTCGGTGACTACCACCAAGCATTGTTGTGGTATTGTCTTTCATGCTCCGTCTTCGGTTCACGTGCCGTCCGTCTCGTGATATTCCCTAGTCAGAGCCTTCCCAGGCAAACAAGGCACGTCAAGGTAATCGGTCACCTGGCATACAGAGCACATGACCAAACCAGCGTAAGCCGTGCAGCCGAATCAATTCATCAGGTGGACAAGCAGTTGGTTTGTTTCCAAAAGCCAGTAGTCGCACTTTACCACTGCTCAGTCAACGTTATCGTGATACAAGTACAATGAGTCCAATACGTCGACGATAAAAGACAAGCAATCTTTTCTTGCCAAGCTTCACAAACGTAAAGCAACAGCGGACGCGCTGTTGGTCATTTCACCGGCAATCTAATTGAACGTCCAACCCAGAGGTGTCTAAGTTGAAAGCAGAACGAGCCTTGGCGATTCTATTCACTTCGTTGGTGTTGTCATCCAAAACATAAATAGATAAAGGTGTCCACTACCTCAAGTGGTTCTGATGACAGGACCTGCTTGGTGGTATCGTCATACAGTCTGCCAATAGCAGTATGAACTTTGACGGTGCGAAATGCATGGAAACATTGTTTGGCTTACTTTGGATTTTGTATCTGGATGGAATCCGATCCAGTGCAGTATCTTGGTTGACAGTCTGTTCGCCGAGCTTGGCAGTTCGATTGCAAACGCTTCATCACCAATCGAGGTAACATCGCCAGTGCGGGGTTGACTGGGTAAACTCCTTCTAGTCTCCATATGCTTATATAGTTTCTAAACGGTATCCAATAACTATAAGGTGATTGGTCGCTCCTGAGGTAGCTTTGGCGTTAGTTGATTGGTCAGCTTGGAATCTGGGTTGTGTTGTGATCTCATTTCGTTGTACCTGGTTGGTTTTTTGGGCGCCTTCGATTCGACAGTTCTGCCCCACCATTGTGATTGAGTCATGCTCTTGTTGTTGTGTGATCTGTGGTTATTGCAACCAGTGCAGTATTGTCCACATACTCCAAGTCTTCAATGTCTTTCCAGAGAAGAATCTCCACGCCAGAGGTAGAAGAGAACCAACGTTTCTTCGACAAGCAGTTCGATCAGGAAGTCAAAAGGTGACAAGGGGTAGCCCTGCAGGAAACCACTTTTGGTGACGATCTCAGGAAAATACTCTCCGTAATCGTACACGCTTCCACAAGTACCGGAGTATCATGATTAGAAAAGCGGGACGAAACTAACCGGTACGTTGTTGAAGAGGCATCGCCATAAAGAGGCGCGATCGAATTAGTCGAACGCATCGTTCCGGTCTAAGAAGGTAACAGCTGTTGGCCTTCTAAATGTGTGCGGTGTTCGGGAGGTTATCAGGAGGTGGAACATCCAAGACCCCGACAGAAACCTGCTTAGTTTTCACAACTGTCTCTCGCTAGGGCTAGCAAGTCTTTGTAGGAGAGTGCTGTGAGCAACCTAGGAATAAAGCGATACCCCGATTATTACCACGTCCAAAGCTAACACCTATTTTGAAGACAGGAACGATAGTAAATATCTACCATTTCTCTGGTACCAGCTTCGCAATGAGGTGTGTGCGTCTTTTCGAACCGTGAATGAGTACTTTCCTCCATCTTTGAACGGGGCAAGAGAAAAAAATAAGGGCCGGGTGCTTTGTTTCACTCCCGAAGTATGAGTTTCGTTTTTGATTTCATCTTCTGCTTCGACCGAACAGTTTACATCCCACTGTGAAGTCAGTGGTATGCGTCGGTCATTGTGCTGGGGATCCCAAGCAACCTAAACTTTCGTTCGACGTGTTCCGCCCGTCGAAGCAAGCGTCGGGAATTCGAATGAACTTCCGAGGCGTTATGTCCTATAATGGCTTTATTGGCCGGCGGTTTTCTTGGATCGCTGTTGCGGAGAAATTGAGAGAGGTTGACTATTTCCAGTCGTCGCTTTCTTCCCATTTCTTTGGTTTGCCTTAGCCACTCCTCCTGGTCAGTCTTCAGACTACAGATCAAGGGTCGTTTTAGAATCCCTCGCGCGGAATCGTACTGTCATTCCGGCAGGACCACATACCTAGCCTCAATCAGCGACAGGGATTGATGAGAAATCAAACCTGAATGGGGCCAAGGCCTCGTTTTGGGACGCTCAAGGTCAGACGCTAAAATCTGACTGTCGCAAAGGACATGAAAATTACCAAGCTATGAGCTCTCACTTGACTAAATGTTACGTCGCATCTGAAACTACTGCTCAAATTGCCACGTGACAAGTCCCGCAAGCGTCCGACCGCTCTACGAACACCTGAGCATCAGTGAACACAAGAGGTTTCGTGACTACGCTTCACGAGTTGGTGGAGAAAACCCTAGCTAACTTCGGTATGCGCAAGCATGCCAACATGCTGCATGGTTCGCCTCGATTAGTCTAGTGAGTTTCACCACATCATGTACTCTAACTCAGAGCCGTTTCATGCAGTTCCAACAAGTGCTTTGGAAGCATGTCGACCCGCAAAAAAGCACAGCATTCTGGCAGATCCAGAGTTCATGGCCATCATTCAAAACACCTTGATTGACTGGATCGTTCGATTACTGTGAGAGGGCCAAATGACAATAAACCGAAGGGGAGCCGTCAGCTCAAACCAGTAACTGAGTTTGATCTACCTGTGAGGATATTCTAGTGATTCGTAATCGGATGATTACCGCCCTTGAGACACAGAGCGCTCCCTGATTATCTGCTTAGCGTGAGACTGTTGCATTCTTATCCAGTAAATGCATACGATTCACCTTGATCTTACGTTTTGACGTCATTCTGGGAAGATAGTGAATCCGTAGTTGAATATGCGCACATGGGACGCTGACATCTCATTTGCTCGCAGTAGCGCACACAATTAGCACTTTGGTCAATGAGATTCTGGTTTGTTCCGAGTTCTAATCGCTTATCATCAAATCTTGAGAGGCTTGGAAACAGCGTCTGGAAAACCCACACGATATCTGCGCGCCTCAGGCTGGGTTTTGAGTGAATCACAGAAAAAAGACGTTCAGCTGTTACACCCTTTCGGTGCTTAGCTGCCATGCCACCCGAAGGAAGCACGAGGGCTGGGATACTGTCAGGTTGACCAAGGCTAGACAGGGGAAGTCGAGATGCGCAGGTCGGATTCGAACCACGGACCTTCCGGTCGTAAAGTCGCGCTCTAACCACTAAGCCATCTCGCAGCCATCACGGCCGACTAATTCATGGCCCAAGCTCGGGTGGATTGAAGCTCCTACGCAGAGACCGTCTGATCAAGTGACCAAGGATGACGCGCATTCGTAATTGATAATAGCACTGGTACATGGCCTGAGACAATGGCCTTCGTCGTATAGTTTCAAGTCGACTTGTCCACTCGATCCACTTCCCTGTGCTTTCTGACCCCTCGGGATTTGGTGTTATTCATCGTATTTTACGCACAATCTTGCACCTATGCAACCGATGTAAGAATATGCGTGTATTGCGAATGACTGGCAACAATCCATGCAATCGGCAGCACTTGATAAAAAGTAACCCTAAAATCGGGAGATAAGTACTGAAGGGACTGTCATGAACAAGCTGAATCTGGAATAGATCTGTTGTAAAAAAAAAGACAGGAAGAGTAATATGTGGTGGGAAGGTTCTGTGTGAATCACATGATAGCGTGTGGTGGCTCAAGTCTACCCGAAGCATCGGACTTCACGAGAAAACCAGACACCGCGGTTGTTCGGACTGAGGATGACGATGCGGAGGTCTCTACTGATTGCTCAATTTGTTTCGTATTGGTAGATACTGGTAGGGTGGACCGGTTCAACCTTAGGTGAGCGGACACTAGATCGTCCGTATCCAAAGCCGCCATCAAGCTGAGTTCACCGGCCAGTACCGTTCCAGCTATAAGACGTGCCAAATGCTCCGTCGGTTTATCAACACTTAAGTCGAGTATGTCCAGGCAGGCTCGTTGGGCGGGTAGACGTGTTCCACCCCCGATTGTTCCTACTTCAATACAAGGCATTGTAACGGTCACAACCAGAGATTCGTTATCGCCCACCTCAAACTGCGTGAGACATGCGGAAGCATCGACTACCTGAAACAAACAAAAAATAACAAACACAATTCGTCAGAATATGCAACGGGTCCAAAATGACGGGATTATATCTGGACGGCAACAATTATTGTGTTTTCACTTTCTATCTCAATTGCACAAGCAAAGGATTGTGGACGTTCAGACACCTACGAATGCTTAAAAAAGACTGGCACTGGGTCACCGTTACGTTGGTCACGTGACAGCCCAGAGACAGTGTCAGTGCTGGTGTTGACATCTATGACTTTGGAAAGGCTGAAAACGCACAACCAACTGACATGACCATCCAGTAGTATCTGGTGTGATTGGCTCAAATTCGGACTTGCTAGCTTTTACAAGCACTGCTGCACAAAGCTCACAGAAACGGGGTAATGTGGTGCCCTCATGAAGTAAAGCGGTAAGCCGACTGCCTTTGATCTGTGTCGTCTAGCTGACTCAATTAGTCAACAGGGAGGGATTAGTCCACGTGAATTTGTACGAGTACAGTGAACGTACTTGGGCCAAATCCTGTCCCGTTGCGGCAAACAGCCCGGCAACTATATTGGCCGCATGTGCATTGCATCCCATCATGCCAGGGCATCCAGCCATGGCCGAACCAGTCCAGTTCTTCGCGTGTGCCAATCGGGCTAAACGTGCCGCAGTCGTGTGCAAGACTTGGGCAAGCACTGTGGCTGGCAAACAGGACTCAACGATGACCGATTTACCTCGTCCCAGAGTGGTATTGATCGTTGCAGCTTTTTTGTCTGTGCACATATTGCCACTGAGAGATATGACCTAGTAGGACGGGAACAGAAATATAGAATAGAATAGTGGGAAATCGGTGCGAATGGGATGTTCGAAGGGCAGAAGCAGTGGAGCGTGGAGCAGCACGAAAAAACAGATGGTTTTCAAGAAAACTGTATGTCATAACAAAATGAAACAATTAGTCGGCTCAATTCCCGCGCCCTGTCCGGCTTCCAGTATGACCGCATCGTATTATTGTCTTCTGATGCGTTTTCCATGAACAGTCAACTATCTAAATTTGGTAGTTTGAGGACGGACATCCGAAGTTCGTCTGCAGCCATATCAAGGATTTGGTTCATCCAACTGTGTGGTTTACATAATATCCTGAGATCAAAGAGAAGTATGGCAACTGTAACGCCCAAGCGCATCCACTGTGGAAGTATTCGGTTGGACACGAGCGCACACGTGACCACGCGGTGATGTACAATCAGGGCATAGTGAAAACGATACAACTTCATCTATACAATATATCATCGGTATTGAGCTAAGGGGTTTTTTGGGGCTGGTGAGCGTTGGGCCAAATCGTTTGACTGTAGCAAACTAAACCGCACCCATATCTGGCCTGAATCATGTTCACCTCTTTCAAACGGTACCGCTACGTGGAATACTAGAGCCCGGCTGCTGATGCGTACATACAACATCCACGGGAAGCGTCAGTTCCAACCGTCCAATCGGTCCGAAACTCCGCAACACAAATACGCGATGACAGCACTAATGAACTGTGGAATTGTTAACGACACCTGAGTCAAATATTCCGTATCCGCTTGCATTTAAAGTAGGTTTACTGTTCAGAGTGACCTTGTGTTACTATGGTATGCCCGACAAAACCCGATCAGTCGCAGTTGTGATCCGAACTGGGAACAGCCAAGAACTGAGATCGACAGACATAAGACCAAACCCTCGTTGGACCGAGCGCAAATTCTCTCCGAAATGGTAGTTAATCCACTGATGACCAGAATTACTCAAAGGAGCATTGTTATGTAGATCGTCTGTGAACGCAAGAGTCTACCGAGGAGTATGTTCACTGTTTCAGCACTCACAAACAGCCGGCCGCGTAAAAGCTATCCATAGGGAAGTATAATTCGGTCCCACATGGACCGTATGAACTAAATGCACCACTGAAGTGAGCAAAATGACAAATACCATTGCGAACGATCACATGGCATGGGTCGATAAATTTGCACAGTACTAATTGGCGCAATCGAGCGGAACGAATTAATGATATTTTTCATTAAAACGACGTTGAAATTTATGCATTTTTAATATAGAACGCCTGACAGGAAGAGAGGAGAGTGATATCTACGAGAAAAAGATGTACTGCGTTCATAATGACTAGAAGATTGGAAGCCGGGATAGACTGATGCGATGTTTCGCACCCAACGATCATTCATCAAGCATACTTACACGATAGACCAGGTTCACTCACCTGCATTGTGGGGAAGTGACGCTGAAGTTCGTGAAGCGCTGCATTCGTTGCCTTGCTTACCATATTCATCCCCATGGCATCGCCTGTGCGGGCAGAAAAGCGAATGTGTAAATAGTGCCCTGTCTGAAAGGCAAAGAAATTGCAGGGGAAAAAATAATGGACCATCTAGGAGAAGTTTCGACGCACAATCGGTGAGAGGGAGTAGTGTACCAACAAAGTGCTACTGATAGTCAACGCGCAGCGTCACCTACCCCGCGGTGTCACACTGCACGTCGTTATGAAATGTGAGGAATTAAGATAAGTTTACCAATCCATTCGTAGCCAAATGGAATTTCAAAAAATGGCTCAGCTTTAACACCCTTTCGGTGCCTAACTGTCATGCCATCAGAAGGAGGCACGAGGGCTGGAATACTGCCAGGTTGCCCAAGCCTAGACAAAGGAAGTCGAGAGGCAGAGGTCGGGTTCGAACCACGGACCTTCCGGTCAGTAAATTCGCACTCTAACCACTGAGCTATCTCGTCCCAGCCAGGTGAAACACGAAAACTCGCGGATAACAAAGGTCGTTTGGGGATTCTATTAAACTAGCCAAACGAAAATAGTTTAATAGAATCCCCACTCGACCTTTGTTATTCGTGAGTAAGAATGACCAGGTCGTGGATGGTATTGCTCCAGGTTTTCTAGTCCACCGCCTATCCTGAGGGAAGTAATTCAGCTGAAAGTATTTACGGAGGGACGCGGGGATCGGACAAATACTGATTTAGAGGTTCTGTCGCCAACAGACATCAGGACACAATCGAATGCTTTTGCTCAACGGATGGAGACGTTAAGATCAGCCGAGCGAATACATATGCACCATAATCCGATGCCTCGCTAAGCACCAGGCCCCAGAGGAAAACCCTATACTGAGTTAGAGTATGATGCCCAACGAAAGGAAGGTGCACACCACAGATGCGGCTCTAGCGATCGCTACGAATTCCCTCCATGGTCAGACCGACCTATCGACTGATCGTAATAAGTAGCTGATCTAGTAGTCAGTCTAGTTAATAAAAAATCACCCAAGGCAGCTGTTCATTGGATTTAAAACCACTTCTGTTTTCATGCAAATGGAACTCCTGAGATATCGTTGTGCGTGCTGCCGGTGCGAAAAATTGTTGAAGCTAGCTCGATTGCGAGCTGCATTCGACATTCGTGACGAACACGGATTCCACTAGTTCTGTTCGAAGACCCCAACATGAAGTGTTCTTGATGATGAATAGCACTCCCTAGAGAACCATTCCTTCGATATGAGTAACACAATAGTTTATGTTTTAACTGGTGGACGACAAGCGAACGCTCGTTTGTGGACATGGAAACCTGTTGTGCCTCCAAGGATTTTGGAATCACATTGGAACAAAAATTTACTTGATTGGAAGTGTTGGCGAATAACTTCGCGCTTAGCCTGTTCGGGTTGGGTGCCAAGAGAACCAGTAGGTTGACACAAGCTCTGTCCGACGCTGTTTAGGATCGCAAATAACCAAATACCACGGGGCCTATGTTTCACCTGAAGGTCAGGTGTTCTGTGGTCCACAATGTTTGAAATACACGAACGACAGGGGAGACCCCTACGGTGCCATGAAGGCACACGAACACAGTCCTATCAGCATCGTGAAATCGCGAGTGGAAGGAGTGGAGTTCTGCGGTGATAAAAAGTACTATCTGCACGGTCAATATTGCTTGGTTTTACGGGAACAGTGCAGGGAAATTCAACTGGTCACAGCCAACGATCACCAGTGGTTTAAGACTCCATTATTGTTGTGTGTGAACAGCACGAGGCGAAACCAGCCGAACAACTCGCAGTCGATTCCAACCTATTTCAGGAAGCTTAATGAGCAACTCTTCTTTTGTCTATAAAAAGTGGTAAAGAGTGGTCTACAAAATACGAACGCCTCAGTCCACACTCTAATTAACGGGATTATTAAGTTTTACACGGATATCTGATTGTCAGTGTTCTACATACACATACTGACCCAAGCCCATCAGTAATGAGGAGGCCCGTATACAGCTTGTAACAATCGAATCATGATTGGGGATTATTAAGTTTTACACGGATATCTGATTGTCAGTGTTCTACATACACACACTGACCCAAGCCAATCAGTAATGAGGAGGCCCACATACAGCTTGTAACAATCGAATCATGATTGGCTGTCGGGTCCACACTTTTGATCAATCAGAGCTTGGCTTGATGTTGGACCGGCAAGCGGTCCGATCTTCTGGCCAACCACGTGGATGAATGTGGACTTACGAACGCACCTATAGGGGAAAATTCCGCTAAACTGGGATGGATATACCTGAATGGATAGAGAATGTAAGCTCCTGTAGACACTTATAAGGTGGAGTTAAAGTCCTGGATCGAGACTACGAAGTGCTTATAGGTAGGGGTTCTAGTGTACAAAAGTACGCCAAAACTCCTCAGCGCGACACTTGTGAAGACAGTTTCTTAGATGAGCATGCAGCAGGATGGATATGATAACACCCTTTTGATACCTACCTGCCCTGCCCCCGAAGGAAGCACTAGGTCTGGGATACTGCCAGGTTAACCAAACCTAGGCAGGAGCGGTCGAGATGGACAGGTTGGGTTCAAACCACGGATCTTCCGGTCAGTAAATTCGCGCTCTAACCACTGAGTCATCTCGCCCCGAAGGACTGGATGACCTTGGTAAGCTTTTCCTGCTCTTTTTTTTTGAAGAAATGAGAACAATATCGCCTGCATATTCCATCTCCGCAAGTATTCGCTGGGAGAGATTTCAACATCGGGGTTTTGCACACCTTGCAGATTTCCACTGCTACCTCATCAACGACGCAGTTAAACAAAAATATAGACAGTGGACACCCTTGTCGGACACTACTGTTTGTAGGTAGGCTTTTGTAGAGTTCTCCATAGATTTTCACGGATCCACAAGTATGTGGATACAAACAGTACGTGACAGTCGCGAACTTCTGGCGCATATCTGGTTGCAAAAAAGTGCTGAGAAGAACGAACTGGTCATGCGAACCGAGCGCATTTCTTGGAGGAACAGATGTGCATTGACCGCTAGCGCTACTATTTTCGGCAACAAACGAGCGCTTTGGTTGATCGATAACATGAAAAGAAAGTCCTCTTCTACGTTTTCTGGCCCAAAAGAGTTTTTCTCAAGTAGAACATAAGGTTGACGGAAAATCAGGGACTGCGCCTACCTGATGAGCCCCAAAAAAGAGCGAAACCGGTCGTGGGCTGTCGAAGAGTTTTCAGCAACCTTGTGAGTAGTTTCCTACATGAAAAGAAAGTCCTCTTCTACGTTTTTCGGCCCAAAGGAGTTTTTCCCACCTTCCAAATATGCCTCGTCTGGAAACCTAAGCTTTACTGAGGATAGAATAGTGCCTTGTCCTTCCTTACGGCAACGAAGTTTCTTGAAATAAAACTATCCGGAATGATAAATACGGTCACCGCTCGACAGCCAAAATCGAGGCAGAAGTCTAGATGGCTTGGGTTACATTGCAATAGGTGGATATGTCGTGATCATCATCAAAGTCTGTGAAGTCTGTGGTCTAGAGTGTCAGTCGGAGACATTTCAAGTTATCAGAGGTTATAAGTCAACTTCGAATTGTGCCTTTCTTGGTGCACGTCACCAGCCGACTTGTCCTTTGAGCATGTCTTGTGGAGAATTTTCATCGTGCAATGGTCAGAAGTGTAGGCAGGTGGGTCTTATACAAGAACGCAAGTTGAAAATTTCACAAAGACGGATAAACCAAACTCTCTGACAACGAATTCATCGGATTGATTGAAGTGGCCGCAGACCAAGGAGAAGCACAGAAAAGTAATATTTCGAGAAGACATCAGAAAACTCCCCAAGTTCTGAGCGTGGACAGTCCGGAAAAATATACACACTCGCTACAAGGCCGAACTTCGAGATAACTCAGTGGTTACGGCGTAAATTTACTGACCGGAGGGTCCGCAGCTCGGACAAACCTCAGTATCCCAGATGCCCTGTGTAGGCTTGGGCGACAGGGCAGTATGACAGCCCTCGTGTCAACTTCCGGCGAAATTGCAGCTGGGCACCGAAATACATCAATACAGCTGCTAAACGATAAAGACGGACGTTTAATGGGTCACGAATTTCGGTTTGTACGTAGTGGCGAGGAAATTTATGTGCGAAGACTCGTATGTGAAACTGATTCTCCAGTTGGATTTCCAGCGAGAGTTAACATAGGTGACCACTGTCTTCCTAGCCGTTGTGTCTCGCTCGCATGAGCGAAAAGTCCCCAATCGTGAAAAGCTCGTCCGATATGCAACTGTTCAACCAGCATCCTTGCATAACTATCACGTTTGCGTGCGAGAGCGCGGGATATACAACCAAGCCTTGGAGGCGATGGCATGCTCAGTTAGTTAGGGAATCGGAGAGCTACGCCCTGAAGGTGACAGCTTTGATGCATGCACACCGCTGACTGCACGATCGGGCCATTTCTGTCGAAGTCATTAACCACTGGTGAGTTGAGTCCCGGGATTCCCATCCGAAGAGACGGCAGTTGTCGACACTTCTGAGTTTACTGTTTAGTGCTTTCATAATTCGTTGTCAGGTCCACCTCTCTGTCGCTTCCACTCAGCACAGGGCTGAGCGAAAAGAGCTCTGCGGGGCAGACGGTCTTCTGGCATGCGGAATACATGTCCTAACGAGCGTAACCTAAGAGGCCTGAGTAAGACATCTATCGCGGAAGAGTTCTTCATTCCTAAAACCATCCGGCGTACCTTGGTACTATTAATCCGATGTTCCTACCAGACCTGACCAATGCTTCGGAGACACCGACGGCAAAACCACTGACGTCTGCCGTATGTTCTGTGCGCGTAGAGGCCACGTCTCTAATCCACAAAGCAGTATGGATCACAGTGCCTCAGTATAAACTCTGTCCTTGACAGACAACTGACGTCACGTCGGCGCCATAGGTGTCGGAGGTTGGCAGAAGCTGCCCTGACCTTCCGGATGCGAGAAGCTCACCTCCAGTCAGTCCACCGGATCTTATACAACTGCCCAGATAGACAAATTTATCAACCACGTCGATTGGCTTACCTGCAAGCATGGGTATGATCCAACCCAGTCTTCTAGCAGTTTGCAGGTATGAAAAGCATGCCAAACCGTGCGGCAGAGTTATTTAGGTTATTTGAAATGTTTTGCATTTTTAAAGGATCTGAACCAAGGAGAGCAATATCGCCCACATACTCAATGTCTGTGAGCGAACGTCCCGTGGGTATTCCGACCTCCAAGATATCAGAGGCTAGCAGCGAAACTTCAAAGAGCACATCAATAACAAAGTTGAAGAGGAAAGGCGAGAAAGGGAAGCTTTGTCTTACACCACTAGTGAAATCAGGCGAAAGCTTCCCGTATACTCATACGCGCCCACAGGAGTTCGCATGCAGAGCCCTCATAAGCAATATGAATTTGGAAGGCTTTAAGCGGCTGTCTACGTGCAAGTTAATAACACCATCGTTCGGCCTCTAGCAGCCAAGCGATCAAGTGTCCAGCCACTGACCGGAAGGCTGCAGGTTCGAAACTCCTTGGTTTCGTGATATATATACTGCTGATGATTCTGAATAGGGATGAAACAGCTGTACAGTGCTTTCGGGCATTTCAGCGTAAAGTGGCCCCACTGGCAGGTCGAAGTCTCATTTGAAAATTACAAAATCTCACTCTACGATTGACACTAATGTGTTCTTAAAACGCCAAAGTGGATTAGCAGCTACGTTGGTGCAATGAACCTCTTGAAGATCGTGCATTGTGATCATTCTTGATAATGTACGCCTCTCCACCGAAGCGGCGAAGTGCACTACAACAGAGTTTGCGCACAGGCTTATGCCAACCTGCGTTTTTCCGGTAGACGGAAATTCAAAGTCAATTGTGCTCAACGCCTAGCAGATTTTGACACCAGATGAACTGTTACGCTGTAAAGCGAGGAAGTCATTATAGAAATGTTCCCTCCGTCCGATGATTGTTTAAATTGGTCATATTACCTTCTTAGGTAGGCTTGGTTTCTTGTATCCCATTTGAAACTTGTGACGAACCTATCAAAAAGAATCTGCGCTAGCTGGTCGGCCTCAAATTTACTCAGTGCAGAGTAGATCTATTTGTGAGAAAAGGCGGAAGAAGGGTATACGTATGAAGTAGGTATCAGTAGGTATCCTAGGGCCAAATCAACCTACTTTTGGGTGGAAACGTTAGGAAAGAAAACCATCCGCCGTAATCGCAACAAGTGCCTTCGAGCCGGGGGTGAGCCACTCAGTGTATGAAGCAGTTCGCGCCCTTTCAATGACTCCTAATAAGGTCCACCAGGCTACCGAACAAGACCCTAACATCAAGTATAACTGTAATTAGTAGTCGTGTTTCTGACCGCAAGATAGATTTAAACGGTAATTCAACCGGCGTGATGCACCATCTCTAGCCAACGGATGCCGTGTTTTCAGGACGCACTGTTATTCGCAAGAAGCGACAGCCAGCCCTACTGGAGCAGTTTCACAAAGGGCACACAGGAAGGCCCTTACTCTGACCTACGATGGACCCCCAGATAGAGCAGGCCCCAAAATCTTGCTTGCCAAGTGGTGAAGCAACTAAGCCGTCCGTGAAAAGTTACCTACAGTCGTGGTCACAACCGACCGAACCCTGGTCTCGTCTTCACATCCAATATGCAGGTCCAGTCGATGGTCAGCACTTTTTGGTCGCAGTCGACGCTTACAGCAAATGGCCGGAAATCCTTCCAATGAACAGTGCCACGATTGCCGCTACAAACCTGGAGCTCAGGTGTTTATTCAGTCGCTTTGGAACTCCGTAGACCAGTTTATCCAACAACGATTGAGGAGTATATACGTAATACACTACTCATAAGGTTGCTGAAAATTCTTCGACGTATATACATGTATCACGATATCTCGAATATCGTAGCAACTGGAACATGAGGCGGCCTGGTGAAGTGCCTGGAAATATCACAAACGAGAGATTCAGCTAAGTTCCAGGTGGGTCCCTCGCAAAAGCAAATTGATTTGCAAATGAGTGTATTTATCGAAACGATTAAGAAGGTTTTTCAAAGATTCCTGATAACGCATCAAGCGATGCAGGAGCTGAATTCGCCTAATGTAGTATGATCACTAGGGGCATTGTTGAGACGGTAGCTTCCAACGCTGCTTGACATTATTTGGCCAAAGAAAAAGCAACTGGATCGCCGCAACAGATGGATGGAGGAGCAGTTCAACAGGCATCACGGCGCGACCGCCAACAGCTTCAACAAAGGCCATAGGGTTTTGGTTCACAACTACAACCGCAGGCGCCCGGGAATATTCTTCGCCGGCGAGGCAAAGCAGGTTGGCACAGCCAGGCGTGTGCAACATTCAAACCAAATTACAGACAGATGCACAGATTATGTCCTTCCCAACCGACTGACTTGAGTCTAGAGATCTGTGATTATTTATGTATGTTGTTATGTATGTTGTTATGTATGTTGTCGTCACATAAACACAACACACTGTACTTAGGTTTTCGACCTGCTTTTCGACGGCTAACACAATTTGTGTACCCTTGGTGGCTTTTTTGTCAAACAACTAGCTTGCGTGGATCAGATGAAGGACTGAGCTGAGACATTCCCGTTAGTACAGATGAATTTAATGCAGATGAGCTCCGTTCGCGAAAGAGGTTTCGAAGTAAAGCACACGACTGCAGCGGGCATCGGAAAATTCTAAGGCCGCGTCACCCTACTACTGAGCAGCTATGTGAATGACGAGAAGCTTCTACCGTGACCATAGGGATGTATCGACGCCTTGCAGCTGTTGGTCTCCGGTTTTTGTCGCCTTCTTATGCAACCAATTAAAAACAAGTGGATAATCGCTTCAATTTTTGTACAGTGGACGTCCCAGGTCAAGCGAAAATGATGACCCAACTGAACATCCTTCATTCGTACACAAAGCTTCTTCTCATTGCGTGCATATGGAGTGATCGAACCTCCACAAAATAATCTGCTAAAACCAACACACCAGCAGTCAGTCGGAGTTAGGGATGACTCACTGATTATTGATGAGGCAAACGGCATACTAATTCTGAGGTTGATCGGACGAGTATAGCTAATCAGTGCTGAAACGACATAAGATTTCATGAGAATTTCGAACACAAAATTAATCTCCGTATTTTGTCATTCAGGTCTCGAATAAGACGGGATAAATATTCACGCAATACTATCTAATCGGTTGGCTGGAATTCGCGCGAATAGTATCGTATCATTGAGAATACTTCCATATCTTAGGAACCCACCGAATTGAATCACAAAGCGTCTGATTAACAACAGCTCCGCTTGCAAACGGCTGCTCAACTCGAGAAAAAGCTGCCCTGGTGGAGTCGCCTGTGGCCTCCTAGGTGGTGCCTTCGAGCATAAGTTGTAAGAAACCCTCAGAAGGCCAGTTCACAATGAAGCGCGGGGTGGGTGTAACTGCTTTGTTACCGACAACTGTTACCGAACCCAAGAAGGCGCTGGGGAGGATCAGTGAAATGCCCGTCGTCCAGTGATGCGAACCAGAATGGCCCAACCTGGACAGCGAACACGAATGTTCCGCCTAGTCGAGTCACATGCAGAGAGAAAGCACAGTCACTTACGAACCCGCAGATTCACAGCAGCTAGAGTTGGCATTTTATCGTCGTCGGTATCCTTCTTCTGTTGGAGATACAGTTTGTTACGACACCCAACGCGAGAAAAACAGGCAATGTGACAGGAGACCAGGATCACGGATGTGCGAACCTAATGAATCGCCAATGGTATGAAAAACGAGACGGAAACTATCTTCCGGAAAATCGTGACTCGTTGAGGGTTGCGGATGTTTGATGCTGATAGCTTTGGAACGGTTACTACTTAGTTCGGTTGAACCTACAAGAAACCAATGGCTTGAAGAACGAAGCATTCTCAGTTCACCCGAGCGGTGTCTGTTTGAATCATGGGACACTGTGGTGGTGGGCTTTGAAAACACACTGAGTCAACCGAGAGAAAAAAAACAGGCGTGTAAAACTGGACATACCGGATTGGGGAACACTGAAATGAGGTTGATATGGCCACTGGTCCGGTCGAACACGGATTTCAAGCTCTGGAAGCCCTCAGTCGACTCAATCCATGCGATACATTGGACAACTTCTAAGACAGAAGGGAACCACACCACCGGAGCCCGCGTCATCTGATCGCTGAGGGTAGAAGGGACATGACGGTCAAAATTAACAGTCCAGAAATTATCCTGAAATGTGTTTTGTCCCAAGCACAGTCGGATAATCCAAAAAAGCTGATCAAGTTGGGGACAGATTGAGAAAACCTAAAATACAAACATGCCAAGCATGCCGCTCATCAACAGAGTAAAAGACAAGAATACTTTAAAATCTGTTTTGGACCCTGATTTGTACATACGATCAAAGAGAATTCTCATACAGTTTGGGTGGACAGAATGCAGTACCTATTTATCCATGGAACTGTCCTCCGTTTCTCACCGCATATTCGTCTGTAAGTCAGCGTGTCGAAGAGATTTTGAACTGTTCTAGGCGGCATCCAGCAGAACGCAGTTAAAGAGGATATTGTTGCTAAACAAAACTGACCTATTATCTCAGTGTAATACACCTTCCAGTTAGAAGTGAAAAGTGTCCAAAGAAAAATTCAGACCGAAGACCAAGTTGGTGTCCTTTTGGTGGATAGCTGTTGTGCTTCCAGACGGGGCCTGAGCTACTATCAGGCTGTCCAAGCCGAGACAGCAGTAGTCGAAAAACAGATGCGAGTTCGAACAATCATCATCAATCATCATCATCGACACCATGACATCAGTGTTCAACACCGATGCTTCGCTGCCGTACAACCAGGATTTATTTGAAAGCCTTATGGTGAAGAAAAGAATAAAGATGGACGGGGAAGGGACTTAGTGCTGCCTTACTACAATCATTCAGAGGTGCCTACACCTCCAAACACTCATTCAGGCAATCTGGATAGAAACTGACAACAAGAACTAGATTAAACAAGATTCCTTGAGCTTCCTCCATCAGTGTGATGAGTCAGACAATCTAGCGTGCACAATGTTCAGAGATAGGCAAGCTGGGAATCATCCGGGCGGTGGTACTGGTGCATCTGGGAAGTACTCATAATCAAACTGCCCAACTACAACCGTACTCCACGACTTTCATTTAAAAGCTTCGTAAAAAGACGAACACGGTGCTCAAGCTCTTATGGGGGTATCTAATGGTTGTGGAACCCAGTCATAATTCAAAAATTTGGAAAGAGAAGGCAACGACAAAACTGCCGTCGTTAACAATCGTTCAGCTGTGATATCTTTTCGGCTCCTAGATGCCATGCCAAAAGCGCCACAAGCAAAAGCGCTAAGGTACTACCATGCTTCCCAAGCCCAGACAGCAGCAGTCCACATGCCGTGAATGGGGTCGAACTACGGAGCTTCCGGTGACAGTTTACTTCGACAGGATGCTCAGATTTGTGCATTGTCTAGCTATCCAAATGTGTGGGCATCCTATATTTGTTCGTTTCCCTTAAGGACACAAGGCTTCTTCGCACCAGGTTCCCACCCTTCCCTTTTCGTTTAACTCGTTACTGATAACTTCTTTTCCCACGGTTGTACGACAGTCAATGATGATGATGCTAACGGGCTGACTGCATGGCTTCTCGTAAATTTGGTCGTACTAAGCAATCTTGTAAGGTGCGCCAGTCTCCTTGCATCGCACCGCAAACCTTCATCTCAAAAACATTAAAACTTCCTTGTTCACCTTTTTTCAAAAGGTTACTTTCTCCTAAATCAACCTTGTGGTTCTCAACACCATGCCAAGATTGTTCAACTGGGAAAAGTGAACAGAGAGTTCAGAAGTAAACGTTCTTGGAATTATGGACTGGTACTATCATTAATGTTAGTAGTATTGCTATACTATGTTTTACCACTGTTACCCATTATTGTTATAAATCATCATTAATATTCGACCTGTTCATTAATAATAATAATAATTAAGTGCCTATACCTCAAGACACGCATTCAAGCAATCTGAATAGAAACTAACAACAAGAACGCCACTGATATCGATTAGTAGCCATATCTTGCAGCGTCTCCAACCCAGTATGGGCACAGTTCAGCAGGAGATCGATCGCCTAACCCTGAGAGAGCGTGCTCTCTTGTCTTGTTCTGACCAGAAAAGCCGCCTAATAAACTTTCTTCATTCATGACCGACATACGAGTAGTACACAGCCGTGGTGAAATAAAGCAAGTCGAACGGTGTAAATGTACAGCCATATCTTGGTTTTTGGTACCAGTGGCTTCCATGCTCCCACCCTGTGCCTCTTGTCAGCAAACCTAACAGGGACCCAAATGGCTTTTTGATATCTAGAGAAAGAGAAAGTCTGGACCGTTTGGTACAGTCCTTCGGACAACAATCAACTGGCCACCTAATACCTCCAATCTGAACTGTCTGCTTTCAACAGAAAGGTGGACCATGAATATGGAGCCCTCTTCAGCATCAGAAGTATCCAAGTGGAAATCAATACGCAGGCGTCATTGTGCTCCCGCTCCTGACAACCTTCCATTTGCTCTGTTCAATGATAGTCGTTCAGCTGTAACACTCTTCCTGCAATGCCACCCGAGGGAAGCACGAGGGCTGGGATATTGCCAGGTTGCCCAAGCCTAGACAGGGAAAGTCGAGAGGCAGAAGTATTCAATGATAGTAGTGAATTCTTCATCTAGTGCTTGTCTAGCCTACTTCCGTCCATCTTGGGAAAGAAACATTTTCAGACAACTGGGGTGAAACTGTCCACTTTTAAAAAGGGTACTCGCAGGGAATGTAGTAACCACATGGGTGTCCTTTCGACTGCCCCTGTAACCAGGCTAATGGTGGCACTGATAATTCATTGTCCTGCGGCGGAACGCGAATCCTTGACTCGTGAAAATAGAGCCGAATTTCGACCGAACAGAGGCTGCGTCAATCAATAAAATATTTGAACCTCATCGCAGTGTTTTGTTTTTCACTTCGAGAACCAACCAGTGGACAACACGCAACAGCAGTGTGATTTAATTCCCTACTCTTGAAGTTACAATTTAATCGGCTGAATTTGAAATGATATGGACTGCCCAAACGGGCTACTACCTTCGTTGTGATGGCAACAACAAAAACATTGTGACCAGCCACGGTAATCAAACAGACCACAAGGTCAGTGCGCAATCATAGGATGGTTCTCTAACGATCATTGTCTTGGATGATCTCAAACCGCCGCCATCCAGCAGTCCACCAATAAAAGTCACGCGAACCGATGTTACACTGTGCACAGAAGACACCAAAGCCAACGACACTGAAACGAAAACTGGAAAGCGAAGTTCCATTCGCTGAGGGTAGGGGTCGTAGCGTATTACTAAAACAATGGTCATCGACCTGCTCGCGCGGATGAGTCGGAGTGAGGTGGCCAAAAAGCCCGTCCCCGTAACCCATATTCTGCAACCTTACCACGACATACAGTGATATTAAATCTCGACCAGGAGCGGAATCAAAAAGCTTACGCACGTCACCATCATCATCATCATTAATAGAGACACACCAGTAATATATACTGGCGCTCAACTGCCGTGCAACCATGAGGGAAGAAAGCTTCAGTAAAGAGTGAAAATAAAAGCGGGGCTTGCTGCGAGGAAGCCATGTGTCCTCACGGAAAACTGCCAAGAATAGGGTGCCTACACCATTGGATAGAGAAATCTGAGTACCACACCGAAGTAAGTCGCTACCAGCAAGATCAATCCAATGTCATTTGCGAAACTCAACCATCCTAAAAATAATAATCAACTAATCACTCAGCTGTAACACCCTTTCGGTGCCTAACTGCCATGCCACCCGAGGGAAGCACAAGGGCTGGGATACTGCTAGGTTGCCCAAGCCTAAACAGGGGAAAAGGTCGAGAGGCAGAGGTCGGGGCCGAACAACGGATCTTCCGGTCAGTAAATTCGCGTTCTAACTACTTGAGCCATCTCGCTCCTAAGTCCAGCACACAACAGGTAAACTTTAGCTAGATAGTCGGGCGTGACTGGGATCGATTGTGTGACATATACCTTGCAGTGTTTCCAACCCCCTATAAGCAAGATCACGTGGACCCCAGCCAGGAAAGTGCAAAGACTCCACAGCACTCTGTCTGACAGTTGCCGCTTTCCTTGCCGTGTCATTGCCAGTACCCCACGAGCCATTCGTGAACAGCCGCTCGAAAGAGAACAAAACTTTCTTCGGTAGACGGTGGTTGGCCCCAACTACCTCAACTTGGTATGTTCACTCTGCTGCTCTAACGAATTGGATTCATTACTAAGTACCCGTTCACGCACCAGTTCGCTGCGCAAACGCTGCAGCCAGCTAACTCTACAGGTGTGATTTCAATACCTAAATTCCGGGCCCCGTGGAGTGTGCACTCCGTGATGACGTTGCTTACAACATTGGACAGTAAGGATAAAGGGAACAGACTCAAAACACCCTACTAGTTATCAGGAAGCTTCTAGAAAGTTCATTGTATATCCTGAGTCGACCGAAGGTAAGAAAACAAACGGCACGAAGAATGTCTACGAAATTCAAGAGCAACTCTTGCGAACAAGAATATTTAGGAGCCCTAATCGATCGACAGAGTCGAAGGCTCACTCCAAACTGAGGAAAACCGCAGTCGTCCGTTGGCGGTGATACTGCTGAAGCCCTCAACGTAAAGATATGATCAGTTCACCTCCTGTCAGGTCGAAATCCTACTTAGTATTCTCAGACTTGCATTTCACGTGCCGAAGATCGGCATCGCAATATAAGGGAAGCCAGTTGTCGTGTTACGATAACGCTGTAAGACTTACACCCCTATGGTTAGAACTGCCGATTCTGGTACCTTTTTTGAACACCGGTACGAACAAGGATTGGCCCCAATTAGCTGGAACACGTTTTTGTTCTTAAGTACGTGCATAACCCCCTCGATTCAATGCGTCTGCAAGGCTTCTGGGAAGCAAAACCAAGCTAAACATTGGTAGACCACAACGAAGAGACACATGGCGAGTATTGATCGCGAGTGGTTCGGAACCACGATGTGCTGAAGTGTTGTGAGGCCCAACACAATTCGTACGGTTGACACTTATTACCCACAGTAGCGTAAATGACGCATTTGAGAAAAAGTTGAGCGCCTTCCCACAGTAAGTAGCAGTTTCACTCCTGACGATCTGTTCCTGAGAGGGACCTCATGAATAATACCCGCTAAGGCCTAAGACAAATCCATAGTTAACCTTGACCACGCAAACGAAAACTCAGTTTCAAGGGGAACTCTGTGTGTGTGTGTGTGTTACAAGGCCCCAGCCCATTGATGGTGACTTATACAAGTTGTCTGGAGGTGATAGTGTCAAGACAAATATTGGGATAATAGACACATAACGGATAAATTCGCATTGCTCACCGGAAGACAGCACTTTTGGCTCCACCGGAAAGGAACAGTGCACGGCAACCCCGGTTGGTACTCGCAACCAGACAACCCTCCGTAGTTGCAAGAGGCAGGTAATGCGAACGGCCATCTAACAGCAGCGGGCCGACCTTTCCCACAGGTATCGGGATGAATCCAATAACCTGAAAGATTATTGGGAACAAAGGACAGATCAGATAGGTTACAAATGATTTCGTCTGAAAACTTACTTACTGGAGACAAAGATAACGGGACCTACTACAAACGCCCGAATTACCCGCCACTCCAACGGTGACAATAGAAAAACTCACTTGGATTTCGACGGTTTCCTAAACTGTTTAACTTTGGTCTCGTGCTTTTATCAAACCCAGAAACGCGGGTTAGACCTGATATCTTCGAAGAACAGACGCCCAGAAACGGGCCGGTCAGAATGCTGTCCATCCCAAGGTGGGAGAGCTGCCGTTATATCAAATTAGAGAGCGCTTCTTGTGATGTGTTGCGGATGACTAGTCTAGTGTGAGTGCTTACCAATGCGCCCGTTCACTACCTTCAGTATGGTCCCTATAGTGTCTACGAGACAACATGTTCATCGGCTGCCTACAGAAGGACCCCAAGAACGAAATACACTCATCTGCACACTAATCTGTTCTTCTTTAAAGAGGGCGACTCTGTGGGTTCAGCTGAGCACCCTTTCGGTGCCCAGATGCCATGCCACCAGAAGGAAGCACGAAGGCTGGGATACCGCCAGGTTGCCCAAGCCTAGACAGGAGAAGTCGAGAGGCAAAGGTCGGATTCGAACCGCGAACCTTCCAGTCAGTAAATTCGCGTTCTAACCACTGAGTCAGCTTGCGACTCCACTGAATCCCAGCTGAACCTCCCATTGATGATACTGTTCAACTGAATGTGCACACCAACAGTTACTGAGTTACTGAATGCAACATTCAGCTGCGGAAGTGAACGCGTCCACAGTGTTCTTGCTGTCCTCAAGTACCAAGATGTCCTGTCCTCTCTCACCTGTAGTCGGTTTTAAGTTCTCAATTCACTAATGCGACATATCTGGACGTGTCTCTATCAGGTAACCCGAATGGGTTCCCTGAAAAGTAAGTAACCTTTCATGCTGCCAATGTCCATTTCTGTTCCTCCCAATCTTGTACACCGGATTTTTTATAGCTCCCATCGGTTTCACTGTTCGTCCGACCTCTTCCCGACATTATTAGACCTCTGAAACACGTCTCTAAATTCCTGAAATCTCAAATAAGGCGTTTACTGACTTCATAGTGAAAAACAAGCTAAGGCATTTTCCAACTTCACCCACAGAATTCTATAAGATATCATAAACGAGAGATTCAGCTAGGTTCCAGGTGAGTCTCCCGCAAAACCAAATTGGTTTTCAAATGAGTCTCTCACCCTCTTCACCAGTCCGCCGTGTGTACCTCACGCACTCATTCCAAGTACGGACCATGGCCAGCCAGGACCTGACTCGTTTTATATTCTGCGTGAAAACTCCGCTTTTTGCTCCTTGCTGATGTATAGCAAAGACATGTTAAATTCGATAATGAGGGGAACAGTAATAAGCCCTTGCCAGGATATTGCGAAATCCTCATACGGCCACCGGGAATAGGCATCAAAACCAAACAAACAACAGTTTCATCATTGCACTGATCATCGACAGCATAGCACCGATTTTCAACGGTGATGCTCCTTACAAATAAATTACAACTGTGGATATCATTTGGTCAGATAACCAAGGATACAAACTGCTAGATATGTTATTATGACACTACGCCTAGCTTGAGTTCCCAATTGGTATGAATCACGCGCTCGGACACTCGAATGAGTACTCACCACTGAAAACTCTTGCCGAGGAGAAGTGCAAAGGGAAAAGTTGCAGTGACACTCTACTGAAATCCACAGACATTGGCTGAACGACACGTGACCAAATGTCGACGGAGCACATGATATGGCCCCTGTAGACAAGGTACACTCCGCTGGCGCTAACCAATCGACAGCAATCGGCATTTAAATCAAAATCGAATCGTTCACTTGTAACACCCTTCAGGTGCCTAGTTGCCATGCCACCCGAGGGAAGCACGAGGGCTGGGATACTGCCAGGAGAAGTCGAGAGGCAGAGGTCGGGTTCGAACCAAGGACCTTCCGGTCGGTAAATTCGCGCTCCAACCACTTGCGTCATCTCACATTTAAATCACCAGCAGAAGGACCAGAATGGGTGTCAAGCTTCCCTTGAGAATATATGTAAAATCGACTAAAGTGCCTAGACCCCGTGAATTGGAATCACTTTCATTCGACCACCGAAATATTTCAAATGAATGCATACAAAGGTGACAAGACATGTAAACAGACAGCAATCTTACAGAATAGAACATCTTACCTCCTCACAACACTGGCCATGAACGAATCGATAGTCGTAATCTCTGAAAGGTAGTCGCTCCAACGCGTGTGGGTTGGACAGAAGACGACAGAAATCCGCACGTCTAAGTTCAACCGCTCGATTGGGATTTCGCACTAAAGACTCCAAGTCCCGAGTTTTCAGCTTACCCATCGACAGTTGTTTGAGCAGTTCGTCGTCGGCGACAAACGCGTCTGGTAGCTGAAAAGTAAACGATAATAATCGTGGTGAATGTGGTCATTTGTCAAATTTTAGCTCCTCTGCCTTTTCAGGAGCCACAAAAATAGGACAAAAATGACCGAATCCAGTGACCATTTTAATTTTAGGCCTCTGACTGGCAACTGGTCGGCCCAAAACGATCGGCTTTCGTGCAGTAATCACACTGACGAGCAAAACCTCCAGTAGTCCTTTCCGAAATTATACACGTAACCGATTGCTTTAACTACGTACACATTCCATCTACATAACTTGACAGCATATTAATAATAATAATAGTCGTTTAGCTTAACGCCGCTTCGGTGTCTAGCTGCCACGCCACCCAAAGGAAGCACGAAAGCTGAGATATTGCCAGACGAGATGCCGGGGTTGGGTTCGAACCACATACCTTCGGGTCAGCATGTTCACGCACTTTACCCACTCAGCTATCTTGTGCTCTTGAAAGCAGTTTACTTGTTGTTTTTTACAGTTTGTACAACTGTCTATACGAACGGATATTCCACCAAGACCACATGGACAACAACTGAAATTTTAAAAAAGTTCTCCGATTCCCATCGCCCTTATTTCAACAGTTCTCCCCGGTCTCGATTCAGTTGCTCCGGTAAGTCAACAATGAGCTCAGTAGAACACAGCAATGACACCGTGCCAGAGTTTAAGCACCAGACATCTGACTGACTGACCGCCAACAGCTACATACCTCGAGATAAGTAATTATGTGCAGAGTTATCCCGATCACTACACTGAAAATCAGTTGGGTGCGCTTAGTCGTTTCCCTGACAAAGATCATGATCATCATCATCGGCGGCATGACATCAGTGTTCAACACTGACGCTTTGCTGACGTAAGTAAAGGTGTCAAGTCTCAGTTTGGAAGTCTTTGGTTGTTACATAAAATCTTATCTATCTACGGTGACTGAGCCGCACTCTCAATGAAGGCTGTCGGCGTCGATGCACCACTGATAGGAAAAATTCCGTCGCTTACTTCATTATCATGATCAACTCACCAAGCCCAATTGGGCTGCATCGGTGGTACAATGAAGTAATTGGGAAAGGATCAACACACAGTAGCGGTTAGTATGACTGCACGTTATTGAAATTTAACGTACTCGAAACCGGTGGGGTCAGGAACACCGTATGGTTTGGTTTATCGGCGTATGCAAACCCCCCAAGTCATTCAGCACACAATCGAAATATTTCAGTCCGTAAGACCAATATTATTACGTTCAAGAACCGAAGACAAAAGTTACCACTCCGAAAGCAGCCATTGTCCCTGAAATTCCTCAAGGTCATCGGCTCCTCCATCATGTACGCATATTATGGGACCTCAGGAGTTTCATAACTGACAACCAACTTCCAGCAGATGGTTCCTGGCAGTCTTTCGCTACTTTTCAAATCTTCGTTTGAACTAGAAGAGATTAGCGCTGTTAGATAACATTGGTCCAACTGGGGTTCTTAAACCTGGCTGTGTTTAGATCCCATTTCAGGCATACTACTTCACTGCTGACGAAAGAATGCACAAAACGCTATGAAAAACCAGCTTAGACCGATGGTTTGCAAGTCCATCCCTGTCATCCACACCAAGCCGGTTGATGCGACAAGCTGACACTGATTTGTCTCAAGGTGTACGCGCATTTGGTAGGCTGGGGGTGGTCCACTGCTCCCATCGGCTGAGCTCATAAAGTTTGTTGGGTCAACAAGGTATACCGCATTCACGAGAGATAGCGATTGCTGCCAATTTTTAGCTGGACTGTACTGTTTTTGTATGGCATAGGGATATACCTTTTCAGAGAAAAAGTGCGCTTGGGCGGAACGGTGAGGAAACACACAGTAACCTGGGTTGGAACGACCAATGGAATCAGGTGCTGGACCCGAAACGACATGACACCAACAGGTTATTTGAGGTAGGCAGTCAGAAGACGCCTCAAAGCCGCCGCCTCCTTGTACATACAAATGTATGGCAGCCTATGTGCATATTTGGTTAGTAACGTAAATAGATAGAAACACTCGCCAATCGACGCTGAACTAAACTGTCTCGCACATGATAAAAGCGGCCAGGTTTTTCGCATAAGGAGGCTAGCTATCGTATCGTGAAACAAGCAGACATAAACCGGAACGTACAGGCCTTGTTCGGATAGAACACTCGGTTGCGACCTCGCCATCACACGCCTTCCGAGCTGGTGGACGTTCCGTGGGGAGATGAGTTTTAATAGCCCCGGCCGGTCTCTAAGCACAGGAGGGGGGAAATGAATAGTATACCGAAAACAAAAGTTAGAACAGGAAGCAATCTGCACAGAAATCACTCTAGATGATCTGGACAATATAACAATCAATGGTACTGTGAGAAGAATTGGCGATTCTCAATTGAGATTGCACCTTGTAATTGAAGCCAATTCAGCAATCGTTCAGCTGTGGCACCCTTTCGGTGCCTAGCTGCCATGCCAACAGAAGGAAGCACGAGGGCTAGGATGCTGCCAGGTTGCCCAAGCCTAGACAGGGGAAGTCGGGAGGCAGAGGTCGGATTCAAACCACGGAACTTCCGGTCAGTAAATTCGCGCTCTAACCATTTGACCCATCTCGCCATCTCGACCCATCAGCCACTTTAGGCTGAAAAGCCGAGCACTCGCTCCTCCTGTGAACGAAGAATGCGACGCTATATCCTGTCTAAATGCGACTTAGTTATACTACTCACGAGTCCTCCGTAACCTTACGGTTAAGTGTTCAACCACTAACCAGGAGGTCGCTAGTTTGAAACCCTCGGGAGTTTCGTGAGAGGGGCACTACTGATTTCCAATATGGATGAAACAGTTGTACAGGCTTCTCAGCTTTTCGGCACAGATTGGCTTCACTTACAGAACGAAACCCCTATTTCAAAATACAACGGCTGGTTGGAGAGTAAAACAAAACCGGATCAAGAGGAAGCATTAAACACATGGAACTAAAGTGTCTAAGAGCTTCTTGGTTGCAGCAAGGCTTTCGCTTATCAGTGGCGGATCGAGGACTACTATTATAGCCCAAAGCTCAGCGAATAATTTCATGACCGGAACCCTAATAACCTAAAGTCACCACCTTGTTTCATTTGACTTCCACTGACCCGGACAACAGAAAGCTGCATCCGCCCTGATCGTCTTACAACGAAACTTCACCAACCTTGCAGCAACACTGCAATAATAGATAGGCGCTCCGATGCAACACCCATTCGGTGTACAGCTCGCATGCCACCCGAAAAAAAGGGCTTAGGTACTGCCGTGTTGCCAACACCCAAACAGGAGGGATCGAACTGATGAAGTTGGGTCCGAACCAATAACCTTCCGGTCAGTAAGCTCGCGCCCTAACCGCTGACCTACTTCGAGCTTCGATCGTTGCAAGTAGAGTAGAATAGTGGCAGTCCTCGCAAACGGCGCCTGAGCGATTCCATGCCATGCAGTGTACCAACTGTGCCAGTAGTGATTCATTGTTTGACGTGGAACAAGTGTTAGGTTTCTCTACTCAATTCTCTTCCAGAAAATGACTAGCAAGATGCCGCGACTGACAGGTGGAATTTCACACGGCGCATGCGAAGGTATGGTGGCATACTAGCAAATTCAATCGGTTCGTGGTTCACCACAAGTTTCTTGTTTCATCGTTGATCTGACCATGCAATCTACTGTCCAAAGGGTTCAAACCATGCAGTAGTCGAACCGGGTCATCAGAGGATCCGATCGATCGCGCGGATGGAAAGAGTCTGGTTAACCAAACGTACACGATCCCTCCCTTCTGCTACAAAGCTACAGGAAACATGTGTCAGAATCCGAGGAGGGTTTTCCTCGCATGTCACGATGTTTGTTACCACGTCCATGAGAGCCGACCACAGGTCATTCTGCGGCCTAGTATTGAGAAGCAAAGCAGCTATCTCGCAGACTCCTCTTCGGCTCTGGAGGAGACTGTTTCCTCAGGGGAAGAAGTGCAATAGAAAAATCCGTACCTCCAAAAGCCTCTTTCCAGTGGGTGTGAAAGAACCCTAGGGAGTGCTGTATTACTGCGATACGCAGGCTTTTTCATCGCCTTGCTTGGTCGGAGTCGCACCTCAGCATTAAGGCAGCAGCACTATGACGCTGCTGTGCATATGGACCGTCGTTGCCTGAACAGGCAAAGGAACAAGGTGCTGCTGCTCAGCGTGACGACCCATCACAATGAGATAACTGAGTACCAGAATTTTAGACTGTAGGAATGTATCAACCATGTCGAAATATTGCCCATCATGACCAGTATAGTGTTGAATTTAGGCTCGTGTGGAGCCAGAAGAACCGAAATGACGATCATCTGTTGTCAGCTATCAGAACCCTGTTCAGTTTCCCGTACAAACGTTTGCCAGCGTACAGACGTTGGGATCGACGATGTGCAACAAAAATTGACAAGGGGTAGCAAGCACATTTCAGCGTAGGCAATCTAGATTCCGCTGTGATTTCAGCACATAAGAGACACTTTCAGCGACTACTGTTAGGTCGTAACGCTTGCACGACTAAATTTGGAAAGCCGTTCTAATAAATTCTGCGGAATTCGTCACGTCAGGGAATACAGTGCAAACCTTAGTCGGACCATATAACTTTGCATTTACAATAGCGTTTGTAAGTGGGATATAAACTTCGATAGTTGATGCCGCCCCCTTTATGTAGTTGCCAGTGCTAAACTGAGTGAACGACTATTTGTTAGTAATTAATAATTAACTCCAGTGAATAGTATTGAGACGACACGGACGCCTGCACATTGACTGTGGGCAGTCGTCTTCCTATTCCGTGCCCGTGTTGTTTCAGAAGTAGGGACGTGAAAACTCCTTTCCGAACTTTGGGAACTCAGGAATGCATAGATTCAATATGCACAACAACAACAACCACATATCAAGATTGGACGATAGGGAGAGTGTGGTAAAGCCTATGAGAATAAATCACACTTCAAAGGATAAGTCCGCTGCCTACGTATACCGTTCAGCTGTAGCACCATTTCGGTGCCTAACTGCCATGCCGCCCGAAGGAAGCACGAGGGCTGGGATACTGCCAGGTTGCCCAAGCCTAGACGGGGGAAGTCGAGAGGCAGAGGCAGGGTTCGAACCACGGACCTTCCGGTCAGCAGATTCGCGCTCTAACCACTTGAGCCATCTCGCCTACGTATATACTGAAGAGGATCTAGGATGGTAGCTCAGGAAGTAAAAACCCTTCTGGGAGGAACGATAATAGCTTAGGAGCCACTGCGTTGCACAAACACAGTCCCTCGGTTCCAAAGTTTGGGGCTAAAGAACAGGTGTGGTGACCTGTCTCAAGAAATTTAGATTACTGTGGTAATCTTACACCAGAGGCACTGCCGCCTTGTAACTTGGCAATTCAACAAGACTCATTGGCTAAGGATCACACACACAAGCACGGGGAGTTATGCCAGAAGAACCACTCTCCACACTAGATCCGTGGTCGCCTGATGACATTAAACGAAGCGCTCTATGTGACCTATACAGCAAGACGGATAAAAAGCCCGAGGTAGCTCGGTGGTTAGGAAGTGAATTTATTGACTGGAAGGTCCCGTGGTTCGAACCCAATTTAAACATCTCGACTATTCCTGTCTAAGCTTGGGTAAACTGACATACCTCACTCCTCGTGCTTCCTTCGGGCAAAATGACAGCTATTCACGGAAAAGGTGTTACAGCTGAGAGGTTATGGTTACATTAATCGGACAAGACTTGAGCTGCAGGTGTTCATTCGGTACTGGTATCCATGGTTGACCGGTACATAGCTGATGTGACCGTAAAAGGCACTGAGGGGTACGAGTATCTCTACTCTGCATAGGGAGACTCATGAATGACCCTGGGATTGTTGCCATGCCCAACTCACTTAGATGACAATTTTTGGTGACCAAACTGACAATAGAGTGAACCTACCCGTCGGGCTCTATGGCGCCTCCCTATGCACGCACACAAATCAGAGGTGACAATCGGAAGACATAAGTATATTCACCTGGGGTGTGGAAGAAAAAGGAGAGATCCCATTCGTCGACATCCACTTGACTTCCTCTCCAACCTTTGAAGTGATGTCACCAACGGGGAGGGAGTCAGTGCCCACAGTAAAATCCAACAATTCCGCGTGCCGCGCAGCACGCAGTTTCGCGCGATGATAGAGCAGCACGGCCGTAATCATAAACAGGCTAAGGTTGAGTGTGGTACGGTTGAACAGCCGAAACCACTGCCACCGGAAAAAGCGAATAAAAAACGAAGGTGGAGTTGCATACTGCCAAGTGGTGGTATTGGAAGGATGCTGAGTATCGAATTGGTGGTCTTCGCCCAACCACGTGACAAATTGGTTGTGCAGACACAGTAAGCAGAGAGCGACAATCATGAGGTATTTGATTCTATCTAACACCGGAGCTTCGTATCTGAGGCTCTGGTTGTGTTGAAGAACGGTTGAAACACTGACGGGAAGCCTTTCGGGGTAGGACTCCACTTTGGCCGAACAAGAACGGCTGCGGCGACGCACGGCCATACTGACTGGTGTACTAAAAACAAAAACAAAAACGATAGAAATGGCGAGGTATATTTGTTTTTAAAATAAAGCTGGTGTTAACGAAGGACTCGAATGATTTCAAGCCGTCGAAGAGTTTTCAATAACCCTATAAGTAGAATGTTGTCAAAAAACATTGCAACTTCCCCGATCGAGACACACCGCGCATGTATCTAAGAACAGAAGTTTCCTGTGCCGGCATCGCACAATCTTAGTAGTATGTGGATGTTTTACGTAGATTGTGTTAAAGCGTTTAACTAGTGTAAATCGTCTGGGGAGACTGCACCAGATAGTCAATGAATTTGTCAATCCACTACTGGAGTATACCAGTATCAGACAGTGATGAGGAACTACAACTACTTCGAAGATCCATGTTTGAATCCCATAGGATGCCTTCAAATAGATTGCCGGCCTCCATCTTGAACATCAATATACCTGTTGTTTCAGAAACAAGGAAGGAAAAAGACAGTTCTTTTCAAACATGTCACTTTATATTAAGTGAACCGGGAGCTCATGATAGCCAAAGCGGCTAAGACGCGAAACTACTGACAGTGGGGTGCGTGGTTCCAACCAAACTCCGGCTTTTTGGTTGCTAGTGCTTAGGCTTCAACAACCTGACGGTATTTTAACCCTTGTGCTTCCTTCGAGTTACACGGCAACTATGCACCGAAAGTGCGCTACCGCTGAGCGACGGATATGACAGGTTTACTTTAGTCAATGACGCCAATATAGGATAATCCTCCGGATGCAAACTCAGAAGAAACTCACGTGATTAGGCTCAGCAGCATCTGCCTGCTGAAGTAAACCAAAGGCATTAAATCCGACTTTCTAAAAGTGCATTGGTCAAGATAGGTCAATGAAACAACGCAAGTACACCAGAACTTTTTCACGGGCAGTTAACCATCCACTAGTAGAGCAAGAAAGTGTTTTTCTTCGGTTCTGGAGTGTATGTTCATGAGGGTGCACTGAAAATTCTGTGCCAAGATTTTCCCCATAACGGAAAGATATTCCCGAGAGCATTGCAGTGCAGAATACTACATAAACATTACCGGCCGATCAAAATCAAACAAAGTGAAAAAGAACCAACGTTGCTCCAAAATGTAGCTGTCACCCACGAAACTTCTGTTAGGCAAATTACGCGGATTATTCCAATTCAGTAAGGTGTCGTCTGTAAGCCACAGTTTCCTTGATTGCAGTCTGTGTAGTTTTGTTATTAAAAGATACACAGAAGACGAGAAGCATCAGTGAACTGCAGTAGGCATGTAAATAATGAATAAAAATAATCGTTCAGCGGCAAAACTTTCGGCGCCTAGCTACCCCGTTACCCGAAGGAAACATGAAGGCTGAGATTGCGTCAACTTATCCAAGCATAGGAGTAGTCCAGATGCTAGAGTTGGGTTCCAACCACGAAACTTCCAATCAGTGAGTCCCCGCTTTAGCCACTGAGCTAGTAATCGTCCAAGTATGCGGCCAATGAGGCTGACGATCTCAGTTCTAAGTGAATCGGTCATAACTGGACTTTGAAAAGTCACGTCTTACAAAGCGGTATCAAATACCGTCCAATGCCCACACAACAATACTTATACAAATAAAATAGTGCGTTAGAATGTAAATAGAAAGGATGCACATCTCCCACATGTATCGAGATGGCCGAAAGAACGGTATAGTTTTGCGCCTTCTGCAACGATTCAGCAAGTGCGGCGTCAGGGCGATGAAGTGGATGACAGTATCCCACACTACAGCTAGTCTGCAGCTAGTCTACAGCTCTCCCACACATTTTACCGACTATTGAAGAATTAGTTCAGTACAGTAAGATCTAGTGAACGAAAAAATAAGTCGATGAAGACACTGAACACTCAACACTGCATTTTATGAACAAACCTGCCGATGAGCTGTTTCGGTTGTAAGTTCATCGTGACGGACAAAGAGAACCCTCTGGTGGTTGTGAGCCAGATCAGTAGAGAAAGGTGAAGCAGGATGACCATGTAAACGAACAGTAGTATGAGAACAATGCGGCAAACTATTTCAAATCTATGGTAACCACAGGTAGCACCGACGCCAAATCCAAATAATTTCAGCAGCGAATTGATCAACTTTTCTTGAACGAACACTGACTTTCGGAACGTGGACAGCAACCAAACGGTTGGACTTCTCTCCAGTGCCGTCCCATTTGCTAGGAACGACGCCATGAAACACTGAAACGGGTTTCCCCATATTAGAATAGTTTGAAAACTCACAAACCTGTGAACAACTGAGAAACGCATCAACGTCTGATATTAATAGGAATAGGGTAACTGCTGCGAGAACGTCTCGCGCACTCCCAACCGGATAGAGAAACACGGAAAACGACGTGGATAGGAACATCACTGCACAATAAAGAAGACTGAGGACTGCTGTAGGAAATCTAAACCTCGATCCAAGAAAGTGATGTTTTTGTGTCGGCAACGAGTGCGCGAAGTTGTATATTCGGGAGAACGCCAAATCCAGTGACCAGACAAACACGATGATGGATAGCATATCTTCCCAACCTGGAACACAGACAATCTTCAGCGTATCTTCAAGTGAAATACTCATCAGCGGTACGGGAGGGTGTGCAACAATGAATCGAATGATGGCCAGATACCCCTACGTTGTCCAGCTGCAAATCACGACACCCGCTGGAAAAAAAGAAAACAGCAACCGCTCAGGTTGGGACGATTAAAAACTGTGCTGAAATCCGATGGTAGCATGAAGTCTGGGACACGGTCAGGCCGTCCAAGCCTAGGAAAGAAATGCTACGATTGTGTATGAACTACGGGCCTGGGGTTCGGCATCTCAGGTGTCTATCGCGAAGAGACTGCATCTTATCGGGATACAACGGTTTAGGTATCTCAGAATCCTACTGAACCAAGGTGGGAGAAGATGAACGGCAGGAGGCGGTAAGCAACTCACACCGTCGCCCGGGTATGTACTATCGCCAAACTAATAGGTCTTATGTGGTCCATTGGCATGAAATAAACAAAAGACATTGATAGGTCCTTAATATCAGCCGAATCACTCGAACAACATTACTGGCTTGGTTAGTCGTGGTAATGTGGGAGAATGCTTTGTCGCTGTTGAAGCGTTCCCACACGACCACATCAGCCTACAGAAAGACGATGGGGTACAGGTTGTTCAATTAAGCCTACCCCTCCGGGCTCTGAGACACAGAAGTACATGACCATATCAATTTCGGTAAATGTGAGCGGATCATTAATTAAATGAAGGGAAGGCGTACGCGAATCCGTATGATTACGAGCCTTTAGACAGACGACTGTACAAATTCTCGTATAAAAACCGGTGTTTGATTTTGACGGATCAGGCAAAAAATCATGAGTAACCAGATGGAAGAGGAATGAAAACGAAGACGACCTACGTGGGATGGAGCGCTTTTGAACGCCCATACCCACCAGAGTTCGTCCCACACAAATGAAGAATAAGCAAACGTATAAATCAACATTTGAAATTCAAAATTCCAACTGGAATGCAAAAAATAGACAATTGCACCAAGTGGACCAGGGCGGAATGAAACCGCGCTCAATTCTTTTTGTGAACAAAAGCATGATCTAAACATCGAAACGAAAAAAGTTTCAGGATGGGCCTCTCTTAAAGGGCGAAGAAATGCTAATCTGGTGGTTACAGTTGTTAAGGTTGTTAACTTGGTACTCGGTCAGTTGAGGGGAATACGCTAGTCACGCTATGCGGTTAATTCGGCTGACAGTAACCATGCACGCTCAGTGTCTCCGGCATGGATGCACGCCGTCAAACCGATGTGGACGTACATTCGTTATCACAGTGAGCTGAGATCGGCAAATCTACCAAATATACCATAATCGTCTTCCGGACCCTCCTCGAACTTCTCCGCCGTCAGATGTCGATTCTTACAGGAAGGAAGTGTCCATCTTTGCAGTGTCCGGAGTTTCGTCTTTGGTACGGCGCTACCAGATCCGCTCAAGCACTGGATATCGAAAGACAGAACAGTGGCACTGGTTAAATCTCGAAGGAATTTTCTCGCCGGTGGCCCGACGAATAATCAGACGTCAAGTGAAACTTAGCATGCGCGCCGACCACGAAGCCCGGTGGACACCGAAGGTTAAGCAAATGTAAGAGACCAAGAAAGCCCGGAACTCCCGTGCGACCGGACCCCGGAAATAGTTTGTGGGCAAAACCATCAAAGATTAAAGTGGTGCAACCATCTTCAATAAAGGGCACCTAGACCGTTGGGGCTGGTATTTTGCAGAACAATTCTTCTGGCCACCTGCTTCCATTCATTCGGATCCTGGAAGCTCAGAACCCCGGACGGTGAATTTGGAGTCCCCTATGACCAAGAAGGTTTACGACTGCATATGGTCTCTCAAGCGTCACCGATGAACCCTTACCCGCATTGTCCAAAGAAGGTGGTGAAGTTCTCATTCAGCCTTTACTTGATTTATTTGCGAAAAGAAGACTATCACAAACAACTGAGGAGAATTGATTATAGTGCCCATCTTCAAAAAGAGGGCTACAATGAGTTTTGTGAGAGGGATTCCGGCCTAATTGGAGTTGCGTTGACCAGAAATTCACACGCCGTCAAGTGCTAGGATCACGCCATTCGTGTAAACGATCCACAATTTTAGGATTCTCGGATTTCAAATGCGCATTCGACATGCTTGACCGGTCTGGTCTCCTTAACATGCCTGTTCAGCAAGGAATGTTCTAGACGACGGTCGGTGTATACTCTTTGTGTTCTCAGACTTCCGCACGTGTGACGGCACACATGGAGCTCTACAAAAGCTTCCGCATACAAAATGGCATCCGATAAGGATGTATACTCTCAATGCACGATAACATTTAATTTCGTGACCAACGAGGCGATAAGGTGAAGGTGTAAGGTCTTCAAAGTCCCGGTCTTCAAAAAGCAACCAACGAAAGTCTTATAAATCTGGAAGATGTTGACAACATTGTTCTTAGTTAGGAAGAGAAGGCGTTATTTTTTATGAATTGAACAAAGCCATCCCGGCCTTTAGCATGTCCTTGAAGCCCACGAAGTGAAAGGGCATACTTCTGGACATGCAACAATCGAACACGTCACTCGAAGTTGTGGACGGTTTCAAATATCTTGGAAGTTGTATTAGTTCCGACAGTAGTGTGATAGATGAGATCAATGTAGGAATCCCTAAGCTCGAAACCGTTTGTTATTTTGTTGTTTATTAATTTGTTTGTTTGTTAATTTGAGACACCTATGGCATCAAGGGGGTATATGCCCGAATCTTAAGGTACTTGTGCATCAGTCTGCTTTATTGCATGGTTGTGAGATTTAGACTCTTTGACTCTTGACAAGAAAGCACGAAATTCATACATAACGAGCCCAATTCAACAAAAGAAGTAATGGTAGGGAATTCGTGCGAAAATGTCCCATGGCTCAGTGGTTAGAGCGCGAGCGTACTGACCGGAAAGTCCGTGGTTCGAACCCTGCCTCTGCCTCTCGACTTCCCCTGTCTAGGTTTGGGTAACCTGGCAGTATCCCAGCCCTCGTGCTTCCTTTGGGTGGCATGACATCTAGGCACCGAAAGGGTGCTACAGCTGAACGATTATCCGTTTATTATTATTATCTGTAGAGAAAGCGAATAAAAATAAGGTGGCTACAACTATGGATAGCATTGCAACAAACACATCTGAGCACCGTATCGAGACGAGGCACCATCAGTGGAATCAACCCAGCGTCCTCTGCGAACTTCACCCAACATAAGCCCAGCGCACAGCGACAAGCTTAAGTCAGATATTCTGGTTAGTAAACGACAGTATGAGCGCCCCTACGATCGGTTTTGTGTCATGTCCTACAGGTTTACCAACTACACGTAAGCAGGATTGCGTCTTAGCCGGGAAGGCTCAAATTTCCCACAGTACTCAGTTTGGCAGTGGCCGCTTCCATTTCACGTTGACATGTCAAGCCCGTCCCCTACAATTCTTGAGCCAACAATCGACTGGAACAGAAAACAAAACTTGCTTCAGCAGACGGTGGTTGGGGATATGTAATAGCCCTCAACGACATCAATCTGCAGCTTTCACCAATCGGATTCGCTACCATTTGCCCGTCTACGCATCACTTCGTTGCGGACATACTGCAACCAGCCAATTCTTACTATGTTATAGGGACACCGACAACCGAACACTTAAACGCACCTAAAAATCGGAGGGACCAAGTCCCACAACCATACAGTAAGACTGTTCTCATAGTTGCCTTGTATACATGACCCGCGAATTTCAGCGGGTCAGCGAATTTCAGATCTGACGCCATAAATGACATTGTTCGCGCTTTGATCATCCGCGCATTAAATTCATCTGCTGTAACAAAATTGCAGTTGCCAACAAAGATGATCCGATCAAAAAGCAAGCCATTCATTCTGAAGTTTCAGATAAGCATACGCATAGGATTTATAAGGCTCAAAACATGTGACAAAATGGTATGCTCTCCAGTATTCTGGTTGTTATTTTGCGTGGACAAACAATTGTCAAGCAACTATGTCATCCGTATAATCCAAATCCATCAATCCCTCTCCACACATGATTTCTGTACTGAGATTCACGGTCCGCTGGAATGTACACCTCACGAAAAAAGCAAACAAACCGGAGTGAAGAGACGAAGTCCACTACTTATCAGAAAGTTTCTGGACAGTTCTCTGTACACCCCAACACGCCCGCAGGTATCGGAATAAAGGGCATGGAAAATGTTTGCAAACTTCAGGAATATTAAGGGAACTAATTTGCCGGAAGTCGAAGGCTCCTCAGTCGAGAAAAATGACGATCGGTGGCCCGCGGTGTACGTGGTGCTGCTAGAAAAAGTCGACGCAATGCAATTCATCTTAAGCCAGTTGGGAACCCTGCTTGGTGCTCTCAGGCCTTTGTCTCACGTGACGAAGACAGGCGTCGCAATATAAGGAAAGCCAGTGGCTGTTTCGCAAATGTGTGAGACTACTACCCATAAGGTTGGAAAAGTCGGTTCAGATACCTTTTTGAACACGGGTAGAACAACAATTGGCTGCAATTCTCTGCAACACCTTCTCGTTCCCATCACCTTCAACGCCACAACATCAATGTTCCACACAGACGTTTCATGCGGTAAAGCCGTGATTTAATTGAAATCCTTGCTGTGAAGGAATCGTTCAACTGTAGCACCCTTTCGGTGCCTAGCTGCCATGCCAGCCAAAGAAAGCACGAGGGCTGGGATACTGCCAGGTTGCCCAAGCCTAGATAGAGGAAGTCGAGAGGCAGAGGCCGGGTTCGAACCACGGACCTTCCGGTCAGTAAATTCGCGCTCTAACCACTTGAGCCCTCTCGCTGTGAAGGAAGGAATAAAAGTGGACGAGGATGAGAATTACTGCTAGCCTACATCGATCACTCCGAGGTTGCCACACCTCCAGACACTGGTTCGCTGTGGATAGAAACTGACGACAAGGCCAGCGATTAATAGCCATATTTTGGAACGCCTACAACCAGACACAGCGGGTATCATGCGGTCTCCATCCCGGAAGGCGAGTCGCACCGGCAGCACACGCGTGTTGCGTAATCTCTCATGACTCGTCGCTAGGTCAAAGGGTAACGGCCTCTTCACTTCCACCACTTTGCATTGAACACGGAAGAGAGCAAACTTTTCGGTAGATGGTGGCCTGATATGTGCAATACATGGCCTAACCAACACAGCTTCTGCTGCTGGAGACATTCTTCGATGGAATTCCGCGATACTCGCTTTCTCATTGCCTCGCTGCGGATTCCGACACTAGCCCACAGGAGCTATGGTCCTGAGTCAACGGTTGTCGGAGACCTGAAAATGTCTCATTCCGCTGCTCGAACAGGACACGACTTACAGCTACAGAACCAAATAGCCTGTACTGCAGACTAGCATACACGTATCTCATTTGATACAATACGTGTCTCAAATTAGCAAACGCAACGAGACGCTTAGAGATTCATGCATTAGCTCTCTCTGTCACACTTCCAAGACATGTGAAACGCTCCACAACTTCGAGTGCCTTACCTCGGACTGCAAGTGGCGTATTTAGTGTGACGGAGCAAGGCTTTACACTTTGTGGGCGCAAGGCGCATGCCATAAAAGCGGGTGAAGTTGGCCAGTCAATTCGAAAACACCTGTGAATTCTGCCCTTCGAATACGAGACTGTTTAATTATTACAAATTAATAGGGCTTATATTAGGTGCTACTCGAAGACCAGTGTTCGTCTCATTACCTGTCGCTATCTATGCACCACCATGACCAACGGACCCTAGTTCCGAATCAGTCAAAAGGTAATTACATGCCCTAGGTGCCCCTTGGCATCACTGTGGCAGTAGGTTACAAGTGTGCACACAAAAACGACTGGCATCCGAGTGGAATTCGCTGGGCAACAACGGAAAAACCACCGGACCACCTGCTCATCTCTAACAGGTGGTTGAAAGTTTGTGTCAAATGGGATGCGGCTTCGTGTGGACCTCAGAATCCAACTTGAACATGACTATCCGGAGACGAACCACTCGAAGCAAACAAAACCACACCGACTGGACGAATGTTTCGTGAACCGGCTCCGAACCAAGGAAGGTCATTCTGTCATTGGTCAGAATATAAGCCATTCAGAGACGAGAATTTTATCTCGTGCTTCTCGCAACACCTCCTGGGTTACAACTTCACCTTGTGAAAAATTCTGTGGTATCTCTATTGACACAGTTGTAATAATTCCTATTTGTCGCCATCCGTGACTGTCTCAAGCCGTCATCCCTTCTGATATGACGTGATGGCAGAACAGCTGGCCAAGGACATTGCCAGCGCGAGGACTCAATATAAGCCATTCAGAGACGAGAATTTTATCTCGTGCTTCTCGCAACACCTCCTGGGTTACAACTTCACCTTGTGAAAAATTCTGTGGTATCTCTATTGACACAGTTGTAACAATTCCTATTTGTCGCCATCCGTGACTGTCTCAAGCCGTCATCCCTTCTGATATGACGTGATGGCAGAACAGCTGGCCAAGGACAAACACGGTGGCTGCTCTACTGCTTACACTGAAAAACAAACGTCGCATAGAACTAGGCACCGGCGCCACCTACTGACTCCTTTTGCGCTCACAATATCAGCACACTCCATGTATCACAGCACCATCCAAGTGTCCCCTACAGCTACACATTATCGCACCGCACATTGCATAAACTGGCCGAAATGTGATAGGTCTATGCTTAGATTTGTTATAGTCCTTAAGATAAAGTTGTTAGGTAGGTGCGGAGCAAAAACAGCAGGGCTTCTGTTTCAGTTGTTCCTGTTTAGCAAGTGGTTCTGTGTGCATACACATATATGTGAGTGACTCACGAAACGATCCCACAAGGAAATGTGCGTCCCATGTTACACACCTAATCACATTCCATATCTCACCGTGGAAGAAAATGAGTGTCTCGTCTGCTCCGCTCTTTCTCTGCAACTCTGTGGTGCAATTTAAAGGTAACGAGTGGAAGTGCTGTCGAATTGCTTAAGCCCGGACAACAGGCCGAGAGGCCTTCGCTGGATCGATCCCACGGAACTCCAGCATCTGACCTAAGAAAAGTTTGAGTTATATTCCAACGGCTCATTTGTGGTAGCCGAAAGTTACCTAGTCCGCGCAAGCAGTCGTTCTGAAGGCTACTCTGTCGAATTTCAGGTCCCCTGTGGGCTATCTGCCTACAGCTCACAGCAACAAAGGTACCGTCGGTGACCCATTCACGTGCGACCATGCACATTTATTTTAATAAAGCTTCATAACACAGAAGACAAGCAGGAAATATAAGGAGAACCTGTGGTTCGCCTGGCAAAAACACCCGAATCAACTACACTTCCAGCACTCATTCAGAAAATCCAGATGACAAATGGTAGCAAGGACACCGCTGACATCGGCTAGCCACCAGAAAATTCACTTTTTTCCAGCCAGAAGTGCTGAGGGTAGCGAGAATCTAATCCTCAGAAGAAAGTGCCACCTAACTTGGAATAGCTCTTCTTAATACCTCCCATTCCCAGATTCCTTGTCCTCTTCTGGAATCCTACACTCTGAATTGGGTACGGAAATCGGCAGTTGATAACCCAATAGGGCCTAATACATGCGCTAGTCAACTTTAGCTGCGGTGGCGGATTTACTCTTCGAGCCAAAACCGAGACTCGTCATGCGATAAACTCGTTACCGATCCACCGTTGTAACCAGTTCCAGGTGTGTTTCTGAGACACTTGTCAGAACACCTGTCAGACTTGAAGAGGTCTCATATCCTTCGAGTTATCAAGTTGAGCAGCCACACAACAATACAGACGACACCGCAGCCTGATACCAACATCCCTTGAGACCCAGCGACATGCCTTTTAGATGCCACAAGTTGTGTGAATGTCTAGACAACTTTGGCCTTCAAGATTCACTCGCTGACGCATTTTGCCGCAGCCGAAGCGAAGTAAGGGATATGTAGTGTCCCATAAATTCCAGCGTCATGCTTTAAATCGTTAGACATTTTCAAGCAGCGCACTCCTCACAGAATGAAATCATTTCGTTGGCTCGAGGCACATTCAGGAAATCTGGATAACGCCATTTTTCCAGTGTTGTCTGCTGCTAAGGGCATTAGTATCCCCCAGCACCCTGCACATGTTAAATTATTGCCGCCCTGCCTTGGATACACAATGCATTCTCCTGTAAAACCTTTGCGAGTGGAACAAAACTTTTTACGCTGAAATGTTGATTTTGTTGCATATGTGCTCAAACCAAAAATCACCTCATCTGCCGTCATTTTTACGATTTGTTTTAACGGCGCAGAAAGCGGCGGCGAGTGAGGGATGATAGGTGGCATCCGAAAATGGTCTAGAGTTGGGACGAAAGTGGATGGTAAAAGTACACAAGGGTCTGAGCTGGCCGCCGGTATTTACAGGTGCGAGTTTTCACCAAGCTTGCGGTACGTGTGGTTTGACGTACTTGTCATGTAATTATGGACAGGCTGGAGCAAAGTCCACTTATCTTGTGAAGAACAAAGAACAGATTCTGGAATGTGCGCAACGTATCGTTTGCATTCGAGTGCGGTCAGCTTTAACTTTTACGGTACGGAGCTTTTGGGTGGAGGAAAGACGAGCTTGGGATGTTAGCAGACGCGTGGCATCGTTTTCATCCTGGAACTGCAGTTTTGTTGGGCAGCACATGGATGGTTTAATTTTCGGAGCCGTCGAGCTGTGCACGTGCTGTCAAGCATGCCACATACAGTCAGGAGGGTAGTTTTGGTATGTTCAAGTGAAATTCGATCAGGCGCGTTGAATACTAGGATCTGATGACGGCGTTCAATGCGTCGACAGCTCTCAACGGTAATCGTGTCAGTAAAAATTGACGCTTTTTCCAGGGTGGCTGGATCGCATGTTGCGTCAGGGTTTAGAAGCCATGCTATAGGCTGTATGCTTCGGAAGAAGGACATTTCATATTCCGTCTTGTGCAGACGTGCTCTAAGATTTTCCAGGTCTTCCAGGACCTGAGATCCTACTGGCAACGGGGAGAGAAGAGTGTTGCCGGTTTCAGGAGGCAAAGATATGTCAGTTAGTACTACTGAACAATCTGCGGTTGCTTGGAGTGCCATATTTGCCACCCTCCAAAAGTGAGGGGTTGAGAGCTGGGTCTTCTGGCTGGGAGGCGCTTCCTTGAACATACTGGGGAGATAGATGATTAGGATTGGGGTCTATCAGCCGCTTTGAGGAGGAAGACGGGAGCAGCGTCATAATGAGGTACTTCGGAGCAGGTTGAACGAATAGTTGATTGAAGGGAATACGGATGAGAGAGCTCTACAGTAGTAGGGATATTCTAAATAGTATTGTAAGAGTCTCAGTCAAACCTGGGCACTTACCCGAGCAGGTAGTTTAGATAGGACTCTGGAAGCGTGGGACAGTGGCAGCCGGTCGACAGGGACGATTATGCCGATGAGGACTAAACGAGCTCGACGAACTGGAAACTGACACTGATAAGACTAGGCCTAATGAAGGGGGAGAGCCAATGGCCTTTGTGATCGCGGCTAGTTGGGGAACTGCTGTAAATAAATAGTTATCTGGTGTAAAAAAAAAGTAGTAAAAACCTATGGATGGGCTAGAACCCAAAAAAAATCTGCAACACCTGATCTTGAAATTTTGGTTTCGCGGGAATTTCGTAGTCCACGGATTTTTATCTAGACTTTATTAATATACGAAGCGGCGTAGGGGATCCGTATCGCGCCGGAGATAGCAACTTGTTCAAAATGCGCCCCATGGTATGTTGGCGAAGTTGACAGATCTGTAGCTGCCAGGTAGAAATCCGTCACAAAATTTGTGAACTGTTGTGACAATCACAAAAGGAATGTCGCCTTCTTCGAGCGACCGACGAGACAACGGGTAGTGTCGGCCGGAATTCCACACCGATACCGATTTGCAGATCACACTTAAGCGCTGCTGCGGCCAAGAAGCCTACCCCGCACGAGATTGGCCAGACAAGCAGGCCGCTTGCCCGTCTAGCATAGCGAGCACTGATTGGCAGAAATACCGGACGTTACAGCCAAACATGATCCAGTATCTGGCGCATTCCGGTTGTCAAGATGTCACGCGTCATGCGGCGTTATCCCCACCCTAAATGGCTTAAATCTCAATGGTGGTGTCATCATCATCATCAGCTGTAAGAAACCGTGTACTTGTCGTACAGTGGTTGTAGCTGCCACAAGTTTCGTCCGCCGATGATTTGAGGAGGTGAGGTAGGTAGCTGCGCATTGGAGGCGCGAGCTGCGTAAATACACCACTGTCAATGGACTGTTAAGTGGGGGTTGGGAAGGGGGCTATGCATTGAAGGCAATAGCTTGGATACACGAACGCCATTGAGGGCGCGGCTGGGCCATGTTTGACAATGTCTCTAACCATTGATGTGGCCCGTCTCGGGGTTGCCATCCAGGAAGACGGCAGTGACCAGCGCAGCTGAGTTTGCCGCTAATGGCCTTGATACTTCGCTGCCAAGTCATTGTTTGACCGTCTCTGGCTCGTTTCCACCCTTCACGTGGTTGTGCGAAAAGAACCCTTCGAGGAAGTCGGTCGACTGGCATGCGCAGCACGTGGCCAAGCCAGCGCAACCTCGTGTTAGGCCGATGGGGAACCTACATGGATTTGGGTCCAGCCTAGGGTCTAGTTCTTCCGGTTCGGTTCACGTGAAGAGCCCTCTTGAAATAGTACTATGATAGTTGTGTGAACCTTGGTCGGGTTGGGATTCCCACCCCCTGATTCGCTAATGATTCTACGTGTATTGAGACCCGCACACAGTCACGTGTCAACTCCACCGATACCCAACAGATATTTTGCTTGACGTGGCTGATTGGTTCTCCTTCCGCCTTAAATCTCGACCAACCTCGTAACCTAGTCACTTGGCCTGATGAAGCTTCTGTGTCAAGAGCGAAACGTTGCCCAGCAATAAATCTACCGACTGTTACCAAACTTTTCAGAAAACTGAACATGCCTTCGCCTCCAAGGCTTGGTTGTATGTTCCACTTTACCGTTTTCCAGTTATCGAAACTGTAGCAGCTGGAAACAATGTGCCTGTGGCACACGGTTTAAAGCTGATAAATTGAATTGAATTGATGCAAAATGTCCACTAGATCCGACGTGCTGAGGTTTCACTCAGGTCTTGGGAGCAGTAAGGTCACCTATCAATAAAAGATGCTTAAATATTAGCTGGGGGAGAGGGTTTGTGTGAGGAACAAGTCGTTGGACTCAAGGATCAGTGGTAAACGACACCTAGAAGTAAGTCCCATGCAGTAATATTTGAATCCACAGTGGATCGCAAAAGAGTGCAGGAGTGTTGTCAGAGAGGACAGTTGGAGTGGACATGGTCATGACCAAGTTTGAAGTGGCCCCACTTGCCACATCTTTCCTATTCAGCCCGGAAAATGGAGTAGTGGCCTGCCGGGATGTCGCCGTTAGAGAGAGGTCGTTCAACGCAAGCCGACTTGAATATCAAGAAGCTTATTGAAAAGACAGACAGTTCTTTGACATGTATTTCAACACTATTTCTGCTGCATCCGAAGGCTTGGAGCACAGAGGTGCTGAGCCATCAAAGAGGGTAGTAGAGTAAGTAAGTCTACGCTACTTTGGTCCCGGGGCTTGGAAAGAGCCCTCCAGCGCCTCCTTCCTAGAAGATTCCAACGGTTCCTGTTCCCCTGTGGTGTGTTCTTCGCCCCTCGTAGTCTGGACTGCGCCTGAGTTTTGTTTCTCGGGTGCGCAATTTCCCTCTCGCGGATGGAAGTCTCAATGGTTGCTGCTGGTAGCTCGTGGAATGCCAAGTTTTGGACTTTTAGTTTCGCTTTTCGAAGGTTTATTGTAGAGACGCGTTCATTCGTTTACTTGGGCTTCCGAGTGCAATTTGGCCGTCAAGCTATTTCTGTGAGACTGACGGACCGTTTGGTCGTCGTATCGAGCACCCAGGGAGCATTGCTTTTGGTGGAAGTCCCAAGAGGCTCGTTTTGGTAAATGACTGCGCCCTAAACTCGCTGGACATCTCCCGAGATTTGGTGAGGTTCGGAAGGTTTACCTGACCGCGGTCACTTCTGCTTTGTGTTCGCCCTGACTTCTGTGTCGTCCGTGGTCAGCCTGGCCAACTCCATTTGTGTAGCATTTTCAGGTACACTGTCGTGGGATTCATGGCTCGGACCTCGGGATCACGAGTGACGACTGCATCCTCAATCGGGCCGATCGCTTTTGACGGAGTAGAGTTTACCCACCCGCGGTTGTGGGACTTTCGTAGCGGTCTCTACTGTCGATGCCAACATTTGTGGCTGATTGGTCAGTGAATTTCTCTGCGTGTTTCTGCACAGTTGACTTAAGCTATCTTGAGTGGAAGCCGCAATCTGCAGTCGCTGTCGGTTCGATCAGTATGCTTTTGAGAGCACAAAAATGTGCAACTACTGTAGAGTTGAGGCTAGATTTGTTTCGCGCTTCTCTATAACCGAAGTAATCCATTTTTCGGGTCTCTAGAAGGCCATCCTGTGATATATGTTTGATCTTCGTAAACGCCCTTTGAGTACTTAGAAAGCGTCTCAGGGTTCCTCGTACGACACTTGGAGAAGAAACAGTGACGAGAAACCCGAACGTTCGTTTTTTCTCCTTTCCCTTCAACCATTCTGCATCCAGCGAATCATATTAAGGTCTTGTAAGACTAGCAACAAGCAGCGATGTCACGAATTTTGTTGGCGTAGCCGTTTTGAAAAACCCCAGATCACCACTCTGGACTCCATGTGCTTTTTCACTAGTGACACCGTAGCCTTCCTGACTCCAGCATCAGAGAGCTGGATTACCTAGTTGACGGCCAACGGATTTGGGATTAAAGGTGGTTGGTGCTCGTTCACAAAGGAGACTTCATTGTGGGTTTTCATCCAGGTCGCTATGTCCCTTGTGTTCGCATCCTCAAAAGCTGTTGAAAGAAATACTGGTTTGTTCTCGATTGTTCGAATCAAAGGAGTACATCTGCGGTGGTTGTCCCGACTCAGAAGTGGGGATTTGGTTTATTTACAGGTGTCTTCTTGTCTACACACTGCACAGTACCTTTGAGGCAGAGGTATCTGATGCAGATAAAGAGGTCACGAGAATTGGGCAGTTGGTCTATCTGGACATCCTTCCAACTCACGCACTGGAAATGCCATTAAGACAGGCAAGCGCGACATTGCACTCCACTTTTTAACTTCGAAATATACCCGATAGTTTTAGCGTACCTGGTTACACACCGACAAAGGAGTGCAAAATGACAGAAAGTATCTCATATGGATTATATTTGTGCATAAGGGAGCTGAGGTGGCCCAGGGGTTAAGGCGTGGTCTTACTGACTGGAAGGCCCATGGTTTGGACCTACCTCCGGCATCTTGAATGCCTCTATCTTGGCAACCTGGCAGTACCTCAGCCCGCGTGCTTCCTTCCGGTGGAATGGCAGCCGGGCACCGAAAGGGCTGTTACATCCGAATTATTATTTAATGTTATTATTGTCAATATTATTAATGTGTTAACACTCGATCCAAATGACACGCAGTGACTCAGAAATGAAGTGTAATGAAGATCCCTGAAGGAAGCATTGCTCAGCTTGACTAAATATTTTTACATGGTATTTCTTCAGTCGCTCGGCGAAGTCAATCTTACTTCTGCGTGGAAGGACGCGATAGTCACGCCCGCTTATCGCCAGGCAGCTACAAACCTATCAGCCTCACTAGCATAACGTGCGAGGTGATGTTCTGTTCTGTTCATTTTATCATTTCCGTTTTACCCGACCTGAAGCTGCCATCTTGACCTGGTGGTCGGGCTTGAGTGCTGCAATAATCCCGCGGGCTACACTATCGGGAACTTCGTCCCACAAGGTGCAACCATGTGAGGAAGACCAAAAGGAGCAGTCAGACCAACAGCAACCAGACCCCGTACTACGAGTAATCGTGCTACGAGGCTGTCTGGGGGTAAAGTCGTACTGCCCTCTGTGATAGGGGTGTGAAGGAAGTTAGGTGAGGTGGCTCAGTGGTTAGAGCACGAATTTACTGACCGGAAGGTCCGTGGTTCAAACCCGACCTCTGTATCTCGACTTCCTGTTTGAACTTTGGCAACCTGGCAGTATCCCAGCTCTCGTGCTTCCTTCGGGTCGCATGGCATCTAGGCATCGAAAGGGTGCCACAGCTGAGCGATTTTTTAAGGTGTGTACCCCAGGCAACCAGCATGTCTATATTCGCGGAAGTAGCGATGCTGCCTCCCCCCGAAGAAGGACGGGTTGACCCTAAACTCTGCACACTCGATCGCCTAACGGTTGACCTCGACCGTTAGCGCCTTATTCATACGGTCGAAATACTTTTAAAACCAAAGAGTTTGATGTTCCCCAAAGGGCACTTGCTGTATGCAGCCGCATCAGGAGTGAGACAGTAATGCCTTACTCCCTGCGCCCTTGGGTTAGGCCAAACCCCTGCAGCCGAGCAGGTCAGACCATTGAGTCATTAGCTCCTAGAGGACTCCTCAAAGAAAACCCTGTCCACTGCCTCGCGGTTCAGACTTTTGAGTCCACAAGGTGGGATACCTCAACCAAACCCCCTTCCTTGGCTGGGTAACGGGGTATTATCACTTGCCCGCACAGTTCTTTGTCCATCGATGTCTCTACTCAACCGCTTTCCACCACACAGGCAAACAGTACTGGGACATTCAGTTGTCAGTTATCTGACCGATAGGCCTTGTGCAGCCGCTGCCTATTAACTAGAAATCAAACAACCCCTTGATAAATCCATGAGATCGTTTCTACATAGGAGCTTTCAGCGTCCGTATTCTATGTCAAATTAGCAAGCAGTCAATGCTCCTTGAGATTTTATATTCCCTTAAATTTGATGTGTGTTGTGTCTCCGAAACACCCACACAAGATTTAAGCGTGGTTATGCATTTAAAAACGCGAAGGAAGAATTCAGCTCGTTAACATTTCTCTCTCCATGTGTCCGATGATCCAGAAGCAATGACTCCTGGGATATATGGTGTAGGAGTTTTACTCACCCGCAGAGGTGAACGCGCTTTGCTGCATTGGATCCCACCGTGCAGTCGTCCGCGCCGTCCGATTATCCAGCTCAGCCAAGCTGAGTGCCCCCGACATGAAAAAACAGTGCCTGTTTGTAGTATAGGCATATGTCCCAAAAGACTGACGTTGAGAGGGATACTTTCCATGGAATTTTACCCGGGCTCATTAGTCAAGCACGAAGCACTGACACACTGGTCCCTCCGGGTGATATAAGTGTCCGAGTCGTTCTTCTGATCTCTTTGGAATGACATCTGGGTGGTCGATTCGGAATTGATGCTCGTTGATCTGAGCTAGCTCACCAACCTTTTACAATAAACTAGCACTGTGCTGGTAGTTAGTACATAGATGAAGCATGGCAAAATGTGAAAGGAGCTATGCTAGCGGTCTTCAGTGCTGTCTCTCCAAATTATCGGATACAATCGAATGACCACTAGATGTCGCCGAAATCGTTAGTCCTGATTGATGCCAAGAAGTCCGTGCTAGCAGGCAATGAGTACGACGGCGCTCGGAAGTCCTTCAAATGCCAAGTAGTTAAGAGCCTAAGAAAAGACTGAGAACTCTGATGGATATCAAAAGCTCCGGAGATCGGGAAGGCTTTTGATACCTGAAACAGCCGTGCCCTATATCAACTGATACGGTCGACTAGCCCTAGGAAGGAAGCGGTCAGTGAAACCATAGGTGAAAAATAAAGCTCATTAATTTACTCGCAAAAACACCGACTAAAAAGATGGGCCGAACACTTCGAAGCACAGTTTAACAAGTCTCCTGCAACCCAGCTTGTGGAGATAGCGCATATGGGCGATTGGAATGTAAACCTTAATCGCTGGTCTGAAGAAGAAATAAAGTGCGAAACGTACTGAAACGTAAGAAAGCACCAGGACTGGACGATCTGTATCCAGCCCTCTTCAAAGAAGGCAGGGAATCCCTGGTGACCCATCTAACAAAGCTTATTGGTGCTACTTGAAACGAATAAAGTGTGCCTGCAGAATGGAGCATGTCGACACTTATTCCCATCTTCAAAAAGGTACGCGGACGCTTTGCGAAAACCATCATGGCACCAAAAGTGCTGTCTGGCCTTATCCTTTGAAGGTTGACTGAACACGGGGAGAGACAGATTGGTGATAACCAAGCTGAATTTCGTCCTACAAGAAAATACATCGAACACATTTTCACCCTCTGCCAGATTCGGGAACAGCAGCACTGTTTCCAGCAACCACCAGTGGTGTTCTTCCTTGACTTGAAAACTACATTTGACTCTGTGGACCGTCAGGCACTATGGCGGTGTCTATGGAGCAAAGGTGCACCCCCATAAATCCTTGACCCTCCGTAAGGCGCTGTGCGCCAACTCTTGCAAACGTTTGCAGGCCTCTTGGAAGCTCTGGCCTGAGTTCACCACATCAAGTGGTGGCAGGCAGGGCTGTTTTCTTTCACCTTTTCTCTTCAACTTCGTCATTGATGAGACTATGAAAGACTCACTATCAGCCTGTAATGTCTGTAGGGTCGAAGTGTTCCCGGTGCGTTTGCTCATAGATATTGAGTACACAGACGACCTAGGTCTTTGACATGGCGCCGTCTTAATGCCAACAGTGTCAAATAATCGAAATGATTCTGGTTTGGCATGCGCTTCACACCTCCAAAGTGGAAAGTGCTACTGCAAGACTGGATTGGGTCGAACCCTAGCCTCATGCTTGCGGATAAGCCGACTGATGTAGTAGACAAACTTGTCTACCTGGGCCGTTGTATCGGTCCCTGCGGTCCCGTAATAGTTGATATTTCCATCCGGATTTGGAAGGCCAGAACAGCTTTTGCTAACCTGTATCACCTGTGGCGTAGGCGTGACTTCAGCTTATCGATCACAGGTCGAGTTTGGAATGCTGTGGTGCGCTCCATTTTGTTGTACAAATTAGAAGGCTGGCCGCTACACGCCGACGACGTCAAAAGCCTTTCAGTGTTTAACCATTGATGTCTTCGGAGCATTACCAGAGACCGGGTCAGCAATGCCGAAGTACGTCTAATGGTTTTCGGAATAAATAACTCGCCCACGATAGATGAAATTATCACGTACCATGGGTTGCGCTGGCCTGGCCACGTGGTCCTTATGCCAGTTGAACGACTTCCTCGAACGTTTCATTTCGCACAACCGTGCGAAGGGTGGAAACGAGCCGGTGGTGGTCAAACAATGATTTAGCAGTGAAGTATGAAAGCCATTACCAACAAACTCATCCGCGTTGGTCATTGCCGTCTCCCTCTACGGGACCCCTAGACGGGACACTTCAGTGGTTACAAACATTGTCTGCCATGGCCTAGCCACGCCATAAACGAGGTATGTGCATTCAAGCTGCCCATGATGAATAGTTTACTGGCTGGAAGACTCCAGAGACGAACAAGTTCATTCCCCATTGTTGCGAATGGATGTTGAACACTGATGTTATGCTGGCAATGGTGGTGATGATAGCATAAGGAAAAGTCGGTCTTGTTATCCGAGATTTAAATGTTTTTAACATCAGTTAGGCTTATCTCCACGTTCCAGGGACAGAGAATAATTTCGAATTCAGAATTTTGAAGACATTGATATGGCGTATGATAATACAGCACGTTGGATATCGTACAAGAGTAAATATTGATCAAGCCCGTGACATTTTTGGTCTTTTATAGGTGTACATGGGAACACAACATGTATCCCCCCAGAGAAGTGGCCTGAAGAATCAAAAGCAGAGGAAAACTTACATTGGTGGTCTTTGTAGAGGAATTCTCTGAGTTGGGCCTAGTTGAAGAATTTTTAAATCGTCTCCATACGGATGCGAACTGGTCCAAAGTAGTATGTACAAAATGGACCGATTGTAGCTGACATAGGGTTAAACAAACCCACTCAGGGGGGGGGGATGAAATGTTTCAGAATACTCTTTAAGGTACTCTGAATGTCGTTCTAGGAAGCGGGCACATCTTCCGGAGCGCGTTACCTGGGGTGCTGGATCGGTGGCAGATACAAGAGGGATACTTGGGGGTCGTCGAACAGCAGAGACGACCCCGTTGACGGGGTATTCATTGGTCTGCCACCAATTTCGGGGCGGTTGGTGGCTCTTAGTGGGTCTCTACTTCCTGTTCTTTCAGGCCCACATCTTGTTTATAGGCTTGCACATAGTAACACACGTGGCTCCGTGCAAACTGGTTGCTTTATCACGGCCATACGCTATCGACTAGTGATCCAGTCGGACAAATGCTATGGGTCGCTAATCTGTCTGTCAACAACAAGTAGTCCATTGGTTAGTTGTCCTCATGATTTGCAAAAGGAACGGCTCGTGTGTAACGGGGCTTGGTTTTTTCAGGAGTCACTGACACTGTTATTAATTCAGGGGAGGGTATTAATAGGTCAGGAGACCGGTACAGACCTATTGGCTGGTTTAAGGAAGATGGCTTGACAATGCATATCCACAAGGAAGCCTGCCTAGTCTAGATATATTTAAACTATCGGTTGAACAAATTTTCTTATATTCCAGATCACCTATCCATCTGATTTGGACGTTTTTCTCTCCACAATTTCATCATGTCATCTGCTCAGGTTCCGGAAAGCCTGAAATCTGTGGTTAAGTTTTTGAAGTGCGCAGAGCAACACGACACCAGAGATGTTGTTGTTGCCTATTTCTGCCGCTTGTGCGCTTTTCAAAAAGGGTATGCATTGGATGCGTCCTCACCCAATTCGAAAGCCTTCCTCACCAAACTCATGTGCAAGCTGGAAGAAATGAAGGCCAGTAATGCAGCGAACGAGGCGTTCAGCAGTGAGACGGTCGGATTGGCACATTTGGAAGAACATGCGCTCAAATTGTTCCAGTTTGCTTACAACAGAGATATGAACGCGGACTTCACAAAGTATGTTCTTGTCTGGCATGTCGTCTTCTAGGATTCTCCACAGAGCCACTGTACAGTCTTTCCTCACAGCTGGCGTGCTTCTGGACGTTGCCACAACACTTGGACAACCGACGGACGAGGTATTTCTTTCATTTAACCGGGGGTCTTGTTTACCATGAGACTGATGTTTTTTTAGTTGGAGAAGATGAGAAAGTATGCTAAATGGAAAACGCTTTACATTACCAACTGTCAAAAGAACGGAGAGGTACCCATTCCGGGCCCCGCCGCTGCGAGTCAAGATCCAGAATTAGACATTGACTTCGGTAAGTTTGCATAGTTACCGTTTATTTAGAGCAGTATCTTCGGTCCCGTATGATTCGGAATTATGAAACTTATGTGTGGTGTGCCTCTGAAGTGTGGAATGCTATTGAGCCCGTCTTGAGTCGACGGACAATTGGCAACTGCGTTGGTACGGTGACGAACGTATTCGTTATGGCTTTTGATAGGCCATTTAAAGTCGCTTACACTCACCTGTGTGAAAGAGCTGTCTGTGGTAATTCGCACCAGCTTAGTGTTTGTCATACTTGCCGCTCCGGAATTCTACAGAAAGTTTGTGATTAGAGTTTCCAGAATTTGGCATATATGATCTGTACGAACAGTGCGACACCCCCGTGCATCCGCGGGCCAGGTTGTTATCGGTCGTTCAGTATATATGCATAAAGGGCGAGATGGCTGAAGTGGTTAGAGTGCGAATTTACTGACCGGAAGGTCCGTGGTTCGGACCCCACTCCTGCCTCTCGACTTCCCTTGTCTAAGCTTGGGCGACCTGGCAGTAAAGCATCGGTGTTCAACACTGATGTCATGCTGTCGATGATGATGAGAAGAGTGTCCGGTCGTTCAGTTGTAGCACCCTTTCGGTGCCCAGCTGCCACGCCACTCATCTCTACTGATGTACAGATGGAATAGCATGTGTTGTGTCAATTTCCATAGGGATCCATAGGGTGAATCGTTCAGCTGTAGCACCCTTTCGGTGCCTAGCTGCCATGCCACCCGAAGGAAGCGCGAGGGCTGGGATACTGCCAGGTTGCCCAAGCCTAGACAGGGGAAGTCGAGAGGCAGAGGCAGGGTTCGAACCACGGACCTTCCGGTCAGTACGCTCGCGCTCTAACCGCTGAGCTATCTCGCCGCATTCACAGCATTCACCCCCATAGGGTGAATGCTGTGTTCCACTGCATCTCACTGTGTTCCGACCTTCAAGATAAATGTAACGCAACCTTAGTGTATGAGCGTGGGCTGCTGATCGTTCCCTACTCTTTCAATTGTGTACATTCTTATGCCGAATCTTTTTATGAATACTGTTCTGCTCTCTCAATAAGGAACACTCACAGAGATAGACGAACTACTCACAAGTATGGAGTATCCCTTCTTTTAAATACTAGATATTAATCAGTCTATGTGTTCCAGGCATGGCTCACTCGGTTTGAGACGAATTTGAGATTCTATGAAGTTACGAATTATTGCAGATTTTTTTCGTGTTTTTTTAAATAAACGATTGTTATGCAGATTATATTGTCCCGTTGCGTATGTCTTAATGTACATAGAATATTAACGTCTACCTTTCGCCTGTATGCTTGCGTAACAAGTCGCTACCCGCCAGAAATAATCCTTTCCAGACGCAGCTGGTATTCTCGGTGCTTCATAGCACACATCAAAAATTTCTCGTAACCCTGGTATCGAAGTGACTCTGCTTACAGTGACCCCGGTAAACCCGCGAGCTATTCCCTCGAATCGTCACTGTTCCCATTGATTCGAAAGTGGATAGCCCAGATGGGCGATCCAGTTTTCCAGTGCTTCATCCAACGTCGCCTTGAGAGCGTTTTACTGTGAGCAGTTGTCTCACTACCCTCCGGTAGGCCTCAGCCTAGTAAACCACTCAAGAGTTACCTCTTGTTTGGGATTCACCCAGTGGTGAAGATACGCTGAGACAACGATTCATCCGATATCCGAGGTGGATGGTGCAGCCTGTCCACTATTCTGCTGGGCAATCAAAAATGACAGTACATCCGATATTCGAAGTCTTGTATTATGTAGAATTTTAGGAGACTATTTTCCTCCTTTGTTTCTTCAGATTTTAAACTTCCTGGAGGGCTACCGACCGCAAAGACACCCCAAGCCCCACCAGTTGCACATCAGCCGAAGCCAGTTGTCGATCCAGTTGCCCCTGCTCCTTCCAATCCGGACACGCGCTCTTCTGTTGATAATACCAATCAGATCGATTCCGAGGTTTACGTAGCTGTGGAGAAACAGATTCGCTTCGCATTGAGTGCACTTCAGTACCAGGACAAGAAATCCGTTGTGGACAACTTGAACAAAGCCTTACAACTCCTTTCCAGCTAATCCAAGAAATGACGGTGTGATGTTGGATGGAAGGTCTACTTCTATTACCTACCCCACACCTTACAGTCCCCCATTCCTATGGAATACGTTGAAGTTTTCGCGGAATATCTTACTTGATAACCTTTGGTTACGTTTTAGGTTGTCCTCCGCTGTGCCTCATAAGTCGTTTTCTACGTATATGACTATAATTCATCCGTGTCTGTGATAGCGGACAGCGTTGCAGTTTTTTTGTTATTATCCTGTTTCCACATTATTACACATATTTCCATTCCCCACTTTACCGAGCGGCTGATCTCCGTAATGGTACCTTGATTGCGAGTTTTTCGGCTTGTCTGAGGTTGTGAAAGTATTCGCGTTATCCTTGCGTTCACTGGTTGATTACTACTGATAATCGATTTTATCGGATGTCATGCAAGTGAGGAACCTGATCGAGCAGTTATACTAATTGAAGAAGGAGATTTCTAGAGTAAAACGGTATATTTAGCTCTTGTGTTTTTTGTTCATCCCGTCCACTTAACTGTTCAGTCAAGCTGTTACGCATTGCATAAGTTGAGGTCAAGGCTCTAGAACGTTATTACGGGGTCTCCTTATAATCTCTTATCGGACACGGAATATACGTTTAGGGCAGCGAGCTGTTCACCGTAGGTCATGTAGTCCTCGACCAAGTTTTTTTCCTCTCCTTTGTGCTTACTCCAGAGTTGTCTAATCGCTTTTAAGTCAAGGTCTGAACGGCCTAGTCCATGTGTAATCCGATTTATGCAGATCGTAATGAGGTGCCATGGTCTCAAAGAACCCTAATGCGCAGCGGAGGAGTCACGTTATGCGTGTTGGTAGCGATAGTAACATTAAGACCTTGAGATGCGTTGTCCCGATCCAGTTAAATGATGCTTCGCAGGTCCCTCCGTGGCAGTAGTTCACAAATGGTGGTGGCCAAGGAAGTAACTCCGAGGTTTTGGAATGTGAGGCGGAGAATGTGATATTTTTCAGCTTTGCAGGGCAAGTGGTTATCTACAGACTATTGGTAGGCCACCTGAAGTACGAGTTGACCCTGAATCGGCCGGATTTCGACGTCATCCAAGTGTTTGCTTCATCTGTTTCCAACGCGCTGGGGAAGATCTCTTGTATCTGAATGTGTGTTGTTCCCAAGATGATATTTCGTGTCGCCCTATATGTGTTCGTAAATGATCCTCCAGCACTTTGCAGAGTACTGGTAAGAGTGCGATTGCCCGACTATTTGCTGAATCGGACCGTCTACTCCCCTCATAGAATGGTGGGATAAGCTCGTGCTTGCATTGTGTAGGGTCAGTTGAGAGGTTTTGGGGGAACTGAGATAGCGGCGTGGTTGTGTCTTCGACAAAGGAAGACAAGGCTCTGGGTTGTATGTTTTGCGTACACGTGGCGATGCTTCATTGGGGGTCTTAAATTTGTTTCCCGTCACCGGGATGAAAGACTATATGGCTGAGATAAGTGAACGTGTTTGGAATGGGGCGCTGAGGCGGACATGGAGGTATGTTGGTTCAGCGGAGCGTCCGCTCCTCTTTAAAGGAGCTCGTTACACGGTCCTTCGACCTTCCTCGGTCGCTTGACATGTTTGTACGGAAATTTCGGGTTTGTCGTGAACTGTGTAGCAGCAAGTTATGAACGCTTCTTGCCTTCGCGGATAGGTGAGGGATAGTCATTCCTCAAGGTAGTGCAATCGCTCCAGCTTGCTTCCACGGACGATCCTTTTTATGGTCCCCACGCACAACCACATTTTGCGGTCCACCTTCCGTTCCACTGGCCAGTGTGGTTATGGCAGACGTCCATGTCTCACAGCACATCGTCAGAGCTGTTAGAAGATGGGCGAAGTTCATCCACTCGTCATTGGGTAGCAGGGCTTGCCTGAAGTTCCGTTTGTCAGCTTGTAACAGCCTGTTAGTGTTCTAGTTTTAACGCAATTGAATTGATTAGCAGGTGTCTTACCAGAATGGTGGTGGATACGATAGTTAAGTGCACCTTGATAAAAATAATGCGAAAAGTGGAATAAGCCAAAAAGTGACTTATCGTTTGAGGACAACTGTTGAAAGTTCTTGAATGAAGTTCCGGACGCGGGACGTGTCTTCCCTGCACTGTAGCTGCTACATGTGTTCCCTAGTTGACCATGCAGACTTTTGGAACTCGGTTGAATTCTTGTCCTGTGCGCGCTTGTGTGTGGTGGGCCGAGTTGCATTCCTATTTATTGTGTGCAATGTGAAGAGAGGGGTGTCTATTCGTGTTTGCTAATTGCCCCAACATGAATACAACTTGACCTGATGTGGTTGGAGTCAGTAAGCCTGGCGCATGACGCAGGTGGTAGCCGCGTAAACAGAAATGAGTGGGTAATTGTAGTGTACATGTTTTCGGCTAAGGTTGCAAGTGGGACAGGAATTGTTTCATGATTTGAGTGTTTGTGACGCGTTATCTAGTGAGTGACCGCTACAAGCCTTTGCAGCGGTATGAAATTTATTTTGCGTCTGGTGTGAAAGTTTAGTTTGTCGTTGACAGTTGCACTGGTAACGTAGAAGAATTTGAGGACTGTGTGGTGGTCACGGGGTTTCATACGTAGCCTCTTCAACCGTTACCTCTTCTTTCCTCAGGATAAGGTTGGGCAGGCATAGAATGTTGAAATCTCAGTAGCAAGTGGTCCAACAGCGATGCCGAACGGATTAAGTCCATCAGTGTGCCCTTGATGCCGGACCCACGGAGAACTAGTTCCATGGAAGAAGGAACACTGAAGTCGTTAAAGAATAGCAGATGAGAGTAACATAGACTGAATGGCAGCCAATACAGGGTCATCCTGGGATGAGGGTGTAGTTCCGCAGCCAAGCATCGTTGTTTATTCGCGGTGGACAGGCCGCATGTGTCTGTTATCTGTAGAATGGACGGTGTAGAGGGTCACGTTAGTATACGCAGCAGAATTTTGGTGCTATATGTAAACAGTCTATCTGGGATCAGTGTGTGAGTTTTATTTGGACGTGGAGAAATAGGACTTGTATTTCATAATACCCTGAGTGGGAAGTGTCGCCATGTGGTGGTTGACTGGATTCAATGAGCATCGGCTTAAGACCCTAATTGTTGCAGTACCCATGCGTACCTGTTTGTCTTGGTGAAAGTATGATGCTTCATCATCATCATCATCGACAGCATGACATTAGTGCTGAACACCGATGCTTCGCTGCCGTACAACCATGATTTATTTGAAAGCCTTATTGTGAAGAAAAAGAATAAAGATGGACGGGGAGGGGACTTATTGCTGCCTTACTACAATCATTCCGAGGTGCCTACACCTCCAGACACTCATTCAGGCAATCTTGATAGAAACTGACAACAAGATCGCCACTGACATCGGTTGGCAGCCATATCTCACACGAGCTGTGGTTCTGAGACAACGGTTGTCGAACACCTGAAGACGTCTCAGTTCCGCTGCTCGAACAGGCCAAGTCTCACAGCCATACAACAAAACAGCCCGCACTGTAGCTTGATACACACGTCCCTTGAGATTCAGGGACACACCACTTTGACGCCATAGGTGTCTCAAATTAGCAAACGCGACCCGAGCCTTGCAGATTCGCGCATTTACCTCATCTGTCACACTACAATCAGAACTAATACAACTTCCAAGATATGTAAAACGCTCCACAACTTCCAGTGCCTCTCCCTGGATTGTAAGTGGCGTGTTCAGTGACTGCACGTCCAGCAGCATGACCTTACACTGGTGTACGAGAGAGACACCACGTGGGTAGATAGCAAGGTGACCTTGAGGATAGTTGGACCAGTGCCTCGTAGTTGCGTAGTTGCTGGAGAGACTGGCTAATTCAAACATCATAAGGACGGGCAGAACCGGGGGGTACTTTCATTCAGTACGGTCATGGCGTAATTAGTCGTTGGGTCCGATTCGGTCAGCCCCAGCATTCCGTGTATGAAAACTGCCCTGCTATTCGTTCTGGTCATATCCTCGGGGGGCCTTAAGCATAGCGTTTGATCCACCCAGTCCAGGTAATATCTGCGTGTATGCGCTGTGCAGAATTTTGGCATAAGGTCTGGACTACCAGCAGCACGGTTTGCTTGCCGTTCGTTGTGTTATTAGTGACCCCAGCGTGCGATGGGCTTGACTTTTTAAACCTGGTTAGGTCTTTGGGCTTCACGCTGAAACCCATGCTGAAACTGCTCCTCATTGCTCCTCCTCTTCTGCTCTTGGGGCTCTCTGAGTTCTAGTAAATTAGAGTAAACTACTGTTATGTTACTGTATGTTTAGTGGACGATACAACGTTGATGACTACGTTAGAAGTGCCTGGCAATGAGCGGCGCGTGACTAAATTTGACCAACTTTTTGGAACCAATTGTGCTACGGCTAGAAACTGTGAGCCGCGCTGTCTTGTAGTCATTCGGAATATAAAACCTCTGGATTCTGTTAGCGGCAGATAAACCTTGTCGGCTTGGAACCTTGGCTAGCTTCGGTCCGTCGGACTCATGCAAACCTATAGAATTGGTGTCACATTTTGCTATACCTTCTTCGTAAGCAAGGATAGTAAACAATTAAATGACAAAGTTCACCGAAAACTCAGCTCCAGGATAGACTCGCATTATGGATAAGGACCTTTTAAACACGTTTAAATTCTGCTTCTGAATCAGCATCGTTTCTTAGACAGTCGAATTTAGGTCATGTTCGTGTAACAGCGCTGTGAACGCTTGACCAAGGTCAACCGCCTGACCTTTCGTAGCTGCGCACTCTGTTATTGATGACAACGCTTTACGGTCTTTTGTTGCAACCGCCGTTTTTATTCTGTCGGTGTGATGGAATTTGCGACCAAAGTCAACTGCTTTTGTCAGTGAACCGGTAAGTCAGATGAAGAGCAGAAAAGTCAGGCAAACCCAAATTAAAGAATGAACTAGAGCTGAGCGGACAGAAGACACTAATTTTCGTCGCTTAGTTGAACAAGTCTGGTTGATGGAGTTTATCCATTTCCGTCTGATATAGAACTGGACACCGCTGGACGACAGTTTTGAGTAAACTGCCTTCCTTCATTTGTACCAGCAGAATGAGAACAGTTCTTCCATTCGCCAAAAAATCCAGTAGTTTTCACACGCGTTCAAAAACTGCCTGTTTAAGCAACGGCAAACCATTCGCGTTCTAGTGGAGTTTTGTCACCTATCGCAACCCCGAAACGCGCTACGCTCGAGGGCTTGAAAGTTGACAAGATCAATTCAACCGTAAGAGAGGACTTGTTTCCCAACGTTTTGATGTTCGTCAGAAACGAAAGCAAATCGGAATTACGAAGGGCACCTCATCCACCAGTGTGAGGTCAAAGCAAAACAGTCACATCTGTCGGTTGAAGCTGAGGCCTTTGTAAGCACTGAATGTGAACAGTCGAGAGTTGGGTCATTTCGAATTGTCAGTGAGATATCCTCCTTGTCCAGGGTGACTTTAGGTGTTAGCGAGATGCAGGATCCCCCTATGGAGACACCCTAGCACCTAGCCGTTTTTTCTCTGGCTGGTGGCGTTTTTGTCGTTGGCTTAGACTGAAGTGTGCCTATCTGAAACAGGTGTAGGTGGTCTTGATATACTCCACTTTTATTCAACGCTATTCAAGATTGAAAGCATATGGTCCAGCTTCAATGGACCGTCTTCAAGTAGTAGCCATAGTTGCCGTTATGTCATGCGTGCGTTCACATGGGGCGTTCTTTGCTACTCTGAATTCAACTGTAGCTGGGCTTTTCAGATCCACACACACAGCAACCGAGATGGTGGAGCCCACAGTCGCCTCTTCTTTTGCGTTTCGCTGCTCAACTGGTGATCCGGTTCATGCTTCTGCCGCGTCATCGAAATTCGTAATTGCTGACTACCCCAAAGCAATACGTCAGTCAAACTCTTAAGGCCGTTGCGACCATGTCCGTTACTCATAGTTGTTTAATTGATTTGTGGCTGAAAATTGTTCGAGATGTTACTACTGACAAGGCCGATGTAAGTCCCTGGATGACTGTCTACTGGTTGCACCCTTATGGTTCATCAAGAGGGTCTGGATGGTGAATTCCCATCAATCTTCGGAACTGAAACCAAGTTGGACGAACTCCACACCTCGCCTGACCGTTTCACTTGCGTAACACGAGTTTTTAGGTGGAAAACAGCTTGTACCGGTGCGCTCATCGTTCGGTTGTACGTGATTGACTTCCGCATCGAATGATATAGTTAAGGAGCTCCTACGCATTTCTTATGTGCCTTGTTAGTCGTAATTTGACAGCTCTGGATAGTCGCTAAACGTCGTTCATCCATTAATTTCGACTAATTGCCCTCGCCTGTTCAGTCTTTCTGGGTCGTGCTTTGACTTCGGACTGTCCCGATGCCATGTCGTAGCCGACTAGCAGTTGGGTAGGTTTCAGGTTGACAACTATCCGTAACACCTCGAGAAGGCGATATGCCCCGGAGAAGACGTCCGACATGCGTGTACTGTTCGGGTTTTGTAAACGTGCACACAGGGCAATACGGGGATCATCCAATCAAGCGATCATGTGATGTCGTGCCGTCTGTAATCTGCTGATGGTAAGTCAACTAACCGATGCAGGCCCAACAGCTGGGGGTAAGATGGCTCAAGTGGTTAGAGTGAGAATTTACTGACCGGAAGGTCCGTGGTTCGAACCCCATATCTGCCTCTCGACTTCCCGCGTCTAGGCTTGGGCAACCTGGCAGTATCCCAGCCCTCGTGCTTCCTGCGGGGGGCATGGCAGCTAGGCACCGGGAGGGTGTTACAGCTGAGCGATTTTTTTTCAACAGCTGAAATACCCACAAACCAGATGGCCCGATTGTGTAACTTCACGATTTATATTTGTTTTCTGTTCAGTGGATAGTTCAACAAGGTGAAGGATTAACAAAAGCCGTTGCATGCATGCGAAATTTCCGCAAGACGCATTGTTCGAAATTTGTAAAGTTCATTTAATAATGCCTTGTATGGTGCTACGAGGCGATCGGCAATCTTTCCTCCAATAAGTTCTGTCTTGAAACGGAATTCTGTTGGACAACAGAGAGTTTACCCTACAACATTCGTGTGTTCTGAATCCCTGATGGAGGCGTAGGAAATGTTCCGGGGTTGGCTTTGGTCAAATTGTCAAAGGGTTGGCGGTGGTGCAGGCGATGGAGCTGCTTGAACATGTTTCCTGCAAACGAAGCGTGGGGTGCACTTAGACATTTCTTGCCTATCACCATGGCCACCACCACAACCGTATACACGCGGGAATCTTATTGGATGCCGAGCGATTGAGCGCAGTAGTAAAGGAGTCTGTGGACTGCAACCTCACGACTACTATGTACGTGAAATCGTCAAGTCCAGTGAGCATGATAACCCTGTAGTTGAAGTCAACCCAGCAAAGGGAGTTGCTGACGCCCTCTTTCAATTCACGTGTTACATAATGGCGACGCTCGCTCCATTTTGCGAAACTATTACTGAGATGAATCAGTAGTGCAAAACCGGGCTATATTTTTCGCATTGAAACAGCCAAAAATCTGGATTGTCTGACGGGGTTTTTCTGATTACTTTCGAGAAACGTTGATGTTGGGTGATTCCCGTGTACAGACATTTTTGGAATAGAATTCCAATGCCTCACCAATCCATATTTGTGAGGAATGGGATGTGTGATCTCGTCCAGTTATACCTGCGATCAAACTAGTCAAGTTGTCTAGTGGAGTGTCCTTCCAAAGTTCAGTGACATTGATAGACTCCGCAGAATTTCAGTAGGGAGCCAGGTGCTAATTCGTTTATGGAACAGGAGTGAAAACCTAGATGCTAGGAAATCGAATTTTATCATGAGTGTAGTTTTAGTTCGACAATTTGGCTATTCCTCAATAGTGACGCCAAGTTTCGTCCCAAAAGTTCCACCCAAAGAAAGGCAGTCAGGTCGTGACTATGTAACTGAGATCAAATCTGGCGTTTTCATACTGCAAAGGTCAAGAAGATGCTTTGTGAAACGTTTCCAAAATTGGTTCGGTTGCCTAGCTGCCATGCAACCCGAAGGAATCACGAAGGCCGAGATTCTGCCAAATTACTCTAGCCTAAACATGAGCAGTCGAGATGCAGAGTTCGGGTTCGAACTACGAACCTTCCGGTCAGTCAGTTCGCGCCCTAATCACTGTGCCATCCCGAGCTCGTGAAACGTTCTGGAAATCAAACACCTCAGATGAGATAATATTTGTGAACGAATCGCCCGCACCAAGCAAAGAACCAGTTCAGTGAGGTCGTACACGTTTCGGACGTTTTGACAAGGCCTGAGGAAGCTTTCAGATAATGGGGACTAAGGGCCATTCGAGATAAATGCGGAAAAAACTCAGCAGTCATCCATACTTCTGTTTTGATCGATTTTGCTTGGACTTGGTGTGGGTTCCATGACTGGTGTGCACCGGAAGGGTGCCAAGGCTGTAGGTTTGGCGTATGAAACCTGGCTCACGTTTATAATTAGGCATTCGTCCTGGGGACCTTTGAGGATACCCTAATTATGGAAGATTTGAACCCCATTGGTTTCGTTTGTCTCTGCCTTATTTCTAAGTTGCAAAATCAAAGAGACAATTAGAGTTTATTCGCCACTTGCCCTCTGGCGTTGTATCGAACCTGAACATCCGTTCACCTTCACTTACGGATTTCTCCCGTTTCCGAGTACTGTTCCAGAATCTCTTCTCTGCTATATATACATCGTGTTGTCTGTAATTCGCCACCTCAACAACTGGTCAGTCAACCTTGGTCAAAATGATTGAAATCTGGCCTAACAAAACAAAAAGTCAAGCTTAGAACCAGCTGCTTTTTCACCGTCGTTTAGTGAAAAGTGCCCTCCGTAAAGATTCACGGATTAGGAGCATGTCAGACTTTTGTCAGCAAGTTTTAGCGGGAATCTAAACCACTATCTCATAGATGACACCTCTACTTAAACACCATTAGATGTACTGCGGTGAGTAATTGATCATTTTCCGAGGACAGCTGACAGTGTGGTCTAGTTTGAAGTTGAAACATCGTGGGGCTTTCCTTCATAAACCTTCGTTTCACTGATGGCAAAAAAATCGTTCAGCTGTAACACCCTTCTGGTGCTTAGCTGCCATGCCACCCGAAGGAAGCACGAGGGCTGGAATACTGCCAGGTTGCCCAAGCCTAGACAGGGGAAGTCAAGAGGCAGAGGTGGGGTTCGAACCATGGACCTTGCGGTCAGTAAATTCGCACTCCAACCACTTGAGCCATTTCGCCCACTAACGGCAGACGTTAGCTGAAGCCATCTCGATAAATCTGTTCGTTCACGAGGATCTCCTAGGTCCGATAGTTTCAAGCGGTTTCCATCAGTTGTTAAGCAGTTTTCTCTTGGACGACAGATCGGTACAGTAATTTGGAGGACGGCCTGATCGTATGCATGCCTCAGGAGGAGTGGTGTAGGTTGCCGGCTGGCTTGTCTTGTGGAGGACCACTACTGACCTATAATAATACATTGCCCTCTATCTAATGACTCTTCGTAACGGTTCTCCAGTACGGCCATGTGGTTGTTCACGGCACCAGCAAGAGTCGGGCTCTCTGGCCTTACGTAGGCGGACCACCTGTGTCAAAGGCCTGCTAGAGAGTGGATGAATGATAGTCGTTCGACTTCGGCATCTCCTTGGTGCGTAGCGCGACGGCTGAGATACTGCCAGGTTTCCAACGCCTAAACAGGAACAATCGCAGGCCAAGGTTAAGCTCGAACCAGGCACCTTCCGACCAGTAGCCGTGCGCCTTTGAGCTATCTCAAGAGGTATAACGAAACTCTGAAGCTCACGAAGCACCGCTGTAGCCTATCTTCATGAGGCTCCTCAGTAAAACCAACCACAGTGAGATGTGGGAATGGCTACCATTCACCAACCACTACCTCAAGGGGGCACCGTAAGCTTGAATGAGAGTCACCTCCGACGTGAATTCAATTTAATATTGAGCTGTCAGAAAACAGAGAGCTTTTGTTGAGAAATATTCTCACTTACACACAAGTTGGGTTTTGGCAACAGACAACTGAATCCAGCTGAGTCTCTCGTTCACGATGGTCCACTTCAACTGAACGTGTGATACCAGGCCGACTCACGTTTCATTTGGTACGATATTCGAGATACCGCAATATGCTGTCGTTTAGATGTAACGCACTACTCATAAGGTTGCTGAAAACCTTCCACCAGTCCACGACCAGTTTTGCCCTTCTTGGGGATAATCAGGTAGACGCTTTTATAGTAACTGCAAAATTCAACAGACAACCTAAGTGGAAAGCCCACCCAAAAGTTTTGAAACTAACGGCAGTCGACAGTGACAGAAACAGCACTGTTAAAACATCTACGTATCAGTCCAAACCAATGGTATTCAATAAAGTGAGAAGACAAGTCCTCGGGGTGGTTATGTATGGAGCGGTACTAGTTTCGTCAGTCCGCCGAGAAAGTATAACAATTAGGTGTGAAAAAACTCGGTACAGTGATCGTCTGGTCAATGTGATTTGAACAAGGTCATTTGGTTGACCACTGGGTTGGCTCGCATTTAGCTTCTACAGGCTCCTCCTTATTCCAGTCTTTCAGCCCCGGTGGTAGAGTTGTGTCTTCGTCCAATGGACCTTCATAAAAAAACAGAAAAGAAGAGAAGTGATATACCGCGACAAATATGAACTCAAATTGAACAGAAGATTGACAGGGAAAACGCGATATGGACCATGCTTTTGCTCGCCACGGAGAAAATAGAACTGTCTGTAAACTCACCGGGGCCAACAATCTCCTCATACGTACTCTTCTCAGCAAACGGTCTAGGACCAAGAACTTCAACCAGATCTTCCTTTTGTAATTGCTCTTTGTCCAAAAGGCGGAGTGCCAGCTGCAGCGAAAGAAAAAGAGGTCGGATAATGGAAAACGTGCAAGAGTCCACTTCATGTTTAGGGAACACCGAAAGCTCATCGTACCTGAGGGAGGTTGAGTACCAAGAAATTGCTGTTTGTCACAGGAACGTTCATAGATAGCAAACCTAGTCAGAGAACATAGACGATCTGTCTCCGCAGTATTCTCTTGGGATACGTCTAAGGCACGACTAAAGTAGGTCCGAGCGCTACCTGATGATGCTGCGGATCCTTAGAACGTAGAGTAGCGGTCTCACGTCCCTTCTACGATGACCGCTTTTGGTGTTACGAGTGACATATCAAAGGATAAAGAGAGCTCTTCAGAAAAACTGCTCTGAATCGTCAATGCGTACGAAAAATTCACATCATTTTACGGAGATACAGCCAAACCGGGCGTTTTAGTAAAGCAATAGGCCACCGGTGACGATAATTGTGTGTTAGTTGGTGTACTGTTCGTATGGACAGAGTACTTTTCAAGTGTACAATCTCCCACTAGGTGGACGAGGAGAAGGCTTGCCTGATGAGTTGTGGTCTCCGTTCAGTTTAATCAAGTGATGCCTGTTCGTCACTCAACTGTACTATACGCGTATAAGTTTCATACTAATACACACACCTATAAAGATTGCCGATTGCCCACTGTGAAACACCAAACAGTTAGGTGAGAGCTGAAGACCTACTGTTACCGTATTCTGGATGCAGTGTACAGAGAAAGACGAAATGACCGTGGAGCACATTCAGCTCTTACTTCATTATCATCAATAATCAGCTATGGTGGCATGTTTCGGTGATTATTGGATAAAAAATCGTTCAGCCGTAGCACCTTCTTGGTGCCTAACAGCCACCATGCCACTCGAAGGAAGCAAGACGGCCGGGATACTGCCATGTTGCCCAAGCCTAGACAGGGGAATTCGAAAGGCACAGGTCGGGTTCGAACCACGGACCTTTCGCGCTCTAACCACAGAGCTACGTAGCCCATGATTAGTGGATATGTATCATAGTAGTCAAATCGGTCTATGTTCGTTCGAAAAAGTAAACAAACAGAAGTTTTAAAAACACAATTGAAGCCTAGCACCCATGAACGCGAAGTCTACGGTTCAGGTTTACTCCAACATCGTTCTGGCAGAAAGTATATTCCCACGGTTAGTTTGTTTGCTGCGCTTGATTACATGACTGCAAGCGTTTTACCACCAATCAAAGTGATATCATGAATTTATCGTTGTGTGGCGCAGCACTGCTCCAAACTAGTCGTCGATTTGTTCGTTTGTGCGTTCCACTTCCGCCCAAAACGCAATGGTGGGATTCCCTCGATTGATGGTGAAACGTTTGCAATCAAATTGCCCAGCTCTTGAAGGGACTGCCAACCAGATTGGCAGTGGCGACCTACAGTTACCTCGGACTAAGCAAGGGTGGTAGTGCTAACCTTGAGGTATACACACATGAACAAAGTACCTGAAAGACATTAGGCAGGCAAACAAATCAATAAGTTGGAGACTGACCTTTTCCACAAGTGAACGCTTCTCCCGTATAATGCCCAAAGTTCGCTCATACGCCTTTTGAACAATCTGTCGTACTTCGTCATCAATCAGCTGAGCAGTTTGCTCCGAATAGGGTTTGGTTAAAACCATATCACCTTGTTGTGGCAGATCGAAACTGAGTAGTCCAACTTTGGGACTGAATCCTAGTTGGACAACCTGGGCGTAAGCGGACCGAGTGACACGCTGTAGGTCGTCAACCGCACCGCTGCCAACTTTTTCGAAAAATACCTCCTCACTTGCTCGACCTCCTAGAGCTAGGCACATTTCATCTAACATTTGCTCTTGAGTGTGCAGATAGATATCTCTTGGTTGATACTGTGCATAGCCCAACGCTTTGCCACGTGGTATAATGGATACCTTGAGTAGCGGATTGCAGTGCTCCAGGAACCAGCCGACAGTCGCGTGTCCGGCTTCGTGATAGGCTACTGTCCTTTTTTCTTCGGGTTGTAACACCTAGACAATGGAGAGTGATCAAGGTAGAAGCAGTAGGAGCGGTTAAGCTGGGAGAGGGGCATTTTATGGTTTAGCAACATTTCACGTTATTGAAATCCTACAAAAAACAACTAACATCAAAAAAATCCAGGGATCCAATGCACACTACCGAATCGATAGACACATCGATTAATACACTATAATGGCACGCACTAGCCTACCTGATACCGATTTTCTGGGCCCCGGCCTTGACGTGGTGGTCAGGCTTGAGTGTTGCAATGATCCCGAGGACAACACTGGCTCGAACGTTGTTCCACAAGCTGCAACCATGCCAGGAAGGCCAAAGGGGAGCAGTCAGACCAAGAGCAGCGAGATCCCGTACTACGAGTAATCGTGCTACGAGGCGGTCTGGGGGTAAAGTCGTACTGTCCTCTGCGACAGGAGTGTAAAGGCAGTAAGGTGTTTCCCCCAGACGACCAGCATGTCCATATTTATGGAAGCAGCGATGCTGCCTTCCCCCGAGGAAGGACGGGTTAGAAAAGGTCGGCCCTAAAAACCGCACTTCCCGTCGCCCTTCTCCCACTTAACAGTCCACTGTCAGTGCTGTATTTACGCACCAGGGAGTTGATAATTTGGTGAACGAAACTGTGGCAGCTACAGCCACTGCAGGACAGGAACGCGGTTCTTAAAGCTGATGATGATTTTCTGGGCTCCTGTCAACTCCTCCAACTGAAAGAGCGTGTTTACGAGCAACTTACCGTCTCTACTGGTCTAAGCTACGTCAGAGTAAGAGAAAATCCCCGAAAGCGATAAACAATTTACACGACAAACAGAACGGTGGATGAAGCCAACTGAGTCTGGTTCTTAACTCCAGGACAAAATGACCACTTGTGCAAAAAGAACTTGTTCGAGCAAACTGAGTCGCGTGAAATTGTTCAGAGGAGCTATGGTGGATGTTTAATTGTGCGTGGAAAACAAGACACCAGCTTGTCTTGGAGTCAACTGCCAAATTTGACTGACCGACGACACGAAAACTTTGATTCCCCTGAGAAACGAATGGATTTTATGAATCCCTCGTGTTCACTACTACTGGACCAACTGGGGCCCAACGACCGGTGAAGGGCAGATGGTGAGTTTTAGTTGTTCTTACTTCAGTGTTGTTGAGCACAGGTCGCGCCACGAACTGTTAGGCTGCCTTCGAGTCGAGTACCTACATGCTACTCATACAGACTGTCTGAGCATTGCTAGCTCTAAGGAATAAGCTTGAAGTATCAGAGTGGTTAAGGCATGGACCTACTGACGCGAAGGTCCGTGGTTTGAACCCAATTTCAGCATCTTGACTGCTCTTGTCAAGGCTTGGGCAACCTAACAGCATCTCAATTCTCGAGCTTCCTTCGGGTGGTATGACAGCTCGGTGCCGAAAGGGTGTTGTGGCTGAACGTCGAGCTCTAAAGAACTGTGCCTGCAGCACTGAAGGGGATAGCTTCATAGAATGACGTGAAACTTCACGGATGGCTCGGAAAACAACATGGGACGTGGAATCGATAGCAGTGTTCCTCAGGGGACTGTAACAGGTAGACAAAGGGGCCTCCAGGCAACTGAACGACTTGCACATTGGGACCTAATGCCTTACAGGTGAGATTAGTGACGTTTCGCTCCACATTGGCATCTGAGGCATAAATCGTTAATATAGTTGTCCGGTTTTTTTTGGAATTTGATGGAGTTGCGTAATTGCCCGGCTAACGTAAAACAGCAGTACTAATAGTCTGCCGATCGGAGTAACTAGGACGGCATGTGGGCATCATACAACTGCGTCGGAGTTCGGTTAAACGTGGTAACCTCACATCTCAAATGATTGGCGATGAAACGTGGGTTCCAACCAGTGCTTACTAAAGACAGAGCCCCTGATTCAATGCCCCTGGTTGCCGCTCCATTCCACTTCTCAACCATGTGTGGCTTTACGTTGATTCTGGTCACCATGCCTCCAAAGCGGATGCATCAGCGTAGGAAGATGAATCGCGTATAACGGCTTCCTGAACAGCTCGTGTTTGCAGGTTGGTACCTGTCCGAAGGCGAGGCGCTCTAAATAACCGAACAACACGTCCACTGGACAGCTGTGGCGCGAGCCCGTTACTAGACGAACAAAGGCATGCCCTGACTGGTTAGAATCTTAACCAACAGAAACAAACATTTAAGGCTCGGTGCTTCTCGTCCCCTCACGAAAATTCTAGCGCGATCTTGGGGAAAATTCTGCGATAAACCTGCAAATAAAGTTGTAGTGATTTTCGTTCAGCTCAAGCCACCGCGCCTTTTGATATAGCATAATGGGCAGAACAGGAAGCCAACCACCGACAGAGGAATCGTACTACCGTCTGCAGTATACAACACTGTCTGTCAAGCATGATCAGATACATTCCTTCCGTCGTCAACCTGACCGAAAGATTTGAGTGACTATGTGAAGACATTTAAGTGTAGGCAACCGAAGACGATATTAACTCATTGCCTGAAGCAACCAAATAAATTCAACACGACCATGCGGGCGTTTCCCATACCGACAAAGATGTCTCCGAAATCAAGGCCACAGAATGACACCTAGGGGAACAAACAAAGACCTCTCACCTGACTCTTCTTCTCTAGGCCGGCTACGACACGATCGATCGCCTTGTCAAAATGCATCAGAGTAACGCTCTGTGCATCTTCGCGTGCCGCAATTAGTGCCGCCTCGTTGCATACGCTCGCTATGTCAGCACCGGAGAAACCAGGTGTACGGGCAGCCATTCGGCGGGCTACAGTCTGAGCGTCCTCAGCCAATTTTAGTGGTTTCAAGTGAACCTGGCAGGTGTTGAAAGGGATACAAATTTTGGAAATAAAACTAGGTTTGTGGTGAGGAAAAACACAACACCGACGGGAGTGAAACTAGATTTCGATAGACAACCAGGACAAGTTCACATCGTCAGAAAACTTATGAAATTAAATGAGTCGGGCAAATACGAATCTTCGGCAAGAAACAACTAATAAGGCTGATTAGGATGCTCAATTCAGTACTGAGCAGCCAGTACAAAATGCTTTTTCCGTGATTATTGTTCAAATTACTGAAAGGATTTAAAACTTATAAACATGAACCCAGTAGGACACACAAAGTTAGGCTTAAGGAAATTCACGTTTCCTTTGTAAAAATAAAAAAGCGTAACTATACAGATTCGTTACTTCATCGACGGACTGATTGTAGCGAGAACCTATTGATCGGAAGGTCCGTGGTTCGAACCCAAACCCGGCATCTCAGCTGCTCTTGTCTAGGCTTGCGCAACCCAGCAGTATCTCAGCCCTCGTGCTTCCATCGAATGGCATCACAGCTAGGCACCCAAAGCCTGTTGCGGCTGAATTATTCAGATTATTTAAAATGGTTTGTAGCTTCGAAGGATCGGAACCAAGGCGAGCCATGTCGCCCGCCCACTCGATATCTGTGGTCGAACGCCTCAAGAGCACTTAGATCCCCGAGATTTCAGACGTAGGCAGAGAAGTTCCAAGCAGTACTCAAAATGAACAACGTAAATCATTACATGGATGAAACGTGTCGTATGTCGAGGTAAAAGAAAACTGCACCACGAAGTGACCTAGCAGTCTTTTCGGGAAAATCAAACACAATGATTATGGTTTGTCGGTGGACTAGGAAATACGCGATTCGAAGTTGGGCATCATGTTTTGCCTGGAACTGATGTTTGTCACGATAATCTCTTGACGTTACACATGGTTCCGAGTGTAGTTTAGTAGCCCTAGTGTCTAAGCACCATAAAAGTTGATGAGACAAGACGTTGACTCTGCAGGTGTGCGAAATTTCTTACGTAGAACAGCATAAGTATCAATTTGAAGAAAACCCTGCGAACTCAGGATAAGCGAGCATTCTAAAAGAAAACATGTGTCTAGTTCAACGGATGGATATGCTTCCGGTAGGAGTAGTGAAAGCCGCAGTTTCGGCACTTTTCAAACCACAAACCGTGCCAACTTCCATACAAAGAGTTTCATGGACACAAACAAAACTTCTCGCACAGTGAATGTCACTCAGACAGTCATAACTTGATGGCTTTCATGAAGGTTTCGTACTGTTATTGAGGCCAATCTATGATGAAAATCTTGGAAGCATTGTACAACCGTTTCATCCTTGTTAGGGATCATCAGCATCTCACGAAAATCAATTTCATAACCGCACTCTTCCGGCCAGTGGCTAAACGTTTAACCGTCGGGCCACGAGTGCCTGATCGGCAGTGTGATTAGCTCTCACTTAGACGGGACATAGTGCCACTAACCTTCCAATCACAAGAACCATATCACTAAGTCACGTAGTGACAGGCTACCCTAACGACGACTTATCCGAAGTTTCATTCATTTCTTGTACTTATTCTATCTCTGAACTACTTGTAGATTGTTGGTAGCATGAAAGGATTTAGCAATTTTCAAGTGAGACCTCGTGAGTAAAGCCAATCTATTTGATTGTTGGTCTGTTCGCCGAGCTTGGCAGTTGGATTGCAAACGTATTGTGCAGAATGATTTCTAAAGCATCCCTCATGTGTGCAAATGGATCGACAGCCCTTCGTGTATGCCCGTCAACTTCACCATCAAACCGCCAGGGGTTTTACGTGTCGGTTATTGTATCCCGAGAAAATGTCCGGATTAAAGCGTTTTCCCTATTCAAACTCGTTCGGCAAGGCCACTGAAACCATTGTAAGCAAACCATTGTTCACTAACTCAGACGACATCAGTCTACAAACAGTCGCCAACAATCGAATTCGGGCCGAATTATCCATGCGTGCTTTCCTCTTAAGGCTCACACTGAAGCCTTCGTGACGTATCATTTGTTGTCACTCATGTCAACTGACAAAATGCTGTGCGAAATCACAAACGTTTCAATCCCGCTGGACAATGTCAAACACATCTAAACCAGGTAACCATCGCTTCAACTGTCCCGTACATCATAGCTGTTGTGATCTAAGTGTCCAAGCCCATTCCGCAGGTCACACTGGACTGCGGACAAAGATGCGACTCGAGTGACTCATATGCGGACCGACGTCGACGCTGGAGTACGAGATGAACAATGCAATTGGGACATAAACCACGGGATTATTTTTTTTACTAATGGCTGAGATCAAATGGTTACCCGAGGAGGTACCCTGGTAGAAAAAGGCGGCGTGGTCACATATCAGAGCTTCAGGTTAATAGCTATCGATATCAAAGAATAACCGAAAAGCAATTCCCATCACGTGGCCTGTCCAAATATAAGCTTCCGTGTGTTTCCGTATCAATGAAGCAGGCGGTCAATTGAAGGCCATATTTCTTCTGTTTTAGGCTGCAATTTCAGATCCATCAAGTTCACAGTTTGACACACGTGTGGTCGTTTGTAACCATAAAAGTAGAAATACATTCCAGTGGAAGCACATCGAGAGTTTAACGGGAGCATCCGAGTATAGCACACCTCAGAACGGCCTCACTATAATAGTTCAATTCGTCTATGAAAAAACTGGAATGTGCCATTAAGGAACCGCCAGAACTACGGGGCGACCAGATCTCAAAGCCACCACACAACAACTTCACGAACAGGGATACCTAGGCGGGTAGATCATCTACTCAACGGAACGGTCAACACAGCGGCTATTAGGGAATAAAAGTGAGGTGTGTAGAAAAAACTCACTTTGAAAATGGACGCACGACCTTTGATATCCGGCAGCGATACGTAGATTTGACGATCGAAGCGCCCGGGCCGAAGTAGAGCCGGGTCTAGTATATCGATCCGGTTTGTGGCTGCCAAAACGACCACATTCTCTTGAGTCGTGAATCCTATTCAGGCGGCGTGTCCAGTTGATTCACGGTCACCGGATGGTCAGAAAGAGAAAACAATGGTTTGGTAAATGACAGAAACGGATATCAGAAGTTGACACGTGTACCGAGTCAGAGAGAAGATTGAATGACACAGATGACCGAAGGTGCTAGTCGCCCCGAGGGGTAACGTAGCCTCGTCATCTACGGCGATTGTGTTCATCATTGTATACGGGAAGTGTGGATACAAGTTAAAAGAGCTGATAGAATAAACGGAAAATTTATCAGACAAAACGTATAACTACGTCACAATGAGAAACTTGACTTACAAACAACGAAAACAAAGATTAGGGCAATTGCTCGGATCGAATCAACCAAATTTGATGAACACACCAAGCATCCTGACCAAGGTAATGTAAACAAGATCAGGCAGGTAATCCTAAATTGAACCATAGACGACTACAGTTTAGCCGTGATTCCTGCTGCCAAATGAATAAATGGAGCTTAATCTCACGGACCCCATTGAGGGGATCCCGAACCCAAAACAAATTGCAAACTACAAAGCCAAGACCACTGTTCAACACGGCCGATTCAAATGTCCGCTAAATAAGTCACAACTGTGTGATTCAAAAAGCGCGCTGAAAACCAGAATGGATCCAATTGGTTAAAAGGTCAATGACCCGATCATGTGCTACACACTCGTACAACCTGTGCTTCCGAACAGGAAACTGAGGTGATAGTTGTATCAAATTAAACCGTCAGACCGTTTAATCAGACTTGATTTTATACACTTAGATGCCCACAAACGTGGTGTGCTTTAACCACCGGTGTTATTTCAAGTGATATTACGCGCACATGTGATCCTGGTTGTTGATACATCACAAATTCCGCATTCCACCCTACCAGTTTGCTAAAAACCAACAAGTAAAAAGTGACCGTCGCGAGCACGTGAGGTTGAAGGAGATACAAAGGACGTGCAACACACTGTTGGAAAGCAGCATGGTGCACATCTCTGAAATCGTTCTTATCGCTGTCAGAGAAAGGGCATATAAAGAGGACTCCGGAAGATGGCGAAAAGACGGTGGGAATTCCTGAATATACGGAGAGCAAGAACCGGCCATTGGTTACTTGATAGCTGGGCTTTGGCCACAGTGGTTGTGAGCCTAACCAGGGGGATAAGGTGAGCAGAACAAAAAACGCCCCAACTGGTATACGCTAGCCACTGACAAACGTTAACTTGGAAATTAAAAGACCAGGGCTGTTGCATCTTATTCGCATTGTCGTATTTTAACTAAAAGTGCTCCAACTCACAAAACACACTGTGTTTAACCTACCGGCCATCCTGGTCATTGTTGATTCAAATTGGGTAAAAAAAATATCTTGAAAATACCACCAGGCTTATGATCCTACCAAAACAAATTCGAGCGTCATTAAGGCCTGACTGAACAGCCAGCTAAAAATCTTTCAGCTGTAACATCCTTTCGGTGCTTAGCTGCCACGCCACACGAAGGAGTACGAGGACGGGGACACTGCCAGGTTGCCCAAGCCTAGACGAAGGAAGTCGAGGTGAGAAGTCGGGTACGAACCACGGACCTTCCAGTCAATAAATTCGCGCTCCAACCACTAAATCATCTTGCCCCCAACAGCCAGCTATGGCGAGTTGAAGGCTGGAATAAGAGAACCACAGGGCTAAAATGTTGGATGACCGTTATCCAAAAAAAAACGCTTACCGTCCATTTCCACCAACAACTGATTCAGTGTGTTCTCTCTTTCCTGATGACCAAAACTGCTGCCGGACCGCTTGCCACCGATCGCATCAATCTCGTCAATGAAGAGGATGCACGGGGCCTTGGATCGTGCGGTAGAAAACATGTCCCGAACGCGCTTGGGGCCGACACCGACAAACATCTCTAGAAACTCGCTACCCGATATGGACAAGAATGGTACATTGGCCTCACCGGCCGTTGCCTTGGCCAACATAGTTTTTCCTGTGCCTGGTGGACCCTGAAGGAGAGTTGAATCGTGAAACTCAGAGAATGGAAGACCGTGGGTGAGCAAAAGAATGCATACAAAAATCTTAAAGTGACACTTCGTGGAATGGTCCTAATCACCTGACGTTATCCAACTACCGACCCATTTCCGTCCCTTCCGGTCACAGCACACCACCAAACACATTGGACTGACTCGTTCAGAACACTCAAAACATAATCAAAGTCAACAGAAAACAGCACTGTGATAAACAGCTAACATTTAATGCGATTGTCGTTTGGGAGAGAATCTTAAGTTCATTTGAAATACCATTTTACTAAGGCACAAAAAACAGGAGAGTTAAGTTTGAAGGAAAAACGTTTTGTCCCGTTGACTGATGGGTTAGCCAACACACGTAGCGGGCTCTAGGTAGGTCAGTAGCTAAGGCGCGAAACTACTGACTGGAAGGTCAGTGGCTTGACTGCTCCTGTCAAGGCTTGGACAAACTAGCAGTATCCCAGGCCTCGTGCTTCCTTCGGGTGGCATGGCAGCTAGGCACCAAAAGGGTGGTACAGTTGAACGATCATTATAGTTATTTACACGCGTGCTCAAACAACGGAGTAATCAGAGAGCCGGATTGTTTCATATGTGAGCTACAAGGTAATTCGCGCTGGGACCGCTGTTTCACCCGTACTAATCAAACATCCAACAATTGTCTGGCTATTTTCACAGCGCAGACAACCTGTGTTATTCGCCTCACTATTCCGGAAATCCTCATGTCATAGGGGGTCCGACATCAGGTCCAAAAGCCTCACCATGTTATTCAAATGCGATAGTCTATCTACCTGAACAATGGAATGAATGGACCCCAAACCGATGCAATGAAGGTTACCGTCAAACCCCGCTCTAGCTGACCCGGTTCAGAGTTTGTATCGCCAAAAAAACGATACCAAGGTGACTGCTTTTATCTCGGGAAAACGCGAAAAACGCAAACTCAGTTGTCTAGCATCAGTTCATACCTATTCACTCGACAGTTTTAGTCCAAGGAAATTTCATGCAACTGTAAAACTTTGAAATTGACCATAGCACTTAGAAAGTTTCTGATGAAAAGAAACTGGAATGTGCGTCCACAAATCACGGAGATTTGGAGGATATCCTGTGTGGCAACCCCAACATAACAAACGGTTATTTACGTAAATAAAGTTCGTCTATCGTTCAGCTGTAAGATACTGTAAGAGCTGTAAGATGAGGCCAATGGTCTCACCTTCAACACTGCTCCACGAGGAATTTTGGCCCCCAAAGCTTCATACTTTTGAGGGTTCTTCAAAAAGTTCACGAACTCGATTATCTCCAACTTGGCCTCCTCGCATCCAGCCACATCTGCAAACCGCACGCCGATTTTGTCCCGCTCAATGAGGCGAACAGGTGACTGTGTGAAGTTGAACAGGCCGGATCCCATTCCACCCTAGACGATGAGGGGAGAAAAGGGACAAGGTTTGAAGACGGTTAGGAAAAGTGCAGCTCCACGGGCGGAAGTGCACCACGCCCTGAACATCATATGCAAAAAATGCAACAGAACGCAACACGCGACAAAAGGGCAGCAATGGCCATTTACGTCAACGGATCAATAAGCAAAAACCAACTCACCTTACGGACCATACCCCCGAAGCTGCTTCTTAGTGAGTAGAGCACGAGGCCCAGGATGACAGCAGTGACTCCAAAGTGGAAAACCTCCGAACTGTAAATGGCAAAAAGACCGCGCGCGAGATGTTGCGATATAGTCGTGTGTGGTGATCAATTCAGTATTGTTACTAAAGCAGTTGACGTGTAACAAACCGGTTCTAGCAATGTGTAACAATAAACTGATTTGAACTTAATGGCATAACACACATTACAGTTTCCGTTATCGGTCAACCGACAGTTCGAAGTTCGTGGGTTTCTAACTTGTTGATTACCACGTCCGGATCGTGACATGAGTTACTGTGACAACTCTACATCGAATACCTGTGAATAAATGTTTGACATTCAGTGAACTTTTATTTCACGCAAGGAATAAAACACCTTTTCAAATATGGTCGAAATAGGAGTCCGGTGCGGTCCGCGAACTGAGTTCCGCGAAATACAATAAACACGATAGAAACGAGCGAGTACGGGGTACGCCGATGCGCGACAATATCCAATAGTTCCGGGTTTATTCAACAACTAGGGCATGCATAAAACTGTGACCACGACCTCTGAACAGACCTTAGTAGTCAAGACGAAATCCTAGAAAAATACGTTTCAGGACCACTAAACCCGGTCGCTTTCATCCGAAGATCTGTTATTTAATCGTTCTACTCCAGTTCGTCTACTGCTACTGCCAAAACGGCGTCCTGACGGAAACCTTATATGGAGAAACAATCTAACCGCATCATTCGGCTTAAAGTCCTTTCGGTCCACAGCTGCCATACCATGCGAAGAAAGTACGAGGGCTGAGATACTCCCAGTTTACCTAAGCCTAGATAGGAGCGGTCGAAGTGCCGAGGCTGTGCTCAAACCACGGACCTCCCGGTCAGTAAGTTCGCGCCTTAACCACTGAGTCATCTTGCGTCCCACACAGCAAAATCACACGCAGAAAATCACTTACGCTTGCACCCTCGTTGAATAGATGACATTTATCCGATGCATTGGATCGACGCCCATGTGTGACTCTAACTCGCGTAAACCCCGTTCGAACGTGTCCACCGCGCCTATCTCAAACCAATAGGACGGGGAATGGGTGCTTTGTGGCGTAGCCAAATCGCGAGAGCCAGAGGGAAGATGCACGGTGGTTTCCACGCCGGGTTTTAGATAGACTTGAACCCATGACTTGTTGACAACCTCCAAATGGTCCACCAGTCCTCTGCATTTGAGACAGATAAACAAAGCAAACAGGTTTACTTCTCATTATATAAGAACCGAGGGAAATGATTGGACAAAATGGCAGGCGCAATTCGCACGATACCCACCAAACAGGTAAGTGAACGCGCTAGGTTATTTTGATATCACATAAATAGAACGTTCTTGATGATATCAGCTCACAAAAATGAGGTACTGAATGACAACTATTGTCAGAAAACCTACAGTATGAAAATTGCAACAATAAGGATGAAGTCTCACAAGTTGCTGGACCACATCCGAATTCCATAATGCAATCCACAATCATGGCGCAAGGAAGCACGATCATCATCACTGAGAAAAATGAATAATCATTGATAATAATCGTTCAGTTGTAACGCTCTTTCGGTGCCCAGCTGCAATGCATCCCGAAAGAAACACAAGGCTAGAATACTGCAAGATAGGAGTAGCCGAGATGCCCGGGGGTTGGGTTCGAATCAGGGACCTTCTGATCAGTAAGTTCGCACCTTAACCACTGGGCCACCTTGGGCTCCATCAACACTGACGGCAACGCCATAGGGGAACACCGGTGCTTCACTGGTGCACAACCATGTCAACTTATATGAATAGAGCCCAACAGTTGAAAGGTGAAAAGTGTGACAGGGACCTAGAGCTGGTCTACCACAAACATCAGAGGCGTCTACACCTGTAGTCTGGATAGAAACTGACACCACCAATATCGGTGAGCCACCATATCGTTCACTGTCTGCAACCATGCACACGGTGGGTCATGAGGACCCCATCCTGGGATGCAAAGACCACCAACAGCACCCAAACCTTTCGAAACATCCTCCATCCCCTTTGGCCTGGCGGCTCAGCTGCAATCAGAGAAGAGGCGAATTTCCCACCTACGTAGCAATCACTTCTAAAGCATGGTGATGTCTACCGCTGGGTTTCGTATTCAGATTGTTCGTGGGACTTGCCTCCATGTGTTATTGCTCACCATGGCATTCAAATGTGGTGTATTAATTTTGCTAGACCGCCACTGACATTAGCCATCCACTGAACTGTGGCACGAGATGATGGTTGGTGCACTCACCATATTTACCCAGCCATCATTTATCCAGGCTCAACACGGACAGGTCATGATAGGCTAATGTGAGTGAATGCTGTCACACGCTCGCATAGGCCAGGGAGAGAACCGAAGTCCACGAACAATTACGGATTACTTGTAGCAGTGAGATTACAAAAAACACGTCCCGCGTCCGGAAATATACTCGGAAATCTCATTAGTTGTCTTCAAAACGACTAGTCACGTTTTTGAACCGTTTCATTATGAAATTGCGTTTATTTTATTAGGGTCACCTAAATAGTATCTCCATCATTTTTTTTAAAAAAAATACAGACTGTTGGCACTTATTACCTTCGGATTAATGATTGAATTTCGTTACAATTGGAGCACAAACACTTCCTGGGTGAGATTCACCGGAGTCTCGTTGCAATTGGCTGGAAACTTGCAGGACACGGCACACATCCGGTTCCAACGGCACGCATGCTGCCATTTCCAAACCTGACTGGGTGGCTAAACTACGTCTGTCGTTGAACGCAGGGCTTATGTCTGGCGAGGATGAAGCCCGCTGATAGCACTTTATTTCGATATCATGTTCACATGTCTACTGATTATTATTCGTAGATGCAAAGACCTTATTCTTGGTTGTAGCTGCCACAGTTCCGTTCACCGATGATTTCGGAAGGTGAGGTAGGTAGCTGCGCATTGGAGGCGAGAGCTGAAAAATTGGTGCGTAAATTTACCACTGTCAGTGGATTGTTAAGTGGGGGAAGGGAGCTATGCACTGAAGGGAATAGCTTGAATGCAGAGCGCCATTGAGGGCGCGACTGGGCCATGTCTGACAATGTCTCTAACCATTGATGTGGCCCGTCTAGGGGTCCCCATCCAGGAAGACGGCAGTGACCAGCGCAGCTGAGTTTGCTGGTAATGGCTTTCATACTTCGCCGCCAAGTCACTGTTTGACCGCCTCTGGCTCGTTTCCACCCTTCACGTAGTTGTGCGAAAAGAACCAATCGAAAAAGTCGGCCGACTGGCATACGGAGCACGTGGCCAAGCCACCGCAACCTATGCAGTGTGATCAGTTCATCTACCGATGGTGAGTTATTTCTCCCGAATACCATTCGACGTACTTCAGCATTGCTGATCCGGTGTTCCCACCAGACTCGGGCAATGCTCCGAAGACATCGATGGTCAAACACTGAAAGTCGTTTGACGTCCTCGGCGCGCAGCGGCCAGGTTTCTGATCCGTATAGTAATACGGAGCGCACAGCAGCATTATAAACTCGACCCTTGACGGATAAGCTGATGTCACGCCTACGCCACAGGTGACGCAGGTTCACAAAAGCTGCTCGGGCCTTCCCAATTCGGATGGAAATATCACCTTTCGCGAGACCACCGGGACTAATACAACTGCCCGGGTAAGCAAATTTGTCTACTGCCTCAATCGGTTCACCCGCAAGCATTAGGCTAGGGTTCGGGCCCACCCAGTCTTGCAGTAGCACTTTACACTTTGCAGGTGTGAAGCGCATGCCAAACCGTGAGGCGGAATTATTTAGATTATTTAATATTGTTTGCATTACCACGGCGTCAGATCCAAGAAGAGCTATGTCTTCTGCATACTCGATATCTGTGAGCGAGCGCACCGGGGGCACTTCAACCCCACAGGCATTAGAGGCTGATAGTGAGTCTTCCATGATCGTATCAATGACGAAGTTGAAGAGGAAAGGCTTCAAATACAGCTGGATGAACTTTCCGGTTGTACTGCGGTGAAGCATCACAGTCAACACAGATGTTATTGTCTCTGATGATGACGACGCACTAGTCCCCTACTCTTCACCCCTCCCTCTTTAACCGAGCACCACTATGTGTATATCACTGATGTATAGCTGTCATTGACGACAACGACGACAGAGTGATGCAGGATGTATTCTGATGACAAGTCTCCAAAGCCAAGTTTATTTATGGGCATTCGCGGCAGTGTGAGTTATCGCCGAGTGGGTCTAATTGCCTGCAAGCGACGGTATACGTCTGCTGCTTTTGTGGAGCGTAGTTCATTTGGCCGCCACCCGACCGCATTAGTATGAGAATAAAGTAAATCTCCGTTCAGAGAACTCCGTCTGTCATGTCTTCTGGCGCATCAACAAGACAGGTAGGACTTAAATCGACCAATCTTGCCTGGATTTCTACCAACAGGTATTTTTATAATTCCGAGCAGATTCAACTAAGAAACGTGAAGGGTATTTTGGATGAATAATATAACAAGAAAATCAATCATACCTGTGGTATGCTCAAAGTGTTCTTTATTGCAGCTTCAATTCACAAAAAATCAGGAACATTTTTGGCATACTCCAAAAAATATCAACGTGCGCGTAACCTGTGCTGAACGATCGATCCAGATCAAGTCAATTCATGTTAGGAAAATCTCATTGAGTTATTGTCAACACTTATCAAATCAATCGTTTACCGTAGGCGGTAAAAAATACGAATCAACTATAAAGAACGTTGCGGTCGTAGTGCTATCCTTGAAAGGGCGGGGAAGCCTTCTCGAACCAAGAGAAAATGTACTTGTGGTGTTCTTTCCCCCAGACGAAGAACTCAAAGGAAATGTCAGAGAAAATTCGTCTTTTAAGGGTAAAGTACCGGCGACGTCCCCACAGTATGACATAGAACAACAACAACACCGAATTCAACTCCTAGAAATCCACATTACCAGTGGTCTCGAGGTCTTTCGAGAAGTTCTGATGTTGGGATACGACTCCTAGAAATCGACATTACCAATGGTCTCGAAGTCTTTCGAGAAGTTCTGATGTTGGGATACTTGGAGTGTACCTAGTGTTCATTGTGGAGAACTGTCCCTAGGTCGGCTCGCTTTTTGTGATAACGATGAGCATCCCAAGATCAGTTGTTTCACAGCTGTCACTATCATATTGGGACTGGTTTCACCAACATTGTTGACAAAAGCTGTTTTTTTCCGAATCATTCTACATCTATTTATCTATCTATCTATCGAGTACTAACCAAGCAACAACCAATAACGTTTGGAATCCCTTGCTTTCCTTCATTGCCGAAGTGCTGCATCCACAACGAATAACACGCCGCAGCTGGATCGGGTGAACTTCCACCGCACGGATCACAGTCAGCGTTACGTATCTGATAGCGTGGCAATGATTTTGGCTCAGTTACGACGAACGGTAACTTCTTCAATCAACTGCATTCTTATCAGTTGAGTCAGCAGTGCCGATGAATGAGATTGGTCTTTTGATGAAAAAGCTCGTCCGGAACTGTTGTAGTATCTATGCCTCTTTCATCTTCCGGACAAACTACGGAACCTTCACACCACGAATCCATCGTTCAACATCGAACGATGAAGAAGTAGACGTTCGATCGCTTCACTCCTGGGAATTCGTAACGAGAATGCACTCCAGTGCCTTTCGAAACAAAAACTAAACAGACGGTTAGAGAGATCACACAACTTCCAAAGAAATCTAGCGGGTTACATATCGATTTTACCACTGTGGGAAGTTGTATTAGAATCGCGGTGCTCATGACGGTGGGTACTATGAGCCCTCATCACTAAGACAGGTGAACGAACAAAGATTACCAGAACTTCTAGCAAAAACCTCGACAAATAAATGAACAAGAACTCGTTTTTGAGGTAGGCTAGGAAATAAGGCAAAGCACCTAAGAAGCAAATACGGAGGTCCACACAAATGACACACCCACAAACGAGTGTTTGAGAGTTAGGTTTAGTAAACTAGGAGTTACAAGTGCACTTCAAATAGGTCAGCTGACAAACTGATAAGGAGAGCTCACTGCTGCAGGAACGTTTCCACAAACTCCTTCCAAGTGATCCTCTTATATCGCGGAATCGAAGTTGCCACGATGTAAGTGATGCAAGCGACTCCGAGGATAATTAACGGGCCATTACTCACACCGCCAGGATTCGTTGGCTTGCCTGAACCGAAAGAGAATTCAAACTCGATGCGTTCTACACGTGAGCAAAGGGTTAGAAGCTAACCGTCACCAAATAGGTAACTTACTAAATTTCGGCTTCGAGGAGCCCGAATCTGAAGGAGTAGTTGTTTTGTCAGTTGGCTTATTCGTCTCCGTGCGTAGAAAACAGGGAATTCGAACATTTCGAACGACGTTTTGAGCACCGCGAGTCGTGAGCAACTGTGGAAATCGCAATTGCTGGATTGAAAGGAATAATGGTTGAGGGAGAGTTGGGTATCGAGGAAGACACAAAATTGTTAATATGGACTGTCTGAATTTACTATTATGCTACCGCATGGCAGTATCACAAGTAATCCGAACGCCGACATGCCAACTGATTATCCACTCCTGTCTCAGAGCACCACTACTAATGTTTACTCCAGGTAAATGCGGTAGTTCGCTACAGTTTGAAGAATTGACGCACGACGTAAGCGTCGTGACTGTTCGAAATTATTGGTGTTAGTCACTGCTACGCTGATGACTCCAAACAGACCTGCTTGTATTTCACCACCCATCCCCGTTCGTATTCCCTCAATGTTATGTCGAAATCAGCAGCTTGCGTGTAGCACCACATTGGGCACCGTGCAGACAGAATGCGGTTCACCGTCTTGCAGAAGTTCGGTGATTCAATAATCCAATCAACCAGACGCTGCACTCCACGATGAAGCGCAGCTCATTGGGTGGAATTATTATCTATTATTGAATTATTGTTATCAGTAGACATCACATACGATCAAAATTAAAAACAAAGAGCGCCATTCAATCATTCAATCAAGTCGGATAGAATACACACACTGTGAGATGATGACGCTGGTTCACTTTAGTTGACCACGAGACGTAGTTTACAGACAAGAGGGTTTTTGGAAGCACAGATTGTTAACTTTGAAGTTCTGTATTAACAGTCCTCGAACCCTGCAGTGCCCTAAAGGAACCAGCTCGGCTGTCCCCGTCGCTCAAAAGTGACTGTTTGGTCGATGACGCGGGGCTGATAACACTGCATGCGACAATTGACTCACTCACGCAATCAGCAAGTTAGTCTTCGTTTACGGAGACATCTACATTGACGAAATAGATCGGCGTCCATCAGTGCAGTCGGTAGAACATAGTACGACGTATTTAGAGCCGTGACACAGCTGACTCCAATACGTCAAAACTCGAATTCGTCGTTAGCGAACGTGACATGTCGGAAGAACTCGTCACGTGTGTCGTTACGTAACAGATTGTTATGTAACCCCATACCAAACCTGCTTCCCACCAATGAGGTCTTATGCAGCAAGATTCAAAAATACACAAAGGGCATTAAAACGGAGGCGTGAGCACGCGACACCTGCAGCTGTCTGTTGGGTCTGCACATAATCCATATTTTTTGGCAACCGCAACCTCTACATCTCGACTGCTCCTATCCATGCTTGGGTAACCTGACAGTATCTTAGCCCTCGTGCTTCCTTCGGGTGGCATGGCATCTAGGCACAGAAAGGGTGTTGCAGCTGAACGATTATTATTATTACTATTATTATTATTATTATTACATATTTTGCCTAAAAGCTGAATAAAGCCGAAAATTTAACATCACGTGATACAGACATTCCTACCTTTGGCGATATCTCGGGGTGTGGGTAACTTGGGTGCATTAGGTGGCTGTTGATCAGGTGACGGCGAACAGACCAGCCGTCCTCTAATCAACAACAACCTGCATGCTTGTTTGGAAAATCCACTTGGCGACCACTGCCACTTGAAAAACTCTATCAGTTCAGCGGATAGAAAATGGAGAGATCACCTCTCGAAGGGTCCCGGAAGAGTCCTCTAACAACGTACCATGAGGACGACATGGTCGGTCTCATAAAATCCCCGCTAGACGTAGTCAGCCACATCAGACAGAATATCTGGTCGCATTCTACGCAGGTCGATTACTAACCTCGCTACAACATTACCTTACGTTTTTCAGAAAAGTAACAGTAATAGACGTTCACATTCCAGTGTCGACACATGATCAAGTCCAGTCGATGTGAAAATTTTCTTGCCCCCCCCCTGGAGAGATCACCTCTCGAAAGAGAATATTTCCAACCAATATCTTGAAGTGTAGCTAAAATGCAAACTTCATCCTAGAACGGAAATCACTCTTCCACACGGTATCAAGGTCCCAGAGCTCGAGATAGCTCAGCGGTTCGAACCCAGCCTCTGCAGCTTGACTGCTCCTATCTAGGCTTGGGCAATCTGCCAGTATCTCAGCTCTTCTGCTTCGTTCTGGTGGCGAGGCGGCTAGGGACCGAACGGGTGTTGCAGCTAAACGAACGAAACGATCAGCTTCTCAACCTAGTTAAACGAAAAACGACCTTGTTCCGTGCGAAGAATCGGTAAACAATGGAAGGGAACGTTTCAATTTGACTTCAACTATGGAAGACCAGTTTAAATATCTGGTTTTTATCAAGTCTCACTCGCACTCGCACTCGCTTTTTAATCAGGCTGGGAAAAAAAATTAACAGCGAAAATGCGGAAGTCCACTGCTGTCAGCCTAGCCAATCTGAATAATGACTATCACGAAACAAATTGCTCAGGGCCTAGCTGCCATATCATCCGAAAGTATCCCGAGGGCTGAGACGCTGCCTGCTTTCCCAAGCCTAGACAGCAGCAGTCAAGGTGCAGAGGTTGGGTTCAAACCACGGACCTTCCGATCAGTAAATTTGCTCCCTAACCACTGGGCTGTCTTGAGCTACCACAAAAAAAAATCGGACAATTAGCCAGTGAAGAGCAATAATATCCGCTCAGTTGCGCCATCAGTATCGGTGCATAGCTGCTGTGAAATTCCAACGAAGCACGTAGATTAAGATACCACTCGGTTACCCAAACCAACACAGCAGTCATCGAAAGGCAGGCAGGTTCGAATTATGGATCTTCCAGTAAACGGCTTCGCGTCTCTACTGTTGAACTATCCCGAGCCTACTAGTCTACGAACAGAAGTGTCGCCGGTCCGTCCTCAAGGGCAACTGGGAACTGCTAATACCGTGTTTTCTAAAATATTGGCGGGAACTGGCCATTCGCTTGGGTCGCATATTCATTCAGAAGATGCAAACAGGAGCGCTGTCCAACTTCTCCATCAAGTTATCGCAAGCCTCGGAGAATATATGGATAAAACCTACGAAAAATGATGCCACTAAATAAATTGAAAAAATAACACTATCATACTTAGGATAATTTTTTTGTGCCTCAGAAAATTTGTGATCTCGTTTGTCACTGGTTACCCAACGAAGCTTTGGTTTGACACAACTGCTGATGTGACCGTTATTTTCGAAGAAGCCTGGCACGGTATGGGAAGATCGGTGTACAAGCGCACACTTAATTTAGCGAAAAGTGCCTCGGAAAGTTTCCTGAAGTTAGTCGGCGAAACAGTTTCCGGAGTTTATTTTAGAGAATAGGTTGAATTAAGTAGCATATTTCCAACAAAAAGCTTCTGGGCTCAGAAAGGAATTATAAAATCGGAATTATCTATGCGACGATAATTTCCAACTGTCAGCAGCTTAAACCATAGTCTTAAAAAATGACGGTCATTGCAACCAAGATGCTCGAACTCTATGGCGATATACCTGACAGCAGACTCAATTGTTGCGCTCAAGCCCAAGTTCAGATTTATCAAAACCTCACGAACGCACCAGTGCTACACCTGAAATACCCGGCCTATTAGGACACAATGCTTCCTGTGGACGCAGAGCCAGCGTTCGGGAGTGACGGGTATCATCTCCACCCATTCACACACGAATTTGTAGCTTCCCTGGATCAGTTACTCACCAAAGATACAAAGTGGTCTTGATTTTACCCATACCGATGTGTTGTGAAGCTCCATATAGCTCAGTAGTCAAGGCGCGAACTTGCCGACCGGAAGAGCCGCGGTTCGAACACCAACCCGGCAACTCGAATGCTCCCGTATAGACTGAGGCAACATGGCAGTCTCTCAGCCTCTGTGCTTCATTCGGGTAGCATGGCAGCTATGCACAGAAAGGATAGTGCAGCTGTACAATTTTTACAAATTGTGTTCAGACCTTGTTTTCTGGCAGTTCGGCCCTAATATGGACAGCCTCCAAGATCGTGTAATCAAAGCCAGAATTCTGGGATCGCCACAGATGCTCCGCAATATGATACTGTTCTATCACCGTACGGGGCGAGATGGCTGAAGTGGTTAGAGCGCGAATTTACTGACCGTAACGTCCGTGGTTCGAACCCCACCTCTGCCTCTTGACTTCCCCTGTCTAGACTTGGGCAACCTGACAGTATCCCAGCCCTCGTGCTTCCTTTGAGTGGCATGGCAGCTAGACACCGAAAGGGTGCTACAGCTGAACGATTTATCGCCGTACATTATGGACCTTGTATGAATACCAGCAATTCAACAGCAAAAAGAGAATTTTAAGGTGCTACGGGATTTTCCGTTCGAAAAAAGGAAGGGTTCTTTTCAGCAGTTGGCAGTCGGCTTGGTTCTAGTTACTGCGATGGACCGATAACCTTTAAGAAACCACAGATGATTTGCAATTGCTTTTTTTAACTGAATAAACCTCGACTAAACTTTCACACCATACATTCACACATTTCCATTTGAACCGCCTTCCAATTTGTCCTACCATCGTCATTAAGCAAAAGTCGCTTCAAGGATCTGACGTCAGTTACCTTCCACAGGTTTTTTCATCAACTGTTCGTCCTTTATGAATGAAATGGAGATTTCGAATGATCACCATGCGGATGTCTGGCAAATGAGTATTCAGGCCGTCGCTGGTAAGGAGAACCAGGTACATGGAGAATATGTTCTCATATGCCATTGACTGAAGAATACGCGACTATTTTCTGCATTACTGAGGACTGTCCTCTTGCAACGATACTGAACCTGAATCCCGAAAAAGAGCTTTAAACGCCATATTTTCTGTGCGACCCACCGGGAGGTGGTACAACATGATCGTGAAGTCTTTCTTGCAGATCATATTAGAAAAATCCAGCTACTCTATACCCCGTTTTTTCTTGAAGACCCAGGATCACCCGTATCCTCATCCCTTACTCAAGATGTAAATCTCCCTGGGGGTCATGAACATGGTCACTGGTCCGTACGGTGCTCTGTAGCTAACACAATCGAGTCACCTCAGAGATCTCGTTTCCTTGCTTCAAGGAGGGGTACAGTGAAGAATTTTGCAAATTTCACCTCGAAACGTTTCGTAAGTCAAATGGAATAGTGAAAAGTGTACGAACAGAACCCGAAAGCATTTTTTCTCCAAGGGGTGCTTCGTTTCAAGAGTTGTCAACAAGTATAATAGACTTAGCGATGACCGAAGTCACCGACGAAGTGAACCCAAACGGCATACCAACAGTCTCTAAGATCGTGTAATCAAAGCCAGAACCCTGGGATGCTGCTCAAAAACTAAGAAGGCTGCTAGCAGTTTGCCTCACGGTTCTCTACCTGGACCACCAACGAACTCACAGTCACGCTTGATTCCCCATTGATCTCCTATGCCGATGACGCCAAACTCTCGGTAGACTGAGTGGGATTCCAGAAAACCGACTGCAGTCCTTCCAAAATGACAGTGGCACAAAGAGACTGAACCTCAGTGCCGTGTGATGGTTCATGCACCCCCATAATTGACTAAGCTGTGGATGAACGAATAAGTTGTCGAATCGCTGAATCTGACAACTCCCGGGACAGCGACCCAACGCAGCGGAGCACAAGGTCATAACATGGCGTTTAGAACAAGATCAATAATTAAAATGTCTACCAGCACAACTCGGCCAAAGTAAATATACGAATGTATTCACCTTTACAACCAACCGAAGTGAGTGCAAAGCACTCATATCATCCAGTGAGAGTCGACCTTCAGGTGCAGGGATTCAGGAATTGAGGCGTAGAATTGATGTTTCTCTACGCTTCCAGGGTTAGTTTTCTATTAGTGCTTAGTGTGGCTTCGCTGAAAAACGCAAGTAGAAAGCATGTTGAAACACAGCCCATCAGGGTCACAGTATTGAACAATAGGCCTTCTAACGACGGAACTCACAAAAACAGTATACATCAGTAAGTTACTTCAGTCCTCGAATGTGGTATTAACAAACAAAAGAACTCACTACGCGAAATCAGAACCATCTTTTCCAGTGATAGTGCCCTAATTTGTAAGAATCTCCTCGATGTATTAGGCCATCATCATCATCAGCCGTAAAAACTGCGTATTTGTAATACGGTGGTTATAGCTGCCACCATTTCGTTAAAGGATGAGTGCGGGAGGTGAAGTAGATAGCTCCGCATTTCAGGCGGTGGCTGACATAACTGAGGCGTAAATACAGTGATGTAAGTGGCCTCTCGTTGGGGAGTTAGGGAGGGGAGCTATGCATTGAAGACAATGGCTTGGATGCATGAGTGCCACAGAGGGCGTGGCTATCTGTCAGTGTCTCTAACCATTGATGTGTCCTGTTTTGGGATCCCCATACAGATAGACGGCAATGGCCAACGCATCTGAGCTTGCTGATAATGGCTTTCATACTCTGCAGCCAAGTCATTGTTCGACCTCCTCTGGCTGGTTTTTACCCTTTGCGTAGTTGTGCGAAAAGAGCCATTCGAAAAAGTCGGTCGACCGGCATCCGGAACATGTGACCATACCACCACAACCCATGTAGTGTGGTCAGTTCCTCTATCATTGGTGAGTTATTTCCTCCGAAAACCATTCGGCGAACTTCAGCATTACTGATTCGGTGTTCCCACCAGACTCGGGCAGTGCTCCGAAGACGTCGATAGTCAAACACTGAAAGCCTTTTGAGGTCCTCGGCGCGCAGCGGCCAGGACGGTTAAGCTGATGTCACGCCTACGCCATAGGTGACGCAGGTTCACAACAGCTACTCTGGTCTTCCCAATCCGGATGGGAATAACATCTTTCACAAGACCACAGGGACTGATACAGCTGCCAAGGTAGAAAAACTCGTCTACTACCTCAATCGGCTCATCGGCAGGCATGAGGTTAGGTTCCGAGACAACCCAGTCATGCATCAGCTCTTCACACATTGCCGGTGTGAAGCGCATGCCAAACCGTGAGGCAGAATTATTTGGATTATGTAATATTGTTTGCATTACCACGGGGAAAGATCCATGAAGAGCTGTGAGTTCCGCGTACTCGACATCTGTGAGCGGACTCCTCGGGAGCACTTCGACCTCACGGGCAGTAGAGGGTGAAAGTGAGTCTTCCATCATCGTATCAAAGACGAAGTTAAAGAGGAAAGGTGGAAGAGGGCAGCCTTGTTTGACACCACTTGACGTGGTGAACCCAGTCGAGAGATTCCTGTCGACCTTCAAAGGGCCGCGGGGGTCGGAAGTACAGCGCCTTAATGAGGATCAAGAATTTATGAGGGACACCTTTGTTCCACAGACCCAGCCATAGTGCGGCCACGAAGAGACTGTACCCCGGCGACCCATTGAGCTATATAGGTGGGTGTCCATACCAGGTTGGTCCATGGGTAGAGGTCTGACGAACAGTCTCTTGGCCCTCCAAGTTGGGGGTTGGAACATGGGTTTGAAAATGGGCACTACTACCGATTCAATCTAGTTGTCTGAGACGGTCTCTTTCTCCCAGATAGACCCAAATAGGCTAGACAGGTTGAGCAGCCCACCGCCATTCTTGAAAAGGGCAGGTGGAAGGTCGTCAGGACTAGCAGCACGATGACGCTTGAGTAGGGGAATACAGTCGGGCATTTCTGAAGGCGGTTCCATATTCACGGTCCACCTTTCTGTTGGAGGCCAGGATTCTGGATTGGAGGTAGCAGGTGGCCACTTGAATTGCTGTTCAAGGTACTGTGCCTAGCGGTACAAAGGTTCTGCGCTGCTGTATATCAGGGAGCCATTTTGGTCCCTGATTATTTCGCTGGCAGGTTTCCGGGGACCATTCGAAGTGGAACAGCTTCCGGACATTTCCAACTCTTTGCATCCTACATTTCTTCGGCCTTTCGGGTCCACCAATCTTTTCTGTCTGCACGGATACTCAGTTTCACCTGGCGTCGGATGATGCGTCGGGTGGAGTTGTGATTGCGGCCAGGAGGGATCTGTCGCCAGGTCTCCAGCAAAGACACGGTCCTATCAGAGATCTAATGTTTGGATGGAGTTGGCTGAGTTGTACCGCAAACAGACCTTTCGGCTTTGAGTAGCGCTTTGGATATATTTTTCCAGTGGCCGTATATATCTGACACCGTACCGTCCGGCAGGCATTCGAGGAGCTGGTGCTGAGAAGTTCGTTTGACTTCTGGGCCCACTAGCTTATCAATGGCTAAGCGAGGTGTGCTCGTTTTGCGTACACCTGAAAAGCGCAATGAAAAGCAACAGCGTAGAAGTGCATGTTCGGATTCCACGCTGGTGTTCCAGAGAGAGTGGCAGGCGGTGACCGACCCTCGCCACCGACTGACGGCAATGTGGTCTATTTGGATTCGTGGCTGATTCATTGGTGGGCACCACGTTATCAAGCGATTTCCGCTGCTCAGAAAATTCGTACTGCAAAGGAACAGTCTGTGATCGGCACACATCTGAATGCCGCCCGAAGGAAGCACCAGGGCTGGGATAATGCCAGGTTGCCAAAGCCTAGAGAGGTGAAGTCCAGAGGCAGAGGTGGGGTTCGAACCACGGACGTTACGGTCAGTAAATTCGCGCTCCAACCACTTGAGACATCTCGCCCGTACAGCAAAGGAACAGTCCGTGATCGGCACACATCTGAATTAAGTGATCCTAGCTGTCCGCGCGACTCGTGTCCAATCCAAGACGGTCACCCAGTCAGGCCTCAATGGTGGTTAGTTTACCTAATTGGACCTTCATAGCACCAGCAACCACAACGATATCCCAGCGTTTCGTCCAATGTAGAAGGGCACCTAGAGCGTCATAGAAACTTTCCTTGGCAGATTCAGAGCTACAGTCAGTTAGAGCGTAAGCAGACACAATAAACAACGTGCGATGGACCTCACTTCCTCCAGATTCTCTCACAAATGTTGCCAAACGAATCGCACAGAGGCGACTACCAACGGGTATCCGATCAAGCAGAGACGCTTCCGCTCGTTCGCTCAATACAATACCCACTCCAGCATATCCAGCTGCAACGGCCTCTGCACCACAAGAGGTGCGCAGCCAGAACCTGGAAGAGAGCGAGGGACAGTCAATTCGACCACATTGCTTGCGTCCTGCACCCTTGTATCTGACAGAAAACATACATCAATGCTGAGGGAATCCAGCACACGAGCAAGAGCCACCCTTTGGCCTGTTTGCTTCAGTGAGCGAGCACTAAAGGTGGCTAGGTAAACCGGCTTTCCGGGTAGGAAAACGGACTTCGAATTGTCTAGGGTTGCGACTGAACTCAGACGTACAGAAGCAGCGGCTGAGTGTGATGCAGGGCGAGCAAAACGGTCAGTTCTAAAGCTGGGACCTGCGGAGAAAGTATAAAATTGGGGCGGGGGAGGATGGAAGACGGAAAACGTGAAAGTGTAAGAAGGGAGGCGTCAGCAGTAGCATGTTTTCGCTTACCCGCCCTGCTGTATGCAGCAAGTAAGGCGACCCGGCTGATGGCACCACGCGACGGCCGATGTAGCATGAGTGTATTGTTATCTGTAAGTGTCATGGTTGTACGAGGGCTGGGATACTGCCAGCCACACACACACACACCTAGACAGAGGACGATTAGGGTCCTAAACCAAAGCCTTTGGCTCAAAAGCTTAACCGCAAGGCAGCGGTGTTGGGGTGGAAATACAAGTACATTACCAATTTTACAGAACACGTCGCCACACATGTTCCAAACCCCAGCTTGGAGGGCCAGGAGACTGTATTAGTCGGACCTCTACCTATGGACAAACTGGTAGGAGAGACTCTGTGAGTGTCACGCGGACACCCCCAGTATAACTCAGTGGGTCGCCGAGGTACACAAGCCGCCACACCACGACAAGGTCCAGTTTATTCGTGACGGTGCAATGAATGTGATAACCACAGAGGTGTTAGTTTGACTCCTGTTGCGACAAGGCTTCTGGCGTCACTGATTCTTCGAGGTCCTATGGTGGCACGTGAACCCTTGACTCGAGAGAATCAAGCGGGATTTCGACTGGGTAGAGGCTGCGTACAAAGTCATGCTTCAGAAGGTTCAGTCTCCGAACATATCCCCTACAATTCAAGGAAATCCACTGGAGATTGTGGAAAACTTCACATACCTCGGTAGTTGTATTAGCTCTGACGGAGTCAGTGCGAGGATCTCAAAGGCTCGAAACACGTTTGCTACTTTGCGTCACTTGTGGCGTCAAAAAAGCATCTCACTAGATCTTAAGGGTCGCGTGTACCAGACTACATTAAGGGGTGTGTTGTTGTATGTGTGGGAGACATGGCATCTGCGAACAGATGATGTGAGGCGTCTTCAGGGTTTTGACCAATCATGCCTCAGAAGCGTGGCTGGTTTTGGATGGTGTCAGCGTGTTAGTAACGAGGTGATTACAAAAAGGGTATTTGGTTGTGCGGCAGGTACTTCAATTGGGGAAAACATCCAGCACCACCGACTACGATGGCTCGGTCATGTGCTACGCATGCCGAAACACCGTCCACCGAGACGAGTGCTGTTTTCCGTGCCTCCGTCAGAATGGCGCAAACCGCGAGGTGGACAGCGCATGACTTGGCAGAAAGGCGTGAAAGAGATCACGAAGAGTTTGGGCGTTGTTGGTGTTGTAAGCCTTTCATGATGAGGTCTCCGTGACCCCACCCGTGCTTGACTGGAGACGTTGCAAGAAATGTCGGCTAATCGATGTCAGTGGCGTTCGTCCTGTCAGTTTCTTTTCAGCTTGTCTGATTGAGCAGTTGGATGTGTAGGCACCTCAGAGCGCTTGACACAGGCTAGCACTAGGTCCCCTTCCTCACCCGCTCTAAGGCTTTAAATATAATTAGACGAACCTTAAGACAGCAACGTCAACACTGATGTTGCTGTCTTTGATGATGATGATCATCATCATCATCATCGACAGCATGACATCAGTGTTGAACACCGATGCTTCGCTGCCATACAACCATGATTTATTTGAAAGCCTTATTGTGAAGAAAAAGAATAAAGATGGACGGGGAGGGGACTTATTGCTGCCTTACTACAATCATTCCGAGGTGCCCACACCTCCAAACACTCATTCAGGCAATCTGGATGGAAACTGACAACAAGATCGCCACTGACATCGGTTGGCAGCCATATCTTGCAGCGTCTCCAACCAGGCACACTGGGGATCACGCGGTCCCCATCCTGGAAGGCGAGTAGCACCGACAGCACCCAAGCGTTTCGTGATTTCTTTCATACCTGATGATGATGATGATGATGATGATTTAATGCACGGCTATTTCCGTAGCAAAAGCCTTCTCCACCTCCCGAGCTTTCGATATCCACCAAAAAAAATCGTTCAGCTGTAGCACCCTTTCGGTACCTAACTGCCATGCCACCCGAAGGTTGCACGAGGGCTGGGATACTGCCAGGTTGCCCAAGCCTAGACAGGGAAGTCGAGAGGCAGAGGTCGGGTTCGAACCACGGACCTTCCGGTCAGTAAATTCGCGCTCTAACCACTTGGGCCATCTCGCCCCTATCCACCAGAGCTATCTTTCCTTATGCTCTTCATTATTTGGCGTTTGAGGGATTTGCGTGCGCCGTCGTACTCGTTGCCTGCATGTATCGATTTCCTGGTATCGATCATGGATAGCGACCTCGACGACATCCAGTGATCTTGTGGTCAAAATGGAGAAGTCGGACAGACAGCACTGAACGCCGCTATCATAGCTCATTCCACATTTTGCCACGCTTCATCCACATGCTCATTACCACCACAGTATTGATTTGCTGTGGAGCATTGTTGGGCTAGCTCAGATCGATACTAAAGAGCTATGGTATTTCTTCGAAGGTAGTGGATTGGCATGCTTGTTGTTGACTTGCGGGAGCCTGAAGGGAAGCGGACTGTCAGACGTGCACGCACCATGGCGTGATCGGAATCAAGTGGTGCGATCCAGAAGGAACGGCAGTCTTTAATTGTGACTCTCCACCGGTGGCTGATGGCCACATGATCCAACTAGGTCCACGGTTGGTTCGCAGCTGGTGGCTGTCAGGTTACGCGATGCGGACGTTTATGCTGAAAGTTTGTACTTGCAAGAAGCAGTTCATGATCAGCACACAACTGGAGGATTCGCTCTCCGCTGTTTGTGCGGCGAGCATCAACTCCGAATCGACCTCCCAAATGTGATTCCGAGGAGCCTAAATTCCCAAACACTTATTCAGGAAAGCCGGAGGGAGACTGATGGCAAGGGTCCTTTTTGCCTGACGAATGAGCCCCGAGAGCTCTCGATAGAAAGTATCCTTCTCGGAATCAGAACTGCAGTCCGCTGGGGCATAAACCGACACCATAAACAGGCACCGCTTTTTATGCCGAGAAGCATTGAGCTTGATTGAGCTAGATAACCGCACGGCACAAAGACGACTGTTCACTGGGATCCAATCCAGCAAAGCGTGTTTAGCTCTGAGGCTGAGTGCGAATCCCACGCCATATATCCCACGAATCATCGGTTCTAGGTCACCGGAGAAACGCGATAGAGCTAAGTTCATCCTTGACGTTCTGAGATGCATCACCACGCCTGTGTTTTGTAGGCGTGTTTGGAAGACACAGCATACATCAACTTTAATGGAATATAAGGTTTCAGCAAGCATTACCTCTTTGCCAATTTGACAAAGTACTGACGTTAAAAGCTCCTATATAGAAAGGATCTCGTGGGTTTAGAAAGGTGTTGTTTTCTTTACTGATAATAGGCAGCGAGGTGAAAAGGCCCTTCAGTCAGATAGCTGACAGTGAAATGGCCCAACGACGTTTGCTTGTGTGATGGGAAGGGGTTGGGGAAGGACATCGGTGGACACAGAACTGCGCGGACAAATGATACTTCCCGGTTGCCCAGGCTGAGGAAAGGGGTTTGGTTGGGGTACCCCACCTTGGGCCTTTGACTCAGAAGTCTGACCCACAAGGCAGTGGGAAGATGTAGGGTTTTGTTCGGGGACCCTGCCCCTAGGCTCTGACTCAAAAGTCTGACCCACGAAGCAGCGGCAGTAGGGTTTTCTTTGGGGACCCTGCCCGGAGCCGATGACTCAATAGTCTGACCTGCTGCTCGGCTGCAGAGGGTTGGCCTAGCCCGAGGGCGCAGGGAGTAAGGCATTACTGTCTCACTTCTGATGCGGCTGCGCACAGCAGTCGCCTTTTGAGCAACGCCAGGCTATTTGGCCTCAAAAGTATTTTGACCGTACTGAATAATGCAACGACGGCCACGGCCAACCGTTGGACGATCGGAGTGTGTGGGGGCCGACCTTTTCTAATCCGTCCTTCCACGGGGGAAGGCAGCGTCGCTGCTTCCATAAATATAGAAATGTTGGTCGTCTGGGGGAAACACATTACTGACTTCACACTCCTATCGCAGAGGACAGTACGACTTTACCCACAGACCGCCTCGTAGCATAATACTCGTAGTAAGGGGTCTCTCTGCTCTTGGTCTGACTGTTACTTTTTGGACTTCCTGGCATGGGTGCGCCTTATGGAACGGACGAGATGGCTCAAGTGATTAGAGCGCGAATCTACTGACTGGAAGGTCCGTGGTTCGGACCCCTCTGCCTCTCGATTTCCCCTGTCTAGGCTTGGGCAACCTGGCAGTATCCCGGCCGTCGTGCTTCCTTTGGGTGGCACAGTAGCTAAGTACCGAAAGGGTGTTACAGCTGAATGATTTGGCCTTATGGAACGAAGTGCCAACAAATGTAGCCCGCGTGATCATTGCAGCACTCAAGCCTGTAAGGTATCGGATTCCGTCATCCTTTCCGGTCAATTCTTGCTATGCATACCCAATCACTCACAATACAACCTTTTTGGTCTCTGAATCTGCTATGAGAGCGTTTGAAAGTCTCCAAAAAGTTGGTAGATGCAGCTGTGGTCGCCAGCCATCCGAGAATACTTTTTATACTCGAAACTGATGCGTCTGATGTTGCGATTTCCGCTGCACTCAATCAAGATGGCCGACCAATCGCATTCTTCTCATGTACACTGCCTGCGAGCGACAAAAACATCATTCTGCTATTGAGAAACGTGTGCAATTGCCGAAGCAGTAGGCCGATGGAAGCATCACCTACTCGGGACTTATTTCAAGATTGTAACTTATCAGCGGTCCGTTTCGTCCATGCGTTCAACACAACAAAAAGGAAAAATAAAGAATGACAAAATCCAACAATGGCGGATGGAGTTATCGCCTTTTGTCTTTTGACGTAACCTAAAGCCCAGGCATAGAAAACAAAGCTGCTGATACGCTCTCTCGGAGTGTCTGTGTGAACACTTCATCTCAGCTGGATCTAAAACACTTACACGAAACTCTGTGTCATCCTGGAGCAACATGCACAATGAATTTTGTTCGTGTCAAGAATCTCCCATTCTCCATTGAGGAAATCCGACTTGTCACTAAGCAGTGTCATGTGGGTGCGGAATTAGAACCGTTTTTTAAGCCATCTGGTAGTACACTCATTAAGGCCACACGAACGTTTGAACGTTTAAGCATTGCCTTCAAGGGACCACTGCCTTCGACGACTCGAAACAAATATCTACTGACGATCGTAGACGAATATTCCCGTTTTCCGTTCGCCTATGCCTGTCCAAATATAAGTTCGTCTACGGTGATATCATGCCTTGTGCCGTTCTTCGCTACACTTGGCCTGTCCAGTTTCGTGCATTCGGATCGCGGTTCATCATTCATTTCGGATGAGATCAAGCGATTTCTTCATGAGCGATTTCTTCGTGGAAAAGACGACGTTGCCACCAGTCGGACCACTTCATATAACCTAAGGGGGAATGGTCAGGTGGAGCGATTGAATGGAACTTTTTTGAAAGCTATTACGCAGTCATTGGAAACCATTTTACAAGACGCGCTCCATTCGACCGTTCCTTGTTGTGCACCACCACCAATGCCATTCCACACAAAAATGTACCGATTGTGGATATACCACAGTTCTGATGCGACGAAATACACGATCTTCAAATATGACCCCGTAGTCGAAGAGGTTGAACTCCTGGAGTGTAACCCTGAGTACGCATGTGTCCGACACCCTAATGGCATGGAAGAAACGGTCAGCTTACGTCACCTGGCGTCTTCCGCAGATTTCGGATGCGCTCGAGCATCCGAACAGCAGCAATCGCAGCTCAGTGCTGATTCATGTATTGAGCCGGAACTACCAGGTTCCCCTACTTCGGAAACTGAAATGCCGAATTCTTCTGAACACCCGGTGGTTGTAAAACAGTGAACACGACTGTATTTCTTGCGCAACAGAGAAGTCTAACACTATTCAATTATAAAACGAACTCTTGCGAGCATAACTCCGTCAGGGGGGTGAATGTTGAATGTTCGCTCTGTTTTTCAAACGTTCCATCTTTTATAGCTAAATCACTCTTCCGACCTCAGCTCTCAGTGTCAAAGCCTTGGATAAATAAACAAAAGAGCTAGTCATTCCTTCCGAAAACCATGCGAAACCTTCCAATGCTCCGGAGACATCGATGGTCAAACACTGAGTCTTTTAACGCCCTCGGCGCGCAGCGGCCAGGTTTCTGACCCGCATAGTAACATTAAGCGCACCACAGCGTTGCAAACTCGACCGTTGACGGATAAGCTGATGTCACGCCTACACCACAGGTGAGTGAGGTTCACAAAAGCTATTCTGGCCTCCCCAATTCGGACGGAAATAACCTCTTTCGCGAGACCACCGGGACTGATCCATCTGTGTAGGTACACAAAATTGTCTATTGCCTCAATCGGCTCATCCGCAAGCATGAGGCTGGGGTTCGAACCCACGCAATCTTGCAGTAGCACTTTACACTTTACATAGGTATGACGCGCATGCCGAACCATGAGGCAGGATTATTTAGATTATTTAATATTGTTTGCACTACCGCGACGTCAGATCAAAGAAGAGCTATATCGTCTGCGTACTTCATATCTGGGGGGCGAAATGGCTCAAGTGGTTAGAGCGCGGAATTACTGACCGGAAGGTCCGTGGTTCGAATCCGACCTCTGCCTCTCGACTTCCCCTGTCTAGGCTTGGGCAACCTGGCAGTATCCTAGCCCTCGTGCTTCCTTTGGGTGGCACGGCAGCTAAGCACCGAAAGGGCGCTACAGCTGAACGACTCCATATCTGCGAGCGGACGCCCCGGGGCACCTCGAATTCATAGACATTAGAGGCTGAGGGTTTATCTGGTCCTTCCAGAGGTTGACTTGATGGGGCCTGCTGAACTGTTCAACAAGGTGTTCAGTCTATCGTTCAAAACGTTACTGAGAATGGAGTTCCAGTTAATCAAAGCGGTTGAAGGACCACTTTCTGTAAGCTCACTACTTGGAAATTTCCGATAGCAAGGTCGATGATTTCCCTGAGCGTAGTGACTTTTTAGTTCATTTTATTTCGCTTCTCCGGACCCCGATCATGTAGCATAAAGTGTGAATCTCCTCTCAATTTGCGGGAGATCCTGAGCAGATCACTTGGATTCATGAAAATCCACTTGTGGCAGACCACAAGTCCAATCAGCGTCCCGAAGACCGAACCCTAAAAAGCTTTGAGGTGCACTCCAGTCTAGCCCAATTTCAATGTTTTTCCATAGAACCTTCCTCATGAACTCGAATTCCTCCACTCCATTCTTAATTGACCGGAGGGTTCTGGAGCACTGAGCAATCCGAGACAGTTCTCCCTCGGAACTTATACAAAGATTTAGTGATCGACTTCCGTTGAAGCCACTAACTTTGGTTGGTTGGACCGGTCCTACTGGTTTGTTTGGCTGGCTGTTACGCCCACATGGCTTTTAACTCTCGCAAGCCAAAAATGAAGCAACGGGTGATTTCGAAATTTCCTGCTGTTTGAGGGACGTCTGCAGTCACCTCGGTGTATGTGGTCGCATTACACCTTCGGCCGCCCTATTTCTTACTGTACTTTTCTCCTGGAAATATTCGGGGCCGTCACTGCGAGTTGGGGGATCAGCAATGAACATCATTCAATGATCGTGTTTACGCGGGATTTCTCAAAGCACCTCCAACATCGATTGCTAGTAGCTGTTTGACTCACCGCTCACGAAGCTTTATTGCGATACACGCCGTGCAAAAAGGCAGGTGGGTTCGATGAGATAAGTATGCACGACTCGTAGGTAATTTTCAGGATGATGCTGCACTCCTGACATTCCTATCTCCCATAGTCATTGTAATGGAGGCCACCTTCGGGCAGCGTGACATTTCATACATTCGGCCGATCTCGACATCTGTCCCAATCGTTTTGACACTGGTCATTTATGCGTAGTCTTCCATGCTATTCCCGTAATATTGTGTCGGTTCGCACTGCTGCTGTTCAAAATCCCATGAAGTATCCGTCAGGACGAAAAACCCAAAAGACCACGTGCGAAGTCTCATCCTGCACCCTGGTTTTTTGGCACGCTTGGTTTCCGATCGCAGTATCCTGGGTGCATAACATACTAGTCATTCCTCATTGCGTTAAGTCTTCGGACCCTAAAAACTCCTCCTTCCGCTCTCCCTCGGAAATCCCAATTGACAACCACCCCATGTACTTTCAGCGTGCCTGTGTTCAGTGATAACGTTGTGAAATTTAAACAACACGTCCGTTCGACTGCGGTGTCCCCAAATGCTGCACACGTTACATTGTGTAGCCAGTGACCTCAAGCCTACAGCAGGCAAATTCGCCTGATAAAAAACAGTAGCTCCCGATTTCCCCATCCGCAACGGCTAGGCGGATTTATTGTAATAAACCTCCACAGCGATATAGTTTGAATCCCACCATAGGATCCTGTATTTCTTCACAATTCCATTCTCACGCCACCCACCTCTTTAGCGTAGGCAGTCAGAAAGGCAGCGGCACTCAACCTTCACAAAAGTGTATTGACTCCGTACACCGGCTCTGAAATGAGCAGATATGAAATGGGTGTAAGTAGAGCCACATGGCACACGGAACACACATCCGCAACGGCTAGATAACACAGAAGAGAAAAACGGGTGGAGGCCAGAACACGTAGATACCGGAACAGATACGGCGGAAGGCAACCGAGCAAGATGAAAAGCAACCGAGTACCACTCGTGGGGGCGTACGAGCGGGTCACCGTTTGCTGTTTGGTCTCGTGGTAACTCACCGGGGACAGCCGTAAATGGCGCACTGGTGAGATGGGTTTATTTAATTACTGTTCGAAGCGTAGGATAGCTGGGTCTTGGGGACTTTCGCTAAAAAATGGGACTTATTCTCAAACTTCCTCACTTTTTTAAAATTTTACTAGTTTTTTTTTGGTTCTGTGGTTAAGCTTATCTACGGATATCTGAAAACACAAATGAAAACATAAATGTCGGATTCCTGTCACACTTATATTGAAGGAAGTGTTATGGGCCGTCATGCAAAGGTTGTGTAGAGGAAGAGAGGTCGATGAAGAGCATTTTAAGGCATGCAGACATGCTTTTTAATGTTTAGTCAACGTATCCAGTTGTGCATGAATCGCATGGAAGTCGATTCACGCACAAGCCAAACCCAAGCAAATGATTGGCTGCCTCGAGTCACGTGATCCATGCCAAAACACACGACTGCTACATACAAGGCCTAGCTGCTTAGCAAACATATACACCAGTGGCAACTCGTGGCCGGACAGCCGGGTGGGATGAGCTTGGTCGCACGGACCCGGGGGTTACGGTTTGAACCCCGGTCACGTCGTCCCACTTTTCGACTTCCCCCGTCAAAATGTTTTTTCTCAGTGCACTACCGCTTTTCCAGCATAAAAATATGATTAACTAAGATGAAAGGAACTTAAAGTTCCAAGTGCGAAAGGTCTAGGATATGTATACATAACCGAGACTATTTCTAAGTCTGAACCGAGATTTCCGAAAAGACAAATGTCGAGTTCCTGCCAAACGTTCATTGAAAGAAGTGATGTGGGTAGTCACAAACAGGTTGTGTGAAGAAACGCAGGTCGATGGAGGGCATTTTAAGGGACGCGGATACGTTTCGTGATGTTAAGTTCACTTAATCATTATATAAATGTTAAATTATACACATTTCACGCGGTGAAATTGATACCTTCTGAAATAAAATCTTTAAATTGTTTCAGGCTATTTTCTCGCTTGCACTGACAGTCCATCTTTCCTTAGTTTATGCGCTTTAACCGTTTAACTCGTTTTTCTTGGCATCAATGCAGTTTGAATGCGCGCGCTTCCTGGCTTGTGCACAACTAACCAATCAGGATGCTGGCTTGTGCATGAATCGCATGCCACCCTACTGCCCTAAAAACCGGAAATCGCGCCCTCAAGGACATTACCTCATAGCGTCTGGCGACACATAGTGTACGATGGGTTCAGTTGGTTTGCACAGCAATGGAGAGACCAAAAGAGTGTAGACTCGAGTTGAAAGGTTTTGGAGTCTGGCCACAGATTCTGTCGGCATATCGGAAGAAGAGAGCGGCCTGGGAGTGCGCAGTAACGAATGGCTGAGACAACCATTGGCTTGAATTTGATAATTCAGATCGGGGCGGTGTGGAGAAGTGCAGAGAATGTGAATGACGTGAGGCAAGCGGTGGGGTGAGTGAGGATGCATAAGTGGAGGATTAAGAGATAAATTTGGGGGAGTGTGGTCGATATCGCACCCAATGGCAGTCAGGGACCGCGAGTGATCTTGTGTGATGGTGCATCCATGAAGAAAGTCTGTTCACCCGAGGTTCGAAAGGTGTTAGAGAGACCCAACCATAAAGTTGAAAAATGAGCAATGTGTGCCAGAGTGAAACAGGTTGCTTGTGAATACGGGACATCTTAGAAACCTGTGGTATTCCAGGGTGCAGCAAGAATGTTGGTGACTTCAAGCTGTATAAGGCCGGTACCCTCCAGATGGATGTAGACGCTGCAAAGCAATGGTTGCTGGACTGGCACCTTCCTCTGAATGACGAAAAGTGCGTCCATATGTCATTCGGAGAAGACTCAGCGGATACCTTTAGCATGCATTGTGAGAAAGGACCGGAAGACATCACGGATAAGAATACTGTTTATTCCCAACTAGTAGGTGGCATAGCATCAGGCATGATCACCGTCAGAATAAGGCACGAACGGATGGGATTGACGGGCTCTTTGGATTGCGCAAAAAAAGGGCAGTTATAAACAGTGGGCAATAGACCTGGGCACGCCTAAACCGGCATGGGAAACGAAACACAATTACCAGGAGTTTACAATAATAATAATGACAATAATAATAGGTTTATTCCCCAAACTGTAGGGAGTATGCCGATTGAGGCATGATCGGGTTGTTGCAACTTGAACGCGGCAAGCAACAACACAACGGAGAGGAAGTTGCAACCAACCAGGCGTGCTTATTGCGTGAAGAGCCACCTCTGTTATGGGAACCGAAAAAAACGAGGCCAACGTGCATGAGGTACGACCAGTTCGAATGCGAAGCCAGTTGACGTGAACTAATACTGGAAACCGTTGCTGGCCATGGGTGACCTTGGGTGGCCAAGTAAGAGCGAAAATGGCGACGGGGGCTGAAGGCCGAGCTTTAGATGCCCACCCAAAATTTCTCCGAAATCATGGTTAGGAGGAAGAAAACTTTGACGTAAAGTTTCAGCATTTGATGGCGTTTATTTTGTCCCTTAAGATCTTCTCACGCGGGCGCTGTATTTTGGAAGTTGTTTAAACGTACTCGAGGTCCACCATGGGCGCGGAATTTATATTTTAACTGGCTGCCAATTGCTTCGCGTGATGTCTTTCTGGTGGCGGCGGGGAATTTGCGGCCTCTTCACGTGTTTTCTTCTGCATTGCATTTGGAAATAACTTCGAACCGACAAGAACAAAAACTGCGCCCTCTATGTCGGCGCAAACTCAAATTTCAGAAGCCCTTCAAGACACGTATGTGAAAAAGTCTCGTATGGTTCTGGCAGGTGTCCCGATAAACCAAGCCAAGGGACTCCTCACAGCCAGCAAGCTGTTTTTTATGGTGGTCAGAACAAGCTATATTGGGCGCAAGGCTATGCCGAACCAACGATAGTGACGTTGGGAGAATTAGTGTGTTTATGGACAGAACAAGCGTGCAGCACAATATGATTCACGGAATCACGGATTCACGGATTGATACACAGGATCGAGGCTTTCGCCCAAGTTTCCCGGGTCGGTTTTGTTCTTGTCGTTCAGCAGCTGTCGTTCACTTGAAAGGTACAAGTAAAGGGTGTAGCACTGCTCTTTAAGTTCTCAGCGCGGGGCAGTATGTTTGCCAGCGCGAGGACTCGCGTAAATAAGTGTCTAATAGTGTTTTGAACTGAGTTCTAGAGGGGCGTGGACAACCGTCTCAGGAAGGTTATTCCACGCAGCAACTACCCGAAATGAGAAAAAGTTTGCCTAATGAAGGTGTGCGCTCTGAGCTTAAAATCTTCTTACCGTGTCCCCGCCGCGTGTTTGCTGGGTCAACGGTGAAAAACCTGTTGGCCAAGCCTTGTTCAAACAGGGCGTAAGTAAGAATTAAGTCCCCTCGGAGGCGACGATACTCCAAGGGAAAGAGGTCGATCACCACGAGACGCGTTTTGTAGTCCATGGACTTGAGACCGGCAACCATTTTCGTAGCAGCTCGCTGGACACGCTCAATGAGGATTACGTCTTTCGTGCGTCTATATTGGCATATTCAAGGAGCGGTCTGACATAGGCCTCAAATCCTGGTGCAAACTTAACCGATTGAGGCGGTCTTTCGGGTGCACGTAACACCCTCATCCGGTAAATATTGTGGATATGCTGAACTACGGGCAGTCCATCAGATTGTGTATGGTAGTCGCGGTACCGTCATCGCGAAGCCGTACTTGGGTCCGTGGACAGCCCCGTACATGAACATCTTGGGTGAGTCGTTTAGGATTGTCACTGTAGTTAAGATTCGCCAAGGAATCGTCACAAATTAAGACCAGCATGGATCAAGGATATTCTTGGATCCATTGTGGGGGTTTCATTGCTGTAATTCAGGCGATGAGATAGGGCAGGCGTGTCTACGTTGGAGTCTCAAAATAGGAAGCGTTTCAGAAAGTCCACTAGAAAGCACTATGATGTGAGCTAGACTGTGGACCGAAATAACAAAGCCGAAGGTCGTCACTATTCCTAACCAACTAATGTCTTTTTGACCCCGGTCTTCAGCTATCTGACGAAAACCTTGTCGATATGGAGCGTGCAGACATTGTTCTGATCTTCAAAGAGGAGGAAAAGGTGCAGGTGCTTTTGAATGAACTGACCAAAGTCCTTCGTTATGCACCCTGCACTCACAAAGTGCAGGGTACTAATGATGTTTATTCACAACTGTTGGGTTGCAAGACCGGGTAGGCATGATCACAAAGTTACGTTCAGAATTAAACATAAGTTTGTTCTTAGTTGCAGGCAATGGACCGAGTGGGCGAGAATGTAAAGTCAAGAGTAGGAAGGGACTAGTTGAGGGTGCACTACCAAACTGGGTATGGCAGTGCCGTGCCATCATTGCACTGACGTACTTCGGTTTCTGGACAGCCCAGTAACGGACGTCATTTTTGAGATGTTTGGGCTGGGACGTGCAATTCTGTGAGCAGCGCGGTTTTTCGAGTTAAACAAGGGACTTTGCAGAGGTAGGACGAAGACAATGTAAGATCGGAGGTATTTTTCTGGTCCGTTTGGGAGATCTCTGAGGATGTAAATCACTGACCAGGTCGAGTGGACAACAGCAAACAGGGCGTCCGAACTGGGTATTGCCGAAGTTTGAAGCTTGGTATTACGAGGGAATAGGATGAGGTCAGTAAAGCCCGGTGAGTTCAAGGAGATACCTGATAGGATAAAGCACGTTAATACGGAGAAAAAACTGAACGATTACCGTGGTCAGGGTGGTGGTGACAAGTGACTAAAGGAGACAGGATAAGAGTAGAGTTGTACTTATTAGACTAGCGATGAAGCATGGGTTGAGTTTGCTAATAAATGCTATCATAGTACAAGAGATCAAACAAGAGCAAACCGGTATAGCATGCAGCGGTGGTGTGGTTAGGGAAGTCAAACATATACTTACTGACGGGGGTAGGACCTCCGAGATGATGGGCCAGTTTAGCTGGAATTTCTTACGTGAGATTGACACTGAACACGCCACTTACAGTCCAAGGAGAGGCATGCGAAGTTGCGAAGAGTTATATGTGCATTCGAAGTTGTATTAGTTCCGATTGTAGTGTGACAGATTAGGTCGACGCGCGAACCTTCAATGCTCTGGTCGCGTTTGCTAATTGGAAACACCTATGGCGACAAAGTGGTATGTCTCTTAATATCAAGAAAAGTGTGTATCACGCAGCAGTACGGGCTGTTTTTTGTATGGCCGTTATACTTGTCCTGCCCGAGCAGCGGGACTAAGACGTCATTAGGTGTTTGGTAACCGTTGTCTCAACCGTAGCTCGGCATGATTTTGGAAGTGAAGATGGATTGCAATTCTTCGACATCATTTGGATGAGGCCGAAACCTACAAAACAGGCACGGAATAGAGCCTCAGAATGACCTACGTGCTTGACAAGTGGAAGCTTATTTATATAAAATCGGATGTTAAAACTTATAACCGCAATCACGTTAGCTGATCGGTTTCTCAGAAAGTAGCCCCTAGCTGACGAGACTGCTACTGTGGCTGAGTACAGGATGGCTACGAGTCGACTCTATTAAGCTGCGTGGTATAGGTCTCGGGAAGCAGAAGTGGAGTGAAGTTGGGGTTTAGTGCTCTAACTGAGCAGACTTGACTCCAAGTCCCCACCCACTTATCAGGTCTTCGTTACCGCTGCATCCATGGGGCACGTTTGATGACGCACGTGGTCCTTGGAGCCTAGGGCTGAAATGTGCGCCTCGCTATTGAATAATCGACGTACACAGAGCTCCCTCAGTATCGCCAATGGGACTAACTGAGCAAATAGTGAGTTTACCTTTATAACAGTAAGGTTTCGGTTTCAGCGTGGACACTGATTTGGAATTGTGGACGTAGGTATTTATTAAGCACTTGGTGAGTTAGCCACTACAACTTTGTTTAATTATGTGTTTTAAGTGATATCACGGAAGACGTTCACGAGTCATACTTGATCATACATTTTTCCTTTCGGAAACCCTGTCGAGTAAAAGCGGATTCCTGAAACTGAGAACTGGATTCACCACACATTACGTTCGTACCGATGCAACCAATAAATAGAAAAACGTGATTTGTTAAAGGTGGTTGTGTACTTTTAGGCATGGGGTTGTCACACGGATGCCATGTATGGATATGGAGGACCGTTGTTGGCCGTTTGATTAGTCTACTATGTATAGCTGGGGCATTAGTCAGTTATGAGCGTGTGTACGGCCCAGTTACTATAAGTAGCCACGGTAGGCGACATCGAGTACGGTCATGGGCGTGACGGGCCGTCGTTGGCCATCAGGTTAGGCTTCTGAGCTCAGCTGAGGTCTCATATTTGGCGTTGCACATAGACATAGGACGAGCAACTACGATAAGCAGTCACTGTGGGCGATACCGACTACAGTTGTGAGTGTGACGAGCACACTTTGGGCGTTATATTAGGATAGCACGCCTAGTTGAGGCCTCATTTTTATCGGCCCGTATAAATACTGGGCTGATGTTTACTATAGATAGCAGAAGCAACCGAGAGCGCACACAGTTAGGGGTATGCCGCTAGATTAGGGAAGCATAAGTGAGGTCGAATAATCAGCGTCGTATATAGGCACTTGCCTAGCAGTTACAGAAGGGAGTCAAGGTAGGCAATATTTCGTACAGTTATGAGTATGACGCCCGTTGTTCGCCGTAAGGTTAGGTTTGTGTGCGTAGTTGGGGCCTCGTATTCATCGGTTCGCATAACTACTGGCCTGGTGTTTATTTTAAGTAGCAGAGATAAGCGACAATGCGTACAGTTATGAGTCTGACGGACTAGGTAACTGCGCATAACCAGTGCTTCATAAGCAACGCCGCACATGGACACGGGTCTGGTTCGAATTCGACCTCTGCCTCTCGACTTCCCCTGTCTAGGCTTGGGCAAGCCGGCAATATCCTAGCCCTCGTCCTTCCTTCCGGTTGCATGGCAGCTAGGCACCAAAAGGATGTTACAGCTGAAATTTTTTCTATGACAGGCCGTCGGATTAGGCTATCACACGTAGTGGAGGCCTTATTTTCACCGGCTCGAAGATCTACTGGCCTGGTTTTACTATAGGTGGCAAATATAAGCGACATCACATGGAGTTATGAGTACGAGAGACAGCTGTTGGTCATTGGATTAGGTTACTATGCACAGGTGAGGCCTCATATGCAGCGCCGCACCTAGACGCGGGCCTGTTAGTTACAACAGGCATTCGAGATGATTGAAAACGCGCAGTTATGAGTATGAAGAACCGTCGTTGGTCACTGAATTAGGTTGCCGTGTGTAGGTGAGGCTTCATAATCAGCGTCACACAGACACGGGTCTAGCATTTGCGATAAGTAGTCGAGGTGAGTGACAACGACTACTGTTATCATGACGACCGCTTTATGACGTACTTCACCTATGGTGAGTCATATTCCTGACAGAAATGATACCAATATTTTGGTAATTTACCTAAGGCTACCTCCTGACGTTGTATTGTCGACAGGTTAGTTATGCATAGCTGGGAAATGAAATTATCCACGGAGATGACCCTCGCATCTCCACTGAAAAATTCATGCTGTTTTCTAACAATGTTGCAGCTAATAGAAGGTGAGCTCCATAAGAAAAAGTGTTATGATGAAGTTTGCTGAATAACATCACTTCGTTTGTTAATCTGGGGATTATAAATCAAACAAATGTCAATGACCGATTTTCCTAGATGGAATTTGTTTTGGATATTCTGTTAATGTTATTTTCATCCCTAAAGAACGCAAAAATATGACAATGTGCGATTTCGTGTTTAATCTCTCGTAAACCGGTAACAAAATCCGAATCGGTGATAGTTCGTGACCTTGAAATTTCACTCACTTAAACAGAATGCCATGAACGACATATCACCTACAAGTGCAAACGGGTTAGACCAACTCCCCGTAAAAGTCACAACGTTGAAAACCTTATACAATTTCGGAAACCCTATAGTTTCGGCGAACATAATTTGGATGTGCTTCTAGTGAGCGGCCGGTTGAAGAATTCGATCTGGAGACAAGAGGCAAATTTTGTCTCAAGAGTATGGTTTAAATTGAAACTGAGTAGACTCATTGGGTGTAAAGGATAGTTTTTCTATGGAGATAGCGCCAATGCATAGGGTTAAACGAACACCGTAAATTAAATGGGACTTTTGTAAGAGGCAGTTTGAAAGGATTTGGGTATCCGTCGCTCTTCAAACATGTCCTTCTCACTGCACCATGAGATCTGGTCAAAAGAGCATTCGCAGTTCTACGGATGATTTGCGCACCTTCTCCGTATTACTCACATGGTCTTCCAAATACTCTACGGGGCCTATATCAGACCGCTCCTTGAATATACCAACCAATTTGTCTACACAGGATGCACGAAAGACATAACCCTCACAAAGCGTGTCCAGCGAGCTGCTACGAAGATGGTTGCCGGCCTTAAATCCGTGAACTACGAAACGCGTCTCACGGTGATTGACCTCTTTTCCCTGCAGTATCGTTGCCTCCGAGGGGACCTAATTCCTTACTTACGCCTTGTTTGAACAAGGTTTGGCCCACAAGTTCCTCACCGTCGACCCAGCAAACACACGGCGGGGGCATGTTAAGAAAATTTCAAGCTCAGAGCGCACACCTTCATTGGGCAAATTTTTTCTCATTCCGTATTAGCTACGTGGAATAACCTTCCCCAGACGGTTGTCCACGCTCCTTCTAGAACCCATTCAAAGCACAATTAGATACCAATTAATGCGGCCGCTCAGTATTTGCACAATGGAATTGATTTCTCGAAAGCTGCGACGTTTTCAGAGTTGCCACTTCATAGTGTAGACTGTCTATGTATAATGTATATGTTCTTGATTATTGCAAAATCTCTATTGGTGATTTGTTTAAGTGAGCGAATCTTCAAGGTTAGTAAACACCACCGACTGTGAATATGCTGCCTAATGTAATAAGAAATCGCGAATTGCACGAAAAGGACACTCACTTACAATGCATGGAAATTTCAGTTAGTTTTGCAGCTGAAATAATTCTCTGAACACTCTAGAATGTGCATGGTCCTTGTGGATGCAAAATATGCGGTGTTGCCATTCCTGTAAACAATTTTTGCTCGATAATTGCTGTTACAAGTTAAAATTGCGTAGGCTGCGTTCATTATTGGCGAAAAATCGTGCAATTTTGTTGTTAAACAGCAGAGTCTTCCGTTCTAGCCTGAATTATGCTGGAGGAAGACTGATGTTGATCGATAAACTGACGCACACGACTAACATGCGGCTAGGTCCACGATGCGTAATCAACTAGCCGCATGAACCCTCGTCGATCATAGCGGACAGCCGAATGAACCTAGCTGACGCACACGACTAACACGCGACTAACATGCTACAAACGAACCTAGCTGGCCGGAGCGCGCACGTCCGTTTCCACCGGGGAGAAGATCCAGAAGAGACAATATAGAAAGTTGTATTTGTCGTTTAGATGAGTACATATGTTCTGCGAGGACACGCATAGACTCTTCTTGAAGAGCGTTCACTTGACCATTGACGACCTGAAATGAGAGCAAGATATAAGCTAGGTTATCGATATATATGATCATGAGCAGGCGGCTGACAAACTGGGAGAAATGCTTACCCCAAAAGAGGCACTTCAGCGGCTATGATATCGTAGAGGCTTGCTTACATAACGCCATCTTCAGCGGCTATTTCGCATGCCTACTTACTGTATTCATCAAGAAATCCGAGACTTACATGAAATGCACGGGGCCTCATTAACAGGCGAACTCTCTGAAGTTGATGGGTTACATGAAGTCATCTTCGTCTCGTTCATCCAACTGGCGCTCTACAGCGTTAGTCGTAGTAGTCAGAAATGTACTCACGGCTGTTGAGTAGTTCTTCCTTGGACCCGAAAACACGGACACACACAGACTTCCGGGACACACTGTGCTGGGATTCTGCGCTTCGGTCCAAGTCAACATCATAAGACGCCCTCTTTGCGGACCGGGTGGCAAGCACACCTTTGCGTTTTTGGACGGGCCGGAAGCTAAAAAGCAAGAGTAGATTATTATTCTGTGGACTCACTTTTAGGACAAGCCTGAAGAGCATCACCGCACAGCGGGCAAGGTTCACCATCATAACAGTCGGCGTGATATGATACGCGATCCGTTACACCAGCGGTCACTGGTAGTAGTTGGTCGGTCACAGAGCACACAAAAGCCCAAGTCTGTGTCCCTAGACCGCCATCTGGGTTGGGGTGCAGGCGACGGCAGGCCACCAGTTGCAGAATTTGAGCCTTGACGAAGCAGGATTTGCCCATGAGCAATCAGTTGCTTAAAGCTGGCTGTGGCCTTTCTGGGTTCCATCCCCTGAAGCTTATCCATCAGTCGGTTCATTTGTTTACGAGAGGCGTCGAAAGCTGTCGGCGGTGGCCTCGGAACAAGTGTAAGAGGTACACCTTTTCCGGTAGGTTGTAATCCGACAGCCATCGTTGGTGGATTGGGAAGCAAGCTAAGAAAAGTTTATGAAGAACTGTTCTTACTGCTTGGAACCGCTTGATCTTAAGAACAGAAAACAAATGTACACGGCAGCCACATCGCCTGATAGAACGGATATGTGCATTCCCAGCACAGGTGTCAACCGTCTGGGAGGATCTGGGTGTTCGGACCACAAACTGTAAGTTAACAACGTAGCTTGACCTCACCTTGTTTGTGCCAACACTGTCATAGGGCAGCCTTGGTGGTCGCGGCCTCAAGTGCCTCAAAACGAGAGAGCATGCATACGTAGTCATTCGACATACCACGTTCAAAACGTAGCCGTCGCCTTCGATGATTTGCCGCCTATCGCAATGTATGTATGCATTTCAAATTCCGCATGAGCCACTCGGCGTGCCGGGACACCTTTCGTATGGCATGCTCCAGTGTGTCGGCGTGGTGCACCCGGTCTTTAAGGCGGCCGTTGCATTCTCCAGACGATTGTTGGTCACATTTCCAAAGTGAACCATCCCGGACTGTGCGTGTACGGCCCATTTTCGGGTGATGTACAACCAGAGGGCCGTCAGGTAAGAAACAAATCTTGGGTCCGTTCGGCGCAGCAGCTGCAGATCTTGTCGGAATCTGTGTCTGTGTAATACGATAAGCAAAAACCTACTGTACGGCGTTGTCTAGTCGAGCCATGCGGTGGAAGATGTGTCGGCTGTTCGAAGAGTGTGTCTATGACCAAAAATACATGGATACTAAATGATACATACGTGCTTCTTAATGGCTTTCCTGATATGAAAGTAGCAAAGCATTAATCGCAGCCAAACACGACTCTTGCCGCCCGCATTCGCGCCACCTTATCCATAACAAAGTCCTAACTGGATACTGCTCGCCCATCATCTCCTTGAACAAGCCGAACAGTCTACGCATAGGAGCAAACTGTTCGCTCTCCACGAACGCATACATAACCGCCCGGTACCCATGCCGTCCGTTATCAAGAAGGTATAGAGCTTGTATCTACGGGCCGAATATTAGGTGCTTTAAAAAATTACCCAAAACGGTTTGTGGCGTGCGTTTCGTCCACAATCACGACATCCGGAAAGCGTCGGAACAACGCTATCTGCTGCCATCGGGAGAAGCATATGTGGCTATAGTGACCTTCTTCTGACTGCCACACAAGCACCCGTCTCGTCTCCCGAAGTTTTGCCAGCACCGAAGGCATATTGTCTGCCACAATAAAATCCAACTATGCGGCAACTACTCAACAGAGTCGGTCGACACTTCCGGCGGTAGTTGGATATATCCTGAGTTGTGAGGATCTTACCGAATTCATCGGTCACAAACTGCTGCATCTCACACGATGGCGTTCCGTATTTCAGAAGGGCCCTGCAGGTGCCCAACTCGTTTTCCGTTAGCCGTCGATTAACTGGAAGCCGATCGTACAAAAATTTTGACGACTTATGGTTGTGTTCAAGAAAACAAGAGGTGACTGTCAAGTGGTTCCTTTGCCTCCGTAAACAGAACCGCACTGGACAGCCGGTGCTTTGCGTACTGTTTATTAGCGAACACGCTCAGCTTACTAGCTTCTTCGGATTCCTCGACTTTTCGTTGGTCCTGGAAGTCGCCTGCTGCATTTGTAGTACACCCATTCGTAACGTAAAACAGCGTTGGTGCTTCGATTACTGGACAAACGCACAAATACCACATAGTTCTCCTTCATGTACTGAGTTAAAGCATCCTCAAATGCTGTGAAGGATGAAAAAGATACAGCCCCAACTTTCTCAGCAAATGCCTGTGCAGCCACTTCCGACGCCATTGTACAGCAAGTTCAAAGTGGGATGTGCGCCAAAAATGTCTAAAGGAGATTAATTTAAACAAATCGCAAAAATATGATCGCAGATGAGGGTGATTTTGGACTGAGACATATGCAAAGAAATGCAAGGTTTTGACTTAGAAAGTTTTATTTCGCTTGCAAGGGTTTTGCAGAAAAATGCATTGTGCATTCAAGGCGCGGCATTTATGCGAGTCCCCGTGCTGGCAAGCATACTGCCCCGCGCTGAGAGCATAAAGTGCAGTGCCACGCCCTTTTTTCACTTGTGCATTTCAGGTGAACGGCAGCCGCTGAACGGCAAGGGCAAATTCGACCCGGGAAACTTGTGCGAAACTCACGATCCTGTGTAGCAATCCGTAAGAGCATTGTTGTCTCGTTCTGGCCAAAGGAGTTATACTACGCAGCAGTGTTCTATAAGGAAGCGGACAATGTGGAATATAACGCCCTTGATTTAGTTTGGCCTCGATCGAGGAACGCCCTGTGGAACTAATTGTTCAATGTGATCGCGGTCCAGGAGGGGTGGAGCAATCCAAGGAGGGGAAGTTAGGAGACAGTCTGAACTCCCAAACCTTTACATTGGGCAGACATTGAGATAATGACTGTGGGATAGACAAGGAAAGATACACGAAGGGATAGATGTGCTTCGAATAGGCACAGCGGAGGAATTTCCGGGATGGGTTATGGGAGGATTTGGGTCCTACCACGGAGTGGCATAACTATTAAGTTCCAAGATCTCGGCACTGTATCTCTGTGTCGTCAGCATGAGGTAGCACCCTAAAATCGTGCACAGGGTTGGCAAAAAAAGTTATCAGCGATTAGGAAACGTGTGGGTTTCGACCGTTGTGGAACTTTGCCAGAAGTATTAGAGTAGGATGAAAGCAAACCACGAACGTCTACCGACATGGAGCAGTTTAGAATAAAGATATAAAGGCACCAAATCAGCTATCTTCCAAATTTAGGGCGTTCCCATTTTTGAGATATCAGTTTTAGGGGGTTTTTGGAACGCACGTTGAAGGCTGAAACGCATTCAGCACAAGTGTTGTTCTTAGCAGATACTTTGGAGCCGGAGAGGAAGAGGGCTAAGTTGGTAGGGCCTGCCTTCGAGGAGTAAAACTAGCACTCAGATGGGTGTAGGCTTTTGGTTTTTTCTGGCATCCGGGGAGATGCGGCGTTAAGCAGTTAGGGCAGGTGAATTGTATTCAGAGCCATCGAGTATCTAGGGTGCAGGCGTTTGGCTCGAGTGTGTCCATGCCAGGGTGTGGCATAACTGTAAATATATGCAGGGGGTTGAGCAGCCTCTTGTGTGCAAATGTGATGCAGCCACCCGAAGTTCGTAGGAACAGTGGAAAGTTTTCGGCTTCCTTTAGGAAAGAGAAAAGCCAGAGCTATAGAAATGGAGGACAGATGCGCGGTGAAAAGGCTCAAGGACAGCAAGTTCAGTGGCTGCTGGTATTCCCCCGACCACCCTCATGCTGCTTGTCAAGATCCCCTTTGGGCAGTAGCATACCCTCTACAGCCTGCACATCTTCAGAAACCACCTGCAGCTCCACCGCTACTATCTTTAGCAGTATGTCGTCACCACATACCTTAACTCCCTCCGCTGCAACGACCAACCCGGTTACGGCTCGCTCCTAACAATGCTCGCTCCCCCTCAGAGGGATTGGTTACACAACTGGCGCCTCTGGCGCAACCTCTCTTCTCTAAACATCTTGCATCTATTTATATAATCCTCCTAGCTCATCTCCAGTTAGCCCCTAAGGATTCGCTACTGCAGGCAATAACTTCTCTCCGCTGAGTGCCTTGTCCATACCATACCATCTCATCATGCTTAGTCACTTCGCCAGACCATTTACCTTGCATGACCTCTGCCGCTGATACCGTTGTTACGACCCTTATAAAGACTTATTCAACTCAGCCTGTAACTCTTAGTATACGGATCTCCACAATATGCACCGTCACCCAAACGTCCCAACATATCATTTCCATTTATCCCTAGTTTGCCCTACCCCACTTGACAGATCGGAAATCTCTGACTCCCCCGTCTTTGATCCATTTCATTAGAACATCCATGGGCTTACCTTTCACCAGCCATCCTACTTATTACATCCGATCCCGTTAGCAACAATCCTGGGTTTCCAATCAACGCCTATTCACTTTTGCTTAACTTCCAGGCTAACTTTACTTCACCTTGTCCAAACATCGAATGTATCAATGAAACGTGGCTCTCTCATAGCATGCCCGGTGCCTTATCTCTCTTCCGGGAGGCATTATCTCTCGTTCTGTTCGTTCCAACCACCGTGATGATGGCCGCCTCCTATACTCTAGAATATAAATCGGTGCCTCCCACATTGATCATCTACTAGTGGCTAACACTCAGAATGTGAGTGGCCTTCTGCCTGTCAGTCTAACCCGCCGCTCGTCCCCGGATACCTGTGCACGCACCATTCATCCTCCACCAGCTTACCTCCATCCTTACCAAACTGTCCAAGATGCTTTCTATGTCCAGGCTCCATTTCATCAGAGCCAGTTACTTGATGGTGATCTCAAACTCGCTGAGATCCGCTGGACCCAAAACAAATCCCATTTGCGCCTTTCACATATGATGGTCCGTTTCAATATCGAGAACTGGTCTCAGTATGTATGACAACCCACTCGTGGTCCACACGTTCAGACCTTCATTATCGGTTGCCTATGTCCCAATCCTCTGCCCGAAGGTTCCCGATAACGTTTACCATGTTTTCACTAACAGCCAGATAAGTAATCACCCTGCGCTTGTTCCTGTTTAAGCCCTTTCATTCTTCCCCCTGGCAGCATTTTAAACCCTTGCAATCTTGTTTTACCACAGAACCTGGGATAACCACCTTATCTAGCCTGACATACAAAGCCCGGCTAGCACCTAATTAGGCCATGTTCTATCGTCGCTGTCTGGACGTCTCAACACCGGCTCCAAAGCCCGGCTAGCATCTAATTAGGCCACGTCCTAGCGTCGCTGTCTGGACGTCTCAACACCGGCTTTTCATATTCCCGGTTGTCGTTCAGCCAGATGCTTCTTTGTACCAAGCGATAGGATTAGGAAGTATCTGAGTCTCTTACGTAGAAATCATGACCCCTCAGATCTTATACCTACTGACGAACGTACCACTGAAATTATCATCGGCAAAACTGGCTCTTGAAAGCGCAAGTAGTCTATCACCGTAGATCACTAACTTTGACTCAAGATAGTGGAGTGCCCCTTTCACAGTTGTTACCCATCTAAGGTCTCCACAACAAGTGTAACGGGCGAACGGCATCTTCGAGTGACGCGTAATACCAGAACCTCCGGGAAGGCAAAACAAAGTCGGAGCTGGGTTTCTATACGGCACTGTTATTGTAAGACAAATTCACAAATCGTACAAACCTCGAGAGTAGATACTCGTCCAAGACAAATGGTCCACTTGGACTACAAATGTACAGACCAATGGAGCAAACAGGCTCCCACGTGAGACAGTCACACGTGCACAAAGTCGGCCACAAAATGGCCGGATGACCTCAAAGCCAAATGAGTGAAGTGGTAAGGACAAACAAACGCCAGTTCATATACACGCACCAAACACAAAAGTGGGGCAGGGGTTACAAATAGGGACAGAATAAACGTGGAGAATTTCATTTGTCAACGTAATGGACGATACAAGAAGTACCACGGGCCCCGACGGAATGTAGCTTTCTGACCCCACTGATATCTTATTAACCCCTAACTTTTAATTCGGCAGCTGCCATGTGTCCTCTGTTTCACATCTTTCGACTGATTCCGCCATAACTAGTTCCATCGTGGCCACATCTCTTTGGTGAAATAAACCCCTTTTCTGGATACCTCGTTATGATAGCTGACGGGATTTCCTCAATTGGCTGCCTCAGAGACTCCTAGTACCAAGGGAATTGGGGCACCCTTCTCATTGTGAAAGTTGGCGGCCAGAACCTCCCTATTCTTACCCTTAATTTCCTCAATCTCTCCTTAACACCGGAGCCTTCAAAGTCGGTGGAGGCACTCAAAGTTACACATACTTGTTTGCCCTCCCTTACCCTAGAGTGCCATATCAAAGTTCTAGTCATCGATTTTATGCTCACTACCAAGACTCTTACCAATCATTACTCGGAGATCATGGCAACACATGCCAGATAGATTTCTTGAATCATATTTGGTCCGCTTCTTATGTCGCCTGTGTCACTCCCACGTACCTGGTTATTCGTAGGGCATTTACTCAAACCCTACATGTTTCCCCCCTCAATAAAGTACAATCTACAGGAACTAGTGGCCCGCTTAAGTGCTGGTTTGCTTATAACCTAATGGGGGAACGCAGGTCACTAAAATCGGAGATCCCCTTATCACCACTACCCGTCGCCAGTGGAGTTAGTCAGGGTTGCATGCCTGGCCCCAAAGTGTTCTCATGGTAATTCACCAGTATCTCTGAATCGATCACGCATTCAGGGAACCCTCGATTATCGTTTTTCAATTGAGGGGCTGGGCCACAGCTTACACAAGACACTTTTTGAAAGAAGCTCTAAGCCCTCCTAAGTTGCGCCCTCACCCTAGCTTTCCTATTACTCGGTCCTAGCATGTACACCTACTGGTTTGAACGCCCCAGCGTTAAACCACACATAAGACAGCTTCCCTCACAAGTGCCCTTGTCTGCTATTTACGCTCCTATGCAGAAGACTCACTTCCTGGAACTGAAAATACACGTGCACTCTAAAGTGCATATCTGTTTCCGAGACGATCTAGCGCCACTATCGCAATTGTTTTCATGCCCGCCTCCAGTGAAGGCATTATATTTCACTAGGTTCGGCCCTAAGTTTCTGTGCTCAGACTATTTATCCCTTGTCGCTTCGAGCCAGGCCCATCTTTGGGAAACTCAGCCAGCTCTTTTTGCTGTGCGGTGCTATGCTTTGCCAAGGTCTATCTGACATTAACCAGACCGAAGCCTTATTTTCTTACTTTTCTGAACCATTCTGCATCCACTGATCACGCGCGGTGCACGCAAATCAAATAATGGGTCTGAAGATGAGCAATGAATAAAATTCTTGCCTGGCTGCACGTAACGTTGTGGTGCGCCTCCGCTTGACATGGTGGTTCTCAACGACGCTTTGCCGTTGTTTAAATATAATACACATGCAAATCTCCATTCTACTTCCACTGTCCCAATTGTCGCCCCGTTTTGTTTGGCTCCCCCGCGAGCTGCCTGTTCCAGCGGCTACTTAATGTTTGCTTGTTCAAATAGGGCGAGCTGTTTTACTGGCTTCCCCTAAACACATAAAATACCTAGTATCTGAAGCCTTATTATTGCGCAAGCCTCAGTTACGACTGCTTAGTGGCTTGTCAACTTGCAATTCTAGCAGCATGAACGGGCTTTGAAAAACTCGCGTAGTGGCTGAATAAGCCTCGCGGGATGGATCACCCTGATCTGTTGCACCTTGATGCATCCGTATGCTAGTGGCAATTTTGGTTCGCAAATGCTCAGTTGTTCTGAGGCTGCCCTTTGATTCAGGAAGTCTATAAAACTGCACGGTTGCCGTCAATCTGTAGCTGCCTGTTTCACAATATCTAGTATGTGTTGTCTAACCGGCAACAGTATGAAATACAAATGAGAGGAAACTGTCTTCCCTGTTTTTTACTGCACGGAATAGCCTTAAATACTTTGCGACGCTCATGGCTTTTTCGACGTGCAAAGCTTTTGCCATTTTCGTCTTATTTTGGTTTGCACCACATCAAGTCGAGTTCGTCAGCCAGATATAGCACACACACTCGTCCCTCCTGTTCCCGAAAATATACACACATACGCAGATATACACATACATATATACATACATATACATATAATATATAAAATTAACATTATTCCCTGAATACTGCTTGCACCTATTAACTTTCTTTGCCATGCACCACTCGTAGCTTGGAGCTGACATCAGCGGCCCAGGTCATGCGGTACCTTCCAGTTAAACTCCAGTGCTTTTCATTATTTCAAGTCTCCTTGAAATATTTCCTATGCCTGCGGTCCCCATCCACATTTATCGATCCTTTGCACGCGGCGCCTCTGGCGGGACTCTAGCAGACATAAAAAGCACAACCGCTCTCTCTCTAACTCACCCTGTAATTCCTCGAATCAACTTATCCAGCTACTGGCCTCTGCTTGTTACTCGGTTTACTATCCACCTAGCCAAAGTTACGCAGCTACGCTCGCAAGGACCTTAGGCCTGCTAACCGACTAACCTTCAGCGTAACACACGGGGCAACACATTTGCCGTCAATATTGAACTCTAGCACTGCCATCTGGGTTTATTGCACTTTTGTCTCGCGGCCACGTTGGTAGCCTCAGCCCGTCCAGACACTCACCAAGCTCTGCTGCTCGCCTCCAAAACTTTCTTCTCAGTTCGAGTAGCTGCTCCGTAGAACAACCTTCCTCCGGCTCCATCCAGCACCCAGTACAAAGCACTATTAGATGCTTTTATATGCGAGTCCTCGCGCTAGCAAGCATACTGCCCACGCTGAGAACCTAAAGACCAGCGCTATTCCATTGTTTCGCTTGTGCCTTGCAGGTGAACGGTAGACGATGAACTACAAGAACAAATTTGACCTAGGAGACTTAGGCGAAAGCCTCAATCCTGTGTATCAATCCAAGAATCTGAAGATCACTTCCAAAGGTTTAGCAATCGGCTGTGGTTGATGCGAGTGCCCCGTTCGATCCCCGCTTTGCGTCCTCAAAAGTTTTTAACGCAATCAAAGCTTTTTATCACCCTAAATTAGCTTGAATCTACTTGTGTTCATTTACTTGGTTACCCCAAGTCCCACTGATCCAAGAGATATACTTACTCCATGTTTTTTGTCATACATGACGTCCGTTACGAGGCTCGCCAGAAACCAAATCATGTCAGTGCAATTATGGCACAACACTTCGATATTCAGTGTGGTGACACCCGCAACTCTTCGCTCCATCCCCTCGATTGTCCCGTCTCACCCTCTTGGAACTATGAAGAAACTGCTACCACGGCCTAAACCGCCCCTCAAGCGAGTTCAATTAATCCACCGAGCGCTATCCTCGAATTTACCAATCTCGATGTTCCGTTTCAAGTTCATTATACCCCGTCCACGAAGTCACCTATTTTATTTGTGTTGTTTGCTCGAATCTATGCATTAACACTGCGCCCATTCCCACATAACTTTTACACCTGACTTCCCTCCAACGGCGATGCCAGTGAGCCCAACCAGTTACACTGCACGCCGTACTTTTGAGACGCAATTCGCCATTTATCTCTACTGCAAATTTCCCCTGCGCATCATCTCGTAAGCAGTTAGTCTCATCATGGTACGGGACAGAGATTAGTCAGTTTAGATGATAGCACACAACCCTCGGTGACACCGTCGGTCTGTCCATAGTGTACTTATGCAATTTGAAATAAGTGGTGGCTGGACATGGTTCAACACGCGTACTATCAAAAATGGTAAGGGCTTTCCCTGTGCTAGTGGTATGTCTGAAAGATCAGAGCGGCCGAGGATCTTACAGAATGATTGGAGTGATCGGAAGGATCGGTCTTCTGCCGTATATATTAGTGCATGTTGCAGGGACTCCGAGGTTAATTCGCATTGTCACAGCAGTACTTAGCCACGGGGGCTTGAGAGACGATTAGATGCATGCGCTGCAACCGGACAACTTAGAGCATTCCTTAACGGACTTCAGCTTCAAATTTCGGCTGTGGTTTCGCGAACGCCCCGTGCAAACGTTATTCACTCAATCTGGCTTGTCCCCGGTCTACACTCATATGGACCTCCTACCGATTGCAAATTGCCCGTGACTCTGCATCGGCCTGACTCTATCTGTGTCACTCTCCCCGTCTAACCCAATTCCAGCGGCCATGGAAATGCGTACCCCCTATCCGATTGCAGCGACCCTGGTGGCCGTTAGGGGGCTGCCCGTAAACCCAGTCTGATGGCACTCCCGGAACTATTTTTTTCAGAATATCGACCTCAACTTCTCGCCCACTTGAACCTGTAATCGCCTCTACAAACAAATTTTTCAGCTGGCCCCAACCGCCTCGTTCTAAGCCGGTGAACATATTGTTCGGAGTTCACCAACCTAGTCTCGTGCCGTAGTCTCGGGTTACCTCTTCCACAAGTTCAATTTCATTCAAGGTGTTCATTTGGCCCTATGCATTAGCCCTATCTCCCCGCCAAAGCTATCCTTTAAACCTGACTTCCCTACAACAGCGAAACCACTTCGACCTGCGGTACCACGTGCTATAGACTTCCTGTTTAGCCGTTATCCACTCCACCCGATCTGCGCATTACACTCGAAGGGATCCACGACCGGACGAAAAACAAGTACTAACTGTGATATTACATTCCTTTTGCTTTCCCCGCGAAATTTCCTGGCAAAACCACAACACCCCGCTGCTCACAGAACTGCACATCCCACGCCAACTACCTGGCCTACGACGTCCGCCACGAGGCTGTCCAGAAATATGAACGTAGATTAGGGTGGTTTTTTGTTCGAACACATATGCAACAAAATGGATCATTTGGATGTAAAGTGTTTGTCCTCTCGCATTGTGCGGCTAAGGACACCCAATTTCATCCGGAACGCCTACAAAACGCCAGTTCCCTAACTTGGCTTTATATGGACGAAAGTTTATGTAGCCTCACCCATACGTCGCCTCCTTCATTGTTATTAGCTCGCGACTAATAACAAGAGAGCAGTCTTTTGAATGTTACTCCTTCCAAAACCGTGGGGTTGCTAATGTTAGACGCCTTAACATCGAAGCCTGTAAGATAATAAGTTTCAATCGCATGCGATTTGGGTTTGTAGACATAATGAGCCAAGAAAACCAACGGTGCGTGGACTTTGGGATTAACTGTCTTTGGCACATACTCTAATGCGGTAACTAGGTACCACGTGTAGAGGTCGCCAAAGTTTGGCAACAAAAACCACAAATTCCCATTTTCTGTTATTGGCGAGCCGCGACCAAACACTCGGTCAGCAAATACGTGTTGTACGCTTTCAAATCTCTCAGTAGGTGGGGCACCAGTCCTACACCCTGGACAGCGACTTGTAATTCTAACCTCGGCATGGCGAAATGCTTTATAGAGCAAACGCGAAGTTGACGAAGTGACGCCTAAGTTTCCGCTAGACCAAGGGAAAAACGGATATCCGAATTCCTCAACAGTAATAGACTATTGCAAGTAAACGGGCCGGTGACTGATTTTCTGAAACCACATCACCTACGGCAATGTTTGTTTGAATGGACTGAATCACGTAGAGCCGCGCCCCACTCGTGCCATGCAGCGCCTCACTTTGCGCCGTCGTTTGTCGTACAACACGAATTCCAATAAGCGGAAAAAGTAAGGTTGCTTGGCTCCGTTTTGCGTGGTTTTGCTGTGTTTTTCTTTGGGATAGGGTTGGCAATGGATTGAGAATGATGTTCCGTTTGAATAACCTGAGGTCGAGTAGGTCGTGCTTAAGTCAATTGTTTTTGTCTTTTGCGAAGTGATCCAATGCTCTTCTGCTGCAGCGTTTTAGGTTACTACTCAGCTCGTTAAGGACAGGCACAACAGGTAAACGTCAACATCTCGGGACTGTTCTCGATCGGGTACCGGATGCAGGTGAAGGGGCTCATTATGGTTTTTCGATTTGATACGCCTTCTCAACAGCAGTTATGCAGAAAATCGACACACGGTTTCCCAGCGAGTTGTTTGGTCCCACTTATTCATTGTTACACTTCGGAGGGATGAAGCGCACGTTAAACCGTCTGGTAGAACTACATTTGAGTGGATCATAATCGTCCACGATTTGCGGAGTACTGCAGGCTTTCACAGGAAGATGGGAAAATCTACAGCGAAGTCGGGAATAGACTAGCCTAAATAATAGGAATCGTTCAACCTTTCGGTGCCTAGCTGCCTTGCCACTCGAATGAAGCACGAGGGTCGGGATACTGCCAGGTTGCCCAACTCTAGTCAGGGGTAGTCGGGAGGCACGGACCTTCCGGTCAGTAGATTCGCGTTCTTACCACTTGGGCCATCTCGCGGACCTCGGCATAGCTAATCTGGTGTTCGTACCAAACCAGCTGATGCTTCCGAGACTCCGATGGTCATACACCGATAGATTTCGCACGTCCGCTGTGCATAGAGTCTAGGTCCCTGATCCACAAAGGGAAAAGAATCACAATGCGGCCTTGTGTACTCTACCTTTGAGACGCAAAATGATGTCATGTTGGTGCTGCTCTGACCTCCCCGATAAGAGAAGAAATCTCGTTTTCACTTCAGGTAAACAAATTTATCTGCCACATCGGATGGTTCCTCTACAAGCACGAAGTTTGGGTTTGATCCCATCCAGTCTTTCAGCGGGACTTAACTCTTTGCAGATGTGAAGCCCGTACCAAATCGTGCGTCGGAATTGGAAGTGATTTGCGTTTCGTCCGCATTCTCAGTGTCTGAGCTTACGTCCCATGAGCATTTCCATTCCGAGGCTTTAGAGGCGGGCGAAGGAACTTCAAGCAGCATCTCAGTAACAAAGCTGAAGAGGAATAGTGAGTAGAGACAGCCTTATCGTACATCTTCAAAGTTGTTGACTCGTGCGATAGCTTGCTGTGTACTTGTGCCCACCCATAGGAGTCCGCGTACAGTCTCCGGGTATGAATATGGGGGAGCATCTTTGGTTACCAGGCCTCGTCAAGGTTCCTAAGGATCGATAATTAAGAGCAACCTTTACATCGGGAACAATCGGTGTAGGTTTGAGCTTGTATGTAGGTAGTGGTCGATGCATCCTCGACCAGGGCGAGGCCCAACTTGATTCCCACGAGCTTGTCTCTTGGTAATAAATCAACTTGCGCAAAATAATACCAGGTAACACAGGTGCGGCGCACATCAAGATGATATCACGATGGAGTAAGCCTGACCTTATGCCCTTTTTTAAAACTGAAACCACCATTGAGGCACTCCATTACACTGGTATTCTCTTTTCGTCCTCAGTATTTTGCAGTATGGCCGTCAGACTCCGCCAGTGCTTCGCTATTAAAAAGGTTGGTGTGAAGTCCATCCGGGCGAGTCCTGTGTCGCATAGGACGAACGATGTCTCACACTGGATTTCTGTTGACGTTGGTCCGGTGTCGATACTCCATTCCAGCTCAAGTTCCCACAGAGATTGCGCTCAAGACGATTTTCTGAATTACTGTTCGATTTTTTTAGCAGGTTGCGTGGACATTGGTCCTAATTCAACTAAAACAGGTCGCGACCTTTGGCTGCAATGTAGAGTCTTCCTATCCCCTGGACCTTCACAATCCACCAGTGTTCTTCATTCTTCAGCCTCTTGATTATCCGGCCTTTGAGGAATCTGTGCGCGCCATCGTAGTCGCTGGTTGTCGGTGTGGCTTTCCTGGCAGCACTAAGACTTGATCTCGACGGTATCCTTTGTTAATTTAGTCGAGTAAAAGATAAATAAACAATGTTTCAGCTGTACCCAGATGCCATACAGCCCGGAGGAGGCACGAGGACTGGGATACTGCCAAGTTGCCAAAGGCTAGGCAAGAGATCGAGATGCAGAGATTGGGTCCGAACCACGGACCTTCCGGCTAGTAAAGTCGCGCTCTAATCACAGCCATCTCGTCGTCAGTCGAGTGGGGTGGCTTGGACAGATGGTTCTAAGAGTTGAGAGTATAGATTCTTTAACCCGTTCCCATGCAGCCTCCAGCCAGTTTTCACCAACCTGACTGCTTTTCCAGCAGCTTTTAAACCGGGCAACTGGATACTCTTGACCTGCTGAAGGTAGCGAACAAAGTTGCCTGAATCGACTGGCGTAATGCTGACGAAAAGCGAAGTGATAACCGGGCCGGCACAACGTGATTAGTGTCAAGTAGCTTACTTTAGAAGGAATGAATCTTTAATTGAGGCTCTCCATAGGTAGCTGGCAGCCACTTTATCCAATTTACTCTGTGACTGGCTTACACTTGCTGGCCTCGAACACAACCGAAGCACTCGCTCCCACTTACCCGTACGCTGAGCCTCAACTCCAAATCCAACACCCAATTGTACTTCCGGGCTTGGTTGTGGAACCTGAGGGTGTCTACAACCCTCTGAGATGATTTTCGGTTCTTGTTAACAGAAGCAGTCATTTAATGTGGAAGAAAATTGACGCGAGCCTGTCGATGTTGCTGGTTGTTATCAAAGAAAATAAGGGAGAAAGCAGTCATCTACGAGTCTCATGAGGTTTGGAGAACTCTGCATACGCGGTTTAGTTCGGATTACTCGAAATTTCATCCGGATTGTTGAGTTGACTTTAAAGTGTGGGTGGATGCACACTGATGCAGGTACTTGCGGAAGAGCTTACACTGTGCAATGCGAAAGTGCTTTCAACGGTTTCTGAGAATATTGCACCCAGCATTCGACAATAACTCACTTCAGTGTTGCATGAGATTATCGTGAAGCCTGGGAGTAATCGCTCTTTGGTGAATCGGCTTTTGCCATCGTAGTGGTCCCGATATTTATCCTCGACACGACCCCTTACAATGATCCAGCATTTCGACACGAGGCCCTGGAATTTTGCCCTTTAAGCTTTTCACTTATCCGTACCCGAAGTGGCTCAATGGTTAGAACACGAATTTACTAACCGAGAGGCACGTGGTTCGGACCCGACCTCTGCATGTGGCTTCCCCTGTCTAGGCTTCGACGACCTGGCAGTATCCCAGCCCTCGTGCTTCATTCGGGCGGCATGGCAGCTCAGCACCGAAAGGGTGTTACAGCTGAGCAATTTTTTTATCCATACGCGAATGCTAGATTCCCACCAACGTTTATCAACTGAAACGTATTAGAATACAATGACTGGCTTGCCAACCGAGGACAGAACCCTCCGAAAGCACTTCATAAAAGACAAGTTACACTATTGTGCAGTCACATTCTCGATTGTTTGGTGCATCCGGGTATCTTCACTGCTAAAGGCTGATTTTGACACAATCATCATGATACATTGCTCATTGCCATTTTCCTAGCATCTTTTGGGCTTTTCGCGTCAGGTCTTTGACGTTCCTGTCACTTTTAGTTCGAAGACATCCTTCGTTGAGGCAGTTAAATGTCAGTTTTCACAATTAGCATCTTCATCCATTCTCGATGTTTTTGTACACATGATTACGTCGTTAATGTCGGGAGACTAATAATGTGGAGCATTTTGTCCCGTCCCAGTAACCGCCTTTTTAGACGTGCTGGGTGGGGATAAATTTTGTGTTCTGTACTGACCACAGCCTTGCGGCCATGGTAATCTTCAGAACAGAAATTTTCTGTGCCAACGCCCATGTGCTTTTCTGATACTACCAGTCATTTGTTAGCGCCGTTGCTATCAATTAGTCTTGACACTATATCCTAGTTATTCGGGATGGCATCTGCTTCGTAGTGACAGTAAGGTTGCGCAGTGAAGCATCAGTGTCAACACTAATGTTGCTGTCTTTGATGATGATGATGATGATAGAGCGCGAATTTACTGACCGGAAGGTCCGTGGTTCGAATCCGACCTCTGCCTCGTGGCACCCTCTCTCCAGGCTTAGGTAACCTAACAGTATCCCAGACTTCGTGCTTCCTTCTGGTGGCACGGCAGCTAGGCGCCGAGAGGGTGCTGCAGTTGAACAATTATCTTAGCATAATACACTCATTTGCAATAAATTTCTTTTTGCGAGAGACACCCGGAACCCAGCTGAATCTCTCGTTTGTGATGTTTCCAGGCTGTCGAAGAATTTTCAGCAACCTTATGAGTAGTGACATTATCGCACTCACCCGGTACTCGAGGCAGTCCAACGGGCACGGGGCTACCGATGGGAAGGTTTGTGTCTCGAACCCATCCTTAGCTTTTCAACTGCTCCTATCTAGGCTTGGAAGGTATCCCAGCCCTCGTCTTTATTCGAGTTGCACGGCATCCGTGCACTAAAAATGTGTGAAAACCTAACGCTTATCATCATTACTTTGGAAGCTTTCGTCCGTTTGCGGCACCCGGATTTTCGGCCGTTGGATCATCGTAATATGATATGGACAGAGTTGGTTTTGAGAGCTTCCGTAAGTCAAACGAGCAAATTTCCAATGGCCGTAGAAACCGATTGCAAATAAACAGGATTTGATGTGATAGTTACTACAACCTTGTGCTGATTTTTGCTCGCGAGAAAGTTTTTTTACAAATCCAGTTTACATTTCATCTTATAAGTCAAATCAGTCTATACGGATACCTGTAGATTGCACGGTATTCTAATCCAAATGGGTCACTTAGTTCAGTGCAGTAAATGTTATTTAAGAATCGGCCGAGCGTCGACCACGATAAAAATTCCACTGATGGCGTACGTGCAGTTTAGAACCTCGATGAAAACGCGTTAAACTGTGCTTGTTTTTATATCCATTCAACCCCCCCCCTGAATTGGTCATAGTTCACCGACCTGTTCTATAGGAAGATCATTATTAAGGACTTGTCTTCGCTCTGTAACTTTTCTGCTCTTGTTTTAACCCTCCTACCCATTGCTTCAATGGAGCAAGTTTACGGAGGAACAATGATTGCACTAGTGGTTCGCTACTGTATGCACACATCACTTGAATGTTCCAAAGAAGGCGTTGGGTTTTATTCAGCGCTGTGTTTTACTAAATTCGAGACGTTAGTTTCAGAGACGTGATGGGATTGCACAAATTGTGGTTTTAAATGTCCAGGTGTGTTTTTAAGTTGCTTCTGCTTTGTATCAAAGACAGATTTTATCCGAATACCTGAATATCAAGTTGGTAAATTGTAGTAACGGACTGTCCGCTACTCAAGCTCAGCAACAAATTGAGTCAGTCGGCTTGAGTCAGGCTTACCTCACCAGTGTTTCTGCATATTCAAGGGATCAGCACAACAATGACTTTTCCACCTGTTGCACTCATGTCGTGCTATTCACTTCAGCTTCAGAACCTGCATCGTGGGAAACTTCGGTCATTGAGATCAACCATATCACGCCAGTTCATTATATATATTATGGGAAGACGAAGTGCAAAGATTCAAATATGGGATACTGGAAACGAGCGATCAATCCTACAACATGTAGTGGCTTGATAAAGGTGTCTGAATGAGCACAAACAGCATTCGATTGAAATGTGTAGACAAATCCACAGTAGAAACAAGCTCTAGTGGACGTTATCGGTTGCAGTAGCGCCGGTATGAAGAGCCCATGTGTTTAGATGACGAGAAAGTTTTTGCATTGGTCATCGTTCGGTCTCCGAGAATGGTGTTGGTGATCATGGAGTGTTGTGTTGATATGTGTTTCCATGTATTGGGTAATGCATTTTTCCACCCTCCTACCCATTGCTCTTGTTGAGCTAGTTTATGGAGGAAAATCGACGGCACAGCCTCTTTTCAATCTTGGGCCTACAGACGACTAAAATTTTTCTATCGTATATTCACCTGACAGGAAGTTAGTTTTACTATTTCCACTTATTGGCCGATATCTTTCTTTCTAGGGTAAAAACCCCGGGTGGACGGATTGTGTACATATACATTAAGAAACGTGGAACTGTTCCCAAATGTGGCGACTGCAAAACGAAGCTGCCTGGGATAAAGCCTTCAAGACCGCGTGAGCGTTGCACGATGAGCAAACGCTTAAAGACAGTTAATCGGGCTTATGGAGGTACAAGGTGTCACAAATGTGTCCGCAACAGGTACGGTTAATTTTCCAATTGAACAGTTTTCGTCCAGAGTTATCCGTGCCTTCATGATGGAGGAACAAAAAGTGCTGAATCAACTTGTGAAGGAGAAAAGGCGAAGAGATAAACGCCTGGCCCTGCAACAGCAAGCAGCGCAGAAATAACTCATTTTCCTATCAAATATACACTGTTCTTCACAGTCGTGGATTTCAGTTATTTTGAATTTCGGTACAGATTTTCGGGGTCTGCACTTTTCACTTATTATCCTTGTCGGTCAGTCAACTTACGAGGTGGTCTTGACTTGATCGTGATTTCGCGCGTGTTGAGCTCGATATAGCTCAGTGCTTGGAGTACAAGTTTTCGCTTTTCGAGCCCGACTTCGGATGTTCATTTAATGCTGTATGGGCGGCCTAGTAGCCTTCTGCTCACGCCACAGGACAACCCAGTTCATTATATATATTATGGGAAGACGAAGTGCAAAGATTCAAATATGGGATACTGGAAACGAGCGATCAATCCTACAACATGTAGTGGCTTGATAAAGGTGTCTGAATGAGCACAAACAGCATTCGATTGAAATGTGTAGACAAATCCACAGTAGAAACAAGCTCTAGTGGACGTTATCGGTTGCAGTAGCGCCGGTATGAAGAGCCCATGTGTTTAGATGACGAGAAAGTTTTTGCATTGGTCATCGTTCGGTCTCCGAGAATGGTGTTGGTGATCATGGAGTGTTGTGTTGATATGTGTTTCCATGTATTGGGTAATGCATTTTTCCACCCTCCTACCCATTGCTCTTGTTGAGCTAGTTTATGGAGGAAAATCGACGGCACAGCCTCTTTTCAATCTTGGGCCTACAGACGACTAAAATTTTTCTATCGTATATTCACCTGACAGGAAGTTAGTTTTACTATTTCCACTTATTGGCCGATATCTTTCTTTCTAGGGTAAAAACCCCGGGTGGACGGATTGTGTACATATACATTAAGAAACGTGGAACTGTTCCCAAATGTGGCGACTGCAAAACGAAGCTGCCTGGGATAAAGCCTTCAAGACCGCGTGAGCGTTGCACGATGAGCAAACGCTTAAAGACAGTTAATCGGGCTTATGGAGGTACAAGGTGTCACAAATGTGTCCGCAACAGGTACGGTTAATTTTCCAATTGAACAGTTTTCGTCCAGAGTTATCCGTGCCTTCATGATGGAGGAACAAAAAGTGCTGAATCAACTTGTGAAGGAGAAAAGGCGAAGAGATAAACGCCTGGCCCTGCAACAGCAAGCAGCGCAGAAATAACTCATTTTCCTATCAAATATACACTGTTCTTCACAGTCGTGGATTTCAGTTATTTTGAATTTCGGTACAGATTTTCGGGGTCTGCACTTTTCACTTATTATCCTTGTCGGTCAGTCAACTTACGAGGTGGTCTTGACTTGATCGTGATTTCGCGCGTGTTGAGCTCGATATAGCTCAGTGCTTGGAGTACAAGTTTTCGCTTTTCGAGCCCGACTTCGGATGTTCATTTAATGCTGTATGGGCGGCCTAGTAGCCTTCTGCTCACGCCACAGGACAACGATGCACTCACAGAGAGTAATGATGCCACCTCTTTCGAGGGCGTTTGGGTGAAACCGCAGCTGTGGTTGACAGTTAGTCCAATCACATTCCTGCATTGAGTCCTAGAATACCGAATTGTCCTACTTCTGTCACGGGTATGTTAATGTTTACGGTCATCATGGATATACCGTATCCATTGACATATCCATATATATGGGGCCAGATGACTCAGTGGTTAGAGCGCGAATTTACTGACTGGAAGGTCCGTGGTTCGAATCCGACAGCCTAGGCTTGGGCAACCTGGCAGTATCCAAGCCCTCGTGCTTCCTTGGGTGGCATAGCAGCTAGGTCTCGAAAGAGGGCTACAGTTGAACGATACGGTCATGGATATACACACCGTTTTAGGGCCACTGAACATCTTCCCTAAAGTGGAATGTGAATCGACCGGGTATGTTCGTCTGACAACTTCGGCTCCAGTACGATCATTATCAACTGCGAGAATCGTGACTTGTACAGTGGTTGACAGTTTCGTTCGCCAAAGATTTGGGGAGGTGAGGTCAGTAGCGCGCATTGGAGATGCTTAATCTCACTAACTTAGCTGTTGATAAAATCGCTAAGCAGAAAACATCGAAGGCATTAAGATGAAAAGGAATGGGTTGTCTGGAATTTCTCCCTAATTGCTTGCGGGTTGATGGCTTAGCAACTTAGAAGCGTCAATTGGATTTTCTGCAGGAAATTACGGCCGTGTATAATAACATTCCTAATATGGTTGCAAGAATTAGCTACTGAGAGGTCTGACTGTGAACGGACAGAGTAGAATTTATTAAGGATCAGAGGAAAAATTGCACGCGTTGTCCATAGTTGGCACACTGCACCGAATGTATCAAGTTAAACCCCGGTGAGTTAATTGATGGTGGATGAGGTGGCCAATGGACTGTTCGCCTGGCCTGGAGACGTTTCGTTCTCAATAGAGGGGACGGGACGTCAGTGCGCATTTGCATGGAACACAGCTAAGCTCCATTATTTGGAGTTCCAGTACGACGCAGTATATCTTTCATTTTGTGCCATTACGTAGTGTTGCTGTCATTTAACTGAACTGCGAAACATCGCGATTCCTTCAGTCACTCATATACAAAGAGTGGGATGAACGAAAATCTACCCTGGTTCTCTAAACCGCGCATGTGAAATACATTGTCGTTCGTTATACTGGAAATGTGTGGCCGTCCCCTCCATTTTTTTGGGAACGCCGTGCATATAACGAAGCGAAGCCGGTGACGTCTTAGATATGCAGAACTGACATTATTCCCTACGCAAGACCACTTATTGGGTGGTAAATAAGTCGTGAAACTACCAATCTATGCTCCGAGCACTTTTGTACTCCCCGTGCTGCTGTTTACGCGGGAGGCAGATGTGCTCATGGGATGCTTGTAGGTGTGCACTGGAAGTAATTTAACACTCACGATTTATGTCCGCTTCCACTTGTCATATATTCTCGGTTGTTTTTTTGCGTCGGGGATTATCCAAAAATCAAACGCAATGTACAGATTAGCTTTTTTCCTACTGGCGCTTCCGATGGGGTCAAGAATGAAATGTGAGCAAATCCAGGTCTAGTGAGGATAGTTCGCTCGCTTTGTAAGGCACTGTGCGACCCACCTTTCGAGCTCCGGACGTCTGACATTCAAGGCAAACTTCAGTGTGAGATTTATTTAAAGAAGAGCAAAATTGTTTTGTACACTTCATCGATCATAAGAATAATAAAAATCCAGGTAGGACAAAAATCAACAACTACCTGTATGTCTATGATCCAGCTGTCATGTACTTTATGCGAACAGAGGAACTAAGCGAATGTCTTCATAGTGACACCCAGTCGTTTTCCGATTGTATTAGAGTTAATAATTGTGTATGGTAATTTATTTCAGAGAGGTAAAACTCAGTGTGCGGAACTGTTATGGTGTGGCACGTTTTCCAGATGCGATACGCCTAACTTGAATGGTGTCCCCTGGTAATACGGTTGGTTCTCTAGCATATGAAACAAGAAACGAACTTGAGGTTAGTGTCATGGGCACAAAATACCTAAGACAAATTCGGTCAATCCTGATTCGCCTCTATTCCATTGCATACAACTTCAGATTTCTGCATCTGTCTTCCTGTGGTATGCGTCGTCTATACGCTTGTTAATAATACTTCAGCGGCACACACTGGACGCGCCCGAATTATGGCATCTGGACAGGTTTATATGTTCGTGCTTGAGTGATGTGACCAGTTGCGCGACGTCTCGAACTACAATTCGGTAACTTTCTTGGTTTTGTTGGTCGACTGACCTACCTGTCCAGTCCCAGTCAGGTAGCCCAAGTCCCTTATACAAGACATTGGGAAGACGTAATATACCTTCAGTTATTTCGTATCCTCGAAAGTCAGTCAACTAGAGTAGGCACCTGGCTTTCGCATTCGGAATTTTTCTGTGTGAGAATTTGCCGTAATTTTCCCGTACGTGGCTGTTTTTGCGGTGGTCTGGCTTTAACAAACGACTGGATCTTTAGGTATATGGCCAGCCTGTGAATGAGAATGCGCACAACAACATTACAGCGCACTGCGTTTGAGGATGTTCGCTTCTTTATATTAGATGCCTCCTCCCCAGCTAATAAAAACCCTTACCGCGCATAAGAACATATTCGCGCAAAGCCATTGTCATATGTTCCTGTTGTGGATTCCCGTTCACATTTCCTCAGAAGTTGAGCAATATTAGTGAGCGTAAAATATGCGATGGCATGCGCTTTGCAAGTGTCGTTGATCGTTTTTCACAACGCGGGAGTAGTTCCGTTTTTTTCTTTGTAAATCTAATTGGCGATAGATTGATTCCTCAACGCGTCCGTACCTGAATATGCAGGTCGTGTAACGGAATATAGTCCGCTGAGGTCTGCGCTTTCTACACTAAAGTGTTTGCAAACCTCACCTTTTCCCATCGCCCAGTACGCTCACCTGATCGGAGCAGATAAAGCAATAGACTGAGATACTGGGGTTGGGTTCGAACTACGGAACTTCCGGTCAGTAAGTTCGCATCTTAACCACTTAGCTGTCTCGAGTGGGTCGCACGATACAACGAGTGGCGTATTCGAAATTAGCGACTATCTGAATAGTCTACATGCACGGTCAATACACATTTGGCCGAGAGAATTGAGAGTCTACTCGGAACATGTGTCCAGCTAGCCTCCTTCCTGAGCACGTGTGACAGATGCGGAGATAGCAACAAAAGTTTCATCAGCTGAAACACATGAACAAGTTTCCATTGAGCTCGTAAATGTAGATTAACTGTGGGCACCTTACTTGACTGAACGAACTGCAGGCAATGCGTGGAGATCGTGTCATACAAGCTGATGGAGAGGTTTTGTCAGGCTAGCGCACTCACCTGAGCGCTTTTCAGCAGAAAATACGTATCTGAGTGTATAAATTACCGAGAGGAATCTGGGGATATTACTCTCCGCTGATTCAAGGGAAGGGCAAATGTCCTCAGGCCATTTCTCCTAAGTCTCGCTTGGACAGTTGAGGATGGAATGTTAGCCTCCAAATTAATTACGCTCGACAGCAACTGTTTCGGGTAACCAAAAACAGCTCACACTGAGAGATGATTGTTTGAGATAACCCTCGTTGCGTCCTCGGTGGGTTACTGCGCTTGTATAGGTCTCCTTTTCAGAGTTCTCGGGCTTGTGAACAATAATTTTCCTCAGAGAATACTGCAAGTTTGTGGGAGCGAAGGAGAGCATTGCTCTGTCTTACGGTGCCCCCTCCCCCTAGTATCGACCGCACTGATGCGTATCTTCGTTTAATATCTTTTATTAGCCATTCGTCCGCTTTCAAATTCGTTATTGGCAATTTCATGATTACCATAGGAAAGAATACTGTAGTACCTACTGTCGAGGTCGAAGAAATGAAAATGGAGCTATTGATTCCATTCATTGCGTGTAACTTCATCGTTGGGAGATTGTACCTAATCGTGGTGAGACAGTGCTGTGCTAGAGGGTATGCCCATGCAACATTACTAGAGTCTATCCTGCCAGGTTGGTCAACGGATAGAGGTCTAAAAAACTACAGCGACCTGTTCCTTAAAAGTTGGGCTACTCGAATAGTCGCAAGTGGACCATTGCATTCAGGCTTTCTAGGCAAAGGCATGCTGAGGATCCTAATCGTCCTTCTGTCTACGTGTGCACACTGGGACTACCTCAGGCTGCATACTACCGTGGATTTTACAGACATTGGTACCTTCATACCACATCGGCCATCGCGTGGTGAAATCAGCCGGGCTACTTTGTTCGCTGCGTACAACAGGTCGGATAAGCTAAAACCTGCGGCTGCTGATGCCTCCTAACTCTATCCATCGTTTTCTCTTAGCTCCCGACCTGTTTCACTTGATAATCGCTTTTATGTAGATCCCAGCTGACGGCACTTCATTTAGGTGCCTGTGGCCTTAACACTTTGCACAGCACTGCTCACATCTACCGCTGTTCCTTCAGCAGAAATCTTCTCTGTTCCTAAAAAAGTACTGTCAATGTGAACACTCTTAAGAGGACACGCACTTCGGAGAAAAGCACCTCCAGCGTTTGTGTCCTACATGAAAATAGAATATTTTCGACGTGACATGTATTCCGCTTAACCGTTTCGGAACCACCGGTGAATTGCGTCTCCCTATGCATAATGCCTGTAAAACCACTGACGCATCGCTACGCTCCACTCCCCTTCCCCCAACAGCGCACTGATAGCATCACCTCGATTAGTACTGGAACGTTCGCAATCACATTACCCGGTTTAACGAACAACCATAGTGGTTACACCCACGATATGGAATAGGAGAGTTTTATGCGCAAGCATTTTCCTACCATAATCGACCACCAGACTATTTAACAATGAAGAGTCTATAAATACTCGGGCGTTCTTTAGCTAGTGGGAAGCTCTGGAGTGGTCCAGACACACCCATTCGAGGAACGAACTGTGTTTGAAGCCCCATGTCAAATAGAGACGGGAGCACTCCTCCGACACAAATTCTGTTATCTCAGTCTAAAGGAATCGAAATTTTTCAAGTGGATGGATGCGATGCGTTAAAGTCAATTTTACCTTCCGAAGGTTTCCGGGAGGTATATCATCCACGTAAATATAAAGTGACCGATGTAGGGATCCTGGTTTTAAACCTGAGGTTTGCCGGAATCACCACTGGTATCTAGCATTAGATCACTGTATACGGCAATTTCTAGTTGCCTAACGGCCCTACATCATGAACGGTTGGACCAGTCTGAGTTTGGTAGCTACGACCACCCTATAAAGTTTTTGCGTGCTTCCGCACTTTCTCCTTGATGATGCGTTTCGTAGCACTTCTGGGAATTAAAAATTTGGTTTCAGGGTTTGGTTCTTCGGAAATTCTCACTAGTTTCATACGAAAATTGCGGAATTCTTGCTTGAGAAGCAAGGTGACCCCATGCAACCGTAAAACGCCTGGAACCGAAGAGTGCAACGTCTCCATCCAGGTCATGCATCTAAAAAAACAAACCACATTCCACAGTGATTTAGTTCGTTATTAATTATATATGTTGCTGCCTTAAAGTTCGACCAACCCATAAAACCTAGTCAGTTGGCCTGAATCTTGTCCGCCAGAAAACCTGCTCGTATGAGGGACCGAGAAACGGTCAAAACTGGTTATACGATCAATATACAACGGGACGGAATAACAGCGAAGGTCATACGGAAACTGAGCAGGTGATGACGGCGACACTTTTCAACAGTCAGCTGGATAATCGGAATGTAAAAAGCACGTAGCAATCGATGACCGGTCAAATTTCCCCGAATGTTCTGGTTTTTATTCCCCGTTCGACATGCTCTGGGATGTTATTTTGGTAGTTTCAGTTATTGTTTACTAACGCCCACGAGGCAGTAGGATTTTGCGAGCCAACTCACTCTGCGGCTCCTACTATCCCCAAACACCTAACCCGAGTTCACAGAAGTAATGTGAAATTACGTTTCTAATGCTCAGAACGGCGACAGATCGATCAGTGCAGTAGTTCTAGTCCGCTTGGTTCCGTAAGCCGGCATATGCAGAAATGCGGAGAACCACGATGCAGCGTCACAGCCGGATGGGGTAGGGTATATGTGAACGGCATTTATTTTCGTTCCGTGGAGCTTATAGGATGATGGACAACACGTTCAAGCTTCCCATTTAGATTGGCTTACGTCGCGGTTCTGCTTGCGAATTCGAGGTTTTGAATAGTTTGACCTCCTGACGATCACAGCGGACAGCAAGCTGGCCTGTCTACCACAAACCTACTTGAGCTGAGCAGTATCAAAACTTGAGTTCCTGTTCCAGCCCGTACACTGTGTCATAATCCTAAGAATAGATAAAACCGACTAGCCAGACACATATTTGCAGCTTCTCACGGCAATGCTAGTAACCAACAACTACCCTGAGCAGTTTCTTCAGTAACAAAGCAGGGATCAGCTGGACTGGCGTACAAGAAGCGTTCTCCCACACTTGCCGTACAAGGGTGCAATCAACAGATGCGTTCCGTATATTCTGAATGCAACATGTCAACGAAAAAAGAGCTTCACAATCAAGGTTACTATCAACAACGAGGAATATAGCTCTACCAAACTACCCGTGATGACATTTTCCAGACCCAACGGTATCTAGTCCTTCAGGTGTGAACTTCGGAGAAAATTATATCGATCGCACTTGTAATGCTAGCAAAAACCATTTCAAACTACGTCAAGTCTAGCCTGATCCAAAAGTTTGAAGAAATCATGACGTGTTGATAGTCTCTATTCTCATTGGCAATCTCTTCCCTCTGCTTGAATTTTGAGTCTCCGTGTTGGTCAGTCTGTGTTATATTCATGACTGACACCCATTAGCTAGAGAAGATGACCAAAACCGTACCATATCAGGGCAGCACTATTCAAATAACTGGGCAGGATTAGAAGTTTAGGTTTTTGTAGAACGGTTACTGAACTGCAGATCAAAATACATTCCTGTGAATTGGGAACAGGTCAAAGAACATAAAAGCCAAAGTGTATTTCTCATCATCACAGTAAAAATATCGTACATATTGCAAGTGATGATTCACCGAAGTCAATTAACCGGATCGGAGACCTAAAACAAAAACATGGATAAGTGTCAAAATTCGATAGATATTTTAATAAGCTAGAGGGTTTGTTTGTGCTACCAGGGGTGCACAAGCACGCAGTAAATTATGCAGAAATTACGACGCAAACGCTGGAACAAACACGTATCGCCGCTTCGAATGTGACCAAAGCAAGCAACTGACAAACAAAATCAATAAGAACTTAAAGGAGCTCCAAGATCTCCATAAGATTACAAAAGAGGAATATTGGAGAATGGGAGCTCGAGGTTTGGTCACTCCGCGCTTCTACCAAAGGTATACAAAGAAAAATACTCCTCCGGCCAATAGTATCACTCCCGGCAACGGCGACCTACAATCTTTCGAAAGAACTATGGAAGAAGTTGCAAGATCTCATCGGTGGGTCTCTACATTCAAACAACAATGCGGGATACTTTTTGGAGTGACTGAAGGATGTAAAAATCGACCAGGATGAAATAATGGTGTCATCTGATGTGAGCTCGTTATTCACATCTGTAGATATCCATTCTGCCAAGACGACTGCGGCCGAATTGTTGGATAACGGCGGAATACCAACTGGATCGTTGGAGAAAGAAGACCGCTGCCAATTACTCGACTTATGCTTGATAATACATTTCGAGTTCAACTACGAACAAGTACGAGGGACACCAATGGGGTCGCCAATTTCAGGATTTATTGCAGAAACTACGATGTAAAAGCTGGAACAGATTACAATGCCCGACATAAATCCCAAAATTTGGATCCGTTACGTGAACGACACTCTTGTGATCATCAAAAAGAACGAACTGCGATGAGTAAGCCAAATGCTAAACAACGTTCTTGACGACACGCCCAATGGTCACAATTTGGTTCAGAACTCAGTCAACAAGGCAGTATACACAGTCTTTTACGAGTAAGTCGCTCCTTGTGCTTCATCACACAGCAAAAGTCACGTGTTAGAGGAAATCAGATATCAGTTTCAGCGGTTATGTGGGCAGATTCAAACTGGTTGGGGACACGAAACTCCAACCTCGAAACAAAGAGAGCTCCCTTAAACCAATATCCCTGTGGAAAAACGATCTGCAGCACATGACACAAAAAACTGAAAGATCGTGGAAACGTTCATGTTAAATAGAAGACTAGGTGGAGAGAACCGTACCGCATTTTCCCATGTTCGCGATATCCTCTACCGAAAACTGAGTGTTAGAGACTACGTATGAAGACGACAGTACACTAAGTCATAAATTGTCCCAAAGTATTGAAAAATGAGTGGAACATTTCGAAGGACAGTTTGGTTGGCCAGAAGCAGACATCCAGCTCGTGTATCCCAACGCGCTACACCGGCCTCAACTTCGGAATCCGAAATAGTGTTGGCAACGAAGCCACATAAACAGAATCAACTTGTGAGGTCAATTTTCCTCCTGCATGTATTCTGTAACCAGTGAAAACTTCTGCCGACTGTCCTAACGAGTCTATTAAGGAACACACGAAGTTCGAAAAGCTACTAAATGGCCCGGTGACAATCCACAATCAATTCCGCTTTCCAGAGGAACGAGAACCTCCTCAGAAAACGTAGACGTTTTGGCCTAGATTACATTCCACCTCAGTCGCTGACATGTTCCATCATGTTGATGCCAACACTTTCACGCTGCGGCACGCTGAGGGGACTTTAGTATTTCTGGACTGGAAGAATGCTTTCACTTCGGTCTATGGAATTGTTTGGTTTACAGAATGGTGTTTTTCTATTTTTTTCACAAGTTTTCATTTTTACAGGGCTCTATTGCATTCAAAGTGCAGAGAGAGAATACGGACAAGAGGAATTAACAATTGTTTGACTGTGGTGCATTCTCCGTGATAATCGTCAGAGACAACATCATCATTCACACTGATCCTTCAACAATCAAATACAACAACTGTTAGGCTGTACCACCCTTTCGTTGCCTGGCTGCAATACCACCTTCGGGAGGCACGAGGGGATACTGCCCGGCTGACCAAACCTAGTCAGGAGCATTCGGGATGTCAAGGTTGGGCTCGAACCATGGACCTCCCGGCCCATAAGTTGGCGCCTTAATCAATGAGCTATCTCGGGCAGATCCACAAAGTTCACCTATTCTTACCTCAAGCCTTAGAATGGAAAGAAGGGACAAGAGTGGATGAGGGTGGGGACCTTGTGATGGCCTATCTCAAGCATTCTGATGGCGCCTACACCTACATCGGCTTGGGTAGCACATGGCTGAAGCGCCACAGTTAATGGTGTTGGAGGTTATCGGCGACTGAACCCACCGCAAACAAACACTTGTTTTCTTATCATCTCGTTACGAATTCGTTGGTGCATTTCGATGGCAGCAACGCTTGAGACGTCGGTGGTTAAAAATCTGAAGACGCCTCATATTATCTGCCCAGAGGTCACGTCTTGTAACCATACAAAAAAACACAGCCATTCCTGTAGCACGGTACACGCGAAACTTGAGACTGGTAAGGGGTTTTGACGCCACAAGTGACGAATATTAGCAAACGTGATTCTGGCCTTTGAGATTCTTGCACTGACTTCATCAGACGCACTGTCGTCAGAGCTAATACGACCATCGAGATATGTAAAATGCTCCACAACCTCCAGTGATTCTCCTGAAATCGTAAAAGAGACAGACCTCACTTAAAAAGTGCAAGGAGCGTGCCGGAAGATGGTGACCAGTTTATTCAACACAATTTGTCCTTGACCTTCGTTCTCAAAGATGAGGACTACGTCGTCTGCGCACTCCAGATCGACTCGAACACCGAGGTTTTGAAGATCATCGCGCGTTCACCTCACTATTTCATCAATGACGAAATCAAACAAGAATGGAGAGAGACATCCTAACCGGGAAGCACTTCTTATATGGAAACTTTCGGAGAGCTCACCGTACACTGTCACAAACCCATGAGTGTATGAATATAGGAACCGGATTAAGCTCACAAAATACTTGGACATACCCAGTTGAGTAAGCGTGGTTAAGAGCACTGACAGATCGACAGAAGCGTACGAACCCTTGAAATCAAAGAACACCAAGATCGTGGGTCATTAGTACACGGGCCTTCCTCTAACACACGACGGAGTATGAAGATTTGGTCGACGCAGCCTCTACCCAGTCGAAATCCCATTTGATGCTCACTGCTCAGTGGTTCGCTTGCCGCCGTATGACGACGAAGAAACAGTCACACCAGAGTTAAACTATCACCACTGCGGTTACTACATTCATTGCAAGGAGGGCACCATCAGTAGCGTGTTTTCGCTTACGCACCCTGCTGTATGCAGTAAGTGAGGTAATCCGGCTGGTGACACAACGCGACAGCCAATGTGGCATGGGACTATTGTTGGTTGTAAGTACCCTGGTTGTACGTGGACTGGGATGCTGTCAGGGTGCGAAGAAATAGAAAGGAGGATGAGTGAAGTTCTTGACCAAGTCCTTTGGCTCAAAAGCCTGGCCGCAAGACGGTGGTGTTTGGCGGGAAATGCAGGTGAATTGCCATTTTTATAGAACATGTTCCAACCCAAAACATGGAGGGCCAGGAGAATGTGTTGGTCAGACATCTAACCACTGACCAACCCGGTAAGAGACTATGCGAGTGTCGCACGAACAACCATCAGTATAGCTTAGTGGGTCGCGGAGGTTCACAAATCGTTATAACACGGTAAAGTCTATTTTCTATGTGACAGTGCGTAGCTGGCATGCAGTTCGAAAGAAAGACATCTGAGATGCTGGCAACTGAATAGCTAAGGTCGGGATTGAACTACGGGCAATTTGGTTAGCAGCTTCTCCCTTAAACAGATGAATTATCCACGCGGACAAGTGTCTCGCGCGTTATCCACAACAACTGGGACCCGTTAATTGCACCCAACTTACCCGTTCCTTTCAAATTCGTGAAGGACGGTATAATGGAAAAGACAGTCTCCAAATTCGCAGGAGAATAGCTTTGACTGTGCGGTACTCTAACCGATAAGACTGTGCGGTTGACACCACCCTTCACAAGGGCTTGTAAAAAGGCGCATTCTAAGCCCAAAGTAAAAAGCCCTGCTGAGGGGCTGGAACACTGACCCTCTAGGTAGTAAGCCTCCGGTCCGAAATTCGAGTCTTCTGGATTCCATGCTGCAAACAGAGTGGCCTAAACATTAATCGGAATGCGCCATGCGTTTGTTGTGGCCCATCAACTTTGGCGTCAAAAGGATGCTGGTCTATCGTCCAAATGTACGTACAAGCGGTCTGTCCTCGTTCACACTTAGGAAACCTGGCTCATTTGACAAAGGGCCATATGCACACTCGATAACCGAAAACGCAGTCTTCACTGGAGAGGGCGACTGCCTCACCGAGGTTTGTCTGCGTAGCCCCAACCAGACCGGATGCGAAGATGCGGTCATCAGTTGACGAAACGGACGTAGGACACGATGGTTTCACCATCTAATGAAACTGACACCAGTCGCCTAACTGGCTAGAGACCAGATGGTAAGCCACAACAGTGTTGGGAAGAACTTTCCGATAACAGTAACGTGTTGCAGCCAATGGCAGGCCCACAGTAACAGGCCAGTTAGCCTACTACAGGGGGCCTTGAAAACCAATTCAGCAGCTCCCATTTGTTTTCTCGTTTTGGTTTTCTGATGCTTTCTTAACTTCCGTGGTTATCATACTGGGCAGCAGCTCACAGGCAAGCTCAAGGTCGAAAGTGAATAAGATGGAACCAAGTGCAACTAGATCGAGAAGCGTTCTCTGCTGAAAAGGGATTCGTGTCTTGCTCACTCCAGGTTGTCCCGTAGTGGGTGCTTCTTTGATAATAGGTCGCTTAAGAAGAGCCAATCGTTTAACTCAGAATGTATCGTCGGTACATCTGTGGTGCTGGGTAAGTTCTCATGTCTCCCATCAACCCTTGATTTCCAAATTAAGCCATGAACATATCAGTGGGTTCTCATGTCTCCCATCAACCCTTGAGTTCCAAATTAAGCCATGAACATATCAGTGAGTAGTGGGCCTAGGATGACCCTACCTGATCCTTTAATGTGACGAGAGGACATTATTAACACAGCGCTGCGGGCTTCGAACGGAACACTAGAGTTTCTTCAGCTTAGTTGCTGGTGTTAGTAAAGCAAAGCATGAATGAAGATTCACTACATGTGTATAGTTGGTTAGTGGTTTCACCTAACATCATATTTGTTGCGAGTATTCGAAGCCTATGTTTACACAGGAATGCTTGCATCTCGCGAAGCCATCATATGGGAAATGGAGAGGGTCGAAAAAGTCCAGAAATCCAAGTCTTACGACACCTGGTCTCAACTCTCCGACAGTTGCGAGTTTGGAGCGTTCTGCGCATTCCCAGCATTCACCTGGCCCCACCCAGCATTAGTTACGTGGGACAATGGAAGTTGAAAACGAACGGAAACGCTAAATCGAACAATAGGCTGAGCTGCGATGAAGTCAATCGAAATCCACGGCTGACAGCGGAAAGAGCGTGAATTTTTTCGGCTGAAAAATTGGAGATATCTCCAAAGGCAAATAATATGCATTAACTCTAGAGCAGAGTGCGAAATTCTGGTTGACACTCCTAGCATGGACGGCATTGCCGCAAAAGCTGGCTTCGATAGTGAGAGAACTACGGTATGTTGAGGCGCAGGCGGATACACCCAACAAAGAACGACCATCAACTCGCTTCTGAGGGTCTCTCGAAAACTATGCCAAACGAACCGCGCCGAGATTATACGGACATACGCCCTTCCGCCCAATGATTTAAGATTCAGTCCGGCGGTGACGGCCGCCGCGTCTCCTACTCACCGTAAGGACGCATCCGGAAACGATAGTAAACTCACAGGGTTTTCAATCTACGCCCTGGACATTACCACTGACAACAATAGAACAGGGGGTGCATACTGGTGTTTCACGGCCATCGACCCTTAGGGAGGAGTAGATGGAAAACAGAATGGTAGGGGATCAGCGCAAAAAAGTTCTGTCCGTAAGGTAAACGGTCAAAGATAAAGTCCCTACGGTATCAAAATAACCATGTCGAAGGCATCATCGAGAGGAGGGGTTGACGCAACTTTCTTCGCGAACATCAGCCTATATAATCTCAACGGGCAACGACAGACAAAATTTAGCTACACAGTCCGGCTAGGGAATGACAGCGTGCGCGCCATTTCTTACAGGGTTTCCAACTAGATGCAAGCGGACCACTTAGGCCACAATCTGGAAGATGCGAAGATCCCACAGTGCTGTTTGCCGTATTATCACGTGCCTCTGGGGAACGCTTTGCTGACAATGCCTTGAAATGGAGAAAACAAAGGTTTCCTTAATAGAAGTATGAATCGACTACGGATGAGGGTCAAATGCACGTTCCCCAGTTAACCAGTGGAATCAAGCGTCCTGAGGGGTGGGGGTTTTGGTCCAAACACAACGTATCTGACGCCTGGAAATGGCGTATGCTGCTGTACACCTGGGGCATGGCATACCAAGTAGACTTAATAACTCAAGTTTCGTGGTCAACGGTAGGGTTTTTTAGGTTCTCGTAGCGATAAAGCTGCTAAGCTCAAAGAACAACCCGAACAGCGTAGTGTTTTGTACTTTTGCTTCCATTATAACATTACGTGTTGTCAATTGCATAGATGGTTTTTGTTTGAATACGAAAAACTACAAAAACATGCATTTTTACAATTACACACAATACAAACTTGGTCACGTGCTTCGACGTTCTCTTCTGATTTCGCTCGCGCATACAGCGGTCATTTGCGAGTTTCATGTGCTATCATCATCATCATCATCAGCTGTAAGAAACCGTGTACTTGTCGTATGTGAGAACTGTTCACCAGAGGACCCCTGGACAACCATGATTGGATTATTATTTATTCGCTGACCTGGGCCAACGATGAACTACTTTGAAGTCTGTTCCACCTAACCTCCTTATTATTGTATACTCAATCTAGCGTCATCTTTATTTCTTTGCCACACACTCCTGGTAAGGTGGCTTTTTGGGTAGCCAGACCACTAAACCATCAATCGTCTGGTGTCCTACCACGAAAATCCTCTACTTATGCTACGTTTACCGTTACGATATTATGAAACGACTTGGGCTTGGTGAGCACGAGCCATTACCTAAAGGTAAAGATACCGAAAATAGAACGCAAGTGCGGCTGAAAGTCAGGTCTTCTAAGGATCGAACTGAATAGGCGACGTGACGTTCATTAGATGCGATCGTAGGGCATTTGGAGTAAAACGCCACCCGAACATAGTGAGTATATGAAAACACACGACTTACATGGATTCAAACATAGATTCCAACCCACAACAGTAAGAATAACGTTCCTACACCCATGAATATCGCTGACATCCCACTGAGTAGTAATTCTTTCACAAGCCTTCGAGAATATTTGTTTGCGGTGAGTTCATATGCAGAAAACCAAGCGATGAAGAACGTTCCAATGGTCAGCAAAGTGACGGCTAGGGTGGGATATGCAGCAGGATTTATCGGAGAGATATAGCGGTTCATCGGAACGTGGAATGCCTACAAAATCCGTAAAGGAAAAGAAATGCTTACATCCATAGTCCCGCCAACAACGTGACGCCTGTATTCCCAACGTGGTTCATTATAACAATCGGGCCAAGTGCCGCGCAGAATAAGGCAGCTAGATTATGACGAGGGACTCTTTGCAGTGAAAGGTAGAATGGAGCTAATAGATGCGGTTCGGTAGAGTATCGACTGTGGTCACAGACTGCGGCTGTTTCAGTGTTGAAAACGATCAGTGGCACGGGATTCACGGATTGATAGGAGCAGGCTTTCGCCCAGTTCCCAGGTCGGGTTTGTTCTTGTCGTTCAGCAGCTGTCGCTCACCTGAAAGGCACAAGTGAAAAAAAGGGTGTAGCACTGCTCTTTAAGTTCTCAGCGCGGGGCAGTATGTTCGCCAGCGCGGGACATTGTGTTTGCCAGCGCGAGGATTCGCGTGAATAAGTGTCTAATAGTGTTTTGAACTGAGTTCTAGGGGAACGTGGACAACCGTCAGGAAGGTTATTCCACGCAGCAACTACCCGAAATGAGGAAAAAGTTTGCCTAATGAAGGTGTGCGCTCTGAGCTTAAAATCTTCTTACCATGTCCCCGCCGGTTGTTTGCTGGGTCAACGGTGAAAAACCTGTTGGCCAAGCCTTGTTCAAACAGGGCGTAAGGAAGAATTAAGTCCCCTCGGAGGCGACGATACTCCAGGGGAAAGAGGTCGAGCACCGCGAGACGCGTTTCGTCGTCCACAGATTTGAGGCCGGCAACCATTTTCGTAGCAGCTCGCTGGACACGCTCAATGAGGATTACGTCATTCGTGCGTCCTGAGTAGACAACCGGATTGGCATATTCAGGGAGCGGTCTTGTAGGCCCCATAGAGTATTTGGAAGTCCGTGCGAGTAATACGGGAGAAGGTACGCCGTATCATCCGTAGAATAGCGAATGCCTTCTGAGCCGATTTCTCAAGGTGCAGTGAGAAGGACAGGTTTGGAGAGCCAGATACCCAAATCCTTTTTGGCATCTATCCTCGTGATGTCTTCTGGTCCTTTCTCACCATGCATGAAAAAGGAGTTCGCTGAGTCTCCTCCAAACGACATATGGACGCACTTTTCGTCATTCAGAGGAAGGTGCCAGTCCAACGATCACTGCTTTGCGGCGTCTACATCAATTTGGAGGGCACTGGAATGGAACTCCACGATTTCAAGTCGTCCGCAAAAAGTAGACATGGACTTGAAAGAACATCTGGAAGGTCATTGACGTATATCAGAAACAGCAAAGGTCCCAAAACGGAGCCCTGAGGAACTCAATGGAGACCGGCGCCGCAGAAGAGTAGGTCGAGCGTACTTTCACTCAGAATGATCTGTCTGATAGGAATGCCTTGATCCAGTGTAGGATTTTCCCTTGAATCCCGTAAGACTCGAGTTTGTGGAGCAGAGGGACGTGTGGGACTCGATCAAATGCTTTGAGAAGTCGAAAAATATGGCATCCGATATGAGTCCCTCGTCCTTGGCTTTGGTTAAGCTGTCCATAAATACGAGCATGTTCGTCACGCAGGAACGGTTTGGGAGAAATCCGTGTTGAGTTTGAGAAATCAAGTTGTTGGAAGTAAGGTGATCTAGAATGGCTCGCTTCAGAATGCGTTCCATCACCTTGCATGGCACGCTAGTGAGGCTTATAGGCCTGTAGCTGCCAGGCGATAGTCGGTCACCAGTTTTGTAGATTGGCGTGACAATCGCTTGCATAGAATTGCATAGTGTTCTCTGTAGAACTCAGATACCACTATTAGGTCACTCGTGGGTTCCCCGTTCCTCCCTCCCTCAGGGAGAACGCTGATGGCTTGTTTCTTCGGCGATGCCTCATGTATTTGAACAGCACACTTCTGTTCTTCCGGGCGGGTCTAGAATGGCGGCTTGTTTTCGTATGTTCCATTGGCGGATTTCCGATTTACAGCGGTTCCGCATTTTACGAAATGCCAGCTCATCTTCTGTGTCTCCTTTTGAGAAATAGTTGTGACCTCTTTTTCAGAAGACGCCGGATCCTTTTGGGTAGTTTACGGCTCATCCGACTGCGTGCTGGTTTTTGGGACGAACATCGCATCAGCCTCGTGAACTTTCTGGACAATAGTCCTATATAAGTCTTCCACTGAGGCTGGCCCCAGTTTAACTTGGTTAAGAAAGATGCGCATTCCCGAAAAGTCTGCACGGCAGAAGTTTCGAATCCACGTTTGGGGTTCGGGATTTCTGGCCCAATAGCAGATGAAATCAAAGGTGAGCACACAGTGGTCGCTATGTCCCAGTGGAGCGTTTATTGTCACCTGATCAACGAAATGTCTTTCGTTGATGATGACCAATCCAGGAGGGACGGTTGTTGGCCCGCGCGGTATCTGGTGGGTGCAACGACATGTTGAGTCAAGCGCTCTGTTGAACGACTTCGGTCAACGCCGCTGTAAAGGGTCCACTTGATCCGACGCACTGGAGCTCCGTCCAGGGGGCCTTTGGAGCGTTGAAGTCACCTACCAGCAAGAGATGAGTGAAGTATAGCTGGAGGAGAGTTGCCCAAGGGTTCGTATGAGGAAGTGGTCATCTTCCGGAGGACTCGAAAGGCTACGGTAGACCACACCGAGTCTTCGACGAAGTGCATTGGTATCAGAGAGGACAAGAAATCGGGATTGGCAGGGCCGCATGTAAGTATAAAGCAACCCCACCAGGCTCTCCCTCGTTTTGAGTCAGCTCGAAAATAGAGTAGCCGTGTATTGAGATCTCCGAGTCAGAGACATCTGGTGTGAGCCAGGTCTCTGTGAGTGCAATAATGGACGGCTGTTCAAGACAAACTGACTGTTTAATATCACAAAGTTTGTTGAAGAGGCTAAGACAGTTTGTGGACAAGCATTTTAACACTGTTTCTGCTGCCTCCGAAGGTGAGGAGCCGAGAGTTGTGTAACCAGGGAGGTTAGCAGGCTTAATAGCTGTACGTCGGGTTTGAGGCGAGGGCTCCGAAGGGACCTCTGAGGCATAATTGTCTGCTCCCTCGATTGGTGGTTTCGTGGGTTGCTTTTCATTTGCAGGTTTTTTCGCCCTGTGGGAGCCCGGTTTGCGCGCCTATTGGTTTTGGTGGACGAAGTTTTTCCCCGTGGGCGAAAATTTCGACCATTGCTACTTGTAGCCCTTTCATTAACTCTTTTGGACGGCCAGGTTTGCTGTTGCTCAAGGGGCATGCTTGCCTCTGTTTGGCTTCTTGGGCATTTTGGCGCGGTTTGGTCGGAAAGGTGCCTCTGTGATGCTTTGAGCGCTGGGTGGCAGCACCGGGTAGTTCTTTTGGTGGTGCACGTGACACAAACTTTTAACCAGTAGACTTCTATTTGAATACGTGTTAGAGTTCTACCGCAAGTAGACTCCGAAACAGTTGTACGTAGTCTTCTGCGTTAAAATATTTCAGTTCTTTGTAATAATACTCAAACCAAAGTCGCCATAGTCTGTTTTACTCTGTTGGAATTAGTTTCGATGAATTCTCATTCGTAGGTATTCGCGTTCATTCAGCTTATGTTTACACTGCCAGGACCCAACAAGTTGAGGTTTTGACTTTGGATGTGTTTGTTGGGGAATTAGTAGCCTTCTGCTTTTCAGCACTCACAACATTTGAGGGGACGTTGTGACTACATTAGGAAAAACAACATGGTAACTTTACACGCGGCGGGCAAAAATCACCAACGCTGTTTTGCTTTGTGTGGCTGTACTACAAATACAGTGCGCGCCTCCCGATATCTCAGGAATTTGATGAATCAGAAGGTAGTTTGGCATAATTTGCTAATGACAAACAGTACACGGTTGCTTGGTCCGCTTATCAATCAGGAGGAACGGAGACCATCTCTCAATCACTTTTTATAAGCTCTATCACATCGCAAAGTGGTTAAGGTTTGTACGAGCGACTCTCTGTGAACCGGCGGCCAACTGAGGGGATTCGGGAGCCTGCATGGCTCTACTGAAATATGGAACACCCTCTGTGAAGTGCGGCAGTTTGTAGCCGATGGATCTGTCAGTCTGTACAACTCAAAACGTCAACAACTACCGGGAAGATGAGGTAGATGGTTCCATTAAGAACTATTTTCCCATTCGAGGTATACGTCGATCTAAAAATCGCTCACTTAAACAAAGCATCCGGAAGAAGAAATAGCATAAAAACGCTTTGAAAACAGAAATTTTCAGAATAAACTGGCCTCGAAAACATCGTAATTTCCAGGGGTCAAGCTACTTCGCCAGACACTGCTGGGAAAATGATCACGATAGTTTATCAGTTGCGTGGTCTGCAGAAGTCGTGCTATTAGAATTACTAGGTTTCTCGTTCCATGAACTGAAAAACCTGGTGTTGATTCCCACGTGAATCAACGTTGACCAGCGGTAATTATCCTTGTGTTCTGGCTGCTCACAAGTAACGTAACTTATGCCCGTTTTGTTTTCTCGCTGCTGCTGTTTCGGTCCCAATTAAGGTCTGCCTGTTCTTCAGTAACTGACGTCACTGTTTGTTGTCCGTCCGTCATTGGTCGCAAGTTTGTCTCAGTTCTACCTAGTCTCGAGCGTCTGCTCCAACAGAAAAATGGACGACCGGGAATCGAACTCAAAGCTCCTCGGATGGCAGGCAGGCGCACTACCCACTACACCAACTTGGCGCCGGAAAGACCCTATTTTTGTATTGTCTGTATAATACATCTGCCAGACAGCTTTTGGTGAGATTTGTTTTAAACAGCCCTGACCGCGCAGTCTGATTTGTCACGTAACACGACCTAGCGCGTCGCATCACCGACCGAAAGACAGGCCCTTTACCTCCCAAACGTACTGATTGTTTCTGCGCCGTTATCACTTTATACGGCCAACTCACACTGACAGACTCCCCGTATGTGTGTTTGTACATCATTTAGTGCTTACTTGTTGTTGCTTGTGGAAATCCCTGCCGCTTCATTGGCCATTTTCCGCTCCCGCCGATTGCGTCATTATTGATTGTACGTTCGCTTAATTTACGATGGTTACTAACCCGTTGTTTGTAGAACCAGTTCCTGTCAGTCCTCAGTACATCGGCTGCTGCCCACATCTGTCTGCTCCTGTTGTCTACTGGCTACGAACTGTGAGCAGCGTTGAGGGATGGACGTTGGATTTATATAAAGTAAAACTGAAGAGCGATTTGGACGTTTTCTCTGTTATTCCTTTAAAACCATGCTGGAGGCCCGCTGGTCGCAAACTCTTGTCTGCGACAGGCACGAAGCGCACCCTGACGGAATACGGAAGTCTGTTCCTTGGGTGAATGTATATGTATATACATTTCACGTTGTTCAACAGTTCACAGAACGCCTCGATGGTATATCTTCATCTTCAACCAAAGTATATGACTTCTCACTTCAAAGCCTAAAGGGGATTATTTATAACAGACCTGAGAATAATTTCATTTTGCTGATGGCAAATTCGTCAAAGAATCGCTGAACTATGCGGCCATTTTTAGGAAAGTTGACTTCCTCGGATGGGCCAGCGGACGATGTTTGCCCTGGAACATGGGTTAAGGCTTGGTCACGGGCAGAAAACCGTTAGATTAACAAGTGTGTCTCGCTGTCACATTCACTTCTACAGTATGGCGATACCATTTATCCACATAGCGACAGTTGAAGAAATAAGTAGTGCAAAACACTCGTAGCTGGTAAAGAGTGCCAACGAGATCTAAGTCTTTTATTTTGCAACAGGCCGTCTGCTCGTAATTTACTCCGGTTGAAAGCGGCATAACGGTTGAATTTGTAGAAAGCGAGTGTAGGATCCTGGCAGATAAGGAACCAAAATGACGATCGCAGCTATCGGATTGTACGCAGTTCGTGTTCAGTGGGCAGTGGGAACAGGAGGACGAGAGCAGAATACCGTGAGTTGATAAATCTCAAGAACTAATTATACGAAAAAACGGGTTACTGAACATCGTGAATTGATGAAAACGTGCAATTAATAGCACAGCAATCAACAGGAGCAGAAAATGGTCAATGAAGCAGCAGGGCTTTCTGAAAGTCAAAGCAAATATGTACAAAATAATGTAATAACGTACGGATACGTACTGTAAGTCGGGGTAAATTGGGCGTATTCAGAGATAAACGCAGATAAATAAATCAGTGCACTTCGTAGGTAAGAAGCTGTCCTTGGCTGAGGGCACGACTCAGCGCCTCGCAGGAGCGCCAAGTCGGATTGCGCTTAAGTTCATTTAAAAGAATCTCGTCATGGACTACCAGGCAGATGCGATTTAAAGGTAATAGAAAAATAGGGTTTCCTGGAGCGTAGAGTAAGTGTTGGGACTTGGACGTCAGTGGCAGTGAGTGTCCCTGGAAATGCACGGAGAAGACCTAGGTCAAGCGTCAGCGACTTACGACCGACAGTAGCTATGGTGCCTTCGGCCATCTGTAATATCGTCAGTAGATTAGGAGAAGGGTGTTTTTTAAGGTTTCGCCAGGAACAACGCTGAGGTTTACACCGGTGTTATCGAAGACCCATATTCCGGTGGGCCGATCCGTGACGTAGTGAAGACAGCTAGATGTCTGGCTAGTGGCAGCTGTCGCCATTACTGGCTGACCATATGGTCTCCCTGGTTGAGAGGTGACGCAGGCGCACGGGGTGCACAAGGCGATGTCTGGTGTTTAAACTTAGTGTGGTAAAAACAGAAGCGGCTATTATTCTATGATGAGGAGCGTGTTTCACAAGAAACTGCTCAGGACTTATGCGATATGGTAGCTTGTTTTACGTGGTAACTACCCTGTTAACAGTGGCTACGAGCTGATTCGATTTGCGTTTCCGTCCGATCGAGGCGTGCCAGAGCAGGACTACTCCCGGACTGTGTTATTCTGACGTCTTGGAAGCCTTCTTGAATTTTGTCTGCAGCGTGCGCGAATGACGACAGCGGAACATCAGATTGGGTAGTATCTGGCGTGTGTTCGCAGTGAGACACTGCATCCGTAGTTGCATTACACTTGAGTTGTCAAACAACTTGCCGCAAACCGGACGTTGCATGTATCGCAAAATTTGTGGTAGCGAGGGATCGACCAGTTCGACTCCTGAAAGCAACTTCTGAAGGCTTCATCGGGAGCCGCTGTCCGTTTAACCATGACTGCCTTAGAAGTGTTGTACGGATTTATTACTGGAATGGGATCAATTGCATCACTAACCTTTGCAGCAACTTCAATAGGGAGCTGATAAACCACTACGAGATAACATAGCGGAGTTGGAGGTAGAATTCCAGTTGAATGAACCACACTCCAGTGTTATAAACGCTGCACGTTTGGAGTTTGACGTGAACGTAATTTTCACCTAAGTCAGCTTTGAGTTCGTCCCCATTAGACATAGCTGAACAAATGAGATAGCGGACTGGGCAAGTGCGTATAAGAGCGATAGGACTTCTGAGCTACCGAAAAATAGAGCAAAGCAAATTAGGGTAGGCTCACCAACCACGTAACGGCTATCAACACTTAGGAGTCTCTAACAGAGGAACAAACTATTATTGTAAGTCAGATATAATGCCACTAGAAGAACAATCGAAGGAAGTCTTGACGCATAGTTGACAAGAGGAAATTCCGCAGATTCGTATTCCATTAAACCACCACACCAAGAAGTAAAGATTCTACCTTCCTGGCATTCCGAATCTTCGTTAGTCGCAAATTTACACCAGTGACGTAAATTAATAGGCCCGATGTTTGCAGCTACAATTTTTGTTCAATTTGAGAAACAGTGCAGTCCAATGCCATTCTACTTACAGTCACAGCAACAGTCACTAAACTAAAGGTGAAAAGTCACGTACAGCCCAAAATGCAGGAGCTTGCTGTGTACTTCATTAAAACACACGTGTGCAGTAGTAAAAAATGATATTGAGCCGGAAAATAGCAGTTTACAGGTGCTACCACCATCCGCCAGTCTCCATTTTACGTACCTGTTGCTGGTAGGTAACTTCAGCACTGGATGGATTTCCAGCGCACCTCGCAGGTAAGCATTTTTCAACGACGCCCATCAAAATCTTCCAACAGATTGCTAAGAATCAACATGCCACCGCGTCCATCAAATATCGCGCAGGCCAACTGCCATCTCTGCTGAATTTGTTTATCACTGGCCAAAACACTTCGTTGATCAGGTGTCAATTAAAGCTCCACTGCGACCTAGTGATTACTGTGTGCCAACCTTTGCTGTCATCTGCTAGTGGGTCAGGAACCCGGAACCTCAAATGTGGCTAAAAAGCTTTGCCCTGAAGAATTCTGAAAACGCATCGTTTCTGACCAGCAAAAACTAGAACCGGCTTTAGTGAAGAAGACACACAGGGCCACTGTTCAGAAAACGCATAAGGCAGACGCGGTGTTTGTTGCAAGGAGACCAGCGCGCCGTCGAAAGAACCAAAGCAGGCCAAATTGATTCAGCGGATTTTGGAAACCAGGTCCCAGCTATTCTTCAAAAAGGTACTACAGGAGACACAGAAGCTGGGCTATAAGTTCGTAAAGTGCGGAACCGCTGTGAATCAGAACTCCGTCAATAGAACATACAAATCAGGCCACACTGCTAGACGTCGCCCAAAAAATGTACTGTTTAAGCGTAAGTAACATCACCGAAGTAATAAACAACCGCCTCCTCCTTGAGAAACAACAACGCAGAGCCCACGGGTGACCCATGCCGGTCTAGGCGTGACCAAGTCTATTGCCCACTGTGTATGACTGCCCCTTTTCGCGCAATCCTCAGTACCCGCCAATCCCATCCAGTCGTGCTTTGTTCCGACTGTAATTGTGTGATCTTGCCTCACGGTATGCCAACCACTAATTCGGAATGAACACTATTATTAATATTATTATTATCATTATGCAGGCCTGTGTACCGCCCCAGCCACAACGTCACATTCAATCTTGTCAAGACGTAACTAAGAACGGCCGCTAGCAGATTTCAGCCTCGCTGAGGACGACGTACACTAACTCATCCACAAGACAAACCCATTCATCGGGTTTTGGCCTGAAGGTATCCCTCCACGGTTTTTCAAGGAAACGTTTGTTCACACTGGCGAAGCGTTTCTACCGGATGTTCCGTCAGTCGCCCGACGAAGGCAACGTTCACCAGGCTTAACGAGAAGCGACTGACACGCCAGTCTACCAATCCGCTAACCGTCTATTGCCCTTTGATACAAGCAAGGTGAGGGAACAAATTCTGGAGCTGGCCGTCTTAAATCACCTTAACAACAATAACCTGATATCCGCAGCGCAATACCGACTCCTCCCAAACCGTTCTTGCCTGATGAACATACTCTTATTTAGGGAAGCTTAACCCATCTAGGGGCGGTGGATTCATATCGGATGCCGTATTTTTTGTTTCTCAAAATCATTGAATCCAGTCCCACACATCCCCTTCCTTCACAAGGTCAAGTCCTATAAGAATCAAAGATCAAGGCGCTTTCGTCAGACAAAAGCTTCCGAACGGAAGTAGGTTTGATCTACACTTCTTCTTCACAGGTCTCCATCAGAGATCCGAAAGGCTCCGTTTTTGAATTAATTCTGTTTCTGATTTGCCAGCGCCTTTCCAGATGCTTTTTCAAGTTCATTTTTAATTTTTGCAGATGACTGGAAATTTTTTCCCTTCCCTTGCAACCGCTCCCAAATGGATGCAGACGCTGCAACGGAGTGGGCGCTGGACTGGCACTTTCTTTCGATTGAGGAAGTTTGTCCAGATGTCATTCGGAGAAAACTCAGCAAACGCCAGAAAATATTACGAAGACAGATTTTTAGACGAATTTAGGTATTAGACCGCACTCAAATATTTCCTTCTTACTTCACCAGTGTAAAGCGGCTTAAACCGTCCATCGTTCCCGACAAAACAACCCCCAAGTTTCCACGACCTATATTAACGCCCAAAACCAAGTCATGAACTCTAGTACAGCTCGTCGTATACAAAGTGTTAGCAGCGACAGCCTTGAAATTCCGACACCTTCCGAATGCGCCATGGGCAACCTACATTCGACCAATATTGGCTAGGTCATGATTGGCTGCTGGGACCTGACTTTCGACCATTCGGAGCTTGGCTTGATGTCGGACCGGCAAGAAGCCTGAGCATTCGGCAATTATTGTGCTGGATGGGCTTCTTGCCGTGGCAGCGCTCAATTGCGAGCGATAGGGCAAAATCCGTGTACAATTTCGCATAAAACCTCCCCATCAGCTTTCAATCCGAGGGTTTACTTGCCCTGGCTTCACTGGGATGCTGATCCCGTGTGTCTAGCGTCGCAGTCGAAGTCCGTGCTCGGCCTGGGCTTTTGACGCAGAAGCTGACGGATTTTCTTGGATGTTTCCGAGGTCAAATGTCCAGAACCGTCACTAGACTCAAATCAATTGGTCCTGTGGGCATAATCCGCGCATCCGTCGGCCGGATTAGATTGGTTACCGTATCCACACCTGACCGGGTGGATCTCGTGGAGCATTTTAAAGCGCCGACGAAGGATGTGTCCTGGAATCAACATGGGGTGTTCGCCGCTTTAATCGCTTCCGCTGGAGCAGCGTGCGTAGGCTCCATGATGCCGGTTGACCTATCCTTTAAATTTTACATAGCGGTGACTAACCTGCTTTTAATATCCTCGGATAGTGTTATGCGGCGTTTGAAGCTCCTTCCGGAGCGGTGCCTCTGCTGATAACAAGACATTAGGCGAAAAGGGCTTTGGCGTCTGCTCTCTCTGCTGATTCGCCAAACTGCAGTATCCGGCTGCTGACCCCGCTCCAGTGCCCAGTGTTGGAGAAAAAGACTCACAGAAGGGAACACAAAAGCCATGTTCTGAACAAGCGGGTGCGATAACGTGAGTGTGTGCGAGTGCGGAAGTTCAGCGGCCTCAAGCCATTTATTGAGGGACACTGTCTGAACCCGGTCCAACGCTGACGCACACTGTCTGGATTTTGTACGAGGCTGTGAGCGTTGCATATTGAAGGGCGTTGCCTGACCTTGATCAAAGGTGAATCAGGCTGTCTGGGTTTGATACTAGGCTGTCACGCGATGCATATTGAGGGATCGTTGTCCATCTGGTCAGCGTCTAACAGAGCTGAGGGTCTCAGTGGATTTCGGGCATTCAGTGTTTGGTTTCAGTAATTCGACCTTCCTGATACCTCCCCTTTTCACCATCCAACGTAAGATTGTCGGCTCGATCAAGTTGTTAAGGTTTCAGCAGTTTTCTAGCGCGATCGGCATGACGGCTCGGTTGCAGCAATGGAGCTGTCTTGGGCGGTACATGCGAGGCAGTGGCTATAGGTGCTGGCCTTGGGAGATCAAAGGTTTGAAGCAGCTGGTTGAGGTTTAGTAAATGTTCTTCCGCCTTTGATATTGGGCGCTCAGTCGGCCGTAATTGATTGACATGTGGTTTCCGTACCAATGATAATGTTTATTCCCAAGTTGTTGGAGGCGTGCCGTCAGGCATGATCATAAAGTTACAGTCAGAATAAAGGCATGACTGGCTGCGACTGTGAGTACAGGGGGCTTTGGGAAAATGGACAGCGTAATAGGCGGTGGGCTTCATCCAATGTATACGTGGTCACCACTAAAGGAGCAGGAAGCTCTTCTTTGGAGAGAACATCGAGCAGGATCAGATCGTTAGGGTTGGAAGATGGCGGGCAAAAACGAAACGAGGGAGGGTAAAACAAGAGGCTTCCTGCCTGGCGTATGACGAGAGAAGTGTAAGCTCCGGAAAATCAGAAACCAGAACATCAGATCTGGTGAAGCAGCAGAGTTGGCTTCCTCCACCCGATCAAATTGAACTGAAGCCAAAAATAACCGTCGAGGCCTCGTGTCCTTGGACTGTTGGGGTCATGGCCAGGGTCACAAAATGCGTAAGTGGGGATGATGAAGTGGAGGGACAAGGAAAGCGGGTAAATGGTGACAAGGATCTCAGAAACATGGTATACTTTGAAACCGTGGAGACTCACTAGTGTCGCTGTTGTGGAGTCGGGCATAATAGTTTTATTGGAAGAGTGAGATGGCGGCAACACACGAGCCGGAACGCGAACTGTATAGAAAATTGTTGATTTTTTGTGGAGAACACAGACTGAATGTCCACCGAAATAGCTACATTCAAACAACAGGTTCAGAAGTTTGAAATGAACATAGCGTGGAGGCAGCTGGGACCAGCTGAGTAGCATTATTTGTATTTGAAGTTAATGGAACGAGTGGGCGAGAGGGTACGGTCGAGAGTTGCAAGGGAACAGCTGCGGGTACGCCATCAAACTGGGTATGGCAGCGCCGTGCCGTCATTGGCCTGACATACTTCGGTTTTCGGACAGCCCTGTAACGCACGTTACGTTTGAGGTCATTGGGCTGAGATGTGCAATTCTCTGAACGTGGATAACAGCCAGCCAGGTTTTCCATACCTGACATTGCCGGAGTTCAAATCTTGGGAAGACGACGGAATGGGATGAGATTAGCAAAGCATGGTGGGTTTGAGGAGACACCAGAGAAGGACTCGACGTCTACCGCTATTAGGATGGGGACAACAAGTGAGTATATTAGATAGGATAGGGAGGGATTCGTAAGTAGTAGACCAGGGAGCAAGCAAGGGTTGATTTAGCTAACATATGATATTAAAGTAAAAGGGATCTAGTGCAAACCGGTATACGCTCGCAGAGAGGTAGTGGGTTAGGAAAATAGACGTATAAGGACTGACGGGGGTGAACTTCTGAGATGACAGACTAGTATATCTCATATTCATTAGTTGAGTTGGTTAGCACTGTAACCTAGGAGGGCAAGTAAGTGTAATAGATTTAGTCACCAGTCCCCGAAGCACTACCATCAGTTTCAATTTACCAAGTGGTGCATGGCGAAGAAATGGTCTTTGGGCATTAGTCTTGCATGCTGGTAGTGGAGGGTTTGGAACCTCTTTATAACTTTATTCTTCATTATACATTTCCACTTCTGGGAGTGGTGGGTAGGTGCGTGTGTATTGTTTGGTTGAATGAGTTCGCTTTGTTGCGGTATAACCTCAATTATAACAAAAGCAATCATAGCTTTGTTCGTTGATGTAAGCCGCGGGCATCCCAGGGTCTCCAGGCCATCCCATCTGTGTTCTTCACGAACGTCTTTTTATTAACCAGATGAAAGCCCAGTTTTTTCCTTTTTCATCGTTTGTAGCTTATGGCTTTCCCAGTTTAATGATACAATCGGAACGAGTCCAGCCCAGCACCAACAAACAGCCAAGCGCAAGTGGAACCAGACGAAAAGAAGCTCGAGGATCGTGCTTGCCGCCCAAAAGTATCATAACATACTCTACAGCAGTCAGGTTACCTTACTGACTAATCACAAGCCACTGATCGCTGTGTTTGACTCGTTGAAGAGAATCCCGGTGTATAGTGCCAACCGCCTTCAGGGATAGCCTAATCCATGACAGCTCGCCGCTTTTTCATCCACAGTCAAACGACCGAACGGAACCTTTCGTTGACACTATGCACTTTGGAAGCCCAGAGAACCGTTGGCATCACTGAAACCTTATTTCAGCGGTTCGCCTCCGACCTATCTGACAGCACGCAAATAACAGAAATCGGGGACATAAAATCATATCCACTATCGAGTACCATTGGAGCCTTTCATGGAAGCGTGCCCGGCCCCACCTTATTCTCACCGTCCATCAACGACGTCTTCGGCGCCATACCCCATAGTAAGGTCTTCCTCTTTGCGGACGACATAAAAATCGCGTGCACATTCCCCTCTTTACAAGCCTTTACCTTTCACCGGATTAAGCAAGACTTAGATTCACTGACTCGCTGGTCTAACAGCTCTAACCTAAGCATCTCCTCCACGAAATCCTGCATAGCTCCCTACCTCTGCTCCCCTCCCGGCTGATGCCTTCCCAATTAATGGAAATCCTATCACTCATCCCACGGAGATCAAAGATCTTGGCCTCACACTTTACGTTTAGCTTTTCCCACCAGGTGCAGTTTCAGGTTGCCAGGGCATGCAGGCTCAGTTTTTAGCGTTGCGCTCCTGTCACCTTCCAGAGACAATGGTTGCGATTTTCAAGCTATGTGTAAGACCAATCATGGAATTTCGTCCCGTGTTCTCTTCACTTTATACTCAAATTCGCAGACTCACAATTGAAAGTGTCCAACGGTCATTCACACGGAAAACTGTTCCCTCGGTCCAACCCCTCTCTTACCACCCCCGCTGTCAAATCCTAGGCCTCGAACCACTATGGCTCAGACGGATTAAGATAATAATAATGTTTATTCCCAAATTTTGGGTGACATACCGTCTGGCATGATCATACGTTTACAGTCAGAATGAAGCATGACTGGGGGGTTTGCGGGTAGTGCGGATTGCGCGAAAAGAGGACAATGTCATAAACAGTGGGAAATATCCGATGAAATAATAATAGTAGGTTGCTTTCCCAACTTGTAGCCAACAATGGTCATGAGGTCCGACTAGTTCAAAGACATGAACATGGCATGAACTAAAACTGAAAACCATTGCTGGCCATGAGTGACCTTGGGCGGTTGGGCAAATGGCCGCAGTCACAACGAGCAAAAGTGGAGATGGAGGTAGAATAATTCAAATTGGGAGCACATGGCGAGTTTTTGTCTCAAAAATGTGGTTTAATCTGAAACTAAGCAAACTCACTGGTTGCACTGTTGTAGGAAGTCAGTGCGCAGATAGGTTGGATGGGGACGTGGTGTTAATACATAGGGCGAACCGAACATCGTATACGGATTTGAACTTGTGGAAGAGGCAAGCCGAAATTGTGGCAGAAAATCAGGCTAGCCAAATTTGAGCGAAAATTCATCGGGTACGAAAGAACTCGTCCCAGAGACGGGGCCGGATGAAAAATTTGCTCGTAGTTGCGACTACAGGCTCGATTGGGCGAGGGGTTGCGGTCGAGATTTTGAAGAGAATAGTTGCGGGAGTGCCATCACACTGGGTATGACAGTGCCATGCCATCATTGCACTGACATGCTTCGGTTTATGGACAGCCCCGTAACGGTCGTCAAGGGTGCCGCGATCGGAGAAGGGATACGCAGTTCCGTGGCAGCTGGATCTGGGTGAGACGGAGATTGACACAGAGTCAGGCGGATGCAGGGTCACAGATAATTTCCCTTTCGTTGGAGGACCGTGTGGTGTAGACCGGGGACCAGCCAGTTTGAATGAATAACAGTCCTACGGGGCGTTTGGGCAACTGCAGTAGAAGTTTGAAGCTTGGGAAGAGGGGCAACGAGGAAGAAATAGAATGAAAGCAGTAGCATGTGGCGAGTGTCAGGAGGCATAAGATACAAAGTGTCAATAAAAAAAATCTAAAAGGATGACAGCAAACTAAATGGACCCAGAAAAGGTGGATACGTTTGCTGATCTAGAAACCAAGTACTAGTTGGGCCAGAGTAGGTGCATAGTTTTAGGAAGTAAGAACTTTGTCGTCGAGGTAGCTAGCAGGGAGGCTAGACGTTGGACTAGTTGGAACGGGCGGCAGTTTTAGCTTACCAAAGAATCATGACATAGGGTTCTTCTGTGCAAAGAAAGGGGTTAATGTGAGCAGTGACAGTAGACAAGTAAAAAGCGGATAGGCAACAGGCTCCCAGATAATGGATAAGAACCGTAGCTTAACTGAGATCTACTGCGTCAACCTAACAGGAAAGTAAGATTAAGGATCACCAGTCGCCGAGTCACTGCTGTCAACTCCAGAAAACGAATGGTGCATAGCAAGAAGACAGCCATTAAATGCTAGCTGTGACTGGTTGTAATCAGGAAATAATATTTATTTGCATTTTGTGCATATGATCGTTATAGATGACAAAAGGAAGAACGTGTGTGCTATGTTTGGATGGTGAAGTGGAGCTTGGGATGGTGTGATCCAACTAAGACGAAGGTGGCAACTCCTTGCACGTCGACATTAGCCGTGAGCCTCACACAGTACCCTCAGGCTACCCCATGCATATATATATTAAAACAAACGAAAAGACACCTGTCATTCGCTTGTATTTCTTGGTGTTGCGAGACAAATGACAACCGGAACAAGTCCAATCCAGCTACAGACAAACAGCAACGTGCTCTTTTTTGGTTTTCCTGAATTAAAGGCCAGGCTCAGAACCACCGGCGATGGGCGATACACCCGTGCTGCTGGAGGGGTGGCGAGTATACGAACGCACCATGGTGCAACGTAACAGGGCGACCCTCCCTGCAGGACGTACCCGTCCACCACACGAGGTTTTCATCCCTCGTGCATGCTACCAGATCTGCAGGGTGACAAGTCACCAAGCAGTCATAATTGCGGCTTGTGCATAAAAAAAACTCCAGCTACCAGATATTTTATCCGGTCGGGGAAAGCCAGGCCAGTAAACAGCTCAGTCATTTCGAACAAGCAAACGGCAAACAGCTGCTGGAAGAGGCAAGTCGCGGAGGCAAATGAAACGTCAACTACGTTTTGGGCTATGGGAGTAGAATGGAGATGTTCAGAGCCTGTGTACTATGGCTAAACGAAGACGAAGCATTGGTGTGAGCCGCCTTGTCAAGTAGAGGCGCACCAGTGTTGTGTGTGTGTGTGAATGAGTGGGCTGTGGGGCCAAACCAGTATTTCATTTATAGCGCATCTTCAGACCCACCATTTGATATGCATGCGCTGCGCGTGTTCAGGGATGCAGAATGGTTCAGAACAGCGAGGAACTAAGGCTTCGGTTTGGCTTTGGTTAGTTAAATCCAGTCAAAGCAAGCACCAGACATTAAATAGAGCTGACAGAGTTACTCAGGGATGGGACCAGCTTGAAGAACTAGGAATAAGTAGGCTGGGTACAAAAGTTTAAGGCCGGAGGAAGGAAATACATCCAGGTCAGTGGAGACGGGCTTGACGACAATTACGATGGGAGGCGCTAGACATTCTTGTAAATCAACTACGCTTCGGAGAGCGGAAGATGTAGTCGGAGGAAGTTAACGTCTGCATAAGAGATAGATAAAGTGGTAAGTTATAGACAAGAACACTTGGGAGGGTGGTTGTCGCACTTGTGGGTTAATGCTACAGGGTCAGGCTGGTGAGTGTAAATGCTAGGACCTAGTAAATGGATAGTCGATGTGGTGGCGCAGATTAGAAGGGCTTAGGGCCTATTTCAAAAAATATCTGGTAAGCTGAGGCGCGAAAAGGCGCTCAGCTCCCTCAATGGAAATGTTAGAATCGATGGCCTTTCGAAAGCCTACATGCGACCACATGGGACGGATATGGGAAGATTGTTCCATAGTTTGGAATACGGGCAAAGGAAAGTTCCAAACCTCCACTACCAGCATGCAAGACTAATGCCCAAAGACCATTTCTTCGCCATGCACCACTTGGTAAATTGAAACTGATGGTAGTGCTTCGGGGACTGGTGACTAAATCTATTACACTTACTTGCCCTCCTAGGTTACAGTGCTAACCAACTCAACTAATGAATATGAGATATACTAGTCTGTCATCTCAGAAGTTCACCCCCGTCAGTCCTTATACGTCTATTTTTCCTAACCCACTACCTCTCTGCGAGCGTATACCGGTTTGCACTAGATCCCTTTTACTTTAATATCATATGTTAGCTAAATCAACCCTTGCTTGCTCCCTGGTCTACTACTTACGAATCCCTCCCTATCCTATCTAATATACTCACTTGTTGTCCCCATCCTAATAGCGGTAGACGTCGAGTCCTTCTCTGGTGTCTCCTCAAACCCACCATGCTTTGCTAATCTCATCCCATTCCGTCGTCTTCCCAAGATTTGAACTCCGGCAATGTCAGGTATGGAAAACCTGGCTGGCTGTTATCCACGTTCAGAGAATTGCACATCTCAGCCCAATGACCTCAAACGTAACGTGCGTTACAGGGCTGTCCGAAAACCGAAGTATGTCAGGCCAATGACGGCACGGCGCTGCCATACCCAGTTTGATGGCGTACCCGCAGCTGTTCCCTTGCAACTCTCGACCGTACCCTCTCGCCCACTCGTTCCATTAACTTCAAATACAAATAATGCTACTCAGCTGGTCCCAGCTGCCTCCACGCTATGTTCATTTCAAACTTCTGAACCTGTTGTTTGAATGTAGCTATTTCGGTGGACATTCAGTCTGTGTTCTCCACAAAAAATCAACAATTTTCTATACAGTTCGCGTTCCGGCTCGTGTGTTGCCGCCATCTCACTCTTCCAATAAAACTATTATGCCCGACTCCACAACAGCGACACTAGTGAGTCTCCACGGTTTCAAAGTATACCATGTTTCTGAGATCCTTGTCACCATTTACCCGCTTTCCTTGTCCCTCCACTTCATCATCCCCACTTACGCATTTTGTGACCCTGGCCATGACCCCAACAGTCCAAGGACACGAGGCCTCGACGGTTATTTTTGGCTTCAGTTCAATTTGATCGGGTGGAGGAAGCCAACTCTGCTGCTTCACCAGATCTGATGTTCTGGTTTCTGATTTTCCGGAGCTTACACTTCTCTCGTCATACGCCAGGCAGGAAGCCTCTTGTTTTACCCTCCCTCGTTTCGTTTTTGCCCGCCATCTTCCAACCCTAACGATCTGATCCTGCTCGATGTTCTCTCCAAAAGAAGAGCTTCCCTGCTCCTTTAGTGGTGACCACGTATACATTGGATAAAGCCCACCGCCTATTACGCTGTCCATTTTCCCAAAGCCCCCTGTACTCACAGTCGCAGCCAGTCATGCCTTTATTCTGACTGTAACTTTATGATCATGCCTGACGGCACGCCTCCAACAACTTGGGAATAAACATTATCATTGGTACGGAAACCACATGTCAATCAATTACGGCCGACTGAGCGCCCAATATCAAAGGCGGAAGAACATTTACTAAACCTCAACCAGCTGCTTCAAACCTTTGATCTCCCAAGGCCAGCACCTATAGCCACTGCCTCGCATGTACCGCCCAAGACAGCTCCATTGCTGCAACCGAGCCGTCATGCCGATCGCGCTAGAAAACTGCTGAAACCTTAACAACTTGATCGAGCCGACAATCTTACGTTGGATGGTGAAAAGGGGGAGGTATCAGGAAGGTCGAATTACTGAAACCAAACACTGAATGCCCAAAATCCACTGAGACCCTCAGCTCTGTTAGACGCTGACCAGATGGACAACGATCCCTCAATATGCATCGCGTGACAGCCTAGTATCAAACCCAGACAGCCTGATTCACCTTTGATCAAGGTCAGGCAACGCCCTTCAATATGCAACGCTCACAGCCTCGTACAAAATCCAGACAGTGTGCGTCAGCGTTGGACCGGGTTCAGACAGTGTCCCTCCAATAAATGGCTTGAGGCCGCTGAACTTCCGCACTCGCACACACTCACGTTATCGCACCCGCTTGTTCAGAACATGGCTTTTGTGTTCCCTTCTGTGAGTCTTTTTTTCGGCACTAGGCATGGAGCGGGGTCAGCAGTCAGATAGAGCAGATTGGCGAATCAGGAGATATAACAAGCCTCAAGGAGGGCGAAACCGGTCGTGGGCTGTCGAAAAGTTTTTAGCAACTTTATGGGTAGTGTGTGTGTCTTGACGAGGTAATCAGAGGATTTTAGTTACTCTTGTGAAGAGTTATCCACGTTTTTGGATAGTGCTTTTAGCTGACTGCCGTTTCACCACACCGTAGGAATTTAAGCGATTAAAGCGGCGAACACCCCATGTTGATTCCAGGACACATCCTTCGTCGGCGCTTTAAAATGCTCCACGAGATCCACCCGGTCAGGTGTGGATACGGTAACCAATCTAATCCGGCCGACGGATGCGCGGATTATGCCCACAGGACCAATTGATTTGAGTCTAGTGACGGTTCTGGACATTTGACCTCGGAAACATCCAAGAAAATCCGTCAGCTTCTGCGTCAAAAGCCCAGGCCGAGCACGGACTTCGACTGCGACGCTAGACACACGGGATCAGCATCCCAGTGAAGCCAGGGCAAGTAAACCCTCGGATTGAAAGCTGATGGGGGAGGTTTTATGCGAAATTGTACACGGATTTTGCCCTATCGCTCGCAATTGAGCGCTGCCACGGCCAAGAAGCCCATCCAGCACAATAATTGCCGAATGCTCAGGCTTCTTGCCGGTCCGACATCAAGCCAAGCTCCGAATGGTCGAAAGTCAGGTCCCAGCAGCCAATCATGACCTAGCCAATATTGGTCGAATGTAGGTTGCCCATGGCGCATTCGGAAGGTGTCGGAATTTCAAGGCTGTCGCTGCTAACACTTTGTATACGACGAGCTGTACTAGAGTTCATGACTTGGTTTTGGGCGTTAATATAGGTCGTGGAAACTTGGGGGTTGTTTTGTCGGGAACGATGGACGGTTTAAGCCGCTTTACACTGGTGAAGTAAGAAGGAAATATTTGAGTGCGGTCTAATACCTAAATTCGTCTAAAAATCTGTCTTCGTAATATTTTCTGGCGTTTGCTGAGTTTTCTCCGAATGACATCTGGACAAACTTCCTCAATCGAAAGAAAGTGCCAGTCCAGCGCCCACTCCGTTGCAGCGTCTGCATCCATTTGGGAGCGGTTGCAAGGGAAGGGAAAAAATTTCCAGTCATCTGCAAAAATTAAAAATGAACTTGAAAAAGCATCTGGAAAGGCGCTGGCAAATCAGAAACAGAATTAATTCAAAAACGGAGCCTTTCGGATCTCTGATGGAGACCTGTGAAGAAGAAGTGTAGATCAAACCTACTTCCGTTCGGAAGCTTTTGTCTGACGAAAGCGCCTTGATCTTTGATTCTTATAGGACTTGACCTTGTGAAGGAAGGGGATGTGTGGGACTGGATTCAATGATTTTGAGAAACAAAAAATACGGCATCCGATATGAATCCACCGCCCCTAGATGGGTTAAGCTTCCCCTAAATAAGAGTATGTTCATCAGGCAAGAACGGTTTGGGAGGAGTCGGTATTGCGCTGCGGATATCAGGTTATTGTTGTTAAGGTGATTTAAGACGGCCAGCTCCAGAATTTGTTCCCTCACCTTGCTTGTATCCAAAGGGCAATAGACGGTTAGCGGATTGGTAGACTGGCGTGTCAGTCGCTTCTCGTTAAGCCTGGTGAACGTTGCCTTCGTCGGGCGACTGACGGAACATCCGGTAGAAACGCTTCGCCAGTGTGAACAAACGTTTCCTTGAAAAACCGTGGAGGGATACCTTCAGGCCAAAACCCGATGAATGGGTTTGTCTTGTGGATGAGTTAGTGTACGTCGTCCTCAGCGAGGCTGAAATCTGCTAGCGGCCGTTCTTAGTTACGTCTTGACAAGATTGAATGTGACGTTGTGGCTGGGGCGGTACACAGGCCTGCATAATGATAATAATAATATTAATAATAGTGTTCATTCCGAATTAGTGGTTGGCATACCGTGAGGCAAGACCACACAATTACAGTCGGAATAAAGCACGACTGGATGGGATTGGCGGGTACTGAGGATTGCGCGAAAAAGAGGGCAGTCATACACAGTGGGCAATAGACTTGGTCACGCCTAGACCGGCATGGGTCACCCGTGGGCTCTGCGTTGTTGTTTCTCAAGGAGGAGGCGGTTGTTTATTACTTCGGTGATGTTACTTACGCTTAAACAGTACATTTTTTTGGGCGACGTCTAGCAGTGTGGCCTGATTTGTATGTTCTATTGACGGAGTTCTGATTCACAGCGGTTCCGCACTTTACGAACTTATAGCCCAGCTTCTGTGTCTCCTGTAGTACCTTTTTGAAGAATAGCTGGGACCTGGTTTCCAAAATCCGCTGAATCAATTTGGCCTGCTTTGGTTCTTTCGACGGCGCGCTGGTCTCCTTGCAACAAACACCGCGTCTGCCTTATGCGTTTTCTGAACAGTGGCCCTGTGTGTCTTCTTCACTAAAGCCGGTTCTAGTTTTTGCTGGTCAGAAACGATGCGTTTTTCAGAATTCTTCAGGGCAAAGCTTTTTTAGCCACATTTGAGGTTCCGGGTTCCTGACCCACTAGCAGATGACAGCAAAGGTTGGCACACAGTAATCACTAGGTCGCAGTGGAGCTTTAATTGACACCTGATCAACGAAGTGTTTTTGGCCAGTGATAAACAAATTCAGCAGAGATGGCAGTTGGCCTGCGCGATATTTGATGGACGCGGTGGCATGTTGATTCTTAGCAATCTGTTGGAAGATTTTGATGGGCGTCGTTGAAAAATGCTTACCTGCGAGGTGCGCTGGAAATCCATCCAGTGCTGAAGTTACCTACCAGCAACAGGTACGTAAAATGGAGACTGGCGGATGGTGGTAGCACCTGTAAACTGCTATTTTCCGGCTCAATATCATTTTTTACTACTGCACACGTGTGTTTTAATGAAGTACACAGCAAGCTCCTGCATTTTGGGCTGTACGTGACTTTTCACCTTTAGTTTAGTGACTGTTGCTGTGACTGTAAGTAGAATGGCATTGGACTGCACTGTTTCTCAAATTGAACAAAAATTGTAGCTGCAAACATCGGGCCTATTAATTTACGTCACTGGTGTAAATTTGCGACTAACGAAGATTCGGAATGCCAGGAAGGTAGAATCTTTACTTCTTGGTGTGGTGGTTTAATGGAATACGAATCTGCGGAATTTCCTCTTGTCAACTATGCGTCAAGACTTCCTTCGATTGTTCTTCTAGTGGCATTATATCTGACTTACAATAATAGTTTGTTCCTCTGTTAGAGACTCCTAAGTGTTGATAGCCGTTACGTGGTTGGTGAGCCTACCCTAATTTGCTTTGCTCTATTTTTCGGTAGCTCAGAAGTCCTATCGCTCTTATACGCACTTGCCCAGTCCGCTATCTCATTTGTTCAGCTATGTCTAATGGGGACGAACTCAAAGCTGACTTAGGTGAAAATTACGTTCACGTCAAACTCCAAACGTGCAGCGTTTATAACACTGGAGTGTGGTTCATTCAACTGGAATTCTACCTCCAACTCCGCTATGTTATCTCGTAGTGGTTTATCAGCTCCCTATTGAAGTTGCTGCAAAGGTTAGTGATGCAATTGATCCCATTCCAGTAATAAATCCGTACAACACTTCTAAGGCAGTCATGGTTAAACGGACAGCGGCTCCCGATGAAGCTTAACTTCAGAAGTTGCTTTCAGGAGTCGAACTGGTCGATCCCTCGCTACCACAAATTTTGCGATACATGCAACGTCCGGTTTGCGGCAAGTTGTTTGACAACTCAAGTGTAATGCAACTACGGATGCAGTGTCTCACTGCGAACACACGCCAGATACTACCCAATCTGATGTTCCGCTGTCGTCATTCGCGCACGCTGCAGACAAAATTCAAGAAGGCTTCCAAGACGTCAGAATAACACAGTCCGGGAGTAGTCCTGCTCTGGCACGCCTCGATCGGACGGAAACGCAAATCGACCAGCTCGTAGCCACTGTTAACAGGGTAGTTACCACGTAAAACAAGCTACCATATCGCATAAGTCCTGAGCAGTTTCTTGTGAAACACGCTCCTCATCATAGAATAATAGCCGCTTCTGTTTTTACCACACTAAGTTTAAACACCAGACATCGCCTTGTGCACCCCGTGCGCCTGCGTCACCTCTCAACCAGGGAGACCATATGGTCAGCCAGTAATGGCGACAGCTGCCACTAGCCAGACATCTAGCTGTCTTCACTACGTCACGGATCGGCCCACCGGAATATGGGTCTTCGATAACACCGGTGTAAACCTCAGCGTTGTTCCTGGCGAAACCTTAAAAAACACCCTTCTCCTAATCTACTGACGATATTACAGATGGCCGAAGGCACTTGCATAGCTACTGTCGGTCGTAAGTCGCTGACGCTTGACCTAGGTCTTCTCCGTGCATTTCCAGGGACACTCACTGCCACTGACGTCCAAGTCCCAAGCACGAGGACTCGCATACATAAATGTCCAATAGTTTTTTCAACTGGTTTCTAGAAGGAGCGTGAACAACCCTCTAAATAAGGCTATTCCACGCAGCAACTACCCGAAATGAGAGAAAAATTTGCCTAATGAAGGTGTGCGCTCTGAGCTTAAAAATCTTCTTACCATGTCCCCGCCGGTTGTTTGCTGGGTCAACGGTGAAAAACCTGTTGGCCAAGCCTTGTTCAAACAGGGCGTAAGCAAGAATTAAGTCCCCTCGGAGGCGACGATACCCCAGGGGAAAGAGGTCGAGCACCACGAGACGCGTTTCGTAGTCCATGGACTTGAGACCGGCAACCATTTTCGTAGCAGCTCGCTGGACACGCTCAATGAGGATTACGTCTTTCGTGCGTCCTGAGTAGACAACCGGGTTGGCATATTCAAGGAGCGGTCTGACATAGGCCCCATAGAGTATTTGGAAGTCCGTGCGAGTAATACGAGAGAAGGTACGCCGAATCATCCGTAGAACAGCGAATGCCTTCTGAGCCGATTTCTCAAGGTGCAGTGAGAAGGACAGGTTTGGAGAGAGCCAGATACCCAAATCTTTTTTGGCATCTATCCTCGTGATGTCTTCTGGTCCTTTCTCACCATGCATGACAAAGGAGTTCGCTGAGTCTCCTCCAAATGACATATGGACGCACTTTTCGTCATTCAGAGGAAGGTGCCAGTCCAACGACCACTGCTTTGCGGCGTCTACATCAATTTGGAGGGCACTGGCATTGGAACTCCACGATTTCAAGTCGTCCGCAAAAAGTAGACATGGACTTGAAAGAACATCTGGAAGGTCATTGACGTATATCAGAAACAGCAAAGGTCCCAAAACGGAGCCCTGAGGAACTCCAATGGAGACTGGCGCCGCAGAAGAGTAGGTCGAGTCTACTTTCACTCGGAATGATCTGTCTGATAGGAATGCCTTGATCCAGTGTGGGATTTTCCCTTGAATTCCGTAAGACTCGAGTTTGTGGAGCAGAGGGACGTGTGGGACTCGATCAAATGCTTTTGAGAAGTCGAAAAATATGGCATCCGATATGAGTCCCTCGTCCTTGGCTTGGGTTAAGCTGTCCATAAATACGAGCATGTTCATCACCCAAGAACGGTTCCGCATTTTACGAAATGCTAGCTTATCTTCTGTCTCCTGTAGTCAACTTTTGAAAAATAGTTAAGACCTCTTTTCCGGAAGACGCTGGGTCATTTTGGGTAGCCTGCGGCTCATCCGACTGCGCGCTGCTTTTTCTGGGGACGAACATCGCGCCAGCCGCATGAACTTTGTGGACAATAGTCCCATATAAGTCTTCCACTGTAGCTGGTTCCAGTTTAACTTGTTCAAGAAAGATGCCCGCGCGGTAATTGGTGGATGCAGTTTGTGGACAAGCATTTCAACACTGACTCTACTGCCTCCGAAGATGAGCAGCCGAGATTTGTGTGACCAGAGAGACAGAGAGAGACAGACTTAATAGCTGTACGTCGGGTTTGAGTCGAAGGCTCTCAAGGAGCCTTTGAGGCATACTTGTCTACTTCCTCGCTTGGTAGTTTCAAGGGCTGCTTTTCATTTTCAGGGTAGTTCTCCTTGATAGTCTACGGTCCATGTTGCTTCGTGGGTTGAGAACTTCGCCAGTGTGTCAGGCATGTAAAACGGACTTGGGGTTTTACCATCGGTGTTTCTGAGGCACTTTTACGGTCTGATCGGGCCGTCGAGTCAGTTTCGTTGTTTCATAAACAGCTTCCGTGACTAAATGGTGCTTTCAGTCTGCATGACGTTGCATGTCTTTCTGTCACAAAACGATGTTAGACGGTCTGACTTTTGGTGATTATCGGTACCACTGTTTTGTTTCATTTCAGCGTTTTGTTGTCCGAGCTTTCGGCGACCACATTCACTTAAGGACTGATTCCCTAAAAGTGTTATTATCATGCAGAATTTGTTGGCGGGCTCCCGCAACACCAGGCCCTTACTGCAATCAGTTGTTGGTCTTGGACATTTGAATCGGAATCCTAGAGTAGCGCAGGCGCACAAACTTCCCGATTTACCGTATGACTTCAATGCGCTGGAACCCACTATATCCGCCGAAATCATGCGCCTCCATTATAACAAACACCATGCAACTTATGTGTCCAATCTGAATATTGCTGAAGAGCAACTTGCGGAGGCCATGGCCAAAAATGATATCACTAAAGCTATTTCCCTACAGGTGAGTGCTTAAAACAAACTCTCGGTGTTTATTATGCAATGCTGTTATTCACCACACTGCGTTTGCAGATGTCTCCTGAGGTTTGTGCGGTTCGCTACAATCGAAGCTTCCAAAAAGTTAAATCTGAGTATACCGCCAGTGTGGTGCATAGCTGGCGCCAAATGCGCAAAAAGTCATGTTGACCGAGATATTGTACTGTTTATTAAGCTTAGGCGGAAACAACCGAAATTCCAGGGAGTGTACTCGTCTCGTTCAGTTTCCATTCACTGGATCGTTAACTGTGTGTCAAGGGCACCTTGCTTCATTGATCGAACTTTTTAATCGGGGGTTAGAGACTGTGTACCCCAAAAACCCGCATCTTCTTACCACTTACATGGTTGTGGTTTTTAGTTAGAGGCTGGAACTCAGATACGCACATGGATCCGATCCTCCGTCCTCGCAGCTCTGTGTTTACCGACCCCACGTCAATAATGATTCATCCCGTCTCCAGCTCCATGTACTCAGTTTGGACCCTTTAATACAGTGGCCTGCTTTGTTTGGTTACAGCCCGCTGTCCGGTTCAATGGAGGTGGTCATATAAACCACAGCATTTTCTGGCACAACCTCAGTCCTAAAGGAGGTGGTACCCCGAAAGGCAGCCTTTCCAATGCTATCGCTGCTGATTTCGGGTCTTTTGAGGAGTTCAAGTCCAAACTGTCAGCGCTAACCATCGGTATTCATGGCTCCGGATGGGGTTGGTTGGGACTGAACCCGATAACCAAGCGTCTCCAACTTGCTACATGTGCAAACCAAGATCCTTTGGAGGGGACCACAGGTCTGTTGTATTATTGTTCCGATTAAATGTGGATTGATGTCATTGTCGAAAGCGCAGGAATGTGTGATTTTTCACAAAGGTGTAATAGTACCTTTTTGGCGCATTCCTGAAGGGAGGGAACTGCGCATGGTCTACTCGAAATATAACTAATCTAGGTTGAAAAGAAATGGCGCAGGCATTGCGAACTGAACAGAGTTTTCTTTTTCGAAGGACTCACTCTTTTTCCCATGAGTATCCTGGATTTCCGATGTTCTCCGGATAACATAAGCCACTTCTGAATCACTGTCATGTCGAAATTCTCTTTGTTATCCTGAAACACATTTGGTACTTTTCTTGGTTTCTATAGGCCTGTTGTCCTCCCTGGCTTGATTGCCTTACTGACCGCCTCCCCCTTCCCCGTTGAAACCCACTGCATATGTGGTTGTTCTCAACCAGGGATTTGAGCGAAAAAGAGAAAAAAACTAAAAGATGAAAGGCTCCAATTTTAGCTCGACTGTGAATGTGTAGCATCCTTCAGTCTCAAAAGTGTCCGAGTGTATATCTCTATTCAAGCCTCTTGTCCTGGAAACCTTCCACCTGCTTCGTTCAAGGATGGTGGTGGATTCCTCATCCAGCGCCTCTCTAGCCTATTTGGGTCTGTTTGGGAGAAAGGCTGTCCCAGACAACTGGGATGAGTCGATAACAGTGCCCGCTTTCAAAATGTTTACTCGCAGTGAATGTAGTAACCACACACGTGTCAGTTGAACTCTCGTTCTAACAAGGCTTCTGGCGTCAATGAATCTTCGTCGTCTTACGTCGACACGCGAATCCTTGACCTATGAGCGTCAAGCGGGAGTTCGACCAGATGGAGGCTTTGGTGACTAAAGCTTCACATGCCGTCATATGTCCAGACAATCCACAATTTTGGTATCCCTTGACTTCAAGAGTGCTTTCGATTCTGTCGATCGGTCGATGTTGTTAGGCACAGTTGCTCAGCTGGGTATACACCAGAAGTTTGTGAACATAATCCAGTCTCTATATTCACATACTCCTGGGCGTGTGAGAGTGTATGATGAGCTCTCGGTGGCTCGACCATTTTATACACATCCCGAAACACTATCTACGGAGATGATTGTTCTCCCTGATTCCTTAAGAATGGCGCAGACCGCGAGTTGACGGAAAGGTGTGAGACTACTAGAGTTGGTGGTGCGGCTCGCCTTCCAGGGTCGGGCCTCCGTGACTCCTGCTCTTGACTGGAAACAGCAAGAGGTCATTGTTGATCGATGTCAGTGGCGTTCATGATGTCAGCTTCCGTTCGGAATGTCTGATTGAGCGCTCAGAAGCACTTAAGGACGCTTGTGATAAGCCAGCACCGGGTCCCCTCTTTTCCCCACTTCGTTCTCTTCTTTTCACCCCAAGGCTTTATATATAATTAAGCAAACTTTGTGGTTTTACGCCAGTGAAGCATCACTGCTAGCCCCGTTGTTACTCTCTTTGATGATTATGATGATCATCAATGAATCGGTCTTTTTAATAGCTCTTGATTAGATGTCATTGGAATAACACAAACTACTGAGCACTATTAAGATGACTAAGCGAGAAACTGAATGTGGGGTACTTCAGTTTATTGTGGCGCATGGAATTGAATACAGTCTAAACGGATGTGACAGAATCAAGCAGTTATTATGTTCTCATGTTGGGGCATTCATGCCTTTTGAGAAGACAGGATAATCCAAGATAAGGCATCTCAGAACGTATGAGATGGAACTTTGCCTACAAAACGACTGAACGCATTCAAATCCAATGAGGCTGTAGGACAGAGAAGCGCTGAAATGAAGGACACCGTCGATACCCGTTTTTTCCTTTCCTTGTGTTCAACTTCCGTCACATCACTTTAGGTTCGTGTTCACTAAATTTACGACCAATCCTTATTTGGTACAAAGGGAACTCTGAAAGGGTTATGTTGCATGGTTAGAGGGTGGAAAACGCATTGAAGGCAATTTTGTTGATGTGAACAATGACTACCCCTGTGGTGCGCTCGACACGCGCGGTTTTCACGCATTCAACCTTTGGTGTTAATCGTAAGCGTCATCAACTGGTGGGTTACGGACAGCATGAAATGAAAAAGATACCTTACGAGTCTTTGAATTTAGCTTAAATTGGTCCAAAAAGCTGTTGACTTGTGAGCACTTGGCTTTATGCTAGCATTGGTCCAGAATTAGTTAACCTGCATGCATATTAGCTCTCGTGCTTCTTTCAAGTTGCATGACAGCTATACTTCGACCACAGGAGAGCCATCCAATTTTCCGGTCTGTTGTCATTGTTTCGGTTTCGTATTCGGCTGTGAAAGGTGTTCCAGCTAATCCGTAAAATAGGACTTAAAAGAAATTCCTTAAGTGATTTGATTGAATGTAATATTAGAAACCAGCACACAATAAAGACCAGCGTCTAGATCGCTGGATGAAGTAGTTTTGTTGGTGCTTTTTAGTGGGTCATCTTCCCCTTTGTCTATCCATCATTCGACCCGCGGTCTGATTTTAGGCCCCCTCCCTCAGTTGATAAAGTGCTTATATGCCTTTCTGCTTTGAGTTGCCATCAAGCTGCTGGACCAGATGAGCTCCCTTCAGCGTTGTTCAAAGATCGGGTCAATCTTTGTGTGTTCCTTTTTGACTAAGTTGTTCGCACCTATTTGGGAACAAGAACGTGTTTCAGAAAAGCAGGGCCAACCGTTGATCGTACCTGTGTCCAAAAAACTTAGCTGAACTGACCGTTCTAACCAAATAAGTATAAGTCTCACACCTGTCATAAGACGGCTGCTGGCTTCCCTTATATTGCAACGTCTATCTTCAGCACGTGAAATACAGGTCCGAGAGCACCAGGCAGGATTTCGACTTCACAGAGGTTGCACTGATCTCTACATTCTGTCAGATGCTCGGGCAGCGCTACTTAAACCGGCGACCAACAATCGCGGTTTTCGTCGACTTTAAGGGAGTCTTCGGGTCCGTGGATAGATTAGCTCCTAAATATTGGTGGTCAGACGGAAATGCCGTTGAAATTTATAAACATTCCACGTTGCTTTTGTACTCATACTTCCGGTCGGGTTGGGGTGTACATTGAAGTGTCCCAAAACGTCCTGACAACTGATGGAGTTCGTCAGGTTTGTCTCCTTGTTGTTCAGTTTTATCCTTGAGGTTATCATGGAGTGCACACTATAAGGAACCATGAATCTAGGTGTCGAAATCACGTCTGGGGAGAGGTTTATGGACGTGGATTATACGGACAACATTGTTTTGTTCTTTGACGTTTCGGAGTACTTTACCTGGAATATCGGAGGTCGTCCTACTTTCCGGCAGGCCTTTTGCACCTTCAGAGTGCAACGTCTTACTCTAAGATTCCCCATCCTACTGCGCTTCTTGAAACCTCAGAGTGAAGGACTTGAGCTTGTCGACCGGTTCGTTTATCTTGGCCGCTGCATAAGCCTTGATTATACTGTAACAGATGAAGTTTATGCGCGGATAATCAGGGCACGAACAGTGTTCACCAACTTACCTCATTTGTGGAGTCGGAACCGATTGTTGCTGAAGATTGAAGCCTTGTCTACTCACTCTGTAGTAATGAGAGGTTGAATGTGGGTACTTGGGAACGAATTCGAATCGTTAGAGCAACCGGTTACATGTATTACGTATGCTTACTCACTGCCTACCCGCGAAGGCGTTGGAAACCACTGTTGGCGAAAGGTTCGTGCAGGACAGGCCATGGCGTAGCAAAATGAATTGAAAGCGGCCACTGTCGAACTGATTGCTGTTGCATGTCAGCAATTCCCTACCTGAGGCCCTCGTGATATCGCCTGTACCTGGTTGGAAACCCAGCAACAACCAATCCCAGTGGCGCGCGTGCTGGAATTTCCCAGCCGGACCGTCTGCCTAAAGTTCGCCTGTCGTTGTGCGCTGGGTTTATGTTGGATGAAGTTCAATCCTACCGATGGCCCCTTAATCGAAATGATGCTCACATGTTTATTTTGACGCCGTTCAAAGGTAGAGGCGCCTTATTCTTGATCGTCTCCGCACTAAGTCGCTATGAACCACGTACCACGGAGTACATTGGTTCCAGCTGCTACAGTTCCGACCACCGGAACGTGGGAGAGCTTGGGAGATACAGCCAAGCATTTGAGTCGCTAACATGCTCAGTTGGTTTGGGAACTAGGTAGGTAGGCAACAGCTTTGGTGCCCGAGTGCCACTGACTGCGCAATTCGGTCATTTCTGTCATTGTCACTAACCATTGATGAGTTGAGTCCCGGGGTCCACATCCAGGGTAGCGTCAGTCCTCGACCAGACTTAGCTGGCTGGTTAGTGTTTTCACACTTCTGGGCAGGTCATACACCGTCTCTACTCTTTCCTTTCTTTACTCGGTTCTTCCTTCCTATTTGCATTGCAGTTAAACACCAGTACGTATTACCGGTGTATTGTTTTCAGTGGTCATTGTTACTGAACTGGATTTGCTGTTGGCTATTGGTGCTTACCAATATTGTAATTGTGCTTTATTCATTCTGCATTTAGGTCTGAAGCCACTACTTGGTATAGATGTATGGGAACATGCCTACTATCTACAATACAAGAATGTACGTGCTGACTATGTGAAGGCCATTTGGAATATTATCAATTGGGACGACGTCGCCGCGCGATTTGACTCCGCCAGGTCTTAAATCACACGTGCATGAAGACCGAGAAATTCTTGTCATAAATTTTGTCTTGATTACGTAGTCTTCGTACAATGGACCTATCATCTACAGTGTTTCTTCTCTTATTTGGATAGGGAGCTAATTGGTTGGTTTTTTTCTGCAATTGATGATGCGGCAAGTTTTCTTCCCGGGTTAGCTAGAGCGCTTTGGAATCTCAGTGCTCCTTCTCATTGACGAGTTGGGCATCTGGGATCGTGCGGATGACTGGTTTGTCTTGTGATTGGGTGGTTATCTATTTGACGGCCCTCGCTACGGAATGATCTCTGGTCAATGATGTTCTGGGGTGACATTATAATGTCAGTGGGGGCGAGATGGCTCAAGTGGTTAGGGCGCGAATCTACTGACCGGAAGATCCGTGGTTCGAACCCAACCTCTGTCTCTCGACTTCCCCTGTCTAGGCTTGGGCAACCTGGCAATATCCCAGCCCTCGTGCTTCCTTCGGGTGGCATAGCAACTAGGCCCCGAAAGGGCGTTACAGCTGAACGATTGGTGTCAGTGCAGTAGGTGTGCTGCTTGTGCTCCACTGCCCACTTGAATATTACCACTTTCCTGAAATTCAAAACTACCTACACAAGGGAATGTCATCTACATTGAAGACTGGTTTGTTGTTTGGTATAAGCCGAGGAAGCGTCTCGGTTTTACAGCATGGGAAAGTGTGAACCTGAAACTCAACACTGGCTTCATGAAATTCCATCACTGTTCATGGCAAATTAATTTACTTTCATTATCTGATAACAGGAAGAAACGAGTGAGGGCAATCACATACTGGAGAGTGGCTATACCAGTTCTTTCTACCCAGGACGACTGCCGACTGGACGATGAATCGCCATTTTTTATGTGGGACTGAACAGGTCTGATACAGCAGCGCTATAGTAGCAATTCAGTTCAACGGTCATTGCCGGGTAAGATACCAGACGGATTGTAAGTGACATATCTGGCTTTAGGAATTCAGTTTTGTGGTTAATGCCAGAGAGCTTTTGCACTCAGACAATGTCAGTCGAACGGTGCATCCGATTCAAAAAATGACATGAAACGAGCATAAATGTAGACCAAAATGATTACGTGCTTGTAAATTAAGGAGCTGTCGGGCCCTCCCAAGCACTGGATATCAGATGGGACAGTGGCACTGCTTAAATCTCGGAGGAATATCCCAGCCGGCCAGGACATAACTTGACGCGACGAATTATCAGAAGTCAAGGGAAAATGAACGTACGAACTAACCGTGAATTTTGGCGGACAAAGAAGTCCAAGGAAATGGAAGAGGCCCAGAAAGCCAGTAGTGCCTGAAAATTATTTTATTTAATCCATGCAACCGGTCCCCGGAAACCTTTGAGCGAAACCATCAAAGATCAGAAGGGAGTGACCTTGAACAAAGAAGGACGCCTCGACAGGTGGGCCAATTACTTCGAAAAACAGTTATCTTGGCCGCCTGTTACCACTCATCTGGAGCCCACAGTTGACATGGAACCCTGGACGGTGAAAGTGGAATCCAGTACGGCCTCTCAAGCGCCAACCTTTTGGTCCGGATGATCTTCCGCCCACATTGTACAAAGACGGGGGTGAAATCCTGAGTCAGCACTTGTTTGCCTGCATTTCGGAAAAGGAGACTCTCCCAGACAAATGCGGGGAGTCGGCGATAGTGCCCATTTTCAAAAAAGACGCTTGCACTGATTGTGGTAACCACAGGGGATCAGTTTTACCCCGGTCGTAACGAGACTGTTGGCGTCACTTGTGTTTCGTCGCCGTACGATGGCTCTTGAGACACTGACTCGGGAGCAGTAAGCGGGATTCCGGCCTGGTAGGGGTTGGATTGACCAAATCTTCACACGTCATACGTATAAGCGACCCACAATTCTAGTATTTTTGGATTTCCAAGGCACATTCGATTCGGTTGATCGGCCTGTTCTTCTTGACACGCTTGCCCACCAAGGAATGCCCCGGAACTTTGTGAACGTAATACGTCCTTTGTATTCTCAGACATCCGGATGAGGGTACACAAAGAGCTCTCCAAAAGCTTCCGTAAACAAAGCGGTGTCCGTCAAGGATGCCCACTCTTTTCATTCCTATTTAAATTCGTGATCAGTGAAATCATGAGATAGACGCTGTAAGGCCTCCAAAAACCCGATGTTCAAATAGCCTGTGACAAAAAACTTGTCGACCTGAAATATGTAGACGATATCGTTCTCGTCTTCGAAGAGGAGAAGTCACATGTTTTTGGATGAACTGGCCGAAGTCATCTCGTCCTTTGGTATGCACTTTGCACCTGCAAAGTGTAAGGTCATGCAGTCACTAAACTGGCCACGGAGAGGCACTGGAATTTGTTGAGCGTTTTACGTACCCGGGAGGTTGTATTAGTTCTGATTTTAGTGTGGCAGATGAGGCCAATGCACGAAACTGCAAGGCTCGTGTCGCGCTTGCTAATTTGAGACACCTATGGCGGATATATGGTGGTATGTCCATGAATCTCAAGGAACGTGTGAACCAAGCTACAATCAGGGTTGTTTTGTTGTGAGACTTGTCCTGTTTGAGCAGCGGAACTGAGACAATCGTCCCAGGATCATAGCTCGTGGTATCAGTTAGGCTATGAGAAAGCGAGTTTTTGGTTGTGCAACAGGGACTTCCATTGAAGAAGCTGTTTTGGTTAGGCTATGTATTGCGCATGTCAAACCACCATTTGCCAAAGAGAGTGCTGTTTTCCATGCCCAATTCAGAGTGGCGGAAGCAGGGAGGTGGCCAACCCTTGACCTGGCAGAGGGATAGGAAAGAGACTACGAAACGTTTGGGTGCTGTCGGTGCCATTCGCCTTCCAGAATGGGGCCCGTTTGATCCCCACTGTGTCTGGTTGGAGACACTGCAAGATATGGCTGCCAACCGATGTCAGTGGCGTTCGTGTTGTCAGTTTCTATCCAGATTGACTGAATGAGTGTTTGGAGGTGTAGGCACCTCGGAATGATTGTAGTAAGGCAGCACTAAGTCCCTTCCCCAACCATCTTCATTCTTTTCTTCACAATGAAGCTTTCAAATAAATCATGGTTGTACGGCAGTGATGCGTCGGTGGTAATGATGATGATGTACTTCTGTGTCTCAGAGCCCGGAGGGTTAGGCTTAATTGAACACGCTGTCTCCCATCGTCTTTCTCTAGACTGATGTGGTCGCGTTGGACTGCTTTAACAATGACAACGCAGTCTACGGATCTAACCCACAGTGCCACCGCTAACCGTGCGAGTCGCGCTTTTCGAGTAATTCGGCTGAGAATAAGGATCTATTCTCAATGTCTGGTTTATCTCATGCGAATGGACCACATAAGACCTACTAGTTTAGCGATAGTACATACCCGGACGACGGTGTGGGTTGTGGTACCGAAACGGCGCTGTAACTGAACAAATGGAGAAGCAGAGTTTCATAATATCGATTGATTGTTTCATAATGTACCTACCGTAGCCGGTTCAGTGGGTAATCCCCAGACTGGTCAGAAAAAATGGACCTGTCTTTGGATGATGTCATATGGGAAAATATGTTTATTTCAGATTTTCAGGATTGTGACATGCATTTGAAAACTATACATCCGGTTTCGCCAGCCGGTATGTCTCGCCATCAAATATCAGTTCGGAATCGTGTAATTTCTTATCCAGAAATTGGCGCAGTTCATCTCGGTTGCACTCCAACGTTGTGGTGGATCCGAGTGCAAACATTCGCAGCATCGAGTGGATTCGGTCGAGTGAAAGTCCGCCAAGATTGGTTAGCATAGCGACGATGTACGACCAAAACACCTATGAATGGACAAAGCAGTTCATTTAATCAGACGATTGATGGTTTACAATCAAATGAGAAAGCACTGATCTGATGCGACGCTTTGTTTACGGGAGTCTACCACAACAAACGATGTCTGTGATACAATGAGCCCGATCGGTCTCGGTTAAGAGGTCCTTCTTGTGCAGAACACGTTTTTCACCTGAATGCGAAAACACTGAACAAACCTTTCCATTTAGTAGTAGCAACGAGACCTGGGGAATTAGCGAAATACACTCATTTGCAAACAAATTTGGTTTTGCGAGAGACTCACCTGGAACCCAGCTAAATCTCTCGTTTGTGATGTATCCAGGAGACTAAATGTGCTGCACCAGGCCGCCTCCTGTTCCAGTTGCTACGATATTCGAGCTATCGCGATACATGTATATTCGTAATGCACTACTCATAAGGTTGCTGAAAATTCTTCGACAGCCCACAATCGGTTTCGCCCTTATTGGGGCTCATCAGGTAGGCGCAGTCCCCGAGTGTCCGTCAACCTTATGTTCTACTTGAAACCAAATTGCACGAGTAGTGCATTACGAGACCTAGGGAATACCAATAATGTTGCGACTTTTTGGTAAGTTCTTCGATAAAACGATCATTTCGTAGAGATCGCTTGTATGACCCACAGAACTCGTCGACGTGATAAACGCGATGGCGACTGATAAAGGACACCTTTAGGAAGGACTAGTGCGTCTTTTTCTGTTACCCTAAGGCATATTCAGCCAAAGGGCGAACTTACTAACCGGAAATTCCGTGGTTCAAACCCCACCCCCCATCTCGACTACTGTCTAGGTTTGGGCAACCTAGCTGTATCACAGCCCTCGTGCTTCCTTCGGTTGAGATGGCAGCCACGCAATGAAAGAATGCTACAGCTGGACGGTTTTGTGTGTGAAAAACTAGTGTTACATTTGGAAGAGGGTGAAAACGCACTATACTGTAAATATATGCCAATAGGACGTCTCACGAAGCTAGTCAAGGCAAGATCCACAAGGAAATATCACTTCATAGTAAATCCGATACAATAATCCAAGAAGAATGCATAACCTGAAGCCTAGGGGGAAGAAAATGTGAACCGAAACGTCTTTTGTGTTCCCGTCATTCTGTTAAACTCGCACGCTGACTGCGCCCTACCCCGGCCCTCAGATTTCCGACAAACAACGGCCATGATGAACGTACTTCACCTGGCCGGTTGGCCCCGCCCACTATACTCAGCGTGGGGAGTACAGACAAAGTGCCCATATGTGTGACATTGCCATAGGTAACTGCTAACAGGTAAAACCAACCTGGAGCTCCTTCTCTTTCCGCTCTCGTACACTCGAAACCACCGACTCCGTGTCTTCGCCTTGTCCTGTGAGGAGCCATCTGTTTGCCCCAGGTGACTGTGACACGGCACTGGAAGTTGAAGAAGTGGTGGCCGCAGCTGCGACGGCATTTGTGGATGAGCATGCAGCCGAGCTACAGACCTCGAAAATCTCGGCGTTCCCGTCAGAGTTGGCTGAGCCACCTGGAACTGTGGGACGTTGACGTATGAAACCGAGATGAATGAACGACTGCAAACTGTGTCGGATGTTGGATAACTGCGTTTCTAACTCCTGGAAGTGAGGAAGGGACACGAAAAACATGAATCTCGGGTAGTGCTTGCGAAGACCTACACCGGACGGGTGAGTTGCACTAACCTGAGCCAGATCGCGCACATTCCAAGAGCGTCTCAAAGTGAACAAATAGGCGACCGAGGCTTGCAATGGAGTCACATCCAGTTGTAACTTGCGATCGCCAAGCTCCAGATCTATGTTGACCAATCCCAATTTGTGCATCCACCGAAGTGTTCGATTGCCTTTCAGGCGTTGGAAAACCCTGCGGATAACCGCAAGTAATGAGGTCAGAGTAAGGCCGAAATAAAAACCGTGTGGAGATTTTATGGAAAGAACAAAGCATGTGTACACCGTGAAATTCGAAATACAACCCTCACCACTAGAACATCAGAAGGAGAAAATACTTCCCGAAAATCATTTTTCACCGATTGGAATTCCAACTTTCCATTACGAAGGGCCAGGAAGATTAATCCTATCCGAAAGCTCGTTAAAAGCCGATTACTGTACGGTCCAGATGGTATGTACAGGATACATCATTTCGTTTTGAGTTGAAGGAGTTGAGGCCCATGTTTTATTGACTAGTTTGGACGGTCCGCGAAACATGTAGTCGTACGAGATTCGAACTACGACTTGGGCGAACACTAAACGACCGATTAAACAACCCCACTGCACTTAGAGTTGGCATATAGTTAAAATGGGACAGAACTCTGGTCGGAAGTCAAATACTGCGAGTGTAATATATAACACGGCAAACTAGTGAATTGAACATTCTCACCGTTCATAATGATCAAAAGTGCTACAGAGGTCTTGTGGGAGTTTGAAACGGTCGTCCAACAGCTCGGGCCAATAATGAACCGATAGGATGTAGGCGGAAAGCGGGAACATCGCTGTGGGATTTGTGTTACTTTCCATGTTCTCGTTTGTTGTCTGATTAGATGTTCGTTGAGGGGTTTGTGTGGACGAGTCGTGCTTCGCCGGATGGCTCGTGATGATGGCGGTTGTATTGACGGCTGGCTCCTCAAAAGCTTCTTGTGTGGATTCTGAAACCAAGCTTGCTACGCGTTTGGAGTCCCGAATGTCTTTCAGCATTACCTAGAGATAAAAAACATGTAGGCACCAAGTCAGCCCTAGGCCTATAATCACCACAAATCGGGAGATGAAAAATCCACAACTAGTCCGAATAACATTGGTTTATCACCCTTGCCGCCCCGGACCACAGTGGCTGGGAACCACCCAATCACAAGCAGCAAGGCAAACAGGACAGTCTATGCAGGGGGAAGGAGGACCATCTGGTCAATCAGTTACAATCTGACCACATGTTCAACACACCGCTCGTCTATCACTCGTTGATGATCTCGCTGCAATCGATGACGAAGCACTTCTGGAACAAAACTGCCCAGCTCGGCGAACAACAACATCAATACTTATCACTGCAGCCGGATGATTCGATTACAAGATGGGAGGGGTCCTGGTTTTAGGAAGAAAACACTTTGTTAACCGTTAACTGTTGAGAAGACAGCGTTTCTTGCTATTTTACACGTAGGAGGAGTGAAAACGAACATAAATGAGGCCATCTTGAGGCCGCAGAACAACAGCCAGCGAAGGAACAGGTTGTTCAACTTCAGAGTATTCCGACATGGTTTCCAGATACTGGTGTAACGGTGGATACTACTGATGAGGCATGTGAGTAGTACGTCTTCTCGTAAATCCGCTTTGCGTCTCTTGAAAAGTGAGATCTGTTACGGAATTGGCGGAGTCTCTTTGTAGCATTTGCCTGGATTTGAGTAACAGTCAATGAACATCCAGAAAAGTTCAGGAAGACGCGTTCAAAAAGAAGGTGGATATTGAGTTTTGTAAACGAGATGCATATGAGAGTTTTGCCCCCGTGTTCAACAGTCGGTAACTGTTAAGTTGGTGTTCTCAAATAGACAAACTCCGCAGCGAAGGCTTCCTTCTTTTCACTGGTATTCCGTAGAACCGAATTTGTAAATTTTGATAAATGTATTGCACCAGCTTTGTAAAACTGGGCTGAACTGAACAAATTTCTTCTATTGGCGTTCGCTAGTTGAGGAGTTGAACCTGGTAGTCCAGGTAATGAATGTAGACGCTACGGCTGAAGGTCAGATGTGTTAACTGACCTTACAGCATCTGAGCTGTTAAATCGATCAACAGAGGTAGCAACATCTGCCGCATCATTTTTTACTTGACATGGCCCCACCGAGATGAACAGTAGGGATAGGCATTCTGCTTTGGCTGGTTAAACGCAGTGAACAGTTGGGCGTTTACGAAGTTAAACACGTTAAAAACCGTTTAAAAAATCAACATGAGAAACAGTACAGATAGATCGACAATGAACACACGCTGAAATGTAGCTTCGTCAGAGAGGAACACAAAAGTGTAGGTGCGGGACTTACCTCACATTCTGCTAGATTTTGTTCCCCGAATCGTAGCTTCAACAGCTCAAGGTTCCTGAGTTCTCTGGCAGTGTGGAAGCTGCGCTGTTTCAGCAAGCGTTGACTCAATAATTGTTTGTATTCCACCAGAAACGCTTTCTTGCTTCCGTAGATACTCACAAGCATGCTGAGAAGATCAAGCCGTCGACGCCACGCACCACCCTGGTACATCGCTTCCACCGGGTCCGGTTGCCAGTTGTAGCCCCACCCAGGAAGTCCTTTAGACAAATCGCCAGTATACGTCTGTTGTGGAGTGTCCTCATCGAAGGCTGGATCTAAGACAGTGTGCACAACACGATAGTTATAAAAGCACGGACTGGCGGCCCTAACAAATGAACCACAAACTTTGGTGGTTAACCAGCGCCAGGACGAGTCACATTACTCACCTTCCGCCACAACTTCAGCGTCGCTGTCTTCAGCACCATCTGCTGGTTCGACCTCGAGGGGTTTTTGCAGCAGCAGTTCAGAGTATAGTTCAGTCGATGCCCCGACTGGATCATCGGAAGTCTTAGGTTCGTTCGATACATCGCCCTCGGAGACGGACAGCAACTTGTCCACAATGCAACGCACAGCATCCTCACGCTGGCGCAAGCACTGAGAAACCGGGCGACAGACAATATCCTGCACGAGGAACGATTTATCCACTAATCGCAGGGCTCGAACCAGATAGCTGTAAGCAACGAGGATCTGTTCCGTGTGGACTCCCGGATGGAGAAGTCGTTGCTTGACCTGGAAAGTAACCGTTTGAATTACACCATAGGTAAACTGAAGGAGGAAAAGCAAGAGGATTCACTCGAGATCGAGGATAATATTGCTTGTTATCCGACCATTGTACGTTTGAAGACCAAAAGGTGCTCAGATCCTTTGTGGTGAATGAACTAGAGACTACAACGTAGGTCTTTTGAAAACGTCAGGATAGTAGCTTCTTCTGCGTGTTAAAGAACAGTGCCCGATTGGGGAAGCTAATCCGGTTGTAACAGAAGACTCTGACTAAATCCCCCGCTTATGGTACTCTTCAACTGAATGCGTTACACAAAGCCCGCCTCATGTTTCAGTTGCATTCAACGCACTAGAACAACATAAGGTTGACGACCATTTTGGTGACTGCACCCACCTCACGAGTGACAAGAAGGGAGTAAAGGTTGCCGAATAGTTTCTAGCAACTTTATGAGTAGTGTGATCCGTCAACAAGAGTATCCTAAGCTTTGGCTGAAAAATGATGGTCATAAGCTGTAAATTGGATCGGATAAAGGAAACCGGTGGCTTTGTGAGGATCCCAGTGCAGATGACCTTACGAACGATTCACAGATTGTAAAAATGAATAAAAAAACGGGGCGTGTAGGTGCGGCAAAAATAGAACACCAGTTAAAATTTGCTGAGGGGAATTGTTCGCACAGGAGTTCGATTGGCAACGATAAAGTCAGGGTTTTCGCTGACATTCCTGTCATGACTGAATGCAGTTTAGTGACTGTCACAGTTAGGCTATTTTGTATTTAAGCTTCCAATCCAAATTGTAAGAAATGAAGCATTTCATGGTCCCAACACCCACTAAACGACGTAATTTGGGCACAAGTAAAATGAAGATATCCTGTATCCTGTGTATAGCATCAGAGTTATCATCTGTGTCCCGAGCCGTCGCGAAGAGACGGTGATGTGACGGTTTATGTGCCTCCGCGACCCACTGAGATATACTGCAGGGGGTGTCCATGCGACACACAGTCTCCTGGTCCTACAGATCGGCGGGTGGAGAATGCGACTTGCTCTATAAAAATGGCAATGCATCCGCGTAACCCGCCAAACACCGATACCTTGAGGTCAGGCTTTTCAATCAAATACTTTGGTTGAGGACCCCAAATCGTCCCCGTGTCTAGGTATGGGCGCCCTCTCCAGATTGCCTAAATAAGTATCTGGAGGCGTAGGCACGTCGGAATGATTGTGGTAGGTATCAAGTCCACCCGCTATCCACCTTTATTCTTCTATCCACAATAAGGCTTTCAAATAAATTACACTTGTACGGTAGCGAAGTATCAGTGAACACTGATGTTATGCCGTCGATGATGATGATGATGACTTTGTCCGGGAAAACGAGACCATTAAAAGATCCCCTTTCCCAGATTATGAATAATAGAATGGACTTCTGCGAAAATCTGCCGGCACAAGCCAAGCGAGACGACTGCATTGAAAAAGTGAGAACAGAAAAGCTACCGGTCCGAGGAAAATTCGTGTGACCAGCTTTAGCTAGACAGCACGTTATACGAGTCTCAACTGCCGTTATTAGTCAGATGAGTTTCGGCTGTCTGGCTGGCCTGGGACCGGAGTCTTTCGACCATAGAAAGCAAATGTTTTTCCCCTTAACAAAGAGTGCTACCAGTGTTTAAGCTTTCGGACAATGCCGCACTATTTTCAAATTCAAAACAAGTTGAGCATACGACAGCGGGAAAGCCAATAAACTAATCCATCCATAGGAATGAGGGAAGTTTAGTCCGCCCTGTGAGAATCCTATCTTTGAGGACCAGATACCGGGCGGTGATTGACAGAAAATGCGTGCGTGTACTTCCCGCAGGATGCTCTCCATTCGCAGAGGTATTGCAACTTAAAGACGCTCAACACTAGACAGCGACTACAATTTACAGAAGACATTCAGAAACACTCAAAATGTTTTTAACCTTGAGATATTGCTTAATGGGACCCCGAGACTCAAATCACCAGTGGTTAATGACATAGATTGAAATGGCCCAATCGCGCAGTCGGTGGCGCTCGTGCATCAACGCTATCGCCTTCAATGCGTAGCTACCCAATTTCCAAACAAACTGAACATGTCTTCGCCTCCAAGGCTTGGTTGTACGTTCCACATTCCCGTTTTCCGGTGATCGAAACCGTAGCAGCTGGAACCAATGTGCCTATGGTACACCGTTTATAGCTGACAGATTGATTGATTGCTTAATGGAGATTCGGTCTGAACCGAACCGAAAGGCAACAAGTGCATGAAAAAATCATTTCCGAGCCACAGCGGACAATAAACAAAAACGCATACGTTTGCAATCTTTCGACAATCATGTCCTATTAGGATGCATAATATGGATCCTCTTGCTGGAAGACAAGCATTGTATTTAAGCTTCCAATCCAAATTGTAAGAAATGAAGCATTTCATGGTCCCAACACCCACTAAACGACGTAATTTGGGCACAAGTAAAATGAAGATATCCTGTATCCTGTGTATAGCATCAGAGTTATCATCTGTGTCCCGAGCCGTCGCGAAGAGACGGTGATGTGACGGTTTATGTGCCTCCGCGACCCACTGAGATATACTGCAGGGGGTGTCCATGCGACACACAGTCTCCTGGTCCTACAGATCGGCGGGTGGAGAATGCGACTTGCTCTATAAAAATGGCAATGCATCCGCGTAACCCGCCAAACACCGATACCTTGAGGTCAGGCTTTTCAATCAAATACTTTGGTTGAGGACCCCAAATCGTCCCCGTGTCTAGGTATGGGCGCCCTCTCCAGATTGCCTAAATAAGTATCTGGAGGCGTAGTCACGTCGGAATGATTGTGGTAGGTATCAAGTCCACCCGCTATCCACCTTTATTCTTCTATCCACAATAAGGCTTTCAAATAAATTACACTTGTACGGTAGCGAAGTATCAGTGAACACTGATGTTATGCCGTCGATGATGATGATGATGACTTTGTCCGGGAAAACGAGACCATTAAAAGATCCCCTTTCCCAGATTATGAATAATAGAATGGACTTCTGCGAAAATCTGCCGGCACAAGCCAAGCGAGACGACTGCATTGAAAAAGTGAGAACAGAAAAGCTACCGGTCCGAGGAAAATTCGTGTGACCAGCTTTAGCTAGACAGCACGTTATACGAGTCTCAACTGCCGTTATTAGTCAGATGAGTTTCGGCTGTCTGGCTGGCCTGGGACCGGAGTCTTTCGACCATAGAAAGCAAATGTTTTTCCCCTTAACAAAGAGTGCTACCAGTGTTTAAGCTTTCGGACAATGCCGCACTATTTTCAAATTCAAAACAAGTTGAGCATACGACAGCGGGAAAGCCAATAAACTAATCCATCCATAGGAATGAGGGAAGTTTAGTCCGCCCTGTGAGAATCCTATCTTTGAGGACCAGATACCGGGCGGTGATTGACAGAAAATGCGTGCGTGTACTTCCCGCAGGATGCTCTCCATTCGCAGAGGTATTGCAACTTAAAGACGCTCAACACTAGACAGCGACTACAATTTACAGAAGACATTCAGAAACACTCAAAATGTTTTTAACCTTGAGATATTGCTTAATGGGACCCCGAGACTCAAATCACCAGTGGTTAATGACATAGATTGAAATGGCCCAATCGCGCAGTCGGTGGCGCTCGTGCATCAACGCTATCGCCTTCAATGCGTAGCTACCCAATTTCCAAACAAACTGAACATGTCTTCGCCTCCAAGGCTTGGTTGTACGTTCCACATTCCCGTTTTCCGGTGATCGAAACCGTAGCAGCTGGAACCAATGTGCCTATGGTACACCGTTTATAGCTGACAGATTGATTGATTGCTTAATGGAGATTCGGTCTGAACCGAACCGAAAGGCAACAAGTGCATGAAAAAATCATTTCCGAGCCACAGCGGACAATAAACAAAAACGCATACGTTTGCAATCTTTCGACAATCATGTCCTATTAGGATGCATAATATGGATCCTCTTGCTGGAAGACAAGCATTGTTTCGGAGGAACCACCCAAGCAGGACCCTAGCTGCCACGTCACCCGAAGATACTGACAGGTTAATCAACCTTAGAAAGAGGCAGCCGAGATGCGGGAGTTGGGTATGAACCACAGGCCTGCAGGTTCGTGCCTCAACAACTAAGCTCACTCGAGCTTACCCAGCTATCAGTTCACAGGTTGAGCAATCAAAAAGGTCAATCATATGTTGTACCTTGCTCCGAATAGCTAGATTTCGGCAAAGATCGTCTTGTACAGCAAGCGAAACAGGGTCAAGATCATAGATGAAATCGTTAACCAGACTTGAGATGTTTCTATGCAACAAAGACATTCATCGCAAAAGCAAAAATGTACCCGCTCGAGTGCTCGCTGGATGAAACCAATTTACTTACCCCTTCGGTCAAATGGGTGATGAGATCTTGACGAAAAGAGACATGGTCGAGACACTTTCCCAAGTCAAGCAACGCCGGGACGGAGTCTGGGAATTCGATGATGAGTGAAAATATATCGGGCTTGCGAACTTCGAACAATAGCTGATAGATTAATTCATCGGACAATTGTGACGACAATTGTTTGTGAGAACCGGAGGAAACCGATGGGAAGAGGGTAGACAACCATCGGTTGTGTATAATTTCCTTGTTGTACAATAGAATTCGGTCGAGAAAGTGTTCCGAGTAGTTCCCAGAACACAATGCTCTAATACGATGTGTCAATGCAGCTTTCACAAATCGAAAACAGACAGAAGGTAGGAGAGTGGCTAGGGTCAACCACTGGTCCGGACAATTCAACTTACGTCCCATTTGGAGCAGTTCCGTTTTCGCTTCGTCTAACTCTGCAGGGAGTACGGAGGAGAACACGTTAGAATCGTCTCGATCTGCCTCGGCTGCTTCTAGTTCAAGGCCTAAATACAATTCTAGAAGCACTTCGATGTGAGTTCTGACGGGCACGGGGAGTATGACTGAGGAAATAGCGGACTGAAGCTCATAAAGGACTGATGAATTGGGACAGCCCACGGCGTTCAGAATGTGAGGATCGCCACAAAGAGTACACAGAAATGTGTTTATATCGTCATTCAAACTGTTACATGCTTGCAGGAATAATTTCAACAGACTGAATACGGGGTGTGAACTCGGTACAGGGAGGCATAGTTCATCTCGGGAAGGAAATTGACACGAGTCTAGGCTGGAAAAAGGGGAGATTTTTCCAGAAAGTCCAGTATCCTGGAGGAAAAAGATCAACTGTTCGACGAGGAGGTCCTTGCAGTGGCATTCGCACGCAACGGTGGCAGTGCATGCGTACACATCTTTTAGTGAACGGTGTAGGAAATCCATTAAATTGCCTTCACAACTAGTTACGTTGATTGGGCATAAGGATCTGAAACGGACAAGAAAAGATTAGGCAATAATCCTTGTAGTGATGTTGTGGTGAACGCAGTCCTAGTTTTCTGGTACCGTTCGACGTTGCCGTCAGGAAAATTGCTTTCATATCCGGTTGTCTAGGAGATGACCTAGTCAAACTGACGATTCCCCCCCGGCTCGATTGCTGCAAATGGTTGCAAAAAATTGTTTGGCTGTTCCCAACTACCTATGACGACTACAACCAAAAGTCGTTGTCAAGAAAGACTCACATGCATCGGAGCGAAACTGACAATCTTCAACCGCTCTATGACATACAGAAAATAGCCAACTTGAGATCGAGCAAATTGGTGCGGAATCGGTGACTTCACTTGACTGCTAATGGGTTATCTTCAACAAGTCTGAACAAAATCAGGGAGGTCGCACTACGTCCCTCAGTGACGTAGAGCAGGCTATTTGTTAGGTGTGAAAACTGGAAGCACAAAATAGGATGATATGGAGAAAATGCGACGAACTGTAATTTGTGAACTCAACAATGGCCAACTTCGAGCTACAGAGCAGAATGTTCCAGGATCCGATGGGATCGCCGGAGGCACTGAAATCAGAGACCGAACAAGCTGAAGATGCAGCGACCGCGGTCGGGTTCGTGCAGTTCGTATAGAATTGATCGACCACCAGTGCGCACAAGGTGACCCCGTCGATGGATGAAGTAGGTTCACCAGATCCGTCCTAGCTTCCACAAGCTAGCAGATAGCTAGCTAGACCTAAAAGTGATCCTTACGTGAACGGAATGAAATTGAATCGTGGCTTACGACAAACGTTGTGTGAATGCATCCGGCCTATTATTAATGCAGTTGAGGGGTATCCGAAGAGGGCACCACGAAGTTCAATAGGTAGGTTGTTCCCCTATGTGTGAAAAAAATTTCGCAATAATGCCAAAGATAGTCACAGGTTTTGAACTAAGAGTGTACGTCTGCACCGAGTGTTTCACGGGAGTGGCCCCGGTCGGGTTCCGTGCACTCGAGGTGGCTCAGTGATTAGAGCGCGAATTTACTGACCGGGAGGTCCATGGTTCGAACCCGACCTCTGTCTCTCGACTTCCCCTGTCTAGGGTTGGGCAACCTGGTAGTATCCCAGCCATCGTGCTTCCCTCGGGCGGCATGACAGCTAGGCACCGAAAGGTTGATACAGCTGAACTCAGTTTATTAAGGCCGACGGTACTTTACAGAAATCAACATTTTGGGCCATCGCACATGTGCCACAGTAAAATGCACATGTCACGCGTTTCCACAGCCTAGGTCAGTTGAACAAAGTATGCAGCTTGCTGTGAACTTAAAAACTGTTGAGTTATGCCGTCCAACATAGTTGTGAACAGTTTAACTGTAAGCCAGTGCACCAACATGGACAGCTTGAATAGGCAATCAGAAACGAGGGCCTAGGAAGGGTAACACCCGCACTTAATTAGTATTGTGGGAATCGACCAGCGGCGATAGCTATTCTTGATTTAAAGGTACATCGTCATCAGCCATCGACAGTATTATTAACATTGAAATCCGTGACTCTAGATTTTCGGCTTCGTTTCAAACCATCGTAGGACCTGCAAAAAAACACGTCTTTCACGTTTGGCAGGTACACTTGACATTGCTGAAGTGTGGTCAGAGTGACGTACAATTACGAGCAGGCTGCAGGGAGCTTGATTTCATCTAATGACAGACCTAAACAGGCCAAGAACGTGCAGACTTCCATTCGAATGTTGAAAAGTGCCAGAGTAGTTCGTTGGGTTTGCTGCGATTCACACCAAGACGATATTTCCATGCGGAATAGCAACGCCAGAGCAACTTTTGTGAACCTACATCACCTGTGGCGTAGGCGTGACATCCGCTTGAGTGTCTATGGTCGAGTTTACAATGCTGCGATACACTCCATGCTGTTACATGGGTTAGAAACCTACCGATTGGGGGTGAGGACGTAAAAAAATTTTCAGTGTTTGAACATTGATGTCTTCGCAGCATTGCCCGACTCTAAACGGAACACTGGATCAGTAATTCTGAATTATGCCGAATGGTACACGATAGATAAACTGACCACACTCCATAGATTGCGTTGGCTTGTTACATGTTCCGTAAGCCAGTCAACCGACTTTCTCGTACAACTCAGAAAAGACTGAAAACGAGCTGCGCTGGTTATTGTCTTCTCCATGGATGGGTACCCCCAGACGGGACACACTACTGATTAGAGACATTGTCAGACTTCGCTTAGCCTCTGGTCCAATGAGGCGCATGCTGCATGGCTCCCCCCCCTTCCCCAAGCTCCACGATAACAGATGCACTGACACTCTTGGATTCACGCACCAATCAAATCATAGCAGCTACTACCTGCGCTGAGGAGCTATCCACCCCCAACTCCCCAGATCCTTGGCGAACGAAAATGTGACACCCGGTTTTCACAACTGAGGATGATGGAGATGGGCGAAATGGCTCGAGTGGTTGGAGCGCGAATTTACTGATCGGAAGGTCCGTGGTTCGAACCCGACCTCTGTCTCTTGACTTCCCCTGTCTAGGCTGGGGAACTTCGAAGTATCGCAACCCTCGTGCAACCTTCGGGTGACATGGCAGTTAGGCACCGAAAGGGTGCTACAGCTGAACGATGCTGGAGGAAGACGAAGAAGTATACCTGGACGTCGATACAAAGCAAACGGAATTCCTGTAGGTCATATTGAGTGCTGTTTTAAAACCCAACGGTTTCACATTCAACCGATCAATGACCTTCCAGTGTTTACGTCATAGACTTGGAGTGTAAATTCATTCGAGTCAATCGAAACAACCTAGCGCTCATCTTCATTTTATACTGCTTTATGTTAAAATCATTTTCATTAACAGATTAACACGATTAACACATATACAAAGTCGGAGCAGTGACAGTGTGACAGTTAAATGCTCAGCAATGTTAAACGGTCGCTCCAGATGTTGCTCACTGCAGGTGAGTAAGAAGGCTATCGTGACTGTTTGAAGGAGGGGGAGGGACTGTGTGTGATTATCTTTCCCGTTTACAGGCATAGGCATCAGTCATTTGAGACGTCAAGTTCAACATCCGACGATACATCTAATGCTAAAAGGCAGCGAAAGAGATGTGGATCTGGGCTGGAAACAACAGATTCGACACACTTTCTCCGGTCGGTGAGAAATCAGAGTGCCCAGCACTGTTCCACATAGATGACTCCCGTTAAAGCACCCAACTTTGACATTTTCCCTTTTGAAGTAGTGCATTGGTTGTCAATGAGCACAAAACCTTCAAGAAATACCTGATCGTGTTTTAATGATATGTGCACGCTCAGTTGGACAGCTGAATTTGAGAGAAACAGTACGGCATGAAAAAGCGAAAATGGAGAAAGCCCGGTAGAATGTGGTCATGCAGTTTATTTACATCTGTTATTCAGTTTTTCACAAAAACTGTTGTGATCCATGTCCAAATCTACCAGACAATTGCTTCGATCGCTGAATCAATGCATTCCGAGCAGCAGTGCTGAGGTAAGACAATTTCAAATCCTTGTCACGATCAAATGGCCGTCTGGTTGGTTCGTTCGGCGGCGGCGGCGAAGATTTGTGTTTCTTGTGCTAATGAACCGGAAAAAAAGCAGTGTTGAAGGACTGTCCACTACCAGTACTTACCTTTGACTTGTGTTTGCATTTCTTTGATTCTTTTTTCGCCTTCTTCGCTTCTTTTTTGGCTTTTTTCGCCGCTTTCCTTTCCTTATCCTTTAGCTTCTTCTGGTGTAGATCCAAAAGACTGGATGTTGATTTACCTTCCTAAATAAGACACGGATAAAGTGGCGCGTACTCCAGAAAGAGGCCCGGTGTTGTTCTCACCTGAGTTTTCGTGGCGAGCGACTCCATTTGTTTGTCGTAAGTCATGCTTGCCAGACGTTCCTGTTCGTAAGCAGCATGTCTTTTTACCTGGTGGAGAAATGATGAGAACCAGCACTCGTCTAGTCTAAAAGATTGGATCAAGGAATACACCTGGATCACGAGAATACACCTGTGCACCACTAGCGCGAGGTATGTTTACAGTCAAGGTCACGTCATAATTAAAACAAATGTGGGAAGCTTCTCATTGAAACCAGCGGCGATTCGCAAGAGGAATTACGCAATTTATCAGAAAACAAAAACGAAAGTAGAGCACTATGAAAGAGGACACTTGGAAAGGTAATCACTGAGCCGTCTGTCAACCTGGTGGGTGGATGAGCACCAAAACGCCAAGCAAACGTTTTCGGTAGTTCGTCCAGGACAGCTGAGTAGCTGGTACCGAAGCGGATTTGCTGGCTAAGCGTGATGGAACAACCGAACAGACAACCTGTATGGTACTGCACGCGAGCCTTTGGCACTAATGTAAACCCAGGCAGTAGGATTGGTGAGAGAACACAAAAAAACCTGCTGCAAGCCACCAACTGGCCTGAACGACGCGACATGACAATAGGCGTCGATACTAGTTGTTTCTTTGTCGTTGAGATAACGACGTCATCCGTCAAATAATTTTATCTTATTGACAGTATGGGATTTGGGAATAGGTTAGCCGAGATTATATCCTCCAAGTGAAGTCATCCTACGCTAAAAAAAAACAGAGTAAGCACTGTGCAGCTGCTTCATCCTTACTGGGAGTCACTAAGCGTGCGCATCTCACAAATTTCCAGGATGATTGAACCAAAGATCACCCAGAGGAGAGTTGAACTGTTCGAACCCAACTCGCGCTGAGTTTTGGTGTCAGTGTGATTTTTTTCAGTTCCTACAAGAGTGCACCGTAGGACTTTCAGTTTAAGCTAAAACCAGGTGAAGTTAGAGTTGTGGTGAGATCATAGAAAATCGCTGGCAGAACTCACTGACTCGGTGTCGCTGTCGTCCGCACGCACGTCCGCGGATTCAGTGGGAGCCCGAAACCAGGATTTGTCACAACTGCTCTGCTGACCACCCACTCGCTGGTCGAATTTTCGCGGTTTCAGTGCACCCACTTCCCGTGACATTGGTAATAATTCTGTCATCCATGCGTCGCGCTTAAGTGTGTTCGAGCTCATTGGTTTCACGTGTTCTTTATCTGACTGGTTTAGGAAAGGGAGTTCGATTTGAAGTTACAGGGAAGGTAAAGTGAAAATGGGTTATAAAATGGCTCTAAATTGGATAGCGAAAGACGATGGGAACGAGGACGGATGGTTTCAGGTATCTTCAAGGATACGCTGTGTCGAATTCTCGTCATGACTTGATAAATAATACCGCAGCCGTATTGGGTTAATCTTACAGAAAACCTTTTGTTCGGAGGTTTGATCACGGTATCTGCACACAAGTATACACCGAAAGTAAGTGAGCGATGGATGATTATTCACGAACACGAATTTTTTGTGACATCACTAATTTGACGCCCCGGAATCATTTGAAGAGACTTGTATTCTTCACAGTTATCTGCGTCTCAGAGGCCGGCTGACCTGAATACGGCTGACAAATTACAGTTGACTGGTGCAACCTTCCGGCTGACAAAAAATTCAAACACACAAGCAAAAAACGGTATCTACAGCTCATCTACTGATTTCTGGCAAAAAGACGTCACTATCCAACTTACGCACCCGTTTCGTGCTTACTAGACGGTGGGAAAATCGCAGATAACGTGGATTGGAGGCGACACGAATGCCGTTTGTTACCACGACATACCGTTCTTCGAAACAAAAGTATCCGAAAAATAAGAACCCCAGATAGCTCAGTGGTTAAGACGAGAACTTATCGATAGGAAGGTCCGTGGTTCGAACCCAACCTCGACTGCTCCTGTCTAGGCTTGGGCAACATAGCAGTACCTCAAAACCACTTGCTTCCTTCGCCGAGTATGACAGCTATGCACTGAAACGGTGCTACAGCTAGACGATTATTACTATTTATTATTGTTATCCGAAGCATAAAAAACACGTACTTGACACACCACCTCCCGGTCAAGCACAAAAACCGTAGGACCGGTTGTCACAAGTTCGTTTCTAGATCTCAATCATCCACGTGACGTTCAAGGAAAACCCTCTTCGTTAAAGTGAATGTCATTACACTTCGGATACAGTCCATGGAGTTCAACAAACATGAATAACGTTCGAACAATACAGGAAACATAAGAAAAATTGTTGACTGACCTTTGTCGAGCTGAAGTGCCGCAACTCTTCATGCAGTTCTTGTCCTGGAAGCAACGGACCAATGGTCCCCAAATCCTCAGCGATGCGATCTGCCTTCTGATACTCGTCTGACTGAAGTTTGGACTTGAACAAATCCACTGGAAGGGAAGGTCCTATGCCTCCGGTAGGAGCAACATCATCCGGGAGTAGGGTAGGCCCAATCGGACGACTCTTCTCACTCTCTGGACTGGATGGCATCTCACCAAATGTGGGCGAGATGTTTTCAAACCCGAGTGAAAAACGTTCGGGACGGATCAACACTAAAACGAGTGTAAAAGTAGACTCAGTCGAATTGCGTAACTAGAACTAACATCTCCGTTGAAAGCAGTGGAAAAGATGTGATCCGCGTTTCCCCATGAAGAGTCCCCGTATTGTAAAGGCAAACAAAAACTCACTTGGGAGAAGCAAACCACTCAATAGAGAAAATTCAGTAATCGGAGAAATTCTACTAATCAAACATACATTAAAAAACCGTTGCAGTGCGGAAAACGTGAATCGGTTTCTCGAGCACACTTCATATCAGCGATATACAAAATAAGTTTTCGAATTTCGACTTCATTTTCATCAAAAAGATTTCAAGCCTTGAACAAGGTGTTGCGAATATCCTAACCGTAAACCGTAAAAGATTCGATTGGACTGTGGCCGCTATTCAGAACGCCTTTGGCCAGAATACTTGTTACAGTTTCGCAGATAACTGCGACGCATCAGTACCCACCAATTGATGGTGCTATCTACCCCATGAACCAGGCAGCATCAAGTGAAATCACTTCTGTGAAGGGCCTACTGTGTTCTGAACGTCTGGTCAGGACTGCCAAAACGACATATCTGGGATAAATCAAATTTTCAAGCTACGCATGTAATGCACTCAAACTAAATTTCACATTACCCACATTAATTTCCGTAATATCTACATCAGTCTCCACGTCATGACTAACCGACATATGCTAACAACAAGCTGAGCACAAATTGAAGAAACAATAGGATCGATTAGTACTTTTGGTTGGTGTGAATAGAAATCTTGGCTTTCGTAACGAAAACGCAACGCCTGCTCCCGACCCAATTCCACATACGTGGTGGTGTTAGTACGGATTCGAACCTCAACGCTGACTACGACAGCTAGCTGAAAACCAGCTTTTCCGGCTTCCCAGCTACAGAAAGTCAACGCCTGATAGACAGGTTTGACTAGGGAAGGTAAGCAGGTAGTGACAAACTGAGGTCTGTCGTTCACCGAACCATGATCAGATGTCTGTTGTTCCACGGAAAAGCTCCAGTAAGCTGAGAACGGTGAAAGCAGGTTGAAGACGGGTAGTTAGTGGAGGAGACGACAACCGGACCTCAACTTTAGACCACTGAGGTACCAAGTTTGATGGACACTCAACATCCCACAGAAGAACATGTAATTTTGGGTCTTCGGAGGATTAACGACTGTCGGTATGGGAAACAACCCTGGGACTTATCAAGACCATAAATCAACGACCGCAATCCAAAAGATTCTTTCGGGGAACGGTGAACAGTTATTGGTGGCTCAAAACGAACGATAGGTGAACAGGTGAAATCATCCCACAAACCACACGGGCTTTGCCGGCGAATTCGTCACTAGAAGAGCCAAAGAACACAACACGTAACACAAACCGCTGGTTAAGAGCTGGTCACGCCACATCCTCTTCGAGAGGCAGTTAGTTGCACACCTCATCAGTTACTTACATTCCAATGTTCGTGCTCAAGTTCCTTTCCAGAGGGCTTCATTTAGAGAATGCAATCCATAAATGACACTACGACACTTTCCCCCTACGAACATCACCGACTTTCTGCTGCTTTACACTGCCGGAAAACTGAAAACATTCGCCACCAAGCAGAAGGAGAAAACCCACTGGACTGGCTCTCTCTTGCGTTCATCTCCCGTGTACAGTACCACCCCCTCCCCGAAGAAAGTACCACCGTGGGAGGGGATACCCGGGTCTATCTTGTTTATTATTCACCCAGGTGATTGTGTGGGTAGGAGATTCTTGCACATGGTGAAGCTGGATTCTCGAAAAGCAACACACACGGAGATTGCAACAGAGCACCCAGGGATAATGAAGTGACAGGCCTACCGGCTGGTGTTTTATCTCAGCGTTATTGATAATTAGCCATTAGGGGGGGGGGCTACTACTGGTGCGGTACTGCCTTTCCTCAAGTCCCTGTAGGAAGAAGACCAATCGAACGTCCGGTTCAAATATTCTCTTTAATTCTTTCAGATGAGTGTATTGACACACAGATGAACAACGGCTTAGAGCTAGCACAGATGAGTTATGGATGACGCATTCAATGGAGAATTTGAAAGTCAAAAAGGAAGACGATATATTTGGCTGCTAATGAACACCAAAATTATTACCATTCATAACATCTGGTATCACAAGAGAGCGAATCAGTGTAGAGGGGGACAGCGACTGGGTACAAAGTATGGAAAAACCAACGAAGTAAACAGGACTCAACAAGTAATTTGAAGTTGGGGGTAGCTCACAAAAGAGGTTGTCTATAGTAATATTAATACTACTACTGGTAATAATAATAATAATAATAAAATCGCTCATCAGTAGCAACCTTTGGGTACCTGGCTATCACGTCACCCAAAGAAAGCACGAGAGCTAAGATACTGTCAGGATGCTCAAGCCCAGACAGGAGCAGTCGACAAGCCGGGTTTGGGGTCTAACCATGGATCTCCCGGTCGGTAAATTCGCGTGTTAACCATCGAGCCGTCTCGAGGTTAGTCTACACAAGTGCGCCACCATAGGCTACACAGAGGGATGCGTACGTGATGAAACAAAACTTCCAATTAGAACTTAACTACCTTGATCGTTTGTTTCGCGTTACTAGTCCGTACTTCGTCAATAAAGCAGAAACGCACAGCCCACACTGCGACGCAGCTTCCACGCAGACTGCCTGATGCGAATGTCTGATGGTCATTTACGACCAACAACACATTGCGCAGTGCGTTAGGTTTAGACAGTTAACCTAGCAAATATATGTAGAAGAGAGAGAGCAAGAATCCATGAGGGATTGGACCTATTGCCAAAATTCTCCGCAGGAGATTCATGCATCTTCACGCGTCGGTTTCCGTGTCCTGCCAGCTTCATGGGCCTAAAAAACCTGTAGATCTCAGAAGTTGATCACACTGCTACACTTACAGACCCGTTTATTGCAAGCGCGACCCACGTTGCAGCTCAGATTTATCGGAGTTGTTTGGTCCATAATAGCCCGGGTTACTTTCCACATTCTTTCGCACCTGTACTTTAAAGAAGAACTGGATGGTTTTGGTGAAGAGTATGACCAGAAAGTCTGTAGAAGGTCGACAGCGTCACAAACCAACTACAATCCAGATCCTAGGCTAAGACTAGTTACCCTTGCCATTCCCATATGTTGTTCTTCATTCGGGGCAAACGGCCGCGATCGTAAGACACTGAATCGCCACTATGAATTGGGACTAATATTGCGTAGTGCTAAAAAATAGATTTTTTTGAGTAAAAGAACGAAATGAAAATATAAAAAACAACGCCGTCATATACACGGGACACGCCGGCGGCATATCGTCCGTCGAATAGCGCGAACCATGCATTTATCACAGAAAACAGTACAGATGGTTAGTACAAGTCCTAAAATATAAAGAGCTACAATCGTGAATTCAGTGGGAAGGAAACATTTGGAAACCGCATGTTCCGTTGGGGAAACTGTGAGCTGGAACGAAAGAAAAGACAAGAGGAGGTCAGGTGATTGCAGAAAATGGACAAGAGTGATACCGCTTCAACAAAATGTGAACGCTTAAGGTAAGTGAAATTTTGAAGCGTCAACAGAAAAGCCTCTCACGCAGGGGGGGGCGAGATGGTCCAAGTGGTTAGAGCACGAATTTACTGTCCGGAAGGTCAGTGGTTCGAACCCGACCTCTGCCTCTCGACTTCCCCTGTCTAGGCTTGAGCAACCTGGCATTGTTCCAGCCCTCGTGCTTCCTTCGGGTGGCATGGCAGCTAGGGACCGAAAGGGTACTACAGCTGAACGATTATTATTACTCACGCAGGGAGGAGAGGCAGGCACGGTTGACCGGTCCCATTTGGATATAAATGGCACAAAAAACATTCAGTCGTATGGAGCTACTGGAAGCACAACAAACCTGTTTGGTAACGTCAAATTCTGTTGGAAGGATGCACGGGATAATCTCTCAATCCTGAATGGAGACCGAAGAAGTGTTCTTGATGGTGTGAAGGGAATTGGGAATTTTCGATCGATGTTTTGTCCCGTGAGTGGAACCAATCTATGGTGAAAACCGAGATGCACCGTAAAGCTGTTCCATCCTTACTGGGAATCATCGGTAGTGCGTATCTCATGAATCTACCGGGGAATTCGAACTTACAACCTCCCAGGAAGTAGCTAAAGACTAAATCGTTCAAACACGAGCGACTGACCGGAACTGTGAGTAACATGAATTTACACACATGACATTACCGATGAAGCCTGTCTTCCCGCCGAGTCACGAGCAACTCGTGGCAAAAACGCTGTGTTCAAACTATTAGTCGAGGGTCACGGATTCGTGAATCCCTATGGGTGTTCCGCAAGATGGGCAACGCTGACGAGTCCCAATAAGGATAAAACAGCTGTACATTGCTTCTCAGCTTTCCAGATTGACTCCACCGATAGGACGAGAACTCCATTGGAAGAAATGTTAGGTTTCTACTCACAGGACTATTTTGTGACAGCGCAGCAACACGAGGACCGTTAGGGGCGTTCCGGAACACAGCAAGTCGTATCGATATCCCACGAAACCTAGATAGCTCCGCTTGCTGGTGGTGCCTAGCTGGGCTTCGACATCTTGGTTGTGTCCCACACCTTGTGCTTCCTTCGAGTTACGCGGCAGCTGCAGATCGAGAAGGTGCTACCGTTGAACGATAACTTTGTTGTTTTCAGTGTTGTGGTTCGGGGTTGAACAATAATCATTCGGAAAAGAAACACGTGGGAGAGGAACTAACTATCGATCGGAGTACTGTGAAACCTAAAGGAGCTTCGAACGAATTATCAGTTTACGGTTTTCTCCGCTGAATGAACCGAACAACAGCTAACTCAAAACTCCGTCGGGTCAACAGGGTAGATAACGGAGTACCGTTTTGTGCAGACGATATAGTGGTTGGTGATCAAAACTCGGAGGGAGCTGTGTTCATCTGACGAGCACTGGAAGAAACCGGTAGTGGGATGTCGGTGAGTTTACATCCGTTTTATCGTAGACCTCGCCAGAAGTCTCAAGGGAAAGTAACAAAATTTCAAACGTTCCTAAAACACAGTGGACAGAATGCATTGTATTCTGGGTATTTTATTTAGGAGTAGAGTTCTATTTAAACTGTGTGCGCCCTAGGCTGTTTAAAAAATATTAGCCTTCCTGCAAGACGACCTTGCTAACGTAGACAACCGATGGAAACCTGAGGAGTTACACTCGCGAAGACACCAGGAAGGAATGACAGTGTGTTCGAGATGAGGCGTTCAACACGCTGAACACGGATGCTGAATCTTTGGGGGTAAGTGAGCAAATGATAACCGCACAGCAAACCTCATTCATGGTGACGCGTCCTATGGACAGGGTAGTGCCAAGTAAAAAATCAGAAGGCTTTACGCCAAAAAGCAACATTGGAAGCTCGTTCTGCATAGGACAGGAAGAAACACCTGCATCACTGGAGGTCATAACTTCGAATTCTTGTACATGTGGGTCAATTCGAACAATCGTTCGGCTGTAATATCCTCCCGATGCCTAGCTGCCATGCCACTCGAAGGAAGCACGGGGGTTGAGACACTGCCAGGTTGCCTAGACAGGAGCAGTCAAGGTACAAGGTTGGGTTCGAAGCACAGACCTTCCGGTAAGTTAAATGTGGACAAAAAGGTGAAAGTCAGATGTTCTTTCACTGCACGATTTTTGCTCAGACCTAAATTCAATAAAACTGAACCTATCAGATATCGTATGCGCCAAATTTAAGAACTTCCTAGTAGTCCTATTTTATCACCAGTTACTAAGCGGCCTATTCGAACAACTCTGATGAGACGCTATTCGATAAGTACATGTGGAACTTCATCCCATATTAAGGACTTTGATAACTTGTATAGGCGTAATACACTACTCATAAGACTGCAGAAAATTCCTCGACAGCCCAGGACCGGTTTCAACCTTCTTCGGGCTCATAAGGTAGGCGTAGTCCCCGAGTTTCCGTCAACCTTATGCTTGAAAACATCATAAACGAGAGATTCAACGGGGTTCCACGTCAGTCTGCCGTAAAATCAAATTTGTTTCGCCAATGTTGATAACTTCTTTTGATTCGCAATCATTTTTTACAAACAACTTCTTCAGAGAATTTCTTAGATGATCACTTAGAGGCTCACCCCCGTTCTTAGGAACCTCATTTTGCCGTGTACTAAGACACCAGCTACAAGTAAACTGATGCTACGGCCAATTAAGGCGTACTTTGGGACTCAGCGGCGAAAATTGAAGAACCAGCGGAAAAGTACATTGGGCATCCGTTTTTGCATAAGCGACATTTATAAGACACGTTGCTCGCGATAGTGAATGGAGGACAGGCTGAACTGTTGCTCTTGGTTTTTAACACAATCGACCAAATTCTTTCACCTGCAGAAAACAACATTCCTTTTTTGGGAGTCACCAAGACTACCGATTATAGTACGTCTCGCTGCCTACTTGGAAAGACCATACAGTACCTCAGTTTTGCGAGTTTCTGTCCCACGCAGATCTGATTTCATACAGAAAGCCTCGTTTGCGGAGAGATTTGATGGGATTGAATTCGCAAAAAAAAACAATTGTCCTCGTTTCAGAACAAACGAGAAAAAAGTACAAATCAGGGTACCAAAGCATGTCTAATCAGAGATTCCTTACACTAACGGTCGCTTTAAACGGACCTTAAACGCAACTCCGTACCGAAAGGACACTGCCGCAAAGCTGAACTTTACTGGTGTGAACAAGGGCCCCACCACTGTCACCGATCAAAACTGTTTTGTTGTATGGCTGTGAGACTTGGCCTGTTCGAGCAGCGGAACTGAGACGTCTTCAGGTGTTCGACAATCGTCTCAGAACCATAGCTCCATGTGGGTTGGTGTCGGCGTATCCGTAATGAGGCAGCTAGAAAGCGAGTTTTGGGTTGTGCAACGAGTACTTCCAGTGAAGAATGTGTCCAGCACCAGAAGCTGCGTTGGTTGGGACATGTGTGGCGCATGCCTAATCATCGTTTGCCGAAGAGAGTGCTGTTTTCCGTGCCCATTCAGAGTGGCGGAAGCAGAGAGGCGGCCAACCCTTGACCTGGCAGAAGGGTATGAAAGAAATCACGAAAAGTTTGAGTGCTGTCGGTGCTACTCCCCTTCCGGATGGGGACCGCGTGATCCCCACTGCGCCTGGTTGGAGACGCTGCAAGATATGGCTCCTAATCGATGTCAGTAGTGATCTTGTTGTCAGTTTCTATCCAGATTGCCTGAATGAGTGTTTGGAGGTGTAGGCACCTCGGAATGATTGTAGTAAGCTAGCACTAATTCCCTTCCCCATCCATCTTTATTCTTTTCTTCACGATGAGGCTTTCAAATAAATCATGATTGTACGGCAGCAAAGCATCGGTGTTGAACACTGATGTCATGTTGTCGATGATGATGACATGAGTTTCACCAACCAGACACGGCATTTTCCCAATCAATTGCAGTTGCGGAAACTGGTTACATGCCAGAAACACGTGCAAACGACTTCTGACTCTAAATTAACTGAAAACTAGTCGAAAATCAATCCCTAGATCACCAGGCATCTGGTCGAGACAGGAAACAGAACTACATTTCGTCCTCCTATCCAGGCTGTCGCACGAAGCGGCGATCCACATCGGTAAAGCTCCCCGGGGCAATACTGATGAGTCACCTCAATGTCGTAACGTGCGCCCAGGAGGACCCGAGTGTTACTATGAGGCCCCCTCGATTTTAGCACCATAGAAATGGGGAAACTAGAACTGTATTCTATTTGATGTGTTCCGCTTTGCTTGCATTGAAGCAGACGGGGTGGTACGAAACGAATTCATCTTGCAAGATTGTTATTCTGACATAAATTTTTGTTTCAACCGGGTCATTTTGACCTACACTATTAATATCCTCAAGTTAGTCGGGTGAATGAAGTATGACTAATGCCGTTTTGGGGAGTAATTTCGTAATTCAAAAAGGGACAGACGGAAGAAGTCATGCGGTAAACTTACCAACAGGAAACTTGGATTTGGCAAATTGCGCCATGAGAAGCTGGCCACCGTGATTTCTGGGACAACGGTGTCTGGTTCCCCAGGTAGTCTATGTTCTAGTTGACAGGCGTAGTGAGAATGCCCGGAAAGGACGAGTCGCGGACGCAGTTGTTCCAACAGCTGTTAAATATGTATTTTTCAAGAATGAAAAAAAAACAGAAAATAATGTTGGTTTTGTTGCATCTCTAATCACTTAACTGACCTATACTCATTTCTACATTTTTTGTATTCAGTTTTTACCGAACCGACTCTTCGCTTTGGAAGATTCAGTAATTCGAACTAATGCAAATACGCCGCTTCCTCTATCTAACGACTCTCTACAACGACCCACCCTTTGATACGAATATATGGCGGTTCACAGCTATTTGTCCCTCCATAATACGACACCACCCGTCTGATACAACCGAATTGGTTTGGCTTTTCTAAGTTCATAACTAATAGGGAGGGCAATATCGAAAACCAACCCCTTTGAAGTTGTGCGCAAGACATCCGGATCACTATCGGTGAGAGATACATTTAGTGACGCAAAAGGCAGCAACACTAGGTACCCTGGAACATGACAGATGCAATAGGATCAATATTATCTCTTGCTTTCGCCGGGAGGTATTCACATGAGTAACTACAAAAACAAAACAAAAACAGAGGAAAGCGGGTAACACTTCATTCGGGTGGCCCTAGAATGGGCCAGAAACCTCGTTTATGTACCCAGGAGTTCGTAGCTACAGGAGGGGAGCACGTACACAGATTGAGTCACGGGGTCAACTGACTCAAGTCAGCGTTACAAAACTACTTATAACGGATAATGCTGGTAGGTCAGAGAGCGTAGCTGGTCGTTAGTTTGTTCGCTGAGCTTGGCAATTTGATTGCAAACGCTTCATCACCAACCGAGTTGACATTATGAGTGCGTTGTATGGGCGCACAAGGGAGCGTAGCGATGGGTCACTGGTTGGGCGTTGAGCAGTGTTGTGCGCACTGATGAGGTTGCCTGGATTGGCGACGGAACGTTTGCAATCGAACTGCTCAGCTCAGCGGATAAACCAACGGCCATTTACAACGGATGCGACGGCCAACAGATGTTGTACATCGCCAGAGGCTAAGGGGCTGGAAACAAAATATAATTTGCTGTGTAACAATATCACTCGCGTGTGACGAAACCCGGAAAAAACAAGTGAACAGAGGCAATTCGACCACAATCAGGATAGCTCACTAGTACGCATTTCCATAATCCTTCGTATCAATCTGGACAGGAATGCACCACCAGTTAAAACGATTACTGAATGATAGAGGACTGTAACTCTAACAGTCTGTAGATTGCACTTTTCGAAGAAAGTGATGAAGCTAGCGAACTACACTTATTTGCGAACAAATTTGTTTTTTTTTTAGAGAGAGAGACTCGCCCGGAACCCAGCTGAATCTCTCGTTTGTGATGTGCTTCACCAGGCCACCTCGTGTTTCAGTTGCTACGATATTCAAGATATCGCGATACATGTATATTCGTAATGCACTACTCATAAGGTTCCTGAAGGATGCTATCGAAGGATTTTCAGCAACCTTATGAGTAGTGTATTACGAATGAAAGTGATGAAACCTTTGTAAAAAAAAGCTGAAACCAGAGTGTCAGTGAATCGGATGCGCCAATGATAATTCCAGTCTTCAAAAAAGCGTCCAATAACATGCAAAACCCTGCACTGAATCCGCTAATCTCGTGAATTATCCAGCACCCATTGATTGAGCATCCACAGTCAGACCCTTGAGAAATGAACTGGCTTTCAACCGGACGGCGACTGCATTCACGACACCTTTAAATTAAGACAGAATCTGGAAAAGCGGCATCTTCTCCAACAACCAATAATACCCGTCGTTCTTGAACTTAGGGTAGCGTTCGGCTCCATCGTAAAACATTGGAAACTTTGGAGACGTCTGGCGGTGAAAGCTGACCAAGTTGAAAAAACTGTATCTCCTGCGCTCGCGAACGTGCTTAATGAAGGCTATCGTCTGAGATCAGGCAAACCGTGCGGTATCAGGCAAACATGGGTTCTCCCACTGATCGTTTCACCTAAGCTTTGCAGTGATGTGTCGCCTGAAACTCTTCCCTGTATATTAGGTAATTTGGTTACACATGACGACAGTCGAATCCTCATCACTCTAAGGATCGGAGAAATGATGCAGAAGACATACGACGAATTTTAGAGTTTTACCAGCAGTATCTTGGCCGGATATTCCGGGGACATCGGATTAGCAATGCAGTAGTGCGCCAGAGGTTTCTTGAAGATGCAAGTTACCTACGATGCACGCGCTAGTCGCACATCATAGGCTGCGGTGCTTAGGTAACGGAATTAAACGTCTTTTAATCCACACATGAACAGCGTGAGAACGGCAAAAAGATGGTCAGACTATAAATTCGCAGCAAATTATGGAAGCTCTGAATGGTGAACACAGTTTCGCTGACAACTGTGGCCCTTCCTATTGGAAATCCCGGGAGAAAGCACAACACCCGGTGACAACTGCATACATGGCTCGATCAGGCGGCTAAAAGAGCACCCACATCAAGCCCACCACCTTCAACGCGTAGTTGTTGAAATTCTTCCCTTGAGTTACCAAGGCGATCATCTCCAACGTGCTGCTGAGTTCGCCCCATTTTCCATGTTATCAATAGACGAATGTGTACCAGTTGCAAGCAACGCATCATTCGACCGCGGTCTGCAGCTGAGTAGCTGAACTAACAGAACAAACACATCGCAACATTGTTTCAAAGCAAGAAGCCAGAAGGGTTTAACGCATAATCCTTATGAACCCCATTCTACTCGGGCCCTGAGCACGGTGACTGCAACTGGGCAACCTGGTCAAGAACTGATAACCTATATAACTAGCTACGTGCTTAATCTTCCAAGGCTATCACTCACACGCAGAGTTAGTGCTTGTATAGATAGTAGTTCAAAAGCCAAAAAAAAGATTACGCGCCATTTGGTAAGGTAGTAAGTACTTGCTAACTGACGTGGATCATAGCGCTCTGTCTGTTGGCTGGGAGTTTGAGACTCTTGATGCACGGCCAATTCACCGAAGTCTGAACAGAGACGGAGGGCTGTTGGATGTAACCATGTTTGATTGTGAAACGTCTGAAGCAGCGCAAAAGGCAACTATCAACTGTGGAAATGGTTGGTCTTCATGGGTCTTCTACGTTTATGAGCGGATTGCTCAACCACAAAATACGTCAACTTGTCAATGTTTAAGTCCCTGTCGGATAACACCGAGAGGGTTCGGAAGCTCTCGGCAGTTAGGAGGCATACAGAAAAAGGTGTCCGGTAGACGCAAGAACTGCTTTGCGATCTGATCGTACACGAGATAGGTACGAGAAATTCAAAACGTTCGTTTAAGGTTCACGCCAACTCTAACAAGTGTTTTGTGCATCCACTTTGCCTACTCATAAGTAGCTCAGCCATTAAATCAGTTAGCTCCCCAATTTCTACTCTGCGACTGTTGTGTCGTGGGGTGGCCGTCTAGTGGTTACGCCTGCCCTGAGCCTGCCAGACTACGCGACAGGGAGAAGACAAAGAACTCATGACACGGCTGTATTGTCAGGAACGAACATACAGAGCTTCTACGCAAATATATAGGATGACTAATTGGCCAGTTACTGTCGTTCAATTGTTCGTTCTGGACAGCCAATGGCGGTGTTCCGGTCGTGAGCAATTTCATCCCCACTGCGCTGGTCACATGTTGCTAAGCCATGTTTGGTGAGCTCCGCCAACGCACCTGCTATGCGAAAACGTGTGATACCGCTGCTGACCTTGAGGATGCGTCATTCTCTGCACATGCGCTTTTTTTATGTCTGGACGCGTCCTGACACTTAACCAACCCAGGTTCCCCTTTCCATGGCGGACCAGCAAGTAAGTTCGAACCAATTTGAGGCACACTGCATGAAATTACACTTGTCCAGATTATTCAGCATTCTGTTTATCCACACCAACCATCAACACTCGGATTGCGCCAACAAAAACTTGCCTCAGTGAGACTAGCGTGGGATTCGGATCTGTTAGAAACAGTCCTTGTAGTCCATGTCATCCAGAAGTTCCCACACACGATAGTATCTCCTATAATGAAGTCGTCGATCAGTAGTGAAACACTGACAGTAAACGTAAAGAGTCTTCTCGGGAGCAACGACAGATGTATCCCTCTGCAGGGTGCGTTTATGGATGACCATATGAATCGCATCCTCTCTCCTGAGCACTTCTGATTAGTCTGTCCGTTTATGTGATTTCTCCAGAGATGGACAACATACGACCAACGTCTGCATAGGATGCGCTCTAACCACTTGGGCCGTCTCACCCCCAATGAACCGATGGAGGTAGTAGACAAACTTATTTACCTGGGCAGCTGTATCAGTCCCAGTGGTCTCACCAAAGATGATATTTCCATCCGAATTGGGAAGGCCCGAGCAGCTTTTGCGAACCTGCGTCACCTGTGGCGTAGGCGTGACATCAGCTTATCCGTGAAGGGTCCAGTTCATAATGCTGCGGTGCGCTCCGTATCAATATACGGATCAGAAACCTGGCCGCTGCGCGTTACCGAAGATATCGAGTGTATCTCGATGACGTTATCCACTCCGCTAGTAGCCGAAAGGTCCGAATATTAAAGGTGCAAAAACCGGTCGATAAGGTGGATCAAACTAATGATCAGTAGGTAGCACGCACCACGAGGAAAAGCGTCATTTAATGGGGAAAAATAGTCCGCAACGCAAAAGGGGAACACTGGTTTCTCATTCGAGAAGGTAGAGTTTGTTAAAGGGTTCACAACAAATCGTGACCGGTAAAGAATGCTGTTATGGTTCTTATCAGAATGAGAGGGCGAGATGGCCAGAGCGCGAATTTACTGACCGGAAGGTTCGTGGTTCGAACCCTACCTCTGCCTCTCGACTTCCCCTGTCTAGGCTTGGGCAACCTGACAGTATCCCAGCCCTCGTGCAACCTTCGGGTGGCACGGCAGTTAGGCACCGAAAGGGTGGTACGGTTGAATGATTGATTTTTGATTGATTGATTGATCAGAATGAGTCCCTTTTTGGGACCACTGTAATAACCAAATAAAATGAGGTACACAAAAATAAGAGGTGATTCACAGAAACATCCCGTAAGCCTCCTGCTATTGTTCCATTGAGAGGTCTTAGAATTCCAAAACATGTAAGCAGTGTTTTGGTAAACTATAGTTGAATGTTTGCATGGCAACTTGTCCGAGGCACGTCCAAACTGCTTTTGGTGAAGCCATCAACCGTTCTTCCGTTCCATTTGACGAGCATTCTTCCGTAGCGCTCAGCTGTAGGCACGTGAGTCAGACGCCAAGGGACGTGACCGCCACAGCACCGCTCACATCTTCCGCCCCATTTTCATTAATCGCACCAGGCTCTCCGTTTTGATGTTAACAAGCTGCATTTGAAGGTCTTTTGCAAATACGTGCTAGTCACCAGTTGTTCCTGTGCAATGGAAGTCGTTGTGCTGCCCCCTAGTGTCGAAAAAATCGTGGAGCCAAATCCAACCCGTAGCTATCATCTACCGGCGGGGACGCCGGTTACTTGCATGCTCTCCACAGGGAGCTAGCAGCTCGAGATACCTCAGTGGTTAAGGCACCAGCTTAAGGACCTAAAGGTCTGTGGTTCGAACCCAAGCTCAGTATCTGGACTGCTCCTGTCTAGGCTTGGGCAACCTGGCAGTATCCCAGCCCTCGTGCCCCCTTCCGCTGGTATGACAGCTAGGCACGAAAAGGGTGACAAAGCTGAAGGAATTTTTATTACTTGCCAGGCAGGTTGAATAGCTGAAGTTTGCTCATCGTTGTACGGTGGGCAGACGCCAAGTGAGGTTCGCAGAGGGCATCACAGCAATCGGCGTTTTAAGTCAATGTCACGCGCAAACGCGTTTATCTTGTTGTTGTTCCGAGGTGTAGGTACGTTGCTCTTGCTCGTTTTCCACAGGGAATAAGTCCCCCTCCTTCCCCTCCCTTTCCACCCCTTGCTAGGCATTCTTTCTCAAGGTCGTATGGCAGGTAACAACCAGTATTACTATCGATGAAGATGTCCCTAAGCTTGGTTTGGAAGTGCTTTTGAAGTCCACTCCATTTCAACGGGTGTGCATAACATCTTTCCGGAAACTGAGGAACCATAATCAAAGATACTGTGTGTGTCGTATCAAGGTCAAATGATCGTGTCTCAACAGCACAATAAGCCATGTAACAAAATCGTACGCTTGCTGGTGTTGGATGCGCGAGACAGACCATCTGAGCTAACTCCGAATGTTGTTAAGCTAACCTTGTGTCTGCTTATATCTCTCTTGAGAGGTTTGCATGTACATGTTAGAAATAAACTAACCCGGACGAAACTTAACCAAAGCTAATGATAGTCTTCACAGGAATTCGGAATTAGGGATGACCAAGTCAACAACAGGGGAGACAGACGGCTAAGCTTCCTTAGGGATACGAAGACCCACACACGGCCAGGAAAGATGGATCGGAAATGACAGCTGAACAGCTGTCTGTGTGTTGACCTAGAAAGCTGTCACGAACGGAAAAGCGTGTGTCCATACTCGACACACGGCACGAGTAAGGGAATAATGGCAAGTTGATTTCAAAGTACAAAGCAGCAGCAAGAGCTGGTTTGGGGAAAACAAACCTTTTGGGATGCCTCCAAAGAAAGACAGTCCCATCGAGGCCGGTACTTTTTTAAACGCCCTGTGTGTGGCATTGCATCTGCGGGTTGCGAGGAACACGAGCTTTCCGTGTCCCGGTAGAGAGGAAAGTGTTGCAACAGTATCGGCCGTGTGTAGCTATCGGGTCGACTAGCTAAAAGTGAAATGAAGGGAAATGCTGTTGAGAAAACGAAAACGAAAGAAGGCACATATAGTACAAAGGGAGGATATTCTCACTGCGTTTGCAATGGTACATTCGCTGGGCACATCCTTAAAAACGGATTTCTGTTTTCGCATTGGTGCGTCGGACTAACATGGGATAAGACGAGTTAAGATGCTCAATGGCTCTCTAATGTGGATTCAGCTTCACAGAACTTTAATATAATCACGACAAAAATATCCTACTTTATCCGAGTTTCACACATGCAGAGTGGTTTCCAAAAGTGGAAAGTAATGCACCAAATAAGTACTTTCTAGATAACCTTTCACTCGCACTTCGAAATGTTTCAAGGCCCAAAAAATGCCAGCTACAGGACGCGATGGGATGTACACTACACTGCCACGTTGACATCCAAATACAGCTGTCTCGCCTTTGTTCTACTGGGATTAATGGATTAACCAGTGTTCCTTGTCGTTTTGGTACGTTCTACACGGCTGCCAAACCGGCAACTCAACGGGGACCGTGATCGATGTGCACGAAATTTGCTACTGTGCCTACGGAATGTGTGCCTAGGCGCCTAACAATCATCATCCTCAGTATCATCATCAAAGACAGCAACCTCAGTGTTGACAATGATGCTTTACTGCCGTACAACCATAAGGTTCGTCTAATAATATTTAAAGCCTTAGAGTGACAAGAAGGGAAAAAGAGTGGGTGAAGGAAGGGACCTAGTGCTGGCTTATGTCAAGCATTCTGAGGGGCTTACACCTCCAACAGCTCAATCAGACAATCTGGAAAGAAAATACAGCATGAACGCCACTGACATCGATTAGCCGCCATTTCTGACAACATCTCCAGCCAAGCACAGGCGGGGTCACCGGGACCCCATCCTGGAAAGCGTACAACTCCAACATCACTCAAACTCTTCGTGATCTCTTTCACGCCCTTCTGCCAAGTCATGCGTTGTCCACCTCGCGATTTGCGCCATTCTGAAGGAGGCACGGAGAACAACACTCGTCTCGGTAGACGGTGCTTCGGCACGCGTAGAACATGACCGAACCATAAAAGTCGTTCAGCTGTAGCATCCCTTCGGTGCCTAGCTGCCATGCCACCCGAAAGAAGCACAAGGGCTGAGATACTGTGAGGTTGCCCAAGCCTAGACAGGAGAAGTCGAGAGGCAGAGAACCACGGACCTTCCGGTCAGCAAATTAGCGCTCCAACCACTTGAGCCGTCGTAGTCGGTGGGGCTGGATGCTTTCGACGATTGAATTACCTGCCTAACAATCAAAAACCTGTTCAACACCTACAGCACCCCGAGCTGTGCCAGTTTCTCACAGCCAAACGAGTCACTGGCTCCGGGCACGGTCCCCTCACAAGACCCGAATACCCAGTGCCTTGTGGGTCACGTTTTTAGGTCCAAGTCTAAAGCTGAGGGCCTCAAAAGACCCTCCCCATCAACCTAGGCAAACGGAAAGCACCACTCATCTTCACGTAGGGCACTGCAGTAAATCCATCTGCCAGTTCCCTAACCACTGTTCTGTGTCTCAACTATTGCCTAGAAAGAGAAACCAAAATAATGCCCCACGAAATTCACAAGACATCATCTATATTGCAGATTTTATGGTCTGTTTTCTCCGTCAAATTGGGCAACAGACACTCTTGCTGAAACTTCGTTTTTCCATTCTGTCTATGAATGCTGTGTCTCCGAAACATGAGAGAAGACTAAACTTCGCAACTCAAGCCGCTTAAGACCAGCTCAGATGTCCCACATTTGTCTCTTCGAGTATCCGGTGATCCTAATGCAATGGCTCGTGGTGTCTACGGTGGGAGAGTTGCATTCAGTCCCAAAACTGATTGCGCTTTCCTAGACGGAAGCGCAGTAAACAGTCGTCTTTGCGTTATACACTTGTCTGGTTCAATTGAGATCGATACGGGTCGACCCATTAAACGGCGTTCACATGTTGTATCAGCATACGCCCCGCGGACTGCAGTCCTGATATTGAGAAGGACGGGTTTTATCAACATTTGTCATGACGGTTTCAGTGAACAAGGAGGACGCGTGATATGAACGCTCAAGCTGGACGAATAAATCCGGGAGGAACATAGTTGGACGGAAGATTCGCAGTTAATGCCCAGCGTACGGAAAATGAGAAGCGACTTCTTCAAATGTGTGTTGAACATCATCTGTTCCTGAGCAGTAAAACTTTCAAGACAAGCTTACTTGGAAGCGACCAACGCCATGGACTCAATTGGACCAGGTGGTCAGTTACAGATGCCTATCCTCAATTGAAAACTTCCGTTCCTTCTGGAGTGCGCATCTTGACTCCGACCATTATCAGTTCGCTTTCGCTCAGGAGTACACATGCCGAAGCAGAGTAATTCCGTCCATCAACCTAGACAATTTTCAGCAGGTCAACAATCTAGACACATCGGTTTTTCATTTGGTCGAATCGGGCAGACACTTTCTGAAAGCCGAAAGTATAGTTTCTTCCGCTAGTCTCTATTAATGTTCCAATCAATCCTCACCATCTGCATGAGTGTGCACATTTCCAGTAGCTTCCCAGCCATATCAGCTCAATCCTGGTCAGCCAGTGAAATTCGTCGAAGGTGAGGGACGAAGATGCCGTGCTTCGGCACAGTCCTCAAACTCTGTTCCAATCTTGAGGGATTTGAGAGAGTCCACAAGGCGCAGGCCGTTGCAGAACGAAAGCGTTCGCGTTGATAACCAGGCCAAACTGCGCAGTGGTTGCAAGAGACTTCTCAGTTAGGTGGTGAAAGCTACCTGCGGCAGGTTCGAACACTAAGCAATCGTCGGTGAGCAAGAGAATGCGTACCTTCGTCTAGTGGACTAGACTCCTAAACTGAACGGAAAGACATCAAGCTGATACTCGAAATGGAAATTGACATCGATGTTAAGGAAAGGCGCAGCCAGGACGGCCGTTAGACAGAAATGGTTGTCCCCCTCGGAGTTAATGACTTTGACTTTGCTCGACGTGCTGGCCCCTCGGAGAACCATTTAAAGTACAGCAAGCTGTGAACAAACTCAGAAGAGTCAGTTTTTGCCACACAGTATAGTGCATGGGACGAAACAGACGCAACAAAAGTTGACGAATGCATTGAGTTCGATTCTGTACCGTCTCTACGTACATCCAGCAACAGAAACTCACGGCCCCTTACAACCCAGTGCGGAAATCAAAGCGACCCAATCTAGGTCAGTTTGATGATACAGTTCTTCACGGTTCACTTCCACGTTGAAGCTTCACCTTCGTATCGACCTAACAGTCCCCCCCCGCTCCATTCTCAGGACGCGACTCAATGGACGAAGTCGGAGCAGATTGCCGATCCATTCCAGTTCCATGTTTCTCGCACTACCTACGACAGTCATAATATTCCCGGGTCTATCACGCATTCTTGCCACCAGGCAAAATGATAAATTCGTATACAAGCATGAAGAATATGATGATCCTTAAATACCTTGTGCATCCAACAGCCAAATTTTATAGCATCCACGATGCATCGCTTGAACAGGCATGTACATTCGCGGTCACAACAGATATTAAAGTTTAGCAAAGGCGATTACTGCTTTATTGATGTGGTAGGCGATTTCCGAGGTCATGCCGTCACCAGTCAGAATGTTACATCCCAAGTGCGCTAACTAACTCATGACATCAAACAGGTTCGTTAAGGAGTCAAGGTAGGTGCGGTCATAGGAGAGTCTTGTGCGAGAACCTTACGCTTAACTCATTGGAAGTACGTCATGCCGTCTCAATTGCCGATTTAGATTATACAGCGTGAACTGATCCGTATGCCGACCTTCGCCCTCAGAATCAACATAGTCCGAATCCCGCACCCTTCGCCACGACTGCCTTCGCCCTTGCGACAGAGTTGCTTTTGAGATGACGCTGATCAGAAATTTCAAAAGGAACAATAAGACTGGGCCAACCTAGCGAACTCCATTGAGGAGTTGAACGCTCAATGACAAGTGGCACACGTCACGAGTTGGCTTTGTATCATGCTCTGAAAACCTTCATAAATTTGTCGATATCCACAGTCGATACACAAATCAGGAGTGAAACAGTTCCGAGGAGCAGTTTTGACAAGTAAACCGGAAACAGCAACATTCGTGGGTAACCAAGTCTGTGTTCGAAATCCACCTTTTAATGTGAATACTTGGTCAGTGCAACTGTATCCGCTGCAGAAACCAGCTTGCTCCTGTCGTTAATGCAAAACGTGTGCAGGCGAGAATTCTTCGAAAAACAAGCAGAGGAAGTATGAGACCGGTGAGGCGGTGGTGAAATAAGCTTATTCATTAACTAACTATTACTAGCATCCAAGGGGCCTAGTACGGACAAAGGCCAACTTCGCTCCCAACACCCCATCCCCAAGTTCCACTGCTACAGGGCTCCTTGGCAAATTCGAATGAATGCACACAGCAACACAAGGTACGACCGAGAAGGCGCGATAGAACGCGCTGACCGACTGTCTAAAGCACTTTCACTAAGCCGATTGAAACGTTCCAGATTTCAGTGAGCGAGGCAATGTGGTGTTTTGGATCAGCAGGGCGCCAGGGCACATACCCAGGAGTTCACCACTAGGTGTATGACTAAAATAGCCGGGAATTTGGTGGACCATTTGAAAACAGTGTATAGTAACAGTAGGCGCGGGAGAAAAACGGCGATATGAAATCAAAGCAAACGTCCGGTCGTAGCACTCTTTCGGTGCATAACAGTCATGCAATCCGAAGGAGGCACGAGGGCTGAAATACGCCCGCGTTGTCCAAGCCCAGGGGCACGGAAAACAGAAGGGTGGGATTTGAATATCGGCCAGTAGCTAGTGCCTTAACCACAACTTACTATCGCTGTCTAGATCCACAAAGGATTTCGGTTGACTGTAATCCTCTTCCAACGGGCACCGGGCAACTGCGGTCGGACTTCGGTTGACTGGCATACACTGCAAACGATAGGCGATAGCATGAACGTTGCGTTCCGCCTCCGAACACAAATAACACTCGTCACCCTCAAAAGCCATACTATTGGCCATGACGTAATGAACACCAGCATGCGACCATAGTCGGACGGATGAACTATTCCTGGATGGAGTCATCTTCCGACGGAATCGGTTATCCACATAGGGATATATTCTAAAAGAGAAAATATTTTACCAGTGCTTTTTAATGTAAGTGCTGTGAAATTCAGATAAGAAGAGGTTGACGATTCTAAATGCATTGAAGTAGCCGGTTGAGGTCAAACGGGGGTGATCCCGTGGACAAAGTTTTCCAAGTGCGACCAGAGACTGGGGAACACTGAGTCGTCATAAAGGCGTACTGAGTACGACATCGTCGAGCAATCATACACAACTGATGCAATCTGATCTAAGCGTGGTCAAGGTGTGGACGCATGAGCTTGAAGTATACCATCTGAAACCGCTAAACCTCTGCGCCCACCAAATTTGAGCAAAGACCCTGGTGCGACTAAGCTTTTCGAGGTCGAATCGCAACCTCAACGGCGCGGTGTAGCCCTCGCAAAAGAAGAGATCACACCAAAAATATATTCTCCTACGAATGCATCGGCCCGAAATTTCGAATGAGATTATTTTAACACTGTCACCAAGAACACGAGTGAAAGAAACAAAACGAATATTCCTGCTGGAATGCTCCAAGAGCTGTCAACAAGATATGAATAATTCAGAAGTAAAAAACGTTGAACTGCCTTTAGAGGGCACTTAGATTGGGTGTGCAAAGTCTAGTAAATGCAGTTGCCGGTAAAACAATGGCAGATTCTGGTGTGTCGGCTAGGATAACGTTGCAAACTAAACGCATAATTGTCTTCCTGTCTGTCATCGACGAAAATGTCCAACACGCATATCCTAGCCAGAGAAACACTACCAAGTCTGTATACATGCTTCACGAGATACATGGTCCGCATCACTTCAATGCCTCACACGTAGTTCGAGGCGAACCGACCGAAGGAATCCAGCAACAACCCTCTGGTAAAATGGATACAAGTGAGGGGAAGACCATATTAAATTGGGCTGAAAACATTAGCTATGCTAATTCAAAACTTAGGGAGTTTACCAGGCGATAATCTCGTCTGAACAAATTGTGGACTAGTGCATTCCGACCCTGAGCTTGCCCTGATCTTTCGACTTTCAGTCGAAGAGTGCAGTTTTTCGTATTTGGGTACGGGATGTAGCTGGAGACAGTGTGGAATGCTATCCTCGGTCTCTGATAACAGAACCATTCTCACTGAATGAAAGCGCCTGTGGCGGGGAAATGGCTGTACAAAAGCAACGGATATGGCTAATAAGATGAAGTGAGATCCGGTCAGCCGGTCCAAAATCAAAAACCGAAAATGCCCACTGACGATAGTATGCCAAGAAAAATACGAATAGCCTTTGCCACTTGCCGGAAATTGGCCTCGCAGGACCAGTAGATCGTGTTCTGCACAGATAGCCCAATTCGGATGTCACGGACTTCCTCTAACAAACAAGGAACTGGGGTGTCAGGAAACTTTGACGAGTAAAAACGCCACGCTGAATCCTAAAAGAGTGGTACTAACTTCAAACAGTTTAACGATCTGTCTGTTTGACTATGGCGTAACTGATGCCAGTGACAAAATCGATCATCAGCCCATCATACGGCCTAAACATGACTTCGTCTTCGGCCCTCACGCAACTGAGTGAATATCATTATCACGATGGACAGTAACACATCCTCAGTGGAGCCTGTTCAGCTGCCATACAACCACGGAGTAATAAGATCCTGGCAAAGAATGCAAATGAGATGGTGGATACACATTACGAAAGGTTCGACAACCAAAGGGAACGGTCAGAAGCAAAGTGCATGCATCTTCCAAAACCAATGAGACAAACTCATCTGGTCAAGGCGCCAACTGACCTGAAGGTCCGTGGTTCGAACCCAACCTAAGCATCTCCACCGTTCCTATGTAGGATTGGGCAACCCGGCAGTATCTCAGCCCTCGTGCCTCCTTCAGTTGGTATGATGGCTAGGCACCGAAAGTGTTACAGTTGAACGACTGATCCGAGGATCAGGTCAGAACAACACGTCGTAATGAACCTGATCCAAACTAAGCCCGATAAGCAACGATATACAAGGGTCGGCCAGGTGTCCGGTCAGGAACTGACGGCAAACTCGCTACTGGGGTCGGTTACGTGTTTTACAGGGTTCCTAACCAAGCGCAGGGAGAATCGTTTGGAACTCACTCAAAAAGGCGAAGAGATTCCACTATGCTCGAATAGAAAACAGCCGGCTTCAGCTCGCGTTGCGACGTCATGACCTGTCCTCTCAGAACCTTTCGTCAACAAGAGTTTGGAGTGGAAAACATAACTTTCCTTCGCACAGGACTGCTGTGCACACACATTGCACGCCCCCATAATCTTAACCTGATAAAGACAAAAAATAATCGTTCAGCTGTAACACCCTTTCGGTGCCTAGCTGCCATGCCACCCAAAGGAAGCACGAGGGCTGGGCAGGCTGCCCAAGCCTAGACAGGGGAAGTCGAGAGGCAGAGGTGGGGTTCGAACCACGGACCTTCCGGTCAGTAGGCGCCTTGACCAGATGAGTTTGTCTCCCACCGCCAAGCTTAACCCGGCAAGCTTTAAATGTTGTGCTAGAGAATTAGGTCGCGACTGTGGGGTTAAGTGAGTTGGCATATAGCGCTGAATGGAGATGATACCAGGTCCAACAACAAAAATTGGGGTTATTAACGGAATAAGGCAGACAACGAGTTCGGTCCGTCTGTCCAGGGAGAGTGCAGGAGTAGAACCTATACTCCCAGTGTTGATATGTATGCTCACTCCGAAATCCATATGAATGACAGTTCATCATCATCATCGTCAGCATCATCGACAGCATGACATCAGTGTTCAACATCGATGCTTCGCTGCCGTACAACCAAGATTTATTTGTAGGCCTTATTGTGAAGAAAAGAACAAGATGAACAGAAAGGGGAATTGATGCTCGCTTAAATAAAAAATCGTTCAGCTGTAGCACCCCTTCGGTGCTTAGCTGCCATTCTACCAGAAGGAAGCACGAGAGTTGGGATACTGCCAAGTTGCCCAAGCCTAGACAGAGGATGCTGGCTTACTACAATCGTTCAGAGGTGCCTACGCCTCCAAACAGTGGTCTGGATAGAAACTGACAAGATTGCCACTGACATCGGTTGGCAGCCATATCTTGTAGCGTCTCCAATCCGGCACAGTGGGGATCACGCGGTACCCACCCCGGAAGGCGAGTAGCACCGACAGCACCCAAACGTTTCGTGAATGAGAGTTATGTCAGCTGGTTACACTAGAGCACTCTTCAGAGGTATTTGTTTTTGTGCTTTAGCTGTAACCAAAGACTGAAACAGGTAGCCTCAACAACATTGTTGGTTCCCCACGAACAAACCTTGAGTACCACGAAAATCTAATCGATTCAGCTTCTTAGTGCTGCAGTACCAGTCTAAATCTCCGCGCAAAGGAAGGGGCGTGTGGGGGGAAAGCAAGGAGATACAGCTTCTTCGCGGAGAAAACAGAGGAATGGAAAAACTCACGCATAATGAAATCCAATATCGTGGTTGCCAACGACATTTTTCACTATAATCTTGGAACGATCGTGTTGAAATATGTAATGATAGCGTTCGAGATGAGAGCGGAAGTCGGCATCACCAATCCAGGAGCCTTCGTCGAAAATATCACCCAAGATAAACACCAGTTTCGGTTGGAGAAGAGTGAGCGCAGTCTGAAATGCTTGTCGTATTTGCCAATCTCTGTTCAAGAGAAGGATGGAGAGGTTTGAGGAGAGAATATATCCTGCCTAAGTGTCCAGTAAAAACATCGTAAATAAGCATAATGTTATGTGCATAGACCTTTTACTACGTACCAGGTTATTGTCTATGTATATGTACGACGCTCCTGGAGGCAGAGCACAAAAATTCACCAAACACGGAGTAGTGGTAGTAGTGAGTAGTAGTAAGTAGTAGTGAGTAGTGGTGGCGCAATACTGTACTACTCGGAGTTCGATCACGTCGACAACACTCTGAACACAAACCAAACGACAGACGAAGAATATTCAGAGGTAGCGGCCAGTTTCGAAGAACTCGAAGACTTGCTTGAAACTACCACCTAGGAGTGTACATAAAAAATCGCGGTTCAGTGCTATCGTATGATCTACACTTACACCATATCGAGACATGGATGGAGCTAACCTGAAATGCTTGCAAATGATTAACGCGATTACATCGGTCAAACCGGACCCATAATAATGAAGATGTTAGCGTAAAATGTGCGGAATCGAGAGCATCTTGATTCACCACCATTTTCACTGGTCAGGATATGTGAAACGTATAGCACCGCATCATATTCCCACATAACTGCGATACGGGTAGGTTAAGAACGGTCTTAAAGGCCGAGAAACTACAATGGAAAGACAGGCAGATAGATGAGTTTAAGACGAACTAACGTCCATTTTAGACCAAGTATGGGGAATAATTATACTAATATAATCGCTCGGTGGTAACATACTTTCGGTGCCTAGCTAACATTCCACCGGAAGGGAGCACGAGGGAAGAGATGAGGTATGGTTGCCTCAGCCCCAACAGGAGCACAGATATCCGGCGATGACACATTACCCGGACGACAGCACTAACGCACCACGGTTAAGCTGTGAAATGATCACCAGGCCCCGGGTCATCCAGAGAAGCAAATGATTTTAAACGTGAGTAGACACACAAAACAAGTTGGCACCTACCCCTACATAGCAACCGAGAGAGAGTAACTATTGGAAGGCGACAAACATTGGGTCTCGTTGCTTCCGCATTATCCCATATTCCAGTCCCATTACCTACAATCAATATTGCGATGGTGCTGCCCCTACGAATGGTTCTGTGAACCTATCCTGCGCTAAATTATTAGCCAAGCCCAGGCCAGCTCAGTCGACGGAACTCAGTTGACAGAGCGAGAGAGTACTCTAGCAGTGATCCTGATATCAGCCATTCAGTGCGATTGGACTGGCAACTAGGGACGAACGATATAAGGGATTCTCACCGTAGAGTTTCATCCTGGGGAGTACACTGGCAACTTGGGAATAAAAATACACTTCCTCTTAGATCTTGGTGGGTGGAGTTCGTCCCATCGATAAGGAAATAGCAATGAGGGAATCCGTTCTGCCTATACATATACCTCGATGATAAAATGGTGCCGCTACCCACTGTCATTCCACCAAGTTTACGCCAGCTGACGGATTGCGACAGGTCTTTGCACGTTCGTCCACTGACCTTATTCCCTCGGATTTACATCCCCAACATTTAGCCTATCGGTACCTAATCATCTGTTGTCTTGGACTCTTTCTCACACATACGCAAATAACGTAGTCATTAACAGAAGAAATTAGATCCTCCCTTGAACAAAGAAGTTGGGAGATCGATGAGGCATGGGTAGGACTATACACACCAGACAAAATCAGACCCGTTAAAGATGCGGTTGTATTTCAGGGGAAATAATAACTTGCGCTAATATGCATGGGTACACAACCTAACAGCGGTTGTGTTGCCTTAATGCCTAACCAATAACTACCACCTTGACATGGTGGTCGAGTGAGTGTTGTAACGATACAACGGGCTAAACCTCAAGGTTCCGCCGTACTACGAAGATCGAACTAGAGGAACCGGAGAGAGCACCAAACCTGTGTACCACTAGTCATCATCATCATCATCATCAAAGACAGCAACATCAGTGTTGACACCGATGCTTCACTGCCGTACAACCAAGAAGAGAAAAAGAGTGGATGAAGGAGGGGACCTAGTCCTGGCCTGTGTCAAGCATTCTCAGGTGCCTACACCTCCAACAGCTCAATCAGACAATCTGGAAAGAAACTGACAGCATGGTCGCCACTGACATCGATTAGCCGACATTTCTAACAACATCTCCAGCCAAGCACAGGCGGGGTCACGGAGACTCCATCCTGGAAGGCGTACAACACCAACAACACCCAAACTCTTCGTGATCTCTTTAACGCCGTTTTGCCAAGTCATGCGCTGTCCACCTCGCGGTTTGCGCCATTCTGAAGGAGGCACGGAGAACAACCGTTAGTAGACTTAATATGACAGTAATTTCGTACGGAACTCTGCGATGAAACGGTGGAGGCAATAAGGGGTTTCCTTCAGGCGACCAGTATGTTCAAATTTATGGAAGCGGGTTCACCCGTCCCTCCCAAGGAACGACGGAAGAACCTAAGCAGTTGTGGGAAGTGATCGCAAGCACAAACCCTCGACGAAAACATGAACGCTTCGTTACCAGGTGCTTTCCGAAGTATAACCAACTACCATACAGCAGCTAATACTCGCTTCTATCGACCACACAAACGGAGTCAGATCACCTGGTTCGCGCCCATGTTGTCCACCATCGACGTTAAAATTTTCGACTCTGTAAGGGTGCCACTATTTGACAATCGCAACTTGGAATTTCATCTGACTCTCGACGAAAATTGTTTTAATGCGGAAGCTAAAATTTGAAAGAAATCCTACCTGGATAGCACATGATGTTCTGTTCTGAAAAGAGGAGTTGGTATGTGTTTATTGGTTGTCGCAAGATACACAGTATATTCCCCCTACAAACAGTACAACCAGTAGAGACCACAAGTAAGGGGTGACTCTTCCTTGGTCCCTTCAGTGTAAACTATTCCTCAATACACCAACACGCAAGGGATTGTCACAGGATCCGTCACGAAAGGAATGGATCTTACCGTGGTGCGACGGCTTGTGTATCTCCGTGCCCCACTGAGCTATAATGAGGCGGGGTGTCTGCGCGACACTCGCAGAATCTTCCATACTAGGTTGGTCAATGCTTACAGGTCATGACGAACACAGTCTCCTGATCCTCCAGGTTAAGGGTTGGAGCGTGTGGCGACGTGATCCGTAAAAATGGTAATGTACTTGCATTTCCAGTCACGCACCACTGCCTTGCGGTTAGGTTTTTGAGCCAGAGGCTTTGGTTGAAAACCCTAACCGTCCTCCTGTTTAGATGTGGTAGCCCTAGCAGTATCCCAGCACTCTTGCTTCCTTTGGGTGGTATGGCAGCTAGCCACCGAAAGTGTGTTACAGCTGAACGATCGTGCTCTCACGCTGGATTCCTTCTCCATTGATGTACGTTGTTGGTCAGAAACAAGACGCAAGACGCAATCACTGTGATCGAACTGACTGCCCCCTCGCTCTCCTCCAGGTTTCGGATGCGCACCTCTGGTGATGCAGAGGCCGCTGCAGCTGGATATGCCGGTGTGGGTATTGTATTGAGCAACCGAGCGGAAGCGTCTCTAATTCATTGGATACTCGCTGATAGTCGTCTCTGTACGGTTCGTTTGGCAACATCTGTGAGAGAATCTAGAGGCTGGTTTATTGTGTCTGCTTACGCCCTAACTGACTGTAACACTGGATCTGCCAAAGACAGTTTCTATGACTCTCTAGGTGCCCTTCTACAGCGGGCTAAAGCCTCAGATATCGTGGTGGTTGCTGGTGACACGAACGCCCAACCAGGTAGACTAAGCGCTGCTGTGGCCCGATTGGGTGGTCGTCTTGGATTGGATACGAGACGCACGGACAACGGAAACCAGTTCCTTCAGATGTGCGCCGATCACGGACTGTTGCTTTACAGTACCAACTTCTGGAACAGGGAAAGTCGTTTGACAACGTGGTGCCCACCGACAAACCAGCGACGAACCCAAATAGACCATATCGCCGTCAGTTATCAGTGGCGAGGGTCGATCACTGTCTGCCGATCCTTTTGGAACACCAGCGTAGACTCCGACCATGCACTTGTACGCTGCTGCTTTTCATTGCGCTTTTTAGGTGCACGCAAAACGCGCTCACCTCGCTTGGTCATTGAGAAGTTAGTGGACCCAGAAGTCAAACGAAACTCCTCGAATGCTTGCCGTACAGCACAATGTCGGTTGTCAGTTACTGATTGAAAGCCTCAACTAAAAATCACCGTTCCTTCTGGGGTACGCTACATGACTTGGATCATACCAGCGTGGAGGGTGACCGGCTATCAATTCACCTTCCGTCATCATTACGCGTACAGAAATATGCAGAATCCGTTCAACTTCGACGATTTCCAGTAGCTCGAGATTACCGAGCTGAGCTGGATAGAAAACCAGCGGACGGTCATACTGATGAAGATCTGCCGAAAGGCTGAACGGAAGGAAGTGAAGAAAATATCAAGGGTCAGCAAACGCCATTCTTGCAGTCTTGATGGGATAGGCGATTTCCGAGGTCACTTTGCTACGAGCGCAAGGGCACGAACCTATTGACCGGAAGGTCCGTGGTTCGAAATCAACCCTACCACATGGATTCCCCCTGTCTAGACATGAGCAACCTGGCAGAATCTCAGCCCCTGTGTTTTCTTCAGGTAGCATGGCACCTAGGTACCAAAAGTGTGAAACAGTTGAAAGATTCTTATTACACCAATACAGCCCTTAATACTGTCTGTTACACGCGACCCTTGAGACCTGCGGGTATGCCTTTTCGAGACCACAAGCGACGCAAATTGGCAAACGTGTTTGGGGTTCCAAGGTTCATGCACACACTACATCAGACACAATTGCGTCAGGATTGATATAACAACCGAGGTGTGAAGACATCTCCAGAACATCCAGTTTTTCGTATTGAAGTGTAAGGGATATATTCAGAGGCTGCGCGTTCCGAAGCATGAATTTGCGCTTTGAAGATACAAGACGCATGTTGAAAGATGGTATGTCGGTGGCCAGTTTATTCAACAGGGCATCTGCTCCGTCTTCAAAGTGAAGCGAGATGGCTCGATGTTTGAAGCGCGAATTTACTGATTGGAAGGTCTGTGGTTCGAACCCGACCTCCGTATCTCGACTTCTCCAGTCCAGTCTTGGGCAACCTGGCAGTATCCAACAACTTGTGGCATGCCAGCTAGGCACCGAAAGGGTATTACAGCTGAACGATTTCCTTTTTTCCTCTTCAAAGATGAGGACGATGTCGTCTGCGTACTCCAGATCGACAAAGTTCTCACAAGGAACGACTTCAACATCAAGGTTTTGAAAACTTTCCAACGTTCATCCCGCCATTTCATCAACCGCGAAGTCGGACAATAGTGGAGAGGACATACTCGTCGGACACTAATACTTGCAGGGAAGCCTTCATAGGATTCAACATACACTTACACACGTTCAGAAATATGCATATGTAAGGACCAAATTATGTTCACAAACACCTCAGCCATACCCTCTTCAGCAAGTGCATTTAACAGCGACAGAATGGAACGCACCTTTGAAGTCAAGGAACACAAAGATTGTGGGTCGTCTGTAAATATGTCGTTGTTCTAACACTTGACGAAGTGTGAAGGTGTGGTCGACGCAACCTCTACCCAGTCGAAATCCTCAGTCCCACCTGGCACTGGATGATAGGTCGGGTTGATTTGTGGTTGTGGGCAGAAAGAAGCTATCGCCGTGCCTCCAGCGAAGCCATGGTCCTATCAGAAGTCTAGTGTTTGGATGAGGTTGGCTGGGTTGGATCACAGAGGTTCCGGCTTTGAGTAGCGCTTTCGGTATCTGTTCCCAATGGCCGTTAATATCGGACACTGGACCATGTGGCAGTTGTTCGAGGAGCCGGTTCTGATAGGTTCGTTTGGTTTCTGGTCTAAGCGAGGTGTGTGCGTCTTGCCTAGACCTAGCAGCGGACAGGTGCATGGTCGGATTTCATTCTGGTATTCAAGAAGCGATAGGCAGCAATCGACCCCCGCCACCGGCAACTGACGGCGATGCGGTCTATTTGAATTCGGAGCTGGTTGGTTGATGGGTACCTAGTTGTCAAGCGATGTCCGCTGTTCCTGAAAGTTGTACTGTAAAGGGACAGTGTGTAATCAGCAGAAATCTGGGAGAGAGGCTCTTTGCTGTGCGTGTTTCACGTCCAACCCACTTTCTCGTATGTTCAGACTCGTGTCAGTATTACAGAACACTAGTATATCATGTATGCACCATTGTGAATAGCCGTGGTTAGACCGTGACCTGTAACGACAGCTCCACGAACCAAGAAAACCACAACCTTTTGGCCGGCACACTGGGGACAGTGATGATGACCAGAAGCGCGACCGTCTGCGAAATAAACATGAATCCTCGAGCGGAGACAGTGAGGCGCCGAAACCAAATTAATATCGCATCCAAATGAAGAACCAAAGCGTTTAGAGCTACACTAATCAGTGCCCCCATCGTTCGGAGCAGCTCGCAATCCTAGGCGATGAGATAGCAGCGTCGAAGAGTCACCGCTTAACAGCTTTTCTTTTCGATGAATACGTCGTGTGTATTGGGAGACGGAGCACCGTTACCAAATAGTCTTTTTTAACTCCAAGCACATCCTATGTACAGCAGGACGTTGGTCCTATTACAGCGGTTGGGTGCGCGGACAACTTTCACCCGTCCATTTTTTATCTTGTGAGGGAATTGGATGCAGCTCCAGCACTGGAAGATGCCAAATATCAAACCATTTTGCAAAAATGGTGGCATGCATTAGCCGTTGAAATATACCTCAGTAAGCCTTACAGTGGAAAATATCAAACTTACGAGAAGGCGTAACAAGCATGAGCTGCTAAACCAAATGAAAACCAAGAGTTAGTGCACCGATACCGGGCAAGGATTCATTACTGCACGCTCCTGTGTAACCAAGCTTGAGACGGCCCAGGGAGTGCACACGAGCCAATGACTGAGGTTGTTGGTGAAATCTTCATCGATCTTGGCAGCGTTTCGAGCTGAGCGAATCATTAGTGCTCGATGTTAATGCCCCGAGAATGTAACCTTCCAGCGACTCTATTATGCCAGAAAGTGGAATTACCGGAAGTTCTCTACTTCATTCTAAAAGTTAACAGTTTATGCTAAGAAGTGGCGTCCTAGAGAAGACGGAACCCGCTCTGCTACCGCTTAGTATGCACACAAACAGAGTATCCTAATCAGCTAGCTGCCGTTCGCTGATGACCTCAAAATGTTGCCATCGAACGATACCTTCTGAAGAATACCATCAACTCCAAAAGTTTCTGAAGCTTATCCGGACATAAGGTGCTCAATAACTCGCAAGCAAACGGAGGTGCCTACACTTTCCCGATGGCACTTTTGACGGCCAATATTTCTAGTGTCCTATGGAGTCCCAGTCCTTAGAGAAGCAGCCGTACGGACCAGTGGAGATGTGAAAACCTATGATCATACCACATGCTGAAGCACAAAAGACGACCGTACGTTATATACACTAAGGTATGTCCTTACATGCTGGGCTGCTGATACATTGCGGCGTTTCGTATCGATCTTCACACAACCGCTTATGGATTACGGCGCACCATCGTTCATTGTTGCGTCCAGCTCATACAAAAGACTGTCACCAGGATGGTGCCAGACCTACACAATCAGTGAACCTGCAGGAAGGGTTACCAGAGAATGTGATTACATTTTTGGCCACTGAATGCGAAAAGATCCTAGAAAAAACATCTTTGCTACAATTTAGACAGTTGCAGGTGCTCCAAAGGATAGAGTTGGCATGGACCAAGTCATTTGCTCCCGACAGCATGAAACTGACCTTAAGCGTAATCTACCTACGGTGAGTATACAATACCAGTCGTAGAAAGATAATCTTACACGGTTAGAGAAACACCACGTGCCAGCTATGGATACACGACAGATCCGGGCAAACGATTTACTAGGCTCTTAAAAAGGATTGGAACATACAGAGGACAAACCTTCTGATTCTGTCTAACCGGTGGCCACGGACAGGTCCCACTAAGTGTGGATCAGCGAGCACCAACACCCTTGAGAAGTTATACGGTAGGGGGTACTCCATCTGGGTGCCATGGGGTAAAGCAGGCCAGGAACACCGATGAATGGTCCAGTAATAGAGCACATATTCACAAACGAATGTGGTCAGGAACAAGAAACAGCCAGAACATAACAACCTACGGAGCATTCCTTTTGCCAAACAGAAAATTCGGAGTCTCCGGTAACTAATGCTTCCAGATGCCTGCAAATGGAATTTTAGTGGCGTGCGCCGAAAAAGAACAGAGGAAAAACGAAAACAGTGTGAAAATTACAAGCTTTATTGCGACAAACGACTTCCAACATTAAGCCTTGTATTTGTAGTAAAGGTCCCCAACGTCGAACTTTCCGATAAACTTCCAGCCGTCTTCCGTCATATGATACACTAAAAAGAGGTTGCTTCTAGATAAAGTTTGATCTTACGGTTAATAAAACCACCGGATGCAGCATCCCGATGCGTGGCATGATAAATCGCACGACGTGCAAGTTCATAGGCCTCCTCATTTTTCATGTCATATTTGTACATCGTATCCAAGACTCCATATGCATATGTGCTACCGGAACCAACCGAGAACAAGTCTCCAGTGAATCGCTGGCCGTCGTCGTCAACATAGTATATCCCGGCTCCTTTTTTGTCCCAGCCAACAATTGTGGTCCCAATACTCAGGCCCGCGCCTTTGTATTCATACAACATATTCGCCAGAAGCTTAGACGCCGCGGCAACTGACATCCGCTCCTTGTTTCTTAGCTCGAACAACCTTAGAAAGAATAAAAAAACAGTGGATGACAGCACCTGCACTGCTTCGAAAGAACCCGTTCCCAGTACGCGCAGTCAGCTGCCCCGCCAGCCATTGTACCGAGGAGATACTTGTTGATGATAAGGATTTTATCCGTTGTTGCCGAAGCTGGAAATTGTTCAAACTCAGGGGACTGTCAGCCTTACCAATATAGGAACCAGAGGATGCACGCGAATCCGTTGCAATTATGGCACCGCCGGAAAATTTAAATGCCAATGTAGTTGTCCCATGGTTAAAATCAATTTGAACCGGGCCACACTTTACCCCATTAGTCACTGGCTTCACGGCATTCTGCAAAGTATTTGGGTTCATATTGTCCCATTGTATTCACGCACCTCAACGTTTCGGGTCCAGTGAAGGTTGAATTCATCGAGATGGCCTACTGGGCGTTCGACGAAATCGACGATCCCCGGTCTAGCTGATTCACGATGAGCTGGATACCCAGCAAGGTCTGCAAGAGCCATTAGCAAGCAGCTCTTCAAAAATGGGCAGCTCTTTAAGGTTACTTCTTCAGTTCAGCTATTCGCAAATTCATCTACTGATGCACTGGATTGAGGCTCTTCACCGATTTTCCCGGGTAGTGACTGTACATACCGGTAGGCAGCTTCCATTTACACGAAAATCACAAGATGGAAGGTTGGGACACCAGTTGTCAGGCACTCAGCTTTTGAGAGTAGGCTCACCTGAGTGTGGACTCACATCAAAGCATACGAAGGTGCATTACATTTTGTACCATATGCAACGTGGACAACCGTCACAGGAAAGCTACATCATTCACCGGCTAACCGAAGTAAGAAGAATTGTCTTCGAATAAAAGTGCACTCTGTTATCCTGGAAAACTACTTACCGTGTTCCCATCATTTATTAGTAGGACTAGCTGAAATTAACATGCGGTCAAATCCTATACAAACAGTTCGTGAGGGGGCATCACGCCCACTTGAAGGCCAAGATACTCCGGCGAAGAAGGTTCAGAATTATTCAGGCGTGTGTTCTAATTATCTCGTGGTCCATTTCCCGCCATGCACGATAAAGGCCTCTGCTGAGTTTCCTCCGAACGACATATAGACAAATTTTAATTCGTTCAGGGGAAGTTAAAAGTCCAATAACCGCTGATCTGTGAGGCCGAAACTCAGTTGAAATGCGCTTGCTCAGGAACCGCAAGGCTTCGTGTAGCCCGCAGAATGTGGTGATGTGTTTGAGGGTGCATTGCATAAGTCGTTTAGTTGGAACGAAATAAGGGATGGTCCTCAGACGGAGGCCTGAGTAACTCTAATGGAGATCGGTATAGAAGTGTAGTTTGATTCAACTTCCACCTGAAGGCTTCCATTCCGATGAAAATTTCAATATGGTGTAAAAGTTTCGCTTGAATCCTGCAGACCTCGAAAATGAGGAGCGGTAGGGCAGAAGGAACTTGCTCAAATGATTTAGAAATCAAGATTATAGCCTATGGTATGCCATCAGCTTTCACATTTGTTGGACGGTTGATAAGTAGCGTTTGCAAGTCACAGATGGATTATTTTGGAGGTTCATTATTAAAACCGCTAATATCAAGTTGCCGGCTCCGGAGTGAGGCATCCCAGGATTTTGTCGGGATGAACAGATTTCTGAAGGATATCCCGGATAACCCGAAACATACTGCGACCATTAAACTCCAGTAAACACCGATCAGACACCCTCAGATAAAGGCCAAACAGTGCTCTTCACAATGAAGCGTGAGGCCAGCCTAAATTAAAGTTAAACAAGACCCTTAAAAATATAGTACACGTTTGCTGTATTTTCGCATTCGCTTGTTTACAATAAGTTTGTTGTATTCCTTGTCGGCGAGCCATTTCTCCGGCACTAAGGTAGTGGAGGGAGGACAGCAGTCAGCTGTAAGAGACTTTCCCACATCTTTTAGGATACGCCAAGGACTCCAATAGATGCAAAGCTTCTGTGCGATAAGGCATTACATTTTTCGAAGGTTTGCTTGACAATCGACCACCCGACCACTGATAAGGAGTAAAAAAGCCTTCGTAGAGTAATGGGTAATGCGACGTTTTCCCAGGGGCAGAAGGAAATCGAGTTTTTGCTGAAGGCCTGAAATGCGCTTGCTGAATCACCCCGTGGATCTCGTTCCCGTCCATTTCGATCCTTTGCCTGAGACTCATGTACTAAAATGGTGCATTTCTGTTTTTCCGGGCAAGACCTTGTACTCGGTCTCCACCATATGCTTATTTACCGGTCTCTAATGTACTGCAGTTCCACATCTCACGAAATTTTAGCTCGCTCTTTGAGCGTCCATGACTTGTCTTTGCAAGAATTAGTTCGCATTTAATTTACGGAAGGCGACAAATCCTCCTGTGCGCTTTTAGTGTCGCACGCGTGCGCAATAGTCTCTTTGAGAAGAATATTGCATTAGACTGGTAAAGTTTTGGAGAACTGATCTGTAAGTTATATCCGATTAAGCTGGATGCAAATCAAGCTGGTTAAAATAGACAAAAATCCCTGATCAATTCACGCGATCGGTGCTTCGAACGCATGGTTGAGTTTCAGGGTCCCCTGCCCGTTAGCAGATGAATTTAATAGTCATCATACGGTGGTTATCCCGCCCTAAACCATTCTTTACAAAGAGTCTGTCCACTAAGTGTGGAGCAGTAGTGATACCCAGACTCATTGGGGCTGTGAACTTCTTGCGTCCTTAGTAAACAACCACGTCTACATATTGTAGAGACGGTCATCCGCAAGCTCCATAGAGCCTCAAAAAGTTTATGCTAACAATAAGGTGGAAGCGTTACATATTGTAGAGACGGTCATCTGCAAGCTCCATAGAGCCTCAGAAAGTTTATGCTAACAATAAGGTGGAAGCGTGCCGAACCATCCGTAGAACGACGACTGACTTTTGAGCCAATCGTTCGTGGCGGAATGAGAAGGAAATGCTCTAAGAGAGCCTTTCTGGTATCCATCCTCCTAACATTTTCTAATACATTTTCTACACGCTCAAAAAGGCATTTGCTGAGTTTTCTCTGATCAATATGTGGATGCACTTTTCGTCATTCAGACGAAGGTGCATATCTAGTGATTACTGCTTTGCGGCGTCCACATCCATGTGAAGGACGTTAACGTCGGAACTCCGAAACTTCAGATCGTCCGCAAAATGTAGGCACATGCTTTAAAGAGCATCCAAAAGTTCATCAATGTAGATAAGAGAGAGAATTGGTCTTTATACGAAGCCCCAAGGAAATCCAATGGACGCTAATCACGGAGAAGTGTATGTCAAGCGTACGTTTACGCAGAAAGTTCAGTCTAATAAGGGCGACTCAGTCTCCCTTCGATTGTAGGTTTTGAGCAACGAAAAGTGCGAGACAAAAGTGAATGTCTTTAGAAAGGCAAAAATTATGTCATCTTAAATAAATTCCTCGTCCTTTGCGCGAAATTAACTGTCCAGAAGTGCGAGCATGTTCATCGCGACAGGACAATTTGGGAGGAATGCGTGCTGCGCTGTGGATATCAAGTTGTCGACAGTGATGGAGCGCCTCAGAATTCGTTCCATCACCGTGCATGGTATGCCAGTGAGGCTGAGTGCTTCGTAGACACTCGGCAGTAAGCATTCGCCAGCTTTTTAGATTGGCATGATAATGTATTTCTTTTCAAGCAGATGGTATGTCGGCTCTGTCGAGCGGCTGGCAAAACGTCCGGTAGACACGCTTCGTCAAAGTGTGCGGCTTATCCTTCAAAATACTTGGATAAGCCAACTCTGGCGCTTAAGGGATTTGCCTTCAGGAAGGGTTAACGAACATCGCCGAAGTAAAGACCGAGTTGGTTGGAAAGCGTTTTTAGCTACGCCTTGCCTATTTTGAATGTGCTAGAGTCTGTGTCAAATTTTGTGATGGAAGCAAATTCCCTCTTGTGGCCAAAAAGTTCAATCATTGTCGTCTCAAGGACATGGAACATCACGCTTTGAAACAGGTTTGATGCCCACTAGAATTCCACTTCACTTGCTTTCGGTTGTGTCCATGAGCTTCTGAGTGTGCCTTCGCCAACAGGATATCGATGCGACACTCTGACGGTCCTGTTAACCGCTGTGGGCCTATTAAATCCGGTATACGTAAGTCCTTTATGCACCTTGATGCATGAGTTGTGCGAAATGACGGTTGTCACCCACAGCTACCGAGTGACACGAAACGAAATAATCTCACCCGTTTCCTTGCCGAGATTGGAGCAGACTTAAAGTTCTCGATGGGTGAGCTTTTGCTAACGCATAGAACCGAGTGGGGACTATAAAATCATCTGACAGTAAAGTGAAACTCAGGGAGAGTTTGACGAACTGGGTATCTCATTGTATCGGGACATCAACTTAAACCCAGTGGCGGTCAATTCAAGGTAAGCACGTTGTTTTCATGAGCAAATTAGGGAATGATGTATTCGATGATATCAGAGAAACTCCTAAAAGTGAGCCAGAAATCTGCGTATTGCATTGGTGCGCTGTCGGTTTGCTATTTAATTGCCAAAGTTCGTTTAATACATCCCGTTCAGAATCTATGTGCAGTTTTTGCTCCCTAGAACGTGAACTCCGGAAATAGAATTGCTTCTCCATAAGGTCGCCTGAAAAAGCAAAGGTGGCCCCAGGGTTTCACATAAACATTTACGGAGATAGGTTGAAAAGAAGCCGAAACGTTCACTTGATGCCGCTTCTTCATAAATAAATCAATAACGTTTATTCAGAACCTGTGGGTGGCATACCGGGTGGCATGATGGGAGTTTGCGGGCAGTGTGGATTGCGCGAAAGAGACAATGTCATAAAAGAGGAAATATCGATGAAATAATGATAATAGATTTCTTTCCCAACTTGTGGGGAACAATGGGCATGAGGTCCGATTAGTTCAAAGACAGCAGGCTGGCATGGCATAACTAAAACTGAAAACCATTGCTGGCCATGAGTGAGCTTGGGCGGTTGGGTAAATAGCCGGAGTCACAACGAGCAAAAGTGGAGATGGAGGTGGAATAATTCGAATTGAAAGCACATGGCGAGTTTTGTCTCAAAAATGTGGTTTAATCTGAAACTAAGCAACTCACTGGTTGCACTGTTGTAGGAAGTCAGGTGCAGGGGATAGGCTGGATGGGGATATCGTGCTAATAGGTAGGCGAACCGAACACCGTATACGGATTTGAACTTGTGGAAGAAGCAAACCTGAAATTGTGGCAGAAACACAGGCTAGCCACATTTGAGCGAAAATTCATCGGGTACGAAAGAACTCGTCCCAGAGACGGGGCCGGATGAAAAATTTGCTCGTATTTGCGACTGCAGGCTCGATTGGGAGGTTGCGGTCGAGATTCTGAAGAGAATAGTTGCTGGAGTGCCATCACACTGGGTATGACAGTGCCATGCCATCATTGCACTGACATGCTTCGGTGTATGGACAGTCTTATTACGCTCGTCAGGGGTGCCGCGATCGGAGAAGGGATACGCAGTTCCGTGGCAGCTGAATCTAGGTGAGAAGGAGATTGACACAGAGAGTCAGGCGGATGCAGGGTCACGGATAACCCTTTCGTTGGAGGACTGTGTGAGTGTAGACCGGGGACCAGCCAGTTTGAATGAATAACAGTTCTGCGGGGCGTTTAGGCAACTGCAGTATAAGTTTGAAGCTTGGGAAGAGGGGGCAGCGAGGAAGAAATAGAATGAAAGCAGTAGCGTGTGGCGAGTGTCAGGAGGCATAAGATGCAACGGTATCAATAGGAAAAAGTCAAAGGGGATGACAGCAAACTAAATGGACCCAGGAGGTGGATACGTTTGCTGATCTGGAAACCAAGTACTAGTTGTGTCAGAGTAGGTGCCTAGTAATTTAAAAGATGAAATTTGTCGTCGAGGAGAACTAGCAGGCAGGCTAGCTGTTGGACTGGTTGGAACGGGCGGTAGTTCTTAGCCTACCAAAGAATCGTGACATAGGGTCTCCGTTGTGCAAAAAAGGGGTTAATGTGATGTGATGAACATGATTGACACTCTATTCATTGCTCTATTCATTATTCTCTTGTTTTAATATTCCATATGCTGTATATATACGCCAGTTCGAATACATACGTGCTACTTGTTGCGCTGCACTGAATTCTGGATTTCTAGTTCGTCTGGTTATACTGATATGCGTGCGGAACTTAATTCTCACACTTTGGCGTCGCGATTGGAACAATTCATCATGCCTGCCGAAATGGAACCATTAGATGTTAATTCAACTGCGCGAGACGTGAAGATTATTTGGAACGGTTCGACATATGGTGTCTCACAAAATCTGATATGGATGACAAGAAACTCACGGCATATTTCCTACATTTCGTTGGCAAGGTGGCGTATACGTTGATCAAAAATTTAGTATAAAAATCTCCAATCGATATTTCCTACAATGAATTGAAGAAAAAGTTCTTCAACACTTCAAACCGATTAACTTCGTAGCAGCCGAAAGAGCTAGGTTCAATATGTTGACCCGCTCCCATTCTCAGTCGGTTCGTGATTTCCTATTGCAGCTGCAGACACAGGCAGCCAAATGTGACTACGGCGCCCAATTGGAAGACCAACTGCGTGATAGGCTCATTGCTGGCATTCAACTGCCCGAATTACAGCAGAAGCTGCTGCTCTGTCGGATCAGAAATTTCAAACTCGGAAAATGAAATGTGAGCAGTTTGAAGATGTCAAGCATGTAACGAAGACTGAGGAAGCAGTGTTGTTAAATTATTCTAAAAGAAATGATTCAAGGACGCAGACGCACAACAAATTCAAACCTCGAACATTCCGTGCCCCAAATCCATCAATACGCCACTTCACAAATCGTAACTCTAATTCGATGGTTCAAAAATTTGGGAAATGTGAATCTTGTGGACGAAACCATTCCAGATATTCATGCCCTCACAGGCAAGCCAAGTGTTTTATCTGTGGTAAAACGGGACACATTCAACTTGTCTGTAAGTCCAAAAAGTCACTTAACTTCTGACCCTATACCGAAGTGAAAGCATTATCTGAAGACATTTCTACCTTATCTCTATCGATTTTGTCCGAGAATTCGTCACATGTTTTAAAACTTTGATATCCGCTTCTGGTCAAAAGCATGACTTCATTGTTGACACTGGTAGTGTTGAGTCCATTATTCCACAATCGGATCTAACTGTATTCTACCCCAGTGCCGTGATAGTGCCTACAGATGTTAACATTCGTGGTCACACTGGTCATTCCGTACCTCTAGTTGGTAGCTGCGATTCCTGTGAGATTGCCCCAAGGTACCTCTATCGATTGTAATTTTTTGGTTTCAACCTCGGGACCATCGATTATCGGACTCAAAGTTCTGCGCTCACTGCGAACTAGTATCACCTTACTGACTTCTGTGGATGTGAATGAACTCAAACAACTGATTTTTAAATGTTCTAAGGCTACAGGTGGCATGCAAATACCCAAGGTGAGACTCGAAGTTACAGGAGATCCCATTTTCTTAAGAGACGAATTATTCCATTTGGCTTACGTGAGCCTGTTCGTAAGCTAAATTCAATGTGCAGGAATACTGACTCTGTTGAATCATCGAATTGGGCAACTACGATAGTTACCCCACTAAAGGCTGATGGTATTACTCCGAGAATTTGTGGTGACTACCGGCTAACGCTAAATACGCGGTTACTACAACGTACGTGCACCACGGAAGAGCCCGAAGATGTACTATATCGTTTATCAGGTTCCAGTGTGTTTTCAAAGATCGATCTAAAAGATGCCTACCTTCAAATACACTGGACGAAGCCTCTAGTAACCTTACCGTGATTAACACACCTTTAGGTTATTCCGATACAATTTCCTTCCTTTTAGTCTGAACGTTTCGCCGGCTGTATTTCAACAAGTTATGAATACTATCGCAAAAGATTTGGAGGGTGTTGAGACGTACCAAGATGACGTCATAGTGCACGCTGCTGACAAAGCTACGCATGATATGCGTCTGTTGTCTTTACTGAAGCGATTTTCTGAGTTCAATGTAGCTATTCACCCTGACAAGTGCACTTTTGGTGTCCCATCATTTTTATGCCTTGTTACATTGTGGATGGCAGCGGTTTTAAACCCGATACAAACCGCCTATCTCCTATAGTAAATGCGCCATCACCAACCAATCTACAAGAACTGCGTTCAGTTCTAGGAGCACTTCAGTACTACTCTCGTTTTATTCCCAATTTTGCTAAACATGCAAGTTGCCTGTTTGATGTTATATCTGCCAATCAATTTTGTTGGTCCTCCAACCATGAAAAGACGTTGCGTGTACTGCTTGGTTATCTTCAGAGTTCAGCTGTTTTGAAACCATTTTCCGCCAAACATCATTCGACAATCACTACTGATGCTTCTCCCACTGGAATAGGAGCAATCCTTGAACAGTGTGGTAGACCAGTGATCTGCATTTCCCGTCGGCTTTCAAAAGCCGAACGTGGATATTCTCAGACTCAACGAGAAGCACTTGCTGTATATTGGGCTGTCAAACGGCTCCATAAGTACCTTTTTGGATCAAACTTCACCATTGTTACTGATCGGCTTTAAAGTTCTTGTATCATCCATCCAAAATCTCTAGCGAAGTCATCTGCCGCTATGGTGCAACGGTGGATTATTGCACTCAGTTCGTACACCTACACGATTGTTCACCGTAGTGCAAAAATGATTCCCCATGCCGATTTCTTGTCAAGAATTCCATCAAGCGACTTGATTCAAACAATTCAGATTTGTTTATTGACCAACCATTACCAGTCAAGCGGGATGCGCTGTTGCTGATACTAAAAGATATTTTTGCGCCACTTTTTCTGCACTACGACGTGACTGGACGCACAAGAAGAACGACGCCGATTTTCTGCATTTTCTTACGCTCGAAAGCTGAAACCCGTTACCCGGAGTATGCTTGTGTTTTGAGGAGGAGTTGCTGTGTCTTCACCAACAACAACGCACGTAATTTCGCAGATCTGCACTCTGGTCATTTGGGTGTTGACATAAAATGAATCCCTTGCACGTTTGTCATGCTGGTGGCCAGAACTGGATGCTGATATCAAGCATACTGCCAAGAATTGTGTTAAATGTGTACATAAGATTCATAACAGGTCTTCACAGTGGTATCCGTGGCCAGTCACTTGTGAAGCTTTCAACGAGTCTCAGCCACTGACTGTGTCCCTTCCGGTAAATACTATGCTTTAATTGTTATTGACGCATGAAATTCACGTTGGCCCGAAGTTTTTCTAACTATGTTCCGCGCCGAATTCACACAGCAAGCATTGAGGAAAGTGTTCAGCCATGAAGGTGTACCAACTGTTTTGGTCACTGACAACGGCACGCACTTCACTGCAAAATTCCTCGAGGAATGGTTAAAAGGTCTTGGATGTCGATCCCTTGTTTCTACCACGCATCCCCAGTCAATGGTCTTGCTGAGAATTTTGTCCGAACACTGAAATCTGCCATTATTTCATTCTCTCCTACTACTTTTGTAGGAATTGACCGTGGGATTGATAATTTTCCAATGCAATGTGAATGCCGTTCATTCTGTTACTGGGAAGAGTCCCGCACTTCTATTTAAATCTCGCGTTGCGTACAAGCCTTGACTGTGCCAAAACGGCCGATGTTACATTCAAGTGTACGACCTGCTACAGGAATAGTACTTTATCAACTGGCAAACGGATGGTCACAATTTTTGATTTGGATGATCTCTCTTGCCACCGGGACACATTGACCAGGTTGAGTTCAATACCAAAGGTCAGTTTCTGTTAACGGCACTCCTGCTGTTTCAAATACCAATGAGTCCTTTGTAGATGATCTTATAGTATCCGAACAAAACGTATCTGAAGAACATACAACCTGTGAAGAGTCTGAAGTTTCCATTCCGAGAAGATCCGAAAGACTGCGATCAAGACCACCACTGGACTATGAACATCCACACGCTCATTCAAGGTGTGGCGGATGTGATGAACATGATTGACACTCTATTCATTGCTCTATTCATTATTCTCTTGTTTTAATATTCCATATGCTGTATATATACGCTTGCCTGAATACATATGCTGCTGTTGCGCTGCACCGAACGCTGGATTTTAGTTCGTCTGGTTATACTGATATACGTGCGGAACTTAATTCTCACATGTGAGCAGTGACAGCACAGTAAAAAGCGGACAGGCAACAGCTTCCCAGATACTGGATAAGAATCGTGGCTTAGCTGAGATCTACTACGTCAATCTAACTGGGAAGTAAGATTAAGGATCACCAGTCGCCGAGTCACTGCTCTCAACTCCAGAAAACGAATTGTGCATGGCAAAAACAGCCATTAAGTGCTAGCTGTGACTGGTTGCAATTCGTGCATATGATCGCTGTAGATGACAAGAGGGAAGAACGCAATGTTTGGATGGTGAAGTCTACTTGGGATGGTGTGATCCAACCAAGACGAAGGTGGCAACCCTCGCACGTCGACGTTAGCCGGGAGCCTCGCACAGTACCCTCAGGCTACCCCATGCTTCAGTTCAATTTGATCGGCTGGATGATGCCAACTTTGCTGCTTCACCAGATCTGATTTTCTGGTTTCTGATTTTCCACAGCTTACATTTCTCTTGTCATATTTCAGGCAAGAAACCTCTTGTTTTGCTCTTCCTCGTTTTGTTTTTGCCCGCCACCTTCAAATCCTAACGATCTGACCTTGCTCGATGTTCTCTTCGACAAAAGAGCTTCTGCTGCTCGTGCCGGTTTAGTGACGACCACGTTTACATTAGATACAGCTCACCGCCAATGGCGCTGTCTTCTTTTCTCACCCAAAACCCCTGCACTCAGTCCCACACCAGTCATACCTTTATTCTGACTGTAACCTTATGATGCCTGTGACAGATGCCCCACAAGTTGGGAATAAACATTATTATATATATATATTAAAACAAACGAAAGGGAAGCTGCCTTGGCTTGTATTTCTTGGTGTTGCGAGACAGGATGACAACCGGAACAAGCCCAATCCAGGTACAGACAAACGGCAACGGTGCTCTTTGTTTGGGTTTCCAGAATTATAGGCCAGACTCAGAACCACCAGCGATGGGCGAAGTACCCGTGCTACTGGAGGGATGGCAGCACACGAACGCACCATGATGCAACGCAACAGGGCGACCCTCTCCGCAGGACGTACCCGTGTACCACACGAGGTTTTCATCTCTCATGCATGCTACCAGATCTGCAGGGTGACAAGTCACCAAGCAGTCGTAATTGTACTGAAAAGAGAACTCCAGGTACCAGATATGTTATCTGGTCGGGAGAAAGCCAGGCCAGTAGAGCAGCTCAGTCATTTCGAACGAGCAAACGACAAACAGCTGCTGGAAGAGGCCAGTCGCGAAGGCAAAATGAAACGTCAACTACCTTTTGGGCTATGGGAGTAGAATTGAGTGGAGAGCCTGTGTACTATATAGCTAAACGAAGACGAAGCATTGGTGTGAACCGCCTTGTCAAGTGGAGGCGCACCAGTGTTGTGTGTGCGTGTGTGAGTGAGTGGGCTGTGGGGCCAAACAAGTATTTCATTCATAGCGCATCTTCAGACCCACCATTTGATATGCGTGTGCTGCGCTGCGTGTGTTAAGGGGATGCAGAATGCCTCAGAACAGCGAGGAACTAAGGCTTCGGTTTGGCTTAGGTTAGTTAGATCCAGTCAAAGCAAGCCACCAGACAATAAATAGAGCTGACAGAGTTACTCAGGGATGGGACCAGGCTTGAAGAACTAGGAATAAGTTGGCTGGGTACAAAAGCTAAAGGCCGGAGGAAGGAAATACATCCAGGTCAGTAGAGACGGGCTTGACGACAATTACGATGGCAGGCGCTAGACATTCTCTGCCAATCAACTACGCTTCAGACAGCGAAAGGAGATGTAATCGCAGGAAGTGAACGTCTGCATAAGAGACAGATAAAGTGATAAGTTATAGACAAGAACACTTGGGAAGGTGGTTGACGCACCTGTGGGTTATTGCTAAAGGGTTCAGGCTGGTGAGTGTAAATGCTAGGACCTAGTAACAGGAGAGTCGGAGTGAGTGCTCAGAGTAGAAGGGCTTAGAGGCTATTTCGAAAAAGTGTCTAGTGTAAGCTGAGGCGCGAAAAGGCGCTCAGCTCCCTCAATGGAAAGTTAAGAATCGATGGCACACTGAAAGCTCACATGAGATGAAATAGTACGGATATGGGAGGGAGTTTGTTCCATAGTTTGGAATACAGGCAAAGGAAAAGTTTTGTCTAAAGACAGTTCGACATGTCGAAAATGGGAGTAAACTTCCAGAGTTGTGGATGCTATAGGGAGGACGGGAAGAAAATTCAGGGCAGCAGTCAGTTATGTTAGCCCTCCGGTAGATTAGGCGATGCAGAAAGCCTAGATTCAACCTGATGCGCCTTGGCCACAATAGATACAGCCCAAGTGACAAACAGTGAAGACGGTACGGTAGTATGGATGACATGGGAAACAAGGACTTCGTAAACGAGCGCTGCACATTCTCCGCCGCAGTCCGGCATGCCTGCGAATAATGTGAGGCGAATTCAGGGCTGGATTCAAGAATGGGTCTTACAAATTGCTTTTAGATGGCAATTAAGCATGATTTGTTATGGGAGGATCGGCGAATGTAGCAGAGCATGCGAGCTTTAGCCACTCTAAACCTTGCATGTTGGTTAAAGCTAAGTGTACAGGAATACCTAGGGCCTAGGTCTCTCACTTCTGGGGAAGAATAGGACTCGAGAGTCCATTAGGAGTACGTTTCCCAGGGGATTTGAAATCGATGTGACAGGGCTTGGCACTTTGGAAACAGAAAGAAAGACAGGAGTTGGAGGACCAGAGTGATAAAGAATTGAGGTCTGATTAAATGTTAGCAAGAGTAGAAACAGAGTCACTGGCCTTGAACGTGTAAGCTATCTTAAAGTCATCAGCGAACAGAAAAGGGGACCCATGGATGATCGAATCGGTGACGTTATTAATGTACAGTAAGAACAGTAGAGGGCCAAGCACACTACCTTGAATAACTCCACTGGTAATGGGAAGGAGTAAGGAGGAAAGATCCCCGATTTTGGTGGCCTGGGTTCTCCCAGTGAGGTGAGGGGTGAACCGTCGCAGTAGCGGACCACCAATCCCCGTAGATCGTAGTTTGTTGAGGAGCGCGCCGTGGGGAACTTGGTCGAACGCCTTGCGAATATCAAGACAGATAAGAACAATACACAGTCCGGTATCGTAGGCGGACGAAATATGATTAAAGAAATCAACCTGGCATGTGTTAGCTGACCGCCGTGCCATAAACCCATACTGCCGATCGTTAACGGTTTGGTGGTGAGCAGGTAACCCATGACAGGGACTTTGATAAGGCGCTCTAGGGTACGAAAGAGTAAGCAGGTATGGTGGACGCCACGATAGCTGGCTAGAGCAGTTCGTGGACCTGACTTATAGTGTGCAACAATAGTAGAGTGCTTCCACTGACTTGAGACGGTGCCAGTGATAAGGGAGATATTGAAGAGATTATGAGGCCAGCTTTGCCAAGCTAAGGCTGGACTGTCAGTGTCTGGGAAATTGGAGTCTCTAAGGCGGACGAGAGACAAAGTTACGTCAGTCAAAGTAACTGAGAGTGTGCAGGGGTTGGGGCTTGTCTCGTTAGCAGATATGGTCACTTCCTAACCAGGTGAGGAGCAGTGAAGAGAGGTAGAGGTCGATGAGGGAACATAGAAGCTAGCGAAGCGAGAGTTTAGGGATTCCACAATGTCAGCAGGGTAAGACAGAGGCTGCCCGTCAGCGGCCACAACATTTGAAACTGCAGATGAATTTGAGAAGCAACGCCGATGAAAGAGGCGCCCAGCATCTTAGGTTGTAGAGAATGGACTACGGCAGTAGATTCCTCGCGCCTTTCAAGAGCGAGTTTGGCAGTGGCAATGTCAATCATAAGTTTGTTAAGTACAATAAGGAGAGAGGTGGAGATCATGGGATCTGCGAATACTTCCTAAGTTTATGGCCTATGACGGATAATCGTGTGACTGGATGGCGACCTGAAACATAGGAATCTCGTGTGGGAGCAACTGGATGTAGTGATGATAGTAGGTTGCTGTAAAGATGTTGGCCACGCTTTGCGTGTCGTCAGAGAAAGAAATCGTCCCCTTAGGCGCAATGAAATTGCAAAAGGCTTCAAAGGCTTTCCGGGGAAAGGATGAAAGAGTTTAGAGGGGGAAAGGATTAGTTTGAGTACTCGTCCAGCTGCAAGTGACAATACAGTGGTCGCTATCAGGGAACAACAACTGCAGCTGTGGACATAGATAGCCGCCGACGAGGGCAATGTCCAGTGTGGGCACTGGGTGTTGGTTGCCTTTCAAGCTGGGACCAGCCTTCGACATTAAGTTGGGCAAGCAGAGGGAAAGGCGCAAACGAGAATTTTGTTGAGACCAGGCAATCTCAGGAAGGTTGAGATCCCCAACAATTAGTTTGTTTGGGTGAGGTAGAGCGTGATTGTGAGAAAGAAGCGTGGATAGACGATTAATCGAGCTAGTGGAGTGTGGAGCACGTACAAACACCCGAGGATGAACGGCGGATTAGCCCGACAGGCAGAAAGCCGGACGGAGTCTGGAGTGTCCGCCAGTAGTGGATCGTCAATAGTGGAGACTTCCATTTCCGTTCTGGAGTATACGAGGCAGCCACCTCCACGGCAGTGGGAACGACCGGAACGCGTTCACGCAGAGAGTTATCTCAGATCGGGTGTGATCCTCTCGAGTAGTGTCATGGAACGGACACCCATCTGTGTGTTTTCAGGCCTTATACCAACTCCCTTCTAGTAGGCAAGTGATTGTGCTCCTACACATAAGGTCTGAACCGAAACTACTCTGAAAGTTACAGACCAGCAAAAGTGAAATGCATCGCCAGGAAAATGGCGGACCAGATGGTTAACAGATGAGCGCGAGGATTTTGCAACATTGAACGGCCTACTGCGTTCTTTCCGGCTTTCCAGCCCACCCACTCCTGTCCAAACATTCTAACGTGCATTTCACCAACACCTGTATCACCTTCGACTTCCCCAGGGTATTTCATATGATTACGCAGGACATAACTGTGGGTAATTGGAGAAGCTTGCGGGTCCTTAGTCCACTAACCCGCCGGTTGGCCTCGTTAATGTGCAATGGGTACTCCACAGCGAATGGCTGCATTGCACCTCCTCCTCAGTTGGACATCGCCGGTCAGGCTATCCAAGACAGAGTCATTAAGTCCTAAAAGTTCAGTTGATGCGCTCCAATCTGTGTTGCGTACCACTGCGTTTGGTCTCCCCACCCTCGACAACCTGGAACCATGGTCCGGAGGAATGCATCTCCTCTAATGGTGAGTGGCGCCCGCTACTAAAGTTTTCCAATCAACCGCGACGAGTTGTTCAGTATACGAGCAAAACCTAGCTTCACGCTTTCAAAAATATCCACGCGCGTGTGGACATTTGTTCCTGAATCGTACCCAAACGTCGGCTTTGATATAAAATGGTGCATTGGAAAATTTCATCAAAATGGTAATTTTCCCGCCGTGTGACACCCTCTCAAGTTCAGCTCAATTAAGCTATTATTATTTATCTTTCGCCTAACTCCTTCTTGAACATTAGATTTTTGGTCGATTCCCGATGAAAACGATGCCGGAATACATCCGGCGAAGGATTCTAAGATCAGTATACCATCGACGTTATTTATTGTACCCGGAGAGTTTGTTCCTCTTGATTAGCGACATCTGCTTGGGTTTCGTATCTGAATCATTCATTTGATTAAAATTTACACTCAGGGCAATTTTTTCACGCCTTCCCGAAAATCCGAACGAAATGGTCACTAGCTTGTGCCCTTTCTTCAGCGGTCTACGTGATGGTCACACAAAAGTTTCTACTCGATTGCTGCTGTTCCATTATCAAACAGCCCCCCGATCCCGCTTCGTGAGCCCTTACGATCTTCAACGACTGGCCGGTGTTGTCCTACTATTTCTTTTCGTTTTCTAGATTAAGTCCGTTATCCAGGCCTTGTCGCTTGCTAGGTTGCTTACTTGGCGTCCACGCTCCAGTGTGCATGAAACAGCATTCGCTATCAAATACCATTTATTCATAAAAAATATCTTGAGACGTCATTAGGCTGTGTTGTGGTACACGTATTTTTTTCCCTCCAGCCACTGGACGAAGCTGTTTCAAGATCCCATGCCTGTTGACCCTTGGTTCCTGGCCTTGTGTATGTGCCTTCCCTACGTGTTATACCTATTTAGTATATTTAAGAAGTTTACAAAAATCTCACGAACCCAGCGAATTGTAATGTGTTACCGGTCTGTTTCCAAGGTCGGATTGTCCCGCGTGGTACGGATTTTGAACTTGTTAACGGGTGGTCAGGTTTACACGAGGATTTCATACACCGAAGGACTTGAATAACGACCTACTCTGTAAGCTCCGAGTTAGGAGTGATACATAAATGGCGAAGAAGCGTTTGGAAGTATTGCTTTTTCAGAAGAACCGATATTTCCCCGGGGAATATGTGGGTTCTTTGGAAGGATACTCCTTCTTGGCCTTGGAATAAGGTTTCTATATTCGTGACAACTAGCTGGTGTTTCAATTTGACGTGAAAGAGAGTGGGACACGTTTTCCGCCTGTGGGCTTGGTCCTGTTTTGCCCACTGCGCCGCACCCAGGATTCCGGCTGGTCAGTGCGGGTTAGTATGCGATATTTTGAATCCGTTCCTTCTGGGGGTGAGTGGGTACCCAGTCCTATCCAATTGGCCCAACCAACGATACCCGCTCTGACAGTTGCTTGTACAGGCGACTTTTCACAATGCTTGATGCTGTGACTAGAATCGTGTAGATTTCACGTGAATGATCGTCCACTCTAGCTTCGACCCTCGTGCCATGTTTTAGGATATGAGGCTTTGGACGGTTGTCAGCAACTGTGATGATAACGAAACTCTTCCGGCTCCTGTTCTTATACTCCAAGATTGGCCACAGCAATTGGGCTTGTGACTGAATTATGGGAAACGGTCCTACCATACCGCTCCGAGGTTATGGCACTGGCGTTTATCTGTTATGGAGAATGCTCGGGGATTCATTGTGATACCGAATGTCATGCTTGTAGAAGGCTTCTGGAGGAAGATGGCTGCTACCGTCAGGCTTATGATGTCCATCAGAAAGTCGTCCGCGCAACCATCTCGGGATGTACATCAGACCCTCTTCGCTTCTTGTTTCAAAGCAACTCTGGGGTATGAACAGTGTGGCTTTTTCGCGACGACGAAAACTGAATTAATGGTACTGAAACAGGTCCGTAATGGCGGTGGACTTTCGAACCATAGAATATGCAGTGTTTTTTAAAATGGAATTATTTTTGCCAGAATGTCGCTGAATGGGTGGAGACCTGTTCACTTGAAGCCGCGAGGAAAGCTGCAGGAATATTTCAGTGTATTTGATGGGAGGACAGAAGGAGAACATTCGCCGTCATCCAGGATAACTAATGTCCCGAAAGGTCCACCGGGGTGAGTAGACACTACCGAATTGGAGATGTGCGACAAAACATTGGATGTACGCCCCCGGACGAATCGTCTGTGGCTGTCAGCTTTGCCACTCCACATTGTAAAAGCGCTGCGGCCCGTGGCGGGGAATAACACCTGATATGTCGAGCTGGAAGACAAGGGATCACCCGCTGCCATCTACGACCAGTGATTCACTGACTGGTTGAAATGACAATAGGAACGGCAAAGGAACGGAGCTCTCAGTTGCGGATGAAGGGCGAAATTCCATCGGGACCATTCGCTATTCGTCTCCTTAGTTTTTATGACGGGCTTAGGACCTCCGCTTCGGTTTAACATGGAAACCACTCTTCTCTGATGTTCGAATGACCCGCTGGCCGTAAATTCGATGGATGACAACTGGCTGTCTGGTGGCCAGTTTGCAGCTCATCTCCCTGTTCAGCACCTGGGGCAGAAACTCCATTTAGATGCCTAAGTGGGCGATTATGTTAGCTGAACTTGCGAGGTTTTTTGGTCGCCTTACTAATTAGGTTGCCTTCGATTTCTATGTGGCTAACTCCTCACGGCACTGTAGTCACCTCACCACCGGGGTTCTTGTTGGTTAATGTTGGGACATTCAGGCATTTGTCTTCATCATCGTCGTCAACAACATCATCGACAGCATGACATCAGTGTTCAGCGGTGCCTTATTGTGACCGTCACGGAGAAACTGGACCTTACCGTGGTGCGACGGCTTGTGTATATCCGTAACCCACTGAGCTATAATCAGGCGGGGTGTCCGCGCGACACTCGCACTCTTCCATACCAAGTTGGTCAATGGTTAGAGGTCATGACGAACACAGTTTCCTGGTCCTTTAGGTTGGGGGTTGGAATGTGTGGCGACGTGATCCGTAAAATGGTAATGTACTTGCATTTCCAGCCAAACACCACGCCTTGCGGTTAGGTTGAAAACCCTAACCGTCCTCCTGTCTAGATGTGGGCGCCCTGGCAGTATCCCAGCCCTCGTACAACCATGAAATTTACAGCTACCAATACTCATGCCACATCGGCCGTCGCGTGGTGCCATCAGTCGGGTTGACTTACTTGCTGCATACAGCAGGGCGGGTAAGCGAAAACATGCTACTGCCGACGCCTCATTTCTTACACTTTCACGTTTTCCGTCTTCCCCTCCCCCACCCAAATTTGAATACTTTCCCCGCAGGTCCCAGCTCTATGACTGACCGTTTTGCTCGCCCGCATCACATTCAGTTGCAGAGTTCAGTCACAACCCTAAACATTTCCAAGTCTGTTTTCAAGCCCCGAAAGCCTGTCCATTTAGCCAATTTCGCACACTGAAGCAAGCAGGTCAACAGGTGGCCCTTGCTCGTACGCCGGATTCCTCTCCATTGATGTATGTTGTCTGTCAGAAACAAGGAGAGACGGACGCAAATATTGAACTGACTGCCCCGTCGCTCTCTTCCAGGTTCCGGCTGCGCACCTCTGGTGATGCAGAGGCCGCTGCAGCTGGATATGCTGGTGTGGGTATTGTATTGAGCAACCGAGCGGAAGCGTCTCTAATTCATTGGATACTCGCTGATAGTCGTCTCTGTACGGTTCGTTTGGCAACATCTGTGAGAGAATCTAGAGGAAGTGAGGTCCATCGCACCTTGTTTATTGTGTCTGCTTACGCTCTAACTGACTAAAACTGAATCTGCCAAAGACAGTTTCTATGACGCTCTAGGGCCCTTCTACAGTGGGCTAAAACCTCAGATATAGTTGTGGTTGCTGGTGATATGAACGCCCAGGTAGGTAGACTGAGCGCTGCTGAGGCCCGATTGGGTGGTCGTCTTGGATTGGACACACGACGCACAGACAACGGAGACCGTTTCCTTCAGATGTGTGCCGATCACAAACTGTTCCTTTACAGCACCAACTTCTGGAACAGGGAAAATCGCTTGACAACGTGGTGCCCACCGACAAACCAGCCCCGAATCCAAATAGACCAATTCGCCGTCAGTTATCGGTGGTGAGGGTCAATTACCGTCTGCCGATCCTTCTGGAACACCAGCATGGACTCCGACCATGCGTTTGTACGCTGCTGCTTTTCAATGCGCCTTTCAGGTGTACACACCTTGTTTGGTCATTGAGAAGTCTCATCCAAACATTGGATCTCTGATAGGTCGTGTCTTTGCTGGAGACCTGGCTACAGGTCCCTCCTGGCCGCAATCACAATGCATCATCCGACGCCAGGTGAACTGAGTATTCGTGCAGACCAAGAAGCTTGGTGGACCCGAATGACCGAAAACATGGAAGATGCAAAGAATGCTGGAAACGTCCGCACGGTATTCCACTTGATTCGTTCGACTGGTCCTCGGAAACCTGTCAGCGAAATAATCAGTGACCAAAATGGCTCCCTGATATGCAGCAGTGCAGAAGCTTTGGACGGCTGGGCACAGTGCTTCGAGCAGCAATTCAGCTAGCGAACTGCTACCTCCAATCCAGAATCCTGGTCTCCGTGAGTATGACCGTGAATATGTAGCCGCCTTCAGCCCCATAGGTATCCGAGTGTATTTCCCTACTCAAGCGTCATCGTGCTGCTGGTCCTGACGACCTTCCACCTGCTTTTTTTAAGGATGGCGGTAGACTTCCCAGCTAGCAAAATGGCTCCCTGATATGCAGCAGTGCAGAAGCTTTGGACGGCTGGGCACAGTGCTTCGAGCAGCAATTCAGCTAGCGAACTGCTACCTCCAATCCAGAATCCTGGTCTCCGTGAGTATGACCGTGAATATGTAGCCGCCTTCAGCCCCATAGGTATGATGGCAACTCTTGCTGGGTCGGCGTCAGCATGCACCGCATACCAATTTAAATAACATGTTGTCTGGCCTCGAAAGGTGTCAGCAGTCCCTCAGTGTAGCAGTCACGTACTTTATGCAGTCAGGTAGTGCCCCAAATTTCCGCACAAACGCTCCCATACCCTAATATGGATAACGTTAGTTAACTGTTAAACATACTTGCTCAACAGGGTATCCCCCAGGAGTCCGTAAACATAATCCGACCCCTATATTCACATACTTCTGGGAGGGTGAGAGTGTATGGTGAGCTCTCCAAAAGCTTCCCTACAAAAAGTGGTGTCAGACAAGGATGTCCACTGTCTCCATTCTTGTTCAACTTCGTTATTGATGAAATAATGAGGCGGACGCTGGAAGGTCTTCAAAACCCCGGTGTTCACTTTGTTGCTGGTGAGAGTCTTGTCGATCTGGAGTACGCAGATGATATTTCCCTCTTTGATCTTCAAAACGAAACACAAGCCCTGTTGAATAAACTGACCTGCATCATACCATCTTTTGGTATGCATTTTGCACCTTCAAAGTGCAGTCATGCTTCACAACGTGCAATCTCCTCGAACCTATCCCTTACAATTCATAGAGAACTACTGGGGATTGTGGAAAACTTTAGTACTTCGGTAGTTGTGTTAGATCAAACGGAAATGTGTCTGATGAAGTCAGTGCAAGAATCTCAAAGGCCAGAGTTACGTTTCCTGGTTTGCGTCAATTGTGACGTCAAAAAGACATCTCACTAGATCTTAAGGGTCGCGTGTACCAGGCTACAGTAAGGGCTGTGTTGTTATATGGCTGCGAGACGTGGTCTCTGTGGACGGGTGGTGTGAGGCGTCTTCAGGTTTTCGACTACCGATGCCTTAGAAGCGTGGCTGGTTTTGGATGGCGTCAGCGTGTTAGTAACGAGGTGATTAGAAAACGGGTATTTGGTTGTGGCAGGTACTTCAATCGGGGAAGAAAACCCGCATCAGCGACTACGATGGCTCGGTCATGTAGTGCGATTTATATATATATATATATAATTAGACGAACCTTATGGTTATACGGCAGTGAAGCATCAGTGTCAACAGCGGTGTTACTGTCTTTGCTGATGATGATGCCTTATTGTGAAGAGAAGAATAAAGGTGAACGGGTAAGGGATTTTATGCCACCACAATCATTCCGAGGTGTCTAAATCTCCAGACACATTCAGGTAATCTGGACAGAAAGTGACATCAAAAAACGCCAGTGACGGATTATGAGCCATATCTTGCAGCGTCTCCAGCCAGACGCAATGGGGGTCCCCATCCTAGAAGGTGGGTGGCAGCAACAACCCAGATTTTTCGTAATCTGTTTCATACCCCCGTCAGGTCAAGGGTTTACCTTTTTCTACTTTAGCTACTCTGGATTGGTCGCGGCAAACAGCGTTCTCCTCGGCAATCGATGGTTTGGCATGCGCAATACATAGCTTAACCAACGCGTCTTCCGTGTTCCTACGACTAAGAATTGTCTTGAACCTTGAACTCGCCTGGTTGAAATTTTACTCTTGTTTACCAAAGCTGTCGCAGTGACATTCTCGTGACCCGGTATCGGATAAACAGTATTATGGAATGTCAGATTTTACTAGCTAATCGGGCGATTTAGAACTGCCGATATTTTCCTTCAACAGTTCACTTTATTCCAGGTTGACATCCGTGAACTATATACACATGTACGGTGGTTCGGGCCGCTCCAGCGCATGCCGGCGGGTAGTGTAAGATAGATACGGTAGAGAAAAGTATAAACAATGCAGGAAAGGTGGGACGGTGATTTATAGCGAGCGAATAGATACAACGCCCCCCCCCCAATATGCAGCGCGTGACAGCCTTGTATCAAACCCAGACAGCGCGAGTCACCGTTGATAGTAAATTCGCACTCTAACCACTTTAGCCAGAGGAAAAGTTGATTCTTAACGGTTTTCCATTCATTCTGCCCGTATTGCGGTTTCATGGCGCTTGCTTGGAATACGTCTGCTTCCTATTCCCTACTTCCAGAGAGTTTGGTTCTTTGTCTATCGATGCCCTTCCCCCAACATCTTCCCACCACACAAGCAAACGTTTCTGGGTCATTTGATTGTCAGTTGTCTGACCGATGTGTCTTACACACTCCGCTGCTTATTGTCAATAAGCGAACTAACACCTTTCGACAAACACTAGTTTTCATGTCACTTTGGTTTTCGCGGGAGACTCAACTGAATCACTCATTTATGATATTCTTCAACTGAATGTGCTGCACAAAGGCCGCTCACTTTTCAGTTTGTACGATATTTGATGTCGAAGAGTTTTCAGCAACTTTGTGAGTAGTTTTCTTTGTGAAAATTACACCTTGCTAATGCTTTCTACATAGGAGCTTTTAATGTCCGTGCTCTTTATCCAATTGGCAAACAGGCAATGCACGCTGAAACCTTATACTCCCTTAGAGTTTATGTGCGCTGTCTCTGAGACGCGCATACAAGACCTAAGCGCGGTTGTGTCTCAAAATGCTATGGACGAACTCAACTTTTTCACATTTCTGCCGTCATGTGCCCGGTGATCCAGAGGCGGTGATTCGTGGATTATGTGGCGTGTGAGTCGCATTCAGCCTTAGAGCTGAACTTGCATTACTGGATTGGTTACCATTGAATAGTGGTCTTTGCGCCGTACGGTTATCCAGCTCAATCAGCCTCAGTTCCTCTCGACATAAAAAGCGGTGCTTGTTTGTAATGTCGGCCCCAACGGACTGCAGTTCTGACGTTGAGAAGGACACTTTCTATCGAAAGTTATCCGGGCTCATTTGTCCAGCAACAAGCACTGACATTGTGATCCTTGCAGGCGATATGAATGCCCAAGCCGGTCGTCTGGGCCCCTTGGAATCACATTTGGGCAGTCCATTCGGAGTCGACACTCGTCGCACAGACAACAGGGAACGACACCTCCAGTTGTGTACTTCTCATGAACTGTTTCTGGCCAGTACGAGCTTTCAACATAAACTTTCTTATCGCTTAACCTGTTGGCCGCCAAGTACACATCAACGGTGGACCCACTTGGATCACATGGTCATCAGCCGCAATTCAAAACTGCCGTTCCTTCTGGGGCACACAGATCACTCAGATCACGGCATGGTGCGTAGACAGTTCGTTTGCCTTCATGCCCTCGCATTTCAGCAAGAGGCATACCAATCCACCGTAGCTCAGAAGTATCAATCTGAGCTAGCTCAACCAATCTACGATCAACCAATGCTGTACTGGTAGCAAACACGTGGATGAAGCATGGCAAAATGTGAAAAGAGCTATACTAGCGGCGCTCAGTTTTGTTTCGCGGGCTTCTGTGGCGAGATGGCCCAAGTGGTTGGAGCGCGAATTTACTGACCGGAAGGTCCGTGGTTCGAACCCGGACTCTGCCTCGAATTCCCCTGTCTAGGCTTGGGCAACCTGGCAGTATCCCAGCCCTCGTGCAACGGGTTGCTTGGCAGTCAGGCACCGAAAGAATTCTACAGCTGAACGAACGATTTCGCGGACTTCTCCACTGCGCTGAGATCACTTATCCTGATTGATGCCAGGAAGTCCGTGCCAGCAGGCAACGAGTATGACAGCGCACACAAATCCCCCGAACACCAAACAGCGAAGGGTCTAAGGAGAGACAAAGTTTTTGTGGACATTGACACCTTGGGAGATGGAGGAGGCTTTTGCTACTGGAAACAGTTATGCCTTATATTATCTGACACGATCGACTGGCTCTAGAAAGTATACAGGAAGTGGACGACAAGTGAAACAATAAGCAAAATCGTCGACTGGAAAGATATGCCGGACACTTCGAAAGACAGTTTATCTTGTCTTCTTCAACACAGCCTCTGGAGATAGGTGATCGGAATGTGAATCTTAATCGCTCGTTGGAAGAAGTACAGTATATCGGTACTGAAACGTGAGAAAGCACCAGGCCCGGACAGTCTGTATCGAGACCGCTTCAAAGAAGGTGGGGAATCAATGGTGGCCTATCTAAAAAAGCTCAGTTATTCCTGTATACAAAAAGGGTATGCGGGCGCTGTGTACAAACCACCGTGGTATCAATCTGGTAGCTGTGTCATTGAAGCTGCTCTCCGGCCTTATTCTTTGAAGTTTGACTGAAGGCAGAGAGAGACAGATTCGGATTCCGTTCTGCAAGAGGATTCATCGATCACATTTTCACCCTCCAGCAGAGTTTGAAGCAGCGACACTGCTTCCGACAACCAAAGATGGCTGTGTTCCCTTACTTGAAAGCTGCCTTTGACTCTAGGGAGCAAAGTTGTTCCCCATAACTTCTTGACGTACTTAAGGCACTGCACGCTAACTCTTACAGAGGTATGAAGTTCTACAGGTAGCTCTCGTCTGAGTTCAACACAAGCGGTGTCAAGCAAGGCTGTCCTCTTTCACCTTTCATCTTCAATTTCGTCATTGGTTCGATCATGGAGGACTCACTACCAGTCTCTGACGCCTGTGTGGTCGAAGTGCTCCCAGGGCATTCGGTCACAGATGTCGAATACGCAAACGACAGTTCTCGGATCTGATGCAAACAATATTAAATCAAAATAATTTTGTCTCCCGGTTTCACATGCGTTTCACACCTGAAAAGTTCAAAATGCTGCCACAAGACTGGGTGGACTCGAACCGTAGCGTCGTGCTTGCGGATGGGCCGATTGAGGTAGTAGACCTGGGTAGCTGAGTCAATTCCGGTGATCTCGCGAAAGATGATATTTCCATCCCGATTGGGAAGGCCATAGTAGTTTTTGCGAGTCTGCATCACCTATGGCACAGTCGGGTTATCAGTTTGTCTGTCATTTTGGAGTTTGCAATGCTACGTCCCATATTGTTACGTGTGCCAGAAACATGGTCAGGGCGAGTTGATTAAGTTGAAATATCTCAGTGTTTGACTATCGGTGTCTTCTCACGTTTTAGTAGTGCATTTTGTACCGACAGGGAATTAAGGTTTCCATTGCATCCGACCATGTACACTATCTCTAGGCCTTTGTTGAGGTACTCCAGTTAAACTGCTCTCCGACTTTTCACTTATCGCTTCACTGACCGTTGCTCTCCTGTGGCCAGTCGGTCTTATTAATTGGGACATAACACGGTTGTTTCCTGTAGTAAAAGCCTTCAATTCCTGAGCTTTCGATGCCCACCAGTGCTCTCAGTCTTTTCTTAGGCTCTTGACTACTTGGAGTTTGAGGGATTTGCGTGCGTCGTCGTACTCGTTGCTGCTAGTATGGATTTCCTGGCATCAATCAGGACTAGCGATCTCGTTGATTTCTGGTGGTCATTTGGTCGTATCGGAGAAGTGGGACAGACGGCACTGAACGCCACTCAGCTCAGCTGGCAGCCTTTAATATTTCTACTCTGAAACAACCTGCATAACAGACTCCTCTTGCATGCACGCCGGACTTGCTTTTTGTTGATCTCTGCTGTCTGTCTGAAACGAGAATTCCAAATCCAAGTACGGCTGTGGGCATAAACTCCTCATCAAATTCCGTTCGCTTCTGGTTACTTGCCTCTGGTGATCCGGAAGCCGCTGCTGCTGGTTCTGCCGGGCTTGGTATTGCTTTAGGCCACCGAGCTGAAGAGCCTCTGATTGAATAAGTGCCCGTTGATACCTGTTCTGTGAAGTTCGTTTGGCAATGTCTGTGGTAATATCCCGTAAACACGCCGATAACTGCTGTCCGTTCATTGTATCTGCCTATTTCCCAAAAGACAGCAACTCTGCTACACTCAAGACAACTTTAACGACGCATCGGGATTCTCGTTTCGGCGGGATTTTTGCTCAGCTGTTGTGGTTTCCAGAAATACAAATGCGCAAGAAGGCAGACTTAGCGCTGTTGAAGATTAATTGGGTGGTCTTAAAAAGTCGTTCAGCTGTAACACCCTTTCGGTGCCTAGCTGCCATACCAACCGAAAGAAGCACGACGGCTGAAATACTGTCAGGTTGCCCAAGCCTAGACAGGACAAGTCGGTATGCAGAGGCTGGGTTCGAAACACAAACCTTCCGGCCTGTTAGTTCGCACCCTAACCACTAGACTATTACTTCGCGTTAGGTGGTTTTCCTGGACTGTAATCGATATGCACGGACACCAAAGGTTATTGCCTTGTGCCCATTCACTACAAGAATGATACATACGAATGGTTCAAACTTTGTTTTACGGAACCTCTGTGCAGACGTCATTCTCTATTAACTAATCTTGCTTCGAATTGCAAATCGATCGCCATGAAATCTCGTCGTCATTACACCGGAAGACGAACAATTCATACTAACCGCAGTAGACCTAATGCTCACCGATGGCATAATCGAAGCATTAAATTCCCCTTGGACAGCACAAGTGCTCGTAACGCGCAATATGGATCATAAGAGATGCATGATCATAGACTACAGCCAGATGATCAATCGCTTTACCTGCATTGGCGCTTACCCTTTACCGAGACTGGATCAAACGATTGGAACCATCGCACACTATACCGCCTACGGTACACTGGACCTCCAGATTGCATAGCATCAGATTCCAATAATCGAGTCAGATAAGCCGTTTACTGCATTCGAAGCTGGCGGGAACCTATACCAGCTTTGGCGCATTCCTTTCGGAGTGACAAACGGGGTTGTGTTTCCAACGAACGTTGAACAATATCATCAAGGCCGAACATTTGAAAGACACATTCGCCTACGTTGATAACGTTACTAAATGCGGTAAAACGAGAGGTGAACATGACCGTAATCTTATGCATTTTATCGATGTCCCTAAAATATACATTATATTGAACGACAAAAAAGCAGCTTCGTACGTTCTTCAGAGGCATTATAAAACCTGGCCCAGAACGCATACGCCCCGTAAGGGAACCGTTAATTCCACAGAACGGAAAATCGCAGCAAAGAGCCGTCGGTCTGTTCGGCTACTACTCACAGTGGATACCGGCGTTTTTCTTTGGTTAGAAACAAAATATGTTTGCTTCCGGAGAGTGTCCGAAAAGCATGACAGCTAAGAATCTAGACCAGCACTGTCGATTTAGATAGGATGCGCTTCGGTAGAATCGGAAATATCTTGCAATCTGTTCGGATCTAGCGTATGACCGCTGTCTGTAAACAACTACAGTGTTGGACATCGGTGAAACCGACTTATCCTGTCGCATGAATCGGTCGCCATGAAATAAGGGGGGCAAGCGTTCACCGCGAAACGCTTTTTCTAACTACCGATCCAACAGAACCGGCCACGGTTGCCTCCATATCTCCACCGGAAGCGACGAGAAATCAACGACGCCGTATTCGCACCCGAGTTCCTAAGTTCGAGCAACTGGCACTCGATGGAAAACGAGTCCAGCTCACAAGCGAGGGGATCCTACGGCTTCTTACACCGTAGGAGATAATCTCCAGATGAATCCTCACGATCCCTCCTAAATCCATCAAGTGGAGTGATCCGACTGATGTCGTCGGTGTGATATTGGGTTATCCATAGATGTGTGATCCGAGCTCGAGATACCTCATTGGTTAAAGCGTGAACTTGCTGACCGGAAGGTCTTTGATTCGAACCCAACCTAAGCATCTCGAATGTTCCTGTCTAGGCTTGGGCAAGCTGGCAGTATCTCAGCCCTCGTACTTCCTCTGGGTGGCATGGAAGCTAGGCACCAAAAGGGTGTTACAGCTGCACCATTATTATTATTATTATCATTAGTATTCCCTGGGTCTCTGTCTGCTGACCTGTGTGATGTGAGAGGCCCCGCGGTTGCCGTGTGGTCACACATTCATTAGACACACTGGACTACCGAGTAATACACGATACTGTCCACTCCGCTCGTGTCGATTTGGCTTCCCAGGCCTGGCTGAAGTTTGACTGACAAATTTTTGGGCAATTTGGCCTGTGAGTCAAGAACCATCTGTTTATAGTTGTGAATGAAAGAGTGGTTGGAGCTTTTCCGTTCATGGGAATTTTCGACCATCGTCACCCGTCCCTCGTATTTGTTCTGACTTCAGAGGATTTCCACCTTAATAGTTCCGAACGACATAAGTATTTCAAATGCTCTTATGAGCGCAGTTTACGTGAGTATTTTATACAGCCTAAAGTTACTCATCTCTGTAGCCACCCTGATCAATGTTACCCCCCCCCCAGTAAAGCCAGATGTGGCACACCGACTATATGCACAACACGCATGTGTTTTGTCCACAGGAGATTAACTGGGCTGTATTGCAGCATATGTGGGCGAGATGGCTCAAGTGGTTAGAGCGCGAATCTACTGATCGGAAGGTCCGTGGTTCGAACCCGGCCCCTGCCTCTCGACTTCCCCTGTCTAGGCTTGGGCAACCTGACAGTATCCCAGCCCTCGTGCTTCCTTCGGGTGGCATGGCAGCTAGGCACCGGAAGGGTGCTACAGCTGAACGATTTTTTTTATGTGTGCATACATAAGTTTTTGTCTGTCTGTCTGTCTGTTTTACAGCATGCTATGCAGTATGCGATGGAACCTGCACCAACAAGTGGGTATCTTTCAAATGGGGACAACACTCCGGAATTTATCAACTTAACCCAGCTAGAAGGACGTCAGTGGAACCAGCTGGATGATGGGACAGTGGAAGTGGTCGATAGAGCACCGAAAAAGGAATACTACCTCAGTCTTCGTCGACCTATTAATCCAACCATGACTCTGATGGGGACGGGGCAGCGTAAAGGGAGTTTCTCAGGGTCCTCTGGGCTCGGACCCACCAATGGTGGTGCTAGCGCCTCCTTTGCTGCACCTACAGGTCGATCCCCATCACCCGGGGCCACTCTGACCCGAAACTCTAATCCGCCGGTAACTAACTTCAAACCGTCCGGTAAAACAATGGATTGTACGGTGGTTATGTTGGATGGCACTCCGCGAGAGTTTCGCATAGATGTGAGTCCTTTGTTTCCCAAACAGAATAGCGCCTCAGCAATTGGTTAGAAAATGTTTCGTTAGTACCCCTGTCCGCGCTGATGTGTATTTTCATTCTGTGTTTGTATTTTCCTCTTTCCGGTGCAGCGTGGTTGAGTTTGCTTCATCTCCACTTAGTCTGCTTCTGTCACTGACCGCTGATTTATTTTAAGTGTGATGAGCTGGCACAGTCCGTGTTGAGGCGGAGCAATGAGTGATGGCCCTTCGGAACCAGGATTTCAAATAAATTTACAACATTGCACAAATATATGTTTATCAGTACCGGCGTTGCCTCAAGGAAGAACAGTACAGCGCTATTTGACCCTTGAGAGACCTTGTGATAATCAGCCGGTTGTATAGTTTTCTCTGAGAAGAGCATCATAATTCGTACTGAACAGATGTACAGTTTGCTACAATGCGTCCGATTTTTGGAAGACCAGGCAAAGTTAGACCGTTCGGACTTTCTCAATCTGAGTAAATTCTCGGGCGGAAGCTGTTGGGTCTTTTTCTGTATGGTTTCTCCTTTCTGACCACGTGACCTGGTGGTGGTAGTGGTTGATGTTCCTGCTCGCCATATTTTAGTGGTTCATTGCTAAGCGGTTCATGATTTTTGCGAGATCGGGGAGATGGCCCAAGTGTTTAGAGCGCGGACTTACTGACAGGAAGGTCCGTGGTTCGAATCCGACCTCGACTTTCCCTGTCTAGGCTTGGGCAACCTGACAGTATCCCAGCCCTCGTGCTTCCTTCGGGTGGCATGGCAGCTAGGCACCGGAAGGGTGCTACAGCTGAGCGTTTTTCATGATTTTTGCGTTTCATACCGAGTCGATTCTGCAGGAACCAGACTTAAGCGCATATCCTGAAGCTTGGACCGGCTTAACGCAGTCAAGCTTGCCAACGTCCAGTTGCTTAAAAAAAGTCATTCAGGGGTGGTGTCCAACACACGAGCAGAATAAGTGAATGCGCTAGGATCACAAAGCTCCCGGTCCCACTTTAATCCTTATGTTTCTTATGCTCTGTTGTCCACTGCGTTACCGACGCTCTCAATTTCATCGAAAATTGCAGTGAGCCCTTCGGAGAGACCGCTCCTCCAGGGGGTCCAATTTAGTGTCCCACGATACTAGTGCACAATTCTTCTGGAAGAAAAGCCGCACCCTCAGAGTAGTTCAGCCACTCTGTTTTCATTCGGCGTTCTGGGGAATTAACTTGCCTGCATGTGATCTCGTCTAATGAATTGCATTACTGTATGATACGACGCACGCTATCCACCGAATTCTCTGTGGTTGGTTCCCTTTGCTTTGATTACTCAGTACTACTGATAAGTCGGTTTTCCCTCATTCCTCTAAAGCGTGCTGCTTACGGTCAACAATTGTTTGAAGCTGTCTGCGCTCATTTGGCTCTGTCCGAGGTAGAGTACTTCGGGCTCACCTACTATGATTCGTCCAACACGTGGGTAAGTCATGGTCATCTGCCACCTGCATGCACCCTGCTCGTGGTCCATTTCCACCTACCCAGTTTTCGAAGCCTATCGCCCTCTACCGGACTTTATTTCTGTCTTGCGGACAATTACAGTACTTCTCTTGCATTGTCGAGTAACCCCTAATTCAACCTTCCGCTTGACTGCACGCACTCTTATAAACCGATTACTTACTCACCACTTTTTTTATCAGTTTGTGTGTGTGTGTGTTTTGCGTGTTCTGCGATCCGCTTTGACAGGAAAGAGCTCGCTAATCGGTACGACTCCTCGCTCGTTCACACGGACTGCATCTCTACCGATATGCTTCATTTCCTTGTGTCAACTTTGGTGCAGCTCATTAATCTACTCTAAGTGTTTTGAAAGCAGGTTTCCACCAACACCCCTGACCATCTTCTCCCAATAGATTGACATCTGCGCGTGTCTCAAAACTGGCCTATACTCTACTACGGTGGAATATGTGTGGGCAGAAAGTGCTTGGATCACTGACCTAGATTGAAAACCAGCCGCCCATAAAATCGGACTAGTTTGGCATTCCCATCACTAGTAGGAAGCGAGGGAAGTATTGATAACCATTCGAGTTGCCCTTTGAGGGGATCGTGGAAATGGAAACCACTTCTGGAATCCTCCCTACGACCACTACTCAAGTCAGAAAGAAGTACATACTGTCCCATTGCGCTGCTAACTGAAATGATTTATCAGAGCTGTTGCCCTGCGGAAAAACCAGATTCTTCATCTCAGTAGCATTTCCGGGATCTGGTCGAAAAAAACATCATATGGTCAGTTTCTGGAAGAGACATCTTGTCCGCATTAAACGGGCTATCTCACTCTCTATAGCCTGTGACTATTGAGTCACCGATTTTGCATGCCGGAGGACCGTCTTCCTCACAGAACCCCTTTCACCCAGTCATTTGCGGGGTGGAAACGATCAATCAGGGTATATACTTTGGCAACGAAGTATGAAAACTCTAACTAGTGAACGCATTGGCATTAGTTACAATCCGTCCTCTGGACTAGGATCCCCGGACGACACGTGTCAGTGGTTAGTGACTTTAAGGGATACGACTGGGAAACAATGATTTCGTCGCACGGAAACTATCAGTGTAGATGTGTAACTATTCCATTCCCTATTTTTTTTCTCAGTAGCACATAACTCGGTTTCACTGAACTAGTTTATCCATCGTCTCGGACACATGGTTGTTTTCCGTCGTTCTCTCTACCCTCGGCGACAATCCATAGCGGCTGAAACCGGTGTATTCCTACTACCAGGGTAACAAGTGAGATATATGATGATTTGTGCTGGTCACCTGGTTTCAGTCTGGTTCAGTGCTCTTGTCAAAACAATTCGCGGGTGCAGTTGTTGTACCCAAACAGCTAGTGATGACTGAAGGCACGACATGTCCGTCGGCAGACACCGTTCCCCAGACATCTGTTGCGAACATATGTGTTGTTGTACAGATGGTGTGCAGCTTGGTTTCTTCCGGTAACATCCTCGTGTTGCGTGTCGTCGTTGTGAGGATTATTTTGTTTTAAAGGGTGGTTGTTATCTAAACAGGTTTTCTTGTTACAAAGTCAAAAGGCATGGGTTATGGCTCGCCACGCGAGTTAGATCTTTGCGGATCATGGGTGGTGATCCGGAATACGAGCGTTGCTGGACTGTGAGTGGCTGTAGCGTCAACGCACGTCTGAACGGACGTCATCAATGTGCTGTTGTTCACACCGCAAATCTTCCAGTCAAGCTTAACTCACACGGTTGGTCAGCCTTTACTCGTCAGTACACTCCGCCACCTAGTGCTTCCCACTCTGTGCTTCATACATATCTGTGTTGATCGCGATGTCATAATTGCTCGTTCAGTTTGTTTTTAAGCAGTCAGGTAGCCTAAATAAAAACACGTGGTCTCGTGAGAGCGCATCTGTTGTGCTTCTTGACGTACAAGTCAGATGTGAGAAGTTGACTGGTGGATAGGCGACGTCTATATCACTGTCTTTTGTGTACTCAGCTATGGAAAGCTCGATTGTATGTGCAATTCAGTTCAGAATTTGATAAAGAACAGTGAACAAGATTGACAGAGCACTGATAGACTATCTTGGAAAGATGTATGGAAATTCCGGGCGCTACCGGAAATCACATCTTGCTCTTCGAGTGGAGCACTGATAGACTATCTTGGAAAGATGTGTGGAAATTCCGGACGCTACCGGAAATCACATCTTACTTTTCGAGTATGCGTATGCATGATTCGACTACTGATACTGGGCACTGTCCGATTCGTCGAAGGAACGAAGTCGTGTGGCTTTGACATTCGAGAGCTTCCTCTATGAATCTGAGTCAGAAACTACAAAAGGGCATTCGTACTGAACAGGCTAGCGGGCACAGAGAACCCTTTGGACGTTGTTTAAGACAATAAAATTCATACGAAGCTATACAGTTAGTGACTAACACCGCAGTTGAGTAGATCCTCACAATCGATTGGATGGGGAAAAACAGATTGAGTAGAAATCCAGTAAATAGGGGAAGATAACAGCAATCAAAAGGGGCACTCCTCAAGGATGGTCGAAAACCGTATGGATGCAAGTTTGCCTTGATATGTGACAGGCTTCTTCAACATCCAACAAGAACCATCACCTGTTGCCTAACCAGGTGGACGACTTTCAACAACCCCGCCAAGTGGTTTGAGATTGTTTTTTTCCAATGACACGGGTGGAGGTTATTCATCGATCGTCTCTTTTTCAAATGTACTCAGATCGAGCTATGGCCAATAATACCCGATAATAGAGTCGTTCACTCGACATCTGGAGCACAGTCTAACTTTGGAGTAAAAGCGACCACCTTGGAGCAGGAAGACGAAGTATCTCTGACGGGATGGTTCCCCGAGCGTGTTGTCGACTGTCGTTTTTCTCGGTTTTAGTACCAGTAGCTAAATAATAGAAAACGTTTATGGTGGTTCATTTCTGTTTGTTCACACAGTTGTACAATCCCCTGTTTTGTCTTTCACCCGGCAGTTCTGGTTGAATATGCGTAAAAAGATTGCCAAGCAACTCCCAAGTGAGTCAGTGTAGTGGTTTGTAGATCAGTATGTTTCTCTAATGCTTTGTTTTAACGCTCATTTTCTTACGCTTGTTTCCTTTCCGATGGTCGCCTGTCTGCGGCTGTAATCTACCACTGTTTTACTAAGTGCTAATTTCCTTTTGGGGAGGAGGTGTTCCACTCTTTTTTCGGTCGCTGCTCAGGTTCGGGTGACTGTGCACTTGACAAACAACCAACGCAGGCAACCGCCGTTTGTGTTGGTGCGTCGAAATTTGGTTTTATGACTGAACGGTTGTTGCAACCAGGAGAAAGATACCATTGCGCGCCGTATTTGCGTGAGACTCGTGAACTTCTTTCTCTCTTAGTCTGCCGAGTGCAGTCGACAGAGTAAACAATTTGCTGAGTCATGCCACTAGCTCAACGGGTATGTGAGCTGAGTCAAGCGGAAGACTCGTATATGCGCGACCCGACATTACGTGTTGTGCGGGTGGCCATTCCTCCGATAAAATCGGTCAAATTTTGAAACAGGCCGCAACTAGTCCCTTAAAAGCCATTCTATTGTCGACTTATCAGTCGCTTCACACTTGGTTATGGAATAGGTGGCTTGGCGAACAGATCAACAATCACCTGATGTACAGGCAATTAACGCACACGAGCTACCAATATTTCGATATTTTGCCAGGCGCTCATACATGAAGCATAGTAGCTGAAGCTACGTCTTGGTAGGCCCTGATTTGATCTTGATCAAGCTGGATCGCTTGTCGTGGCGTGGTTTTGCCAGGTAGCATCTGATCCAATGCAAAATCCGGGCAAATATCGATCACAAGTGATGTTTAAGTTCGGGGGGGGGGGCGATCGAGGCTATCCTGTCGAGCGTAACTCAGCACAGCAGCCGTACACCTGGGTGATTCAGTTCAATAATGAATAATAAGGATCGTTCCAGTTGCCGACCACAGGAACACTGCCATCATTCGTGAAGGGTGGTTCTAACGAGATTTCGCACCCTTCACTTGTTTTAAGCCGGCAGTATTCCAGCCCTCGTGCAACCTTCGGGTGGCATGGCAGTTAGGCACCGAAAGGGTGCTACAGCTGAAGGTGAAGGGGATTCGATTAGGTCCGATTTCAACGTTCTAATTTCACCATATTGCGAATGAAGCTACCTGGGAGTTGGAAGAAAAGCAAGACCACTAATAAAACTTGATGAGCTTGAGATAGGCAAACTGTTCGCTTCAGACTCTAGCATCTCGACTGCCTCTGTCTGGGCTTGGCTAGCGTGACAGTATCTCAGCCCTCGCGCTTCCTTCGAGTGGCACACGAACTAGGCACCGAAAGGGTGTTACGGCTGAACGACTACGGACTGCAGTGCCCAACATTTGTGGACAGTGAAATGGTTTTTAGCGATGCTTTTGGAGGATGTGGGGCGAGATGGCCCAAGTGGTTAGAGCGCGAGTTTACTGATCGGAAGGTCCATGGTTCAAACCCGACCTCTGCCTCTCGACTTTCCCTATCTAGGCTTGGGCAACCTGGCAGTATCCCAGCCCTCATGCTTCCTTCGGGTGGCATGGCAGCTAGGCACCGGAAGGGTGCTACAGCTGAATGATTTTTTTATTTTTTGGAGAATATGACAAGCACCGAGCTATATGTATGTGGTCGATGGTCGGGTAACTATGTCATTGAAATGTTTCTTCGATCTGTTTGCTTGCTTCGACTCAGTAAATTCGTAAAACAGCCGAGACAGAAGAAAACCGTACAGAAGTCTGAGGTATGGATCGGTACAATTGGGTTGATCGATTGTTTTTTATCTGGTAGAAGTTGTCCGTCTAGACAATTCCAGGGCGAATGTTCGAAAAAAAACAGTTTAACCAGGGCATCTATCGTCTGACACATAATCAAGAAACTTTGTCTTGCTATCTATCCCAGTGTACGGAGTTTCCGAGACTCAGTACCGACAGTTGCATTTCCCCATTGGGACAAGGTTTCTTGCATGCTGGAGTTTTATCCACCTCGAAAACCGGAAACGTAAAACACGCGATTGTGAACCATCCGGAATTTTCCTGAACACGTGACAAGTAGTGTGAAAATCTGTACTGTTCTAGGTGGATGGCTTAAACCATGTTGACTTTTTAATGTTTTTGACAACACTGCTCACTCTTTCAAGTCTCCAGTCGCGGATTATGCGTGTTTGCTCGTCCGTCTGTGTGCATCGGTTGCCTTTGTTGGGATTCCACGCGTTTACGGACTGCTGTGTAGAACTCAGCCCAATAGATTCCAAACTTTATTTGTAGTTAATCTTTACACACCATCTCTGTACTTCTGCTCTCTCTCTCTCTTACCAGACGATGTAGTTAGTCAAAATACTGTTTTATTGGTCTGAAGTTTCTAGTATGTCTGAAACGGCATCTGGTCTGACGGGGACTAATTTCTCCCGTTATCCCTTTTGTACATCTGACCTGGCCTGAAAGCGACGCCTTTTTTGTCTCTCTGACTGTCATAATAACCCGTACTCTGAGAGAAGTTTCACTTCATTCTCACTTGGAAACGTTCTTCCGATGCGTGGGAATAATGTTCCCCAACCGGTCTGCAGTAAGAAATGTGGAATTCCCGGAATATGATTGCAACTTATGAAGCCAAGTAGGTGTTCGTCACCGTAGGTTTGTTGGCTTTGCAGACGCAGACACGGTGCCTCTTATTAGTGGACGCTATGGTTCGCCGTAGACGTCACTCCGGCGCACGCACACACACACACCTTAACTCCTGCTGTTTGTGAACGAGTAGGTGCCATACGATAAAATCTTCGACTGATCGACAAACGGATGCACCAAGACGATGTCCGGGTGTGTTCTTTTTTAATCAGTCGAACTCGAATAGCATTTTAAGGCAATCCATGTGTCGGCGGTTTTGGACAGCTCGTAGACCCTTCCAGACTGGAACGTCGAACAAGCTACACTGCTCCCCCTAATCAGTGGGAGTGGAATTAAAGGTGTCTTCCTGTTTTTTTTGTCTGTAAAACAACGTGTGTATTGCCAGAAGACGAGTTGATAGTCACTTTCAAGGCGATCGAACCTATACTAGATCAGGATATACAAGACCAGTGGTCAAATAACTCACTGCAGAGCGAGGATATACAGGGACTGATTTGCGAAAACCACAGATTTGTGTTCTGTCTGTACTGTCTTTTATCGAAAACAACATCACTGCTGGATTGGATTCGACTGCGAAAAGTTACAAACTCTGGGACACCGTATCATCAGTTTTCTTCTACTGTTTAAAATTCTAGCTTGTTTTCCTTTATCTCCAAGTCTTTCGCATGTAGTCCGATGATCCCCTCTGCAAATTTCGTGTGTTGCATAGGTGACCTCATTGAGAACCAGGTGATGATTAGCTGTTGCGAACAACCAAGGCTCCTGATTTCTCCTTTGGTGTTCAGCTTCCGCGATTATGATTGGAAACAAATTGGGCTATTCTTAAAATGACAACCAGAGAGTGAGTTGTGTTTCGCACGCATAAGTGAAATGATCGGGGTAGGACGGTTCTGATCCGTTCTGTTGTGGCAGTGTGCAAGATGGAACGAGCCCTGACAACACCCAACAGCATATCAGCCCTAAAACCTAGAGGTTCTTCTTCCACATTCCGTTGGTTGTCCAGACTGTTGACACCCGTGATCGACTGATCGAATTCGTGTTTTAGTCGTGCAAGTTTTCTGCCATGAGGGGTCTGAACTGTGGTTTCCCTGAGCCAATATGGACGCGGGATGACACCGTTTCCCACCTTCAACAAATCTGTAATTTCCTTTCTGCTCAACTTGATCATCCGGTACAGAGTGACTGCTGAATGCCAGTTGAACAGATTAATGGTATTCCCAACATATATATATATATATTCTGAACTTGAAGTCTTGATTTCCTACTTAGAAGTTAGGCAAACATCGTTCGGGTGAGATGGCCCAAGTGGTTAGAGCGCGATTTTACTGACCGGAAGGTCCGTGGTTCGAACCCGACCTCTGCCTCTGCCTCTCGACTTCCCCTGTCTAGGCTTGGGCAACCTGGCAGTATCCCAGCCCTCATGCTTCCTTTGGGTGGCATGGCAGCCAGGCACCGAAAGGGTGCTACAGTTGGACGGTTAAACATCGTTTAAAATGTAGGTTGATGATCTTAAATCAAGAGAAACCTTACAAATGCACACGTTGATCAACCATCACACGAGCTTGGCATTGGTGGAATGCTCCTGCTAAGGAAAAAGGGAAACTGGAATCGTGTAAGGCAAATCCCGAGGCCCTGAAAAAAAAACGGGAGCTTACACCTTTGAGGGCCTTTGAAACAACCGTAACTGAGCATCGTATTTCAGAGTAGCTGCTCGGGGTAGTTGCTGATTTTACTGGTTCATCACCCTTGAGGATTTCATCAACCGTGCAAAACTGGCGAACAGGAAACCGTCTGCTCATCACTAGAGCATTTTACGTGTCAATCCCACCATGTTTACAGCAGCCTACCACATGAATACCATAAATACCATTCAACATTCACTTTGCCGTATCCTCACCGGTACACCGTCTTTCTAATCAACTACGACTGCTGTCCAATCTATTTCTGATACAGCTGCACCAGCCCATCTACCTAGTGTGTATGTTCCTTGTTTTCCATTAGTGTTGCGTTTTTTCCTATTGTTCTCACTTTTTTTTTTCTAAGATCCTCCTCTTGACTACGTTTCGTCCGAATAACTGTGTCCCATCTCCCCCATACTCTTACAGAGAATGAGTGGCGTTGTGAGTTTCAAGTTCGATTCTACCCCTACGACATCGATGGGATCAAAGAAGACCTGACCCGATACTATCTGTGCCTTCAGGTCAGACAGGACCTTGTTAGTGGACAGAAACCAAACTGGTTTGTAAATGAGACTAGTACTCATTTTCTCGACTTGAATATGATACTCATAAGGTTGCTGAAAGTTCTTCGACAGCCCACGACCGATTTCGCCTTTTTTGGGGCTCATCCGGTAGGCGCAGTCCCCCCGTTTCCGTCAACCTTATGTTCTACTTGAACCCAAATTGCACGACTATCTACATAAACCAAACTGGTTTGTAAATGAGACTAGTACTCATTTTCTCGACTTGAATATGATACTCATAAGGTTGCTGAAAGTTCTTCGACAGCCCACGACCGATTTCGCCTTTTTTGGGGCTCATCCGGTAGGCGCAGTCCCCCCGTTTCCGTCAACCTTATGTTCTACTTGAACCCAAATTGCACGACTATCTACATAAACCAAACTGGTTTGTAAATGAGACTAGTACTCATTTTCTCGACTTGAATATGATACTCATAAGGTTGCTGAAAGTTCTTCGACAGCCCACGACCGATTTCGCCTTTTTTGGGGCTCATCCGGTAGGCGCAGTCCCCCCGTTTCCGTCAACCTTATGTTCTACTTGAACCCAAATTGCACGACTATCTACATAAACCAAACTGGTTTGTAAATGAGACTAGTACTCATTTTCTCGACTTGAATATGATACTCATAAGGTTGCTGAAAGTTCTTCGACAGCCCACGACCGATTTCGCCTTTTTTGGGGCTCATCCGGTAGGCGCAGTCCCCCCGTTTCCGTCAACCTTATGTTCTACTTGAACCCAAATTGCACGACTATCTACATAAACCAAACTGGTTTGTAAATGAGACTAGTACTCATTTTCTCGACTTGAATATGATACTCATAAGGTTGCTGAAAGTTCTTCGACAGCCCACGACCGATTTCGCCTTTTTTGGGGCTCATCCGGTAGGCGCAGTCCCCCCGTTTCCGTCAACCTTATGTTCTACTTGAACCCAAATTGCACGACTATCTACATAAACCAAACTGGTTTGTAAATGAGACTAGTACTCATTTTCTCGACTTGAATATGATACTCATAAGGTTGCTGAAAGTTCTTCGACAGCCCACGACCGATTTCGCCTTTTTTGGGGCTCATCCGGTAGGCGCAGTCCCCCCGTTTCCGTCAACCTTATGTTCTACTTGAACCCAAATTGCACGACTATCTACATAAACCAAACTGGTTTGTAAATGAGACTAGTACTCATTTTCTCGACTTGAATATGATACTCATAAGGTTGCTGAAAACTTCTCGGCAGCCCACCATCTGTTTCATCCTTCTTGGAATCTATCAGATAGATGCGGTCCCCGAGTTACCGCCAACCTTATGTTCGGCTTGCATTCATCTATCAGATTCCTTGCTTTAGAAATCACCCCTCAGGATGAACGCTCATTTGATTCCATCTTTTATGGGGCTTCTATTCCACCACAGAAGAGGTCTTTCAGGTGATCACACCAGGAAAGTACAAGCGTGTCAGACTGGGTGCGAAGTTTCCATTGCGCAGCACATCCGACACTTCCAGGACAGTGTTATTATTTGAACAGCTTCCGAACCGATTGGAAAAGGTCTGGAACCGATTGGGAAGTCATCGTTTCAGAAGAGCTTGGTAAACAATCGGTAGTTTTTATTTGGGCAACGTTTCGCTTTTGACACAAACGGCTTAGGCGTCAAGGGTGCTGGTACCGGTGGCGAAACCCAAACGAGAATGGCTTGGGACAGCTGTTATTCCATATAAACCAGGGACATCGGAGGTCATTCGAAGGATTCTAAACACGGCCAACATAAGAGTAGGTTTCCAGAGGGGAAACACTCTGCGCTCTGCACTGGTGCAATTGAAGGATCGCCTCCCGGCAAACAGAACTAGGGACTGTGTCTACAAAATCAAGTGTAGCGAATGCACTAAGCTCTATGTAGGACAGACGGCCATGGAACTTCACACCAGAATCGGAGAACATAAGAGGAAAATAAACAGGTCGCTGAGAAACGCAGATGATTATCGAGCGTTATTAAAAGACTCGGCAATTGCAGAACATGCACTGGACACGGGGCACAAAATAGATTTAAAAAATGTTTAGGTTTTCAGGCGGGGACTACGGTCCACACCACAGAGACTGATGGTCGAGGCGGTAGAAATCGCCAAGCATCCTAGTGTTAACAGAATAGAAGGCGTGGAACTGGCAAGAGTGTGGAGGGTAGTTTTCAATCAATTGGAAAAAGTTTGGAACCGATTGAGAAGTCATCGTTTCAGAAGAGCTTGGTAAACAATCGGTAGTTTTCAATCAATTGGAAAAAGTTTGGAACCGATTGAGAAGTCATCGTTTCAGAAGAGCTTGGTAAACAATCGGTAGTTTTCAATCAATTGGAAAAAGTTTGGAACCGATTGAGAAGTCATCGTTTCAGAAGAGCTTGGTAAACAATCGGTAGTTTTCAATCAATTGGAAAAAGTTTGGAACCGATTGAGAAGTCATCGTTTCAGAAGAGCTTGGTAAACAATCGGTAGTTTTTTTTTACCAAGCTCTTCTGAAACGATGACTTCTCAATCGGTTCCAAACTTTTTCCAATTGATTGAAAACTACCGATTGTTTACCAAGCTCTTCTGAAACGATGACTTCTCAATCGGTTCCAAACTTTTTCCAATTGATTGAAAACTACCGATTGTTTACCAAGCTCTTCTGAAACGATGACTTCTCAATCGGTTCCAAACTTTTTCCAATTGATTGAAAACTACCGATTGTTTACCAAGCTCTTCTGAAACGAAGCTTCCGAACTGATTCTCCCACGGAATCCGTATCCAGGATACCCTTGGAACTTTTGTGTTTTCGAGCCCCAGAATTCCCCTTGCGGGACACTTCCCATTTTTTCATTGTGTCTTTACTTTTAAACATCTTTGTCACTCTTCCCATTTCGCTTTTGATCTTCCACTGGTCATGCAAGTGTTTTCATCGATTGCGTATGTTTTCTGCAGCTAGTTTTCCATGTAAGAAAGGCGTGCTCAATAATAAAGCCATTCCATCTCAAATTATTTCGAACAATTGATGGACTGCACCAGGTAGATGCAGAACGTACCTGTGATTTGTTGAACTGCTGTTCAAGTGCTCTGAGAGCTCACTTACTGGACATGTTTGTTTGCAACGAAGTACTCTAAGGTGGACAATTGGCCAGTGACCTCAGCGATCAACTGGTGTCAGGGTCCTTGTTAAATGGTATTTATGAGCGTCAGTCAAATGATTTTCTCTGTTTGTCACACTTGAGTCGTGTGAAACGTTTGCATGGCATCCTCCTGTGTGAATCAGGTTGCTTCTCACTTGCTATGTGAATCCTTGGGGTAGCGATTGGTAGGAATGCGGAATGCGTATGCACGTACGCACTATGCGAAGCATTCCGCAATTCGTGCTATCCAAATTGAACTCAAACCATAAATATTCATCATCAAAATTTGCTTGTCCGGGAAAGGGGCCATCACACGAATCGGTGTATAGAATACGATATATCCGGTTGCTGCCCACTGTTCCGTTTTATGGTCGCTTGCTTCTGCTTCGGTAGGAAGGAGGTGACTTGCTTTCTGCACCCTTTTTTTCGGGCAGCAACCAGGCCGATAGTCAATCGATGCATTACTGCACACTGTGTATTCAGTACGTATTCATGTATCGAGCATAAATTTGCGTGTTGCTATCAAGTTCGTCCCGATCCCTGATTGCCGAGCTTCCGCTCGAAGTAGCTCAGTGGTTAAACCGACTGGGAGGTTCGCGGTTCGAACTCAACCGGGGCATCTCGGCTGCTCCTGTTTAGGCTTGAGTAACCTGACGGTACCTCAGCCCTCGGGCTTTCCTCAGGTGGCATGGCAGCTAGGCACCGAAGAGTTGTTACAGCTGAACGAATGTCATACATTTGTTTTTATCTGTCATTGAGGTTTATTCAATTTCTTATTATCTGTTGCGTTTCCCCGAAACAGGTTACCTTGTTCCTTCATGGTCTACTGTCTGCTGGGCGCTTACATCATCCAATCAGAAGCCGGTGATCATGACCCTGCGCAACATGTGGGCATTAAATATATACAAGACCATCCTTTTGCACCCCATGTTCTGCAAACTCCGGAAATGTTGGAGCGGATGGTGCAGCTTCATAAACTTCATCGGTACGTCCATGAGTTGTTGAATTTCATTGTTCGTAGCGATCTGTAGCCGGTTCTCACAATACCGCCCTCTTCCCACCGGTTGCACTGTTAGTACAGCTCACGTGTAGCGAACAAAGCGATCCGCTGGACAGACTTCAGTCCACTCCAGCATAGTACATGTTTCGATTGATCCCCCCCATTTATATATGCCTTACTAGCGATCCCGTCTGTGTGTTCTATTTTAGCGGAAAAACTCCACAAGAAGCCGATCGGTTGTTCCTTCAGAACGCTCGATGCCTCGCTCTGTATGGGGTTGACCTTCACAAAGTAAAGGTATGTTCAGTGGGTCTGGAATCTGCGTGCTTTGCCATCACATTAGCGCAGCTCGAGTAGGCTGCTCTGTAAGGCTGTGAGGTTGAACTTCACAAGGGTACGTTCAGTGGGCCTGTCCATCTTGAAGTCGTCTGTGTTTTGTCGTCAAGTTACCGTTGATTATCTCCACTGATTCAGATGGGCAACGTTTATTTACGCACGAAACCCCGAAAGTCAAATCGTTCCAATGGAAGCGTACCCACAAATGCGGTACTATGAATGCAATAATAAAATAAAATTGTATAAACCTCAAATCGTGGGATTACGCCGGCTTCCATACACCGCTAATTCCAAATGGGATCCCGTACATGTAAATAGATTGGAAGCGGTATGCCTACCCAAAGTTGACACCCACTCAAGATAAGTGGCCAAAAGATTACCAAGCCCAAGACTAGGCGAGCGATGACTGTCAAGGAGCGGCTTACCTTCAGGTCACAACAAGAAAGTGGGGTATAGGAGCATAAAGGGGGCGAGACGGCCCAAGTGGTTAGAGCGCGAGCTTACTGACCGGAAGGTCCGTGGTTCGAACCCGACCTCTGCTTCTGCCTCTCGACTTCCCCTGTCTAGGCTTGGGCAACCTGGCAGTATCCCAGCCCTCGTGCAACCTTCGGGTGGCATGGCAGTTAGGCACCGAAAGGGTGCAACAGCTGAACGATTTATTGGAGCATAAACGAACAACAAAACGAGAAATTCCGTTGTACACAGTGAGAATAGAGGAACAGAATCAACACCGCCCCCCCCAGAGCCATCATGGCATTTCCTAATCTACCAGCTCCATGTCCCGCATGCAAGAAGCGAAATAAACGAAAATGGTACAATTGCTGTAGCTTCACTCAATCCTGATCGTGCACCTAGGGTGTCTGAACGACTAGCTATCTTCTACTCGCAGCATGTAGATGTGACGCGTATCATGTCTAACCTTAGCAGATATAGTCCCTACTAGCACTTTCCGAATACGACCGTCACTTCCGAGCTTGGCCTCCACCGTGATGTGTGAAACTGCTATCGTGACCTCCATGATTGGAGCAACCACGACCTTTCCCACTGGTGCTTCTGCCTCCTCGAGGAGAAGGGCTCCCCCCTTCATTTTGGGTCACGATCTCATCTGTCCTGGCTTCCAAACTCATTTTTGGACAAAGTGGTCACTTTTTTCCCACGGTACCTTGTCATTGCTGAAATCCTTTATCCTCTCATCTTCTGACCCAGCGCTCTCAGCTTCTCCATCGTCGTCATCATTTTTCTTCAGAACCACTACCGACTTTAGGGGTAACCTCAGCTTTTTGAACGGTATGGCCGTTGTGCTATGGATTGTTGCCGTAGCTCAACTAGGCTCCCCGTATGTGCGTTTACTCTTTTTTGCCCTTTAAATCCGGTTCCCCTGAGAAACTGGAACTGTTTCCTCCCTGTTGGTAATTGCGCATCTTTCATCTCCGAATAGGATATCGAACGTAGCATCCCTAGACCACAAAACGTATAAACACCAGTGGCTAGAACACTTGTCCCCTAAATACTCGTACCATTCCTGAATTGCCTCAGTTTGTCTGTTCGAATGCGTTTTAGTCCTTACTGTCCCAGTCTTTTGAATCGATGTGATCCAGTCTTTAGGTGCATAAACCTTCTTGATAAGCCGATTTGGTTCGAGCTACCCGCCTCACGTCCGTACGAGCATGGCAGGGACGACTGCACGGAATTGGCGAGTTCAATCTTGGCAGTAGTCTATCGAGACTGCTCTGTAGGGCTTCAGGACATATCGCAAGGCCTGGCAGTCTAGTTAACTTTAGTTTACTGGGTCGGGTGACCGTTCCCCTCGGAAGAAAGCCATGTGTTATTCGACGCAACTTGACTACTCTCGCTAAATGGCAAGTCTACCCCAGTTACTGCCCAAGTTTGGGATTTTGATGAGTTTCAACCTACTCTCGGGACCATTTTGGTGTAAAGTTATGCGAACACTGGCTGCTTGTCGTTTCGAAACTATTGAGAGGGAGAGATAGTGAGATCCTGCTTGTTAACTTTCACTTTGCCGATTAAGTTTGCACATTCCTTGGCGTCTGATAGCGAGGTATTTTTAGTTCACCATCTCACCTGTCATCGTCAGGCTTTAGGTTCCCTCAGTTCGAACCTTTGTCTGCTCGAGTGGCGGGACAAGCAGCGCCTGTTTGCAACAGGCGCCTAGATGGATCAGTTGTGCGACGAAACTGATCGTATTTCCCATTGGTTGATTCTCCCTTCCTTCCTACTCTCACACCTCCCCTATCTCGTTCGATCTGTGAAGGAAACCGACTAATTTATGGCAACCAGTAAGACGACAACGGTGTTATCCACCCTCCGAACGATTGTGTCTCTTGTTCCGTGTTCGTTACAAGAAACACCACTGTTAAGCACAACAACCGGTGGACAAGAAACAACAACCACTATGACGTTTTTCCGCTTCCAAACAAGTATCGTTAGGTAATCAACACACCGATGATGGGGTGTGGGAAATACCACTGATAATAGTGTTTTTCGGGAACTGCGGTGTTGTCCATTCGCTACACACATACATACATACATACGCCAAGGCTACCAGCAGGTGACACATTCCATTAAGGTAAGATGAAGATTGGAAGCCACTAGAAAAGCGACTCCCTAATGGCGCGTTCCAGATGCAAACGTCTCCGACCACGTTCCATTTGTGTCCTGTGTAGCCAAATCGTATCATCTCATGCGGCTTTCGGTTTTGTCGTCGCACATCATTGTACACCATGCAGTGGCGAATCAAGACAGTCCAGTCCAGTCCAGTCCGATTCACCGTCTACGAATCGCCAATTCTAGTCATACATCACTTTTATCAACAATCAAAGCTGAACGTGGGTGCGAGTTCATATTCATTCATATTCTCGTACACATTCGACTGTCTTCGCTCGGCGTTCAGATCGTCGATCTATGTTTCACTTAGACTGGTGGACGACTGTTGTCTGCTGGGTTTGCGTGGTGCGTTCGGCCACTTGTTTTCCAACGTAAATACGTATACACACGCCCGTTTGAACGAGTCACATCGACCTTGTCTGTAGTGGTTCGCACTAGTTCGAAAGGACCACCCGATTGTGCACTCGCTCCGTCCAACTCACTGTGTCTGCCCGGTTGACAGCGTTCCAAAAAAAGAAACAACCGTGTCTTTGTCACCGTCCTTGATGTTGTTGTTCTTTGTAGGTGAAATGTTTGTTTAGGTTTGTTTATCTTGGTCATTCGAACTGTGTGCACATATTTGTAGGCGCCTACACGGTTCAGCTGCGCACGACCCCTGGGGGAAGGTGTAGAACGCAATATCTACTCTATCCATACGGTGAACCACTCCGTGGGTTGTCCGATCCAAATGGATGCGTTTTTTTTTCTTTACGGAACGAGCCAATTGATGGAGTGCGAACTGCTCCGACAACTGAAACCCAAAAAATCGTAGATGCTGCGGAGGATGGATAAGCAGCTCGCAGAGCTCAATGAGGCTTTATAACGCTTCATCGTCAGCTCAAACTAGTAGTCTCGGTCATCCGCAAACTTCCAAGGTTTTCATGATAGAATGGCCTGTTACTTTGCTCTCTTGCTAGTATAGTGGTTACAGATTCCACGAGTGCCTCAAGCACTCGGCTCCGTGGATTGCCATTGGGTAACTACGTCAAGAGTGTCGACACTTCGCTTTGTAATTCCGGAACCACCGGGATGGCTCAAGTGGTTAGAGCGCGAATTTACTGACGGGAAGGTCCGTAGTTCGAACCCCACCTCTGCCTCTCGACATCCCCTGTCTAGGCTTCGGCAACTTGACAGTATCTCAGCCCTCGTGCTTCCTTCGGGTGGCATGGCAACTAGAAACCGAAAGGGTGTTACAGCTGAACGGTACCACCAAATTCAACGCAACAGGTCCGCCGGTATTCCGCATTGCGGTCAGTCAGTCGACTTCTGGCCGTTCAAAGTCAATTGGGTAAACTGAAAGCGCATAATCGACCCGTTCTGATTTCAATCTCCCGTTGTCGATCAAAGGCACACATAAACCGGCGCTATTCTCTTTGTCTTTCGGTCGAACTTGGTCAGTCAACCCTTGTCGAAGTTCTACATACATAGCTGTCATACCGAATTACAGTGCTGTGGCCTCACGGTTTGGCACGCGCTTCACATCGGTAAAGTGTAAAATGCTACTCGAAGACTGCGTGGGCTCGGAACCTAACCCTGTGCTTGCAGATGGGTCGATTGAGTTAGTAGACAAATTTGTTTACCTGAGCAGCTACATCAGTCCAGGTGGTCTCGCGAAAGATGAGAGTTCCATCCGGATTTGGAAGGCCAGAGAAGCTTTCGTGAACCTGCGTCACCTGTGGCGTAGGCGTGACATCGGCTTATCTGTCAAGGGTCGATTTTACGATGCTGCGGTGCGCTCCGTATTACTATACGGATCAGAAACCTGGCCGCTGCGCGCCGAGGACATCAAAAGACTTTCAGTGTTTGACCATGGATGCCTTCGGGGCATTACCCGAGTCTGTTGGGAACACCGGTTCAGCGATGCTGAAGTACGTCGAATGGTATTCGGTAATCGCGCCCTCAATGGCGCTCATGCATCCAAGCTATTGCCTTCAATGCGCTGGCTTGGCCACGTGCTCCGTATGCCAGTCGACCGACTTCCTCAAATGGTTCTTTTCGCACAGCCACGGAAGGGTGGAAACGAGCCAGAGGCGGTCAAACAATGACTTGGCAGTGAAGTATAAAAGCCATTACCAGCAGACTGAGCTGCGCTGGTCACTGCCGTCTTCCTGGATGGGGATCCCGAAACGGGCCACATCAATGGTTAGAGGCATTGTTAGACATGGTCCAGTCGCGCCCTCAATGGCGCTCATACATCCAAGCTGTTGTCTTCAATGCATAGCTCCCTTCCCAATCTCCAATTAAAAGTCCACTGACAGATATGTATTTACGCACGAATTTAGCAGCCCCCGCCTCCAAAGCGCAGCTACCTATCCCACCTCCCCAAAACATCGGTGAACGAAACTGTGGCAGCTACAACCACTGTACGACAAGTACACGGTTCTTACACTGACAATGATGATGATGACAACTTGACGTATTCAGATTCCTGCCTTTCTATGGCTGGCTCCTAGATGACAAAGAGCTAAGATACGTTATGGAGATTCTCCGGCAGTGTTGAATCCAGTGGACAACTTGGACCTGAATACAAACAACGATTTGCCGTAACTCGATTCGAATGTGCCACATCGCCCTTACGTCTAAGTGATTGACGTCCTGGCCATCCACAGTCCTTTTGCGTCGGACCTGTTTGTTTGCTATTCTAAAGACTAGCTGTAAATGATGCGTCGTTTTATGAGAGTAGTATTTTAATTCCATATAGACCTATTACGGAAGCGCGGAAGCATATTTCTCTTGCAGTTGCTCGGTGCTGTTTTTTGATATTTGAATACAGTTGCTCTCCCATGAACTTGCCAAATGGTATTTCTTGTGTGGGTATTGCCGTTAAGCAGAGTCTCCTCCGAACTGAGTGACCGGAAGATCCGTGGTTTGAACCCAACCCCGGCATCTCTGCTGCTCCTGTCTAGGCCTGGGCAACCTGGCACTACCTCAGTCACTGAGACGGTGTTACTGCCGAACGATTACTATTATTATTATTATTTTATTATTATACTCTTCCGGGTGTTGTAATCTACTCAAGTTCTTCATGCAGTATGGATTATTCTTTTCGTCATCCTCATAACCCATGTTTAGGACTGTTCACCCCTTCGTTCTTATCATTGCGGGCGCAGTGTTTGTCAACTGTACTCACTGTGCTTTTCCAGAATAGTCAGGGCAAAGACGTCCACTTGGGTGTGTACCACGGTGGATTCCTGCTCTACCGCAATCGTATCCGGCTGATGCACATTTCCTGGCCCCACATTATCAAATTTTCCTATCGAGATCGAACCTTCATGATCACCCTCCGTCGACCGGACACAGACCCTTCCGATACCACCCTCTCCTTCAAGTGTCAAGGCGAGACATTTGCCAAACGATTGTTCGATGTGTGTGCCGATCATCACGCTTTCTTCCGGTACGTCCAGACCCACAGTCGTGACTTCATCTCTTGAGTGTACTTTATTGTCGAGGCTGTCGACTATTTCTTCCACATTACTGCTGACTCTCGACACTTGGCCATGTGATTCATCGGATTTTTTGTTGACCATACCTTTCTATTGTAACTAAAAGTAAATTTCTCCCTCAATAAGTCACCATGCACTATGTGGCCAATCGAACTAACCTCTCCTCCCCCCCCGGCCTTCTTCTCATCTCCATAGGTTACGCGGGTCAGCCAGACCGAAAAAACCTAGCTTTCTTCCCACCTTCGCTACGCGTAAATATCACTTCCCAAGCAGTTTAGTATTTTCTCCACCCTCACAACCTTCGATGAATGGGGCTCAGCGACCACAATCCCAGTTCCGCCCCGTCCATATGCATCCTCAAAATCCCAGTAAGTGCTTTTGTCGTATTTTTTTGTAGGTTTTGCTTACCTTGTCATTTGCACCACTTAGATGCATGAATCGCTCTCAATTCAATTTCTCAGCGAGGAGACCAGGTTTGATGTGGCGTTGCCTGGACAGACTAGTAATGTATTCATCGTCTCGTGTTGTATCCTTCCGAAGTAGATGCTGTCTGTGAACCGTCTGCTACTGTTAGGACGAACGGCGGGGAAACTGGCACATCTGGATGGGTACAGAGGGGGTTGATGATGACGTGGCCCCTACGCGCAGAGGACGTACGGAAGATGTCAGCGTTTGATCATCGATGTCTCCGCAGCATTGGTCAGGTCTGGTGTGATCATCGGATTAGTAATGCTGAGGTACGTCAGATGGTCTTAGGAAGAAGGAACTCTCCCGCGATAGATGAATTACTCACGCTTCATAGGCTGCGCTGGTTGGGACATGTACTCCGCATGCCAGAAGACCGTCTGCCCCGCAGAGCTCTTTTCGCTCAGCCCTGTGCTGAGTGGAAGCGGTCGAGAGGAGGACAGTGTGTGACCTGGAAACGAAGCATGAAAACGCTAACGGGGAAACTTAGTCGGGCGGGCAACTGCCGCCTCCCTGGATGGAGACCCCGGGACTCAAATCACCGGTGGTTAATGACACTGGCAGAAATGGCCCAATCGCGCAGTCAGTGGCGCTCGTGCATCAAAGCTATCGCCTTCAATTCGTAGCTACCTAATTTCCGAACAAACTAAACATACGTTCGCCTCCAAGGCCTGGTTGTACGTTCCACATTCCCGTTTTCCGGTGATCGAAACTGTAGCAGCTGGAACCAATGTGCCTATGGTACACGGTTTATAGCTGATAAATTGAAATTGAATTGATGATGACGTGGGTTATGTGACTTCCGGACTTAACAAAGTTCCCTTTGAGTTTACCAGGTCAGTGTATGTACACCCCGAAATTCCAGCGTTAGTAACATCTTTTGACTGGTTTCTTCTCTCGGGGTTAAATCCATCTGTTGTGACCCTGATTAACATATGACATTCCGTTTTTCCTGGAGGCTTTTGCGCTCCCAGGCCATCTGGATCCAAAATACTTGATGTCCGCGTCCGTGTTTCGTGATTCGTCACGGCTATTGATTCCACTTTCCCCTAATTGCCATTGCGCACGAATTCGAGTTCGTATTCGCCCTCATTTTTAGGTCAGCCTGTCGGCTGCCATCCCACTCTGACCAAGCTAGTCCACCTGATTCAACTCTCCCGTTCAAACCAACACCGATAATTAATGATGTGGAGTTTGTTTTTGTTTTCCACTGATTGGACATTGTCTTAATTCCAGTCAGCAGACAGTCAGTCAATAGATTGGATCGATAGCCCAGCCTACACTACCTAGGGCTGACTGGTCGGATGCCATGCTATACTTTTATTGTCCTGTAGCTTAAATTTCGCCTATACGCCACACCCGTATACGTGATAATAACGGTATTGATGACGAAACCTTGGTTGTGTTGCGAAGGAACGAATCTCATATCTTATTTATTAGTTGGTTGCCGTCGACTGTCGCTCCGATTGATTGTTTCCCCCTCTTCCCGACCCGTTTCCTACTACTGAAGTAGTTTTGCCGTTGTCCCGCACTTTCTTGCACGAATTTAACCCAACATAAACCTGAATCTGCGCCCCTCTGATTAAGTGATAGGTTTTATCGGTTAGCCGCGTCACTTTTGATCTGGTGGGACTCATTGTCCCCCTCTATTCTGCTCCACCTGATATCACAACCGACTCCTACTGGTCGGCCGTTTTTCCCGGCGGCAATCCATTAACTGATTATCATTTGCGACTGTCTTCACGTCACGTGACAATTACTGTGGGATTTTCCGTTCGAATCACCCCCCGACCGCACATGATTGATATGGACAACCCAAATCAAATCCGCCGTGTTATTGCTGGCAACCGATTTCGCTATTAGTAGTGATTGGAAAATCTTGATTGGCGAACGGCGGAATTTGTAGCTGCTTCGAGATTCCATTTTGAGGTAGGTAGTGTACTTGATATGGGGCTCGCCAGGCGAGCGTAGTTCCCACAGTCTGACACAGTAGAGCCCATCCAGTAATTCGGTCTAATGCCATTGTCTTCAGTTTGTAGCTGGGATTCCAATTGCAGCGCACAGTTGGGTACGAGAGATTTGGAGGCTGATGAATTTGTCAGTTTCCTACACCGCACTACTGGACTGATGTGCGTTCCTATCAAAGACAGCTTGCTTCATAGACTGGAATCAAAGACAGCGCAGCTATATGTTTGTTTTCGGGTCATGTTGAGGACAAGGTTCGTCATGCGAGAATAGGGACACCTCACGATATGCCTGTCACCTTTGTAAATGTCCGCTACGTTATGTACCCTTCCATCGTAACTACCTTTTTCACAGTTTATTTAATGTGAATCGAATAGGAACTCGTCTACGAATTGAACCGTGTTTCACATAGTCCTATTCCAATGACGGTAATGCCTCAGCTCAGTTCTCTGTATAGACATTACAAGCGTTTTCGGCAAAAGAACCACCAAATGTGCACAAAGTGTGTTAAACGCTCAAAATCAGGTCAAAAACATGTGCAGCGCATCTTATTTAAAGTGTCCGGAGTGACAACATTCTGGAAATTCCGATGCCTTCTAGACACGCCATCGACAATCGACATTAGGCAGATATTGAAACATGGTTGACTGGTGAGTTCGCACTTTCGGCCAATCAGGAGCGTGATGGTTCAATGGTTACAGCGCGGATTTACTGACCGGAAGGTCCGTGGTTCGAACCCGACCTCTGCCTCTCGACTTCCCCTATCTAGGCTTGGGCAACCTGGCAGTATGCCAACCCTCGTGCTTCATTTGGGTGGCATGGCAGCTGGGCACAGAAAGGGTGCGGAACTTTTTTTCTGAGTAAGGATCTCCTCCACCTAGGAGGGTGGAGGAGCGAAGAGGTGAACAGTTATTATTATTATTATTATTACTATTATTATTGTTATTATTATTAGTAGTAGTAGTAGTAGGACGGGAGGTAGTTTCTCGGGTATCGCACTGACAACTGGTGGTCCTCTTGTCGTGTTTGCCTAACTCAACTGTTATGTCTCATCATGGCCTCCACATCGTATCTCATCTCCATTATCACAGACGCTACCCCACGAGCAAACCACTGACTGCTCAGTTGCATACCACTCCTTGCTCGACGGTGGCAGACACTGAACTAAGCGAGTTGACAAAATGGATTGATATGGGATACGGACAGCAGCCATTGACGTCCTTTTGCAGCTTAGCAACCCGTAGGCTACTGGTAAAAACAGCCGCTTTGGTTTCGACTTGCCTACGACGCAAGTAACCTTACCATCATCTCCAATAGTCTCGTAGGTTGAACTGCTATGACCGTGGTTATTGAACAACTTGTGAGTTCCGCTCATAAAGCAAAAGTGAGGAAGTCATTTCCTCAGCCTGCAACGTGAATATTCATTCACGCGTAAGGGATGCAATCCCGCCAACTCAACTGGCAAAGTTTTGTGTACCGGCTTTTCTGTCCTCTTTGTCAATCCTTTTTTAAACTCTCCTTTCAGATTGGTTTACTCTGGCCCGTCCGGGAGAACGTAAGTCTCAGTGATTTATTTTGAGTTTTAACAACCTAATCATTATCCTATGACCGGAACAATTTATCTCCGTGGGACTAGAAAACACAGTTATACCAGTTCGTAACACTGGCACTTTTATCCCCTTTTGATAGAGTGTTGAAAACCCCGTGAACTGTGTCGCTGGTCAACTCGAATCGTCTCAGCAGGCCTGAAATAATCGGCATTCGAGCGTTCAGGTTTCACGCACATGTTGATGCACTTACCTTACTCCTTTGTTCGAACGTTCTTCCGACACAAAAGGTCAATGAAAAGTACACAGTCAGCATCTCACTGTGTCACATGTCGTCTGGGTAGAGCAGTAAGCAGGTTACATAACTTGTTGCGTTAGTGACATGGCATTTGCGTGAATGACCTCTGCCTAACGGTCACCCGCATGAGCTACCCAATCGTCGTCCTCCTTGTCGCTCCCCTCCATTGCTCACCCATTTGACCGGCCTCAGCTGACGTACGTCACAAACCTATCTCCCCAAGGCTAAACATTAGGTCACATTCAAAGGGCCTGTATCCCGTGGGTTGCTCATTTGCATAGATGCCTTGAAATAGACATCGGTCCTACCGGAGTAGTTTGTCTCCGTCAAACCGTGGCTATTTTAAACGCCTTTTAAACGCTGAACTACTAAACTGGTCGAGCTTCACTGGACTGCATCCGGGCCTGTTGAGCTCCCAGTTGGCCTACAAGTCTGCTCACTCGCCATCTCCGGAGCTTTTCTCCTAATAGGCAACTAATCGAGGTCTTTTACCTTAGGCTTAGGTACAACCTGTCTTGGTCGATGCATGTTGAAATCGCAGTGTATTTTCATGAATGAAACTGGTCACAAAGTGACTGAAAATCCGTCGGCAGTCCACCATCTGTTTCGCCCCTCTTGCTGCTCATTAGTAATGGGCTGTCGAAGGATTTTCAGCAACCTTGTGGGCCGTTGCCTCAAGGAAAGTTCCTGTTTATTCACTCAGATTCAGGTAAATTTCCGCTCTCTCTCTACCACTACTTGGATGCATCTTTTGTCTCTGCTTTCTCGGTGTTAAACTCCACAAGTGTAGCTAAGTGCTTACGAACAGGTTTTTAGTTGACTTCATTGTTAGGAAACATTTAGTCAGACGCCAAAAATTCTAGGACTGCTTTCCTGTCTTTCTTCCAAGATTGACCTTTTATCTGCATCTGTTTCGATGTCCAGGAACCTTATGTCTTGGGAAATTTACCGTTGCTGTCAAAGATCGTCTTCTTCAGACGATTTCCCTTCCTGATCATCATTATGTAAAACTTGACCGATTTTCCGTTCGCTGTTAATAGCCAAAGTTCTACCCTTGTCCCCGGAAATTCACCCCATGGCTACGTAAATCGATTCTTGACTTGAATCTTCTTGTTTCCACGTCTTACCCCCTACCTATCTGCTTTCTACCCAGCGAACCATCCAAATGGCGTAATTGCCAGTCAGTATCAGTATCAACCGGCTATGTTCGATGGCGATGTGGGCACGATGAATCCAGTCTACTTGGACGGTCAATACGTGACAAATGGGCATACCGGACAACAAGGCATACAGAGGCATCTGCCTCACGGGGCGGCTGCTCCAGGTGTCGGTGCCGGGGAGTATCATCATTCGGGAGCTGCGGTAGTGATTTCCCGACCTGTATTTGTGGCAGAGCATTGGCGCATTTCTCCAGCTGATCGTACCCCTGGTTTGGGGATCGATCCGCATGGACTGGATGTCGCGGCTCAGCGGGGAGCTGGGTGGCAGGTACGTTTTTTGTTATTGGTTGCGTGGAAAAAAGAACGGCAGTTGCCTTGTTGTTTCTTGCTCTCACACAGTCTCAAAATGTGCCGTTATTACAGATAATTACTGGGTAGAAATGCCGTGATCAGCCCCGGGAACTGTTATTTGATCCACGCGATTACCTCCACTGGTTGATTTCGAAGCAGAATGAAACGGTTGTATATTAAGGGGATATTTGACTTTTCGGAAGTCTTTTGTTTTCTAGAAGAGGAACTTCTTACTTGCCCCAAGAAGTCTGCAAAACAGTTTCTTCTCTCACTATAGGGCTGTCGTGCTAACAAGGGCGTGAAAGCCCCTGGTGCGTACTATTTCGAAGCGGTCTGCTTGGAGGATGGCCTGGTACGGGTTGGTTGGTCTACGAACGAGGCCAGTTTGGAGTTGGGGACGGACAATTGCGGTTTCGGATTCGGTGCGGACGCAGTGGGTGCATCGGGTGCGAATGGCACCGGACGAGCAATGCACCGGAATACTGGCCACGACTACGGGGTCTCAGTGAAGCAAGGAGATGTGATCGGCTGTTGGTTGGATTTGAACAAGGGATCTGTCGCTTGGTCCTGTAACGGAGAGGTGTTCCAGCGTGGTTTTACCATTCCAGACCAGTTGAGAGGAGAAGCCTTCCTTCCGGGTGAGTGCCTTGCTGAATATTCTCCTCTTACGGGCTCTATGTTCGTCTTGTTATCCGTCGCCAATAGAGTTGTATTCTGTTCCCTGCAGCTGATTTGAATGCATTTACCGGGTGGAATGGATGGCTCGTAATCTGTCCTATATTCTCGCTAATTCACGAGCCCAATTTCCGGCTGTGGTCCCATTAAAATCATAGGTATTAAGAGGACTGACGAAGGTTGCGGAACTTGATGCACCGCTATGCATCTACATGAGCAGCTGAGCGACCTTCGTCTTATAACAAATTACCCAAGGTCTCGTGGCTTCTGGGTGTTCGTACTCATCCCCGCTAAAGCTATCCAGCAGTGCTTCTTTATAGTCCATTCTAACCACACGATAATAGACCCACGCTTATTCGTCATACTTTGCAAAAACAAAATGCTTCGGCTACCGTGGATTAGAATAGTCCTCCTGTAAGCGACACTTTACCGTTTCCAGTTGCCTTGGCAGCTAAAACACGGGTTGTATTCATTTCTCATCCTTGTTGTTGCATCCTCAAAACTGAAATAGTTTATGGTCGTTGGTTTGTTCGCTGAGCTGGGCAATTTGATTGCAAACGTTTCATCACCAATTGGGGTGACATCATCAGTGCGTTGGTAGGGAGCGTGGTGGAGCGTAGCGATGGGTAAGGATGTCGTCACGAAGGAGCTGTGTTTGAATCGTTTTGATGAAACACAGTAGGACAAAACAGTGTTAGTGTTTCTCTGCTCACGCCTTGGGAACAGAATCAGTAGGGAACCAAATTACACTGGAGACTTCCGACAAACCTTTGGTCCGACGCATGCATAATGCATTGGTATACGGAGATTCCAGGTCCCAGGCATTTCTACCAGCGGGATTCGGATGTCCCGAACTTTCATAAATTCATTATTCACGAGCAATCAAAAAATCAGAACCAATTCACTTTCTCACACAACCTATTTATCCATCTTGATATCTTTGATATGGTTAGGATAAAATCAAGACGTTATGACACAAGTGAGTGTGTTTCACCAGCTAGCTGCATACCGTTTGGTGTTCAGGCAGAACATAAGATTGATGTAAACTTCCTGATGAGCCGCAACAAGGAAGACGCTGGTCCAAAAGCTCTCAGCAACTTTACGAATAGTATGTTCCATCAAGAAATCCAGACGTGGTTCTGATCACATCAAGAAACAGTTTACCTTTACCGTACAATCACACGTTGTTCTTGGTTCCCCAAGGCGAACCGAATTCTTCGCAGTTTTTTATAAAAACGTCCGATTAAGCAAACTAACAGAGTGCCTGGTTAGCTGGACCTGATGCCTGCATGGCTAGGGGGATTGATGTCCTGTCAAAAACTCTGAAGGTTGCGATGATTTTACACGTCAAAAGTCAGGTCTGGTTCTTCTGTCAATCTGGTCCATGAACGACCAAGTGGTGAAGCGGAGTCCCCATTTCGGTCAGTTACAATGAGAGACATGGATCGAAAAGGGTAAACGGGAAATCGTTTTTTCTTCGTCATTCCGGTCCCCACAAAAATCTATCAAAACAAAATCAGATGTTGATTTTGATTGTGTCGGTTTTATTAGTCTTGTAACCAATGATAACAAATGATAACGCTAAGTGGTACATGGTCTGTTTACCTTAGCTCCATTGCTGTCCAAACGGGTTAGTGGGAAACGATTGTTATCAGTTAGCTCACAATAACATGAATTTTTCACCCTCTGTTTACATTGAACTACTTTCCTCGGTGAACAAACAGTGTGTTTATTTTGTGGGACATGGACTCTCAGATTGGGTCACCCCGGAGTTTTTAAAAAATCCAAATCAAGTCGTTCTGCTATGACACTTTCGGTGCCTATCTGTTATGCCACACGAAGGATGCACGATGGGTTGAGATACTGCCCGACCTCTGCATCTCGACTGTTCCTGTCTAGGCTCGGATAACGTGGCAGTCTCTCAGACGTCGTGCTTCCTTCGGATGACATGGCAGCTAGGCACCGAAAGGGTGCTACAGCTGAACTATCTTTTGATGTTCCCTCTCCTGGAAGTATCCCAGTCCACGTACTTACAACTAACAATAATCTCAGGTCACATCTGAAGTACGCAGATGACATCTTTGAAGATGAAGCAGATACCCTGCTGAACAAACTGACCACCAGTGTACCATCTTTCCGCATTCATCTTGCATTTTCGAAGCGCAAATTCATGCTTCTGAGCGTACACCCTACAATTCAAGGAGAATCTTTGGAGGTTGTGGAGAAGTCTTCATACCTCGGTAGTTATATCAGTCCTGACGAAAGTGTGTCTGGTGAGGTCTGTGCACGAACCTCGAAACCCCGAACACGTTTGCCAATTTGCGTCCATCGCTTGTGGCGTCACCGGGTCTCAAGGGTCGCTTGTAGCGGGCTACGTTAAGGGCTGGATTATTGTATGGTTGCAAAACATGACCTACGGGGACAGATGAAGTGAGCCGTCTTCAGGATTTTGACCACCAATACCTCGAGCGTTTCTGGTGTCGGATAACGCAAGGAATTCATTGCAAGGTAATTAGAAAACGGGCATTTGCTTGTGCAGCAGGTGCTTCAATCGCGGAAAACGTCCAGCACCGTCAACTGCGGTGGTTAGGCCGTGAGCTGCGCCTGCGGAAACACCGTCTGCCGAGACGAGTGTTGTTCTTCGTACCTCCTTCAGAAAGGCGCAACCCGCGAGGTGGACAGTTGATGACTTGGCAGAAGGGTGTGAAAGAGATTATGAAAAGTTTGTGTGTTGGTGCGGTACGCCTTCCAGGATGGAGTGCCCGTGAACCATTCTGCGCTTGGATGGAGACATTGCAAGAGGTGGCCGCTCCCAGGTGTCAGTGGTATTCGTGTTGTCAGTTTCTTTTCAGATTGACTGAATGCTGGAGATGTAAGCACCTCAGAATGCTTGACATAGGCCATCACCAGGTCCCCTCACTCACTCGTTTCTCTTTGCATTCTTAGGCCTCAGATATAATTAGATGGAATTTGTGATTGTACGGTAGTGAAGCATCAGTGTCAACACCGTTGCTGTTTTGTCTGGTGATGAAAAAGGTGTTCCCACTTGGGCCAGTTTTCTCGCGAACATACTGATCTGCTCGCGTACGCCTCGTCAAGGATAGCCTTCTGTGATAAACCAGCATTTTTTCAACCTTCCGCTACGTTCCTTTTTTCGTTACCTCCCCTACTCTGTAAATGCTGAAAGTTTACCAGGTGGTGCATTATTTGTGACCTAATTTGACTTAACTCCAATCCGTGACCTTACGCCTGTTTGTCGACGCCATTCTTACCCAGATATGCGATGCATGTTTGCCATCATCTCGGTTGATGATGAACTGATTCTCTAACCTCGTAGTCGAGAACTGAGGGTTGTTTTAACAATCTTGGCCCGCATTAGGTCGTGTGACTGTTTCGGAAGTCCACACAATGCCACTCGGTCAATGCATGAAGATCGTTGACTGTTTATAAAAGTTTTTATTTTGGCAGTCTGACTGATCATCGTCGTCAACGCTTTGAGCAACACGGACACTGGTGATTTCCTGCCTCACAAACCGGTCAATTTGTTTCAATAAAGCCTTAAAATGGCGAGTTGGCCCAAGTGGTTGGAGCGCGAATTTACTGATTGGAAGGTCCGCGGTTTGAACCCGACCTCTGCCTCTCGACTTCCTCTGTCTAGGCTTGGGCAACCTGGCAGTATCCCAGCCCTTGTGCAACCTTCGGGTTGCATGGTAGCTAGGCACCGAAAGATTGCTACAGCTGAACGATTTTTACAATGCAAAGGTGAAAGAAATGGGTTAGGGAGGATACTTAGAGCTTAGCGTGTCTGCACCTTCAAAACTCAGTCGGGCAATCTGGCTAGAATTGATATCATGAACACCATATCGTTCAGTGTCTCCAGCTAAGAATAGGGACGGGGGCAAGTGGACTACATGCTGGAAAGCGAACTAATGGCACGCAAAACTTTCGTGACAAAGTCCATTCCCCTCTACTGTGTCAAAGTCTGTCCACCTCTAGGTTTCCGCCAATCCAAATTAGGTATGCCAAATAGCTCTTGTCTCGGTATGCGTAACCCGACCCAGCCACCTCACGTTGCGATGCTGGGTGCATTCTGAGAGAAGCACCGTCTGCAGCCTAAAGTTCTCTTTCGTCATCCTCATCGACAGCATGACATCACTGTTAAACACTGATGCTTCACTGCCGTATAATAATGATTCATTTGAAGCCCTTATTGTGACGAGAAAGGTACCAAGTGCTAGCTTACTACAATCATTCCGAGATGCCTACACCTCCAAGCACTCATTCTCAGTAAGACCTTCAAATAAATCATGTTTATGCGGCAGTGAGGCATCAGTGTTGAACACTGATGTCGTGCTGACGATGATGATCGACTACCCGCTTGTGAGACTCTTCACAGACGTTGCCGGACGAACTGCACGGAGGCGACTATCGACGGGTATCCAGTCGAGCAAAGATCCTTCGGCCGGGTGACTTAAATGATACCAACCCCTGCACTTCCTGCTGCAGCGACCCCTGGATCGCCCGAGGTGTGCAGTCGGAAACGAGTGAAGTGTGATGGAGTGGTTAGCTCAATCACTGTGCTTGCATCTTGAATTCTCGTTTCTGAGACACAGCACACATCACTGCCAAGCGAGTTCAGCATGAGAGCAAGAGCAGCCTGTTGTCCTGCTTGCTTCAGAGTTCGGACATTGAAGTTGGCCAAATAGACTGGGCGTCAGGGCTGGAAGATTGATTTGGAGATACCTGAGGATGTCGGCGCCGTGTGAGGAGCAGATGCTGCACGCAAAACCGATGCAAGACGAACGGAGTCATCAGTTTCAAGTGCTGTGCCTACATACGGAGGGTTATTAATGGGGTGAGGAGAGGAGGGAAAAAAGTATGTGAAGGAGAAAGAAGGGAAGCGTCAGTAGTACCTTTTTTCGCTTACCCGCCCTGCATCATGCGATAACCGATGTGGTAGGAGTTTATGTGTATGTGTTAAATTCATGTATACACATGGGCTGGGATACTGCCAGAGCACCCACACGTAGACAGGAGGACTGTTAGGGTGCCCAACCAAAGCCATTGGCTCAAAAGCCTGACCGCAAGGCATCGGGGTTTGGCGGGGATTGATAGTGCATTACAAGTCGCCATACATTTCCCAACCCCAACCTGGACGGCCAGGAGACTATGTTGTTGTGACCTATAACCATTGACCAACTTGGTATGAAAGACTTTATGGGTGTCGCACGGACACCTTTCAGTATAGCTCAATGGGTCGCCGAGGTACACAAACCGCCACACCACGGTAGGATCCGGTCTCTTCGTAGCGGTCTACGTGCTCCCGGATTGGCATTTACGCGTGTTTGAAAAATCATGCAGACCAAAGATATGGGTATCTCGCGTGCTCTGCCCGGTAGCGGAACTGCAAGGATTTCATCACCATTTGAAGAGACAAAATGCCCGGAATCCAAGACCACCAATTGCAAATTGGAAACCTTTCGCATAAAATCCAGGCTAATGCGCTGCTTCATAGTGAAACCTTCACTCTTGTCACGTCATATGAGCCTGCGAACAAGGCTGTTAGTTTCCTTGGGATTTCCCCGCTGTGCTTCTGTTGCTGACAGGGCGTCTCACTATAGTAGGTTCTGTTCTGTAAGTGACAATCTCGAGGTTTGATGTATCTGGTCTTGAAACTAGTCTTTTGAACCCTCACTTTGCTATTCGTAGATTTTGAACTCTGCTGAGTACGACAGATACCTTTTTGGCCAATATATGCATAATTCAGGTGGTGTTACCTATTGAAAGAAGGTTATTCAAGCCCTATCACGTGTAGTGGAAAACCTGTTTCCGTTTTCATCGTTTAGGTTCGCATCATGGAGCCTACCTCCATCTAAATTTAGAAACCCTTTTAATATTAATGTGCTCTTCCTCCGTAGGTATCACGTGACATTGCAAAATATTGTAAAAAGGCTCAGTAATATTGTTCTTTCACCAATCGAAGGACCTCCGTTGACATTCCACTTATTGTTTTCTCAAACTCGATGTATTTCGCGTAGTTCCATCTCATACATGTCAAATTCCGTTTGGCACCATCACCTGAAATCACGTGACCTTACGACTATCTGCTGACTTGTAAGCTACCCATTCTCTTCCTCATCTTCGGTTAAAACGATTTTTTCGGCCTTCAATTACTGTTTTTTGTCGTTGCTGCGTACTGGATTATTATAGTAGAGCCGTGTGAACGCGTTCTATCTCACCTGAGCAAGTGGCTGCTGTCACTTTGGTAAAACCGGTTGATCAGGCCGTGTATTCTACACACCGCTTTCCTTTCCAACAACAATCGTTACCCTTTCGATTCCTTCCACTTCCCCATTTGGTAGCTATTCTTTTGGTTGTCAGGTGGCGAACTGGGTGGTCTTCCGGACCAAGCATGACGTATTTCCCCCACGCGGCGCGCTACGCGTCACAGTGCATTAACGAGTGATGTATGTGTAGCCTTTTTTTCGAAAACGGCTTCGCCACAGTGGAGGTCTAACTAACCACTTGCCCCGGTCGTTTCGTCAACCGAGCTCCGAATATTTATGACCTATCCTTCGTTTTCAAGGTGCTTCGGTTGGGACAGAGATAATGCGTACATCACTTTGCTGCTTCACTGGTTGTTCTACTGAATCCCTATCCGCCGAGCAAATGTTCAAGGTTCAGCTGTGATGCGGTAGAAAGACAAAAACAAAAACGTCTGTATGTTCTTCGCCGCCCTCCGGCACGGACTTTACTGTTGTGTGCCCTCTTAAAACCGTTTACCAGCTGCCTGGGCTATCAGAACTGCCCATCTGTCCATCTGTTGCACCTGGATTCTCTCCATTTCCCTCACTTGTTCTGCTGTTATTTCCTGTGTTCCCCGGGGCTCATTGACTTTCACACTGCGCATGGAAATAACCTATTGATGTTCGGACTGGATACTGTTTTTCGAGGCACAATATCACTATCAAATTGTGTACGCACTGGCCCATCCCACTCCAGCAGCAGACCCACCCATTGGTCTTGGTCAGTGGTCCCTTGTAGGTGGAGGAGATCCTTACTCAGGAGGATCGGTTAAATCCCTAGTTTTGTTTGACCGCTAATAATAATCAACAATGGAGCGAGATGGCCCAAGTGGTTAGAACGCGAATTTACTGACCGGAAGGTTCGTGGTTCTCTGCCTCTCGACTTCCCCTGTCTAGGCTTGGGCAACCTGGCACTAGCCCAGCCCTCGTGCCTCCTTCAGGTGGCATGGCAGTTAAGCATCGAAAGGGTACTACAGCTGAACGAATAATCGACAATCGTTCAACCGGAGCACCCTTTTTGGGCGTATAGCTGTTGTACCACCCGAAGGAAGCACTAGGTTGCCCAGGCCTAAACAGGAGCAGTCAAGATGGTGGGTTGGTTTTGAACCACGCACCTCCCGGTCATTAAGTTCGCATTTTGACAACTGAGCCATATATTTGTTTTTTCTGAGAAGTCTTCGGTGTCTTCATCCTGAGCAGTTAACAGTGGAACGCCTGATGGCTGTCGTCGGCGGAAATCTGTTTTCGTGTGCCTCCATATCAATTTTCCTCCTTTTTTTTACTGACCGAAGTCTGTGAATGAAGTCTGTGTGAATGATATACCACCATACCCTAACCAGTTCTTTGTAAAATATGAACCAATGAATGGACAGTCGTCTCTCTTGTTTTGCTTGGGTTGGTCATTCGGATTCAGTTGGCCAGGCGATCTGTACTTGATTTGGTTTCGGGAATGCGTTGTGTGCCATCCACGTTCCGTTATTCGATACAGTATGGCCACACCGTATCCAGTTTTTGTGTAGACGGTTTCCCGATCCACTCCGCTTACACTCTAGTGGTTTCGGCTAAGATGTGCAAAGTAGATCGCTCCTATTCAATCATGCATCATGACTGAGAACTTAAGTTAAACAAAACCTGCTGTTGACAGTTTTTTACACAAAGATACCGGGAGAAGTACAACAATTTTTTTGGACTCGGGGTGGTTGTGGCATGAACCTACTGACTGGAAGATCCCTCGCTCGAACCCAACTTCCGGGCATCTCGATCGCTGCTGTCCAGGCTTGGGCAGTATCTCAGCCGTCCTGTCATGCGGTAAACCACCAGTCTGGACTGCAATTATTTTCCACACTTGTTGTACGGAGGTTTCGGAGTTACTCCTGCCAACAACATTATAATAGTATTAATACTGTAATGACAGTGACCCAACCGTTTACTGCGTTTCTTCATTATTGTGGCAAGCATTCGGGGATGTAGTAGGATTTAGTCTCTGGTTTAAAAAGCAAGACTCTTCTGCAGCATTGCCGCTAGGTTCAGACGTGGTGAATGTCCATTCTTTTCTTCTATCCTTATTTTGTACAACGGTATTCCCAATTTTTGTTATTCCGCCTTTGCGCCCATACCAACTTTCTTGTTTTTGACCTGAACGTAAACTGTTCTTTGACCTTGTCATTGCACGTGTTGTTTAAGTCAACACGTGGTTTCGTTGTCTTGTTGACACGTGCTTTTGAGTCGGTGTGGACTTTGGGATCCTTTAGGAATTAGCAGTTCCTAAACCGGTGTATAGAAGCCGGCGTAGTCCCACGATTTGAGGTTTGTAAAGCTTTGGTATTTTTATTATTGTATTTACAGTACCGCATAAGTAGATAAACCTCCATTTGAATGCTTTGGCTTTTGGGGTTTTGCGCGTAACTCAACGTGGTCCAACAGATGGCTGGAAACAATCTATAGTGAACACCCAGTTTGGTTCCGTGTTCGAACCTGCTCGTTGTCGTTTGTGGTGTTGTGTTTCTTAATCTGGTTTGTGTCGGAATTATACATGGGCTATTGCCTTATATACATGGCTACGTAGTTTGTCTGAGACGCATACGTGAGGAGCAATCGGTTTGTACGTTTCTGAGAGTGTTTGGTCCTAAAAGGGAATGGCGCTGTCCCAGCATACGGGCCCCCAGACTCTAAATGCCGGTGTTGAGATGCCGTTTTCTTTCGGCACGTGTATCATCTGACTTTTGTTTGTTTCTTAGTCCTTTAAAAGTTCTGGTGCCAATGGCCTTGTGCTACCATGTAGTACAGATCTTATGAACTTGGCTAACGCCAACATTTCTTTCCACACTCGCTGTGTAGCCGCTAGTTTGAAGGACTCGCGCATTCTGTTCAATTTCGGTGACCAAGCTCTGGAGTACCCACCACAAGGTCCATTCATTCCGGTTGCGCAGGTTTCCGATGATAGTGAAGTTCCGAATCGGATTACCGGATGGAGAATGAACCCGTATGATGCTTCGGCCGCGCTGGACATTTCCCCGGATGGTAGCAAAGCCCAAGCCCACTGGGCCCATGGCTGGCAAGGCTGTCGGTCGAATCAAGTGAGCCACCTGTATGAGCGTGATCCTGATGTCTTATTGTCACGTGCTTGTCGGCACACCATCTCTAGGCCGTTCATCTTACCTAGGTCGTTTTGGGTGTTTCCTTTACTGTCCAATGAATGCATCGTGATCGATTTTCCCCTTTCGTCACTTTCACCTTGTTCCTGTTCCAGTCGCTTATGGTTGTAACCAGACTAAAGCGTTTAGCCAGCACTCCTTTGATGTAATTGCCGTCCATGACTGGAATATGCTGCTTGTTCATAGCTCGCGTGGGTTGGTGTCGGCGTATCCGTAACGAGGCAGTTAGAAAGCGAGTTTTCGTTTGTGCAACGCATACTTCCATTGAAGAATGTGTCCAGCACCAGAAGCTGCGTTGGTTGGGACGTGCGTTGCGTATGCCTAACCATCATTTGCCGAAGAGAGTGCTGTTTTCCATGTCCAATTCAGATTGACGGAAGCAGAGACGTGGCCAACCCTTGACCTGGCAGAAGAGTATGAAAGAAATCACGAAACGTTTGGGTGCTGTCGGTGGTACTCGCCTTCCACGATGGGGACCGCGTGATCCCCACTGCGCCTGGTTGGAGACGCTGCAAGACATGGCTGCCAACCGATGTCAGTGGCGATCTTGTTGTCAGTTTCCATCCAGATTACCTGAGTGAATGTTCGGAGGTGTAGGCACCTCAGAATGATTGTAGTAAGGCAGCACTAAGTCCCTTCCCCGTCAACCTTTATTCTTTTCTTTACAATAAGGCTTTCAAATAAATCATGGTTGTACGGCACTAAAGCATCGGTGTTGAACACTGATGTCATACTGTCGATGATGGTGATGATGAACATGCTGCATGTCCATGTTTGTAGACGAAAAATGCAGCTGCGGATGCGTAGCAAGCTGTACACTGCTGGTAGTCTTGGGAGATTTTTTTTGAATTCCAATGGAGATTTCATCCTGTAAATGAAATCAATTTATGCTGAAAAGGCGGTAAACGCTGTAAGCTATTTCATTCTTGTTGGGAATAATCTCACAACCCTCGAGGGAATTTCGAACTCCGGACCTCCCGGACGCTTAACCTTACGGCCATGAGTGGCTGGTCAACAACAGCGGTGATTAGTTCTCCCTTAGACAGGATATCGCGCCATTCATCCTTCAGTCACGGAATCCGCATCGCGTGGTCACGTGTTGACTGGTTCTTCGGGTGACGACTTCTCTAACAACTTCTGCGTAGGCGAGCGCAGACATAATTATTACAGAGATGAAGTGAGGGTCCATATAATATTTCATCTGACACTTCACGATTGTTCTCCCCCCCCCCATCCATCTTAATAGCCTGATTGACAGCTATACTATACTAGTTTGCTGTACCTCAACCAGGGCACAGTTTTCACACATGTGGGTAAGCTAATTTGTCAGCGGTGTGGCTTTCTCTCTTGGGAACTGGATAAATCAATTAACCCCGCCTCCCTTTTCCCTTTGCGTGATGCTGCCCCATCTATGCGCGATTGTTCTCGTGTGTGTGATTGGTGTTCACCTGTCATCAACCACTTGTGGTAGATTGCGCGCAGCAGTCGTTTGAGGATGCGTCACCAACTTACTTGAGTGTCCTTACTAGAAACCACACAACCTGGGCGTTTCCGCCAGCCATTCAGCAATACTTCACTTCACACCTTCAACACAAGACGTAAAACGCCTTGTTCTTGGTTTATTGTACCCTTACAAAAATCGACGACCGTATTTACGTCGACGTTCTCGCTGCTAAGCTTCCCCAACCGGAACCCGGACTTGCGTGGTTTTCTCGCCGTTTTCTTATTTTCCACAGTTCACTCATTTCCGGTTATGCTTCCCTTTTTCCGTTTCTTTTCATCAGGGCATCCGAGGACCGGGTAGATTCTACTTCGAGGCAACGCCCCTAGAAGATACCGGGCTCTGTCGTATCGGTTGGTCGACTGAAGATGCCAGTCTTAATCTGGGAACCGATCGATTCGGATTTGGTTATGGCGCGGACAATGACGGCTTCGGCTTGAATGGCCAGCAGGGTAAACGGATGCACTGCGATGAGATTGAAAACTATGGAGAGGTGGGTACTCCTAGACTATTTTTTAGGCTTTAGGACGCGTCGGTCCAAAGAAAAACTCATACTAGAATCCCGGTTTCTTACAATGCCTTGTTTACTGGCACATACTTATACGAGACTATTTGTGAATGCAAGATTTAGGATTTTCACCGAAAGTCATGCACTTTCTGGGATTCGTTTTGAATACAGTCGCGTAGCTCATGAATGCACACGTTCGCCTGTTCAGACCTTATGCCTCAGATTCGCCCAGCGTGCGCTGGTGGTCCAGTGACAATACGATCGCCTCACATGTCACATCCAGAGTTCGAACCCTGACACACTCAAGGTCATGCACTGCTGATGAGCTCTAATGAGAGCGAAACTGGAATCCAGTGGTTTCCCCTGTTTGGTGTGAACTCACCATAATAGTTGTGTCAAGACTGTTCACACGGGAGTAATGTGAACGTAGATTCTCTAGATCTCTCACCCACCCAGTCATCGTAGATAGTTGACTATTTCGTCTCAGTCGCTGGCACCTACTATCACGAAGTGGAGGGTCCCCGTTCGTGGATTTTGTATCACCTGCTACAGTGGTTCTCAGTCTAAGGACCGTGAAACCTTTGGCCCCGGGTTACGATGATTTCTTTTATTTAAACAGCCAGCAGTATTCGAAACCAGCTTGTGCAGGTAGAGCAGAGTGTTCTTCTGTATCTCGTTTCGACCTGACCTTGCATGATCCCCTGTGTCAGTTACCTGAGTATATCACCGAATTTCTTAAGTGAATCCCACCTGTTTCTTCCATTACTCGCTGTCTAAATAAGAGCGTTGATCATGTTGTTTCTTTTTGCGTATGACTGGGCCGATTGTCCAAAAAAGCTGATATGGATCGCATGTGTGTGTCACGAAGCGGCGTGAATTTTGTGTGCCTCAAAATGCGGTGGAAACTCCAGCTTCTGACAAGCTCTGTAGGTTAGTTATGTGGGAGATTACTTTGCCATCCTGTCCTGACGTAATACACTACTTACAAAGTTCCTGAAAATTTGGACAACCCACGACCGGACCATCGTAAACGAGTGATTCAACTGGAGTTAGTTGAGTCTCCTGTCAAAACCAACTTCTTGTGCAAATGAGAGTATTTGTAGAAAGTTCCCATCTTGTTAAACATTGCATGTCAGCTGTACTGGATGAAACATACAATAATTTATTGAAAACAGCAGTGTTAAAATAAGCTTCAAGTAGTGATATTTGGTGAATGCATTGCGTGGTGGTTGAAGCGTAAGCGGGGTCGAGATGGCTCAGTGGTTTAGGCGCCAGCTTACGGACCGGAAGGTCCATGGTTCGAACCCAACCTCTGCATCTCGACTTCCCCTGTGTAGGCTTGGGCGACCTGACAATATCCCAGTTCTCGTGCTTTCCTCGGGTGGCATGGCAATTGGGCACCGAAAGGATGCGACAGCCGAACGATTTTTTTACGTATAAGCAGATGTGAAAAACTTGCGCGTGAGATAGATGAGAGGAAACAACTGTGAGTAGCAAACTTCGGGAAACTAAAACCCTGTTCTCAATCTCGTCAAAGCATAAAGTGTGACAGGACTTGATTCTCATCCTCACTAGCGACATTCACGTGTACGGATTTTCTGCGTAGAAGCTTAGTCCTTGGACCGAGGAGGGAGGATGTGGTAATTACCAACAGAGGAAGAATGAATGTGTAAACCATGCCAGAGGTTCTCTTTTCCGGTGCACAACTAATCGGATACTCAGACGGATAGCAGTAAGTATTGGCTAGGGGAAGGGCCATGAGCGCATGTTTTGCGGTAAGCAGGACACTGCCAAGATGTTCGAACTTAAACAAGAGGTTTCCGCATCGAAGGGTTCGGCTCAATTTGCCCACGAAAAGCAGTCAGTGACTGTGGTTGAAGGATGAGTTGCACTGTGTTCTCCCTCGGTGAGAGCTAAGAATACCGCGGATCAGGCACTTGTGGTGAAACGATTAAGTGTCCACCCACTGATCTGGGTGGATTTCGTCGGTTGCGCACTGTAGATAATTCCCAGCAAGGATGAATCAGATGTACGGATAAAATATCTATTCGAAAGACAACAGTGTTGGGCGTTAGAGTGTTGGATTACTCTGAATTTCATGGAACAAATAATCGGGAAAGACTAGGATTGCGTGCTTATCTTACCCGATGTTTACCAACCTGAGATAACGACACCTGAGCTATCTCCGATTCTCTTTGTCCCGCGCATGACAAGTGCGTGAACCAGCGGACTAATCGTTTGGTGATACGTGATTTGCTTCATTGAAACTCTGTCCCAACATTCAGATGTGGCCAATTCTGTCGCTTTTCAACGAGTTTCTCTTCGCGGGTGTGGACTTTGAATGTCGGCAACTGAGAAAACCGGGCCATCGGAGACAATTCAACACTGATTTCCCGGGCACACGAACGATTAGCACATCTGAATTAGTCCAGTTTATCCGAGTACCGTGAATTCTGGAAGATAAAAAGTTGACGAATTTTTCAGGACTCAGCCAGCTTCAATTGGGCGGAATTATCGATCCGAGCGTGTCCGACTCGGATCACAACAAAACCAGTTTTTCTTTCTAATATATACCGTCAGTTTTGCTCAAATGATAGCCTTTAATAGAACCGGAAATTAGGATACCGATCTGGTTCATTGGTCTTCCTTTCCTGTTTAAGAACTGCGCACTTGAAGTAGGGAAAATTAGTACATTCTCTTGTCTATCCAGCCATTCGGTGTTGATTGGAGAATAACAAACTCGTGGGACGCTTCTTTGACGGATCAGTGGCTTCAATGCTGATCGTCTTGGTTGTGTTGGGAACGAGATGGCCCAAGTGGTTAGATCGCGAATTTACTGATCGGAATTCCGTGGTTCGAACCCGACCTCTGCCTGTCGACTTCCCCTGTCTCAACTGGGGAAACCTGGCAGCATCCCAGCCCTCGTACAACCTTCGGGTGGCATGGCAGTTCGGCACCGAAAGGGTGCTACAGCTGAACGAACGAATCGCCTATCCGCCACGCCACCCGAGGTAGGCACGAGGGCTTAGCTAGTGCCAGGTTTCCCACGCCTAGACAGGAGCAATGGAGATGCCGAGGTTGAGTTCGATCCACGGACTTTCTAGTCATCAGTAAGTTCGCGCCCTAACCACTGAGCTATATTGAGCTTATACCCTAGTAGACATCGTGGGCAGTGCTAGCTGTTGGATTATTACGGTGTACTCGAGAACTGCTAGCCCGGATACGCTAGTTGACTGTTTGTCAGGTAATCGACAGCCAGGAAAAGGGATCGCGATACGAGAAAGACTGCGAATCACTGGCGTTAGCGTTGGCGTCAACACTCCTACTCACGATAGGATAAGTCATCAGCGTTCTCCGTCACGAACAGTCTATCATGGTAGGACTGAAGGATACCAATGCGAGATGGCTGATTGGCTAGAGCGCGAATTTATTGGCTGGAAGGTCCGTGGTTCGAATCCGATCTGTGCCTCTCGACTTCCCTTGTCTAGACTTGGGCAACCTGGCAGTAGTCCAACCCTCGTGCTTCCTTCGGGTGGCATGGCAACTAGGCACCGAGAGGGTGTTACAGCTGAACGATTTTTTTTTACAAATGCAGCGTCCACAGAGTTTTTCATACCAGATTCGTCAGTGGACAGAGGCTTGATAAACCGTATTCTGACTCTGCCACTGAAGGGTCGGAATATATACAGCACATTGTGTGTCAAAACTCAGACTGCTTTGGTGTTTTTGTACACCAACCACCGCTGCCTTATGGGGAGGTTTTTGAACCAAACGCTCAAAAGTCTTACCCGTAAACCTGCGAAATGAACTCACTTTCTGGCAGCAGGAAAGCTTTGCGTACGAAAGCTCACTGTGACATGCTCTGTGGGTTATCGTTATTATTATGATGGGACAGATGCAGCTATGCATGACCCCTGAAATTCTGCGTGTGTTTCCGATCGCTGGACGAATTATTTGGTCAACAAAAGTCTGTTTGCGATAGAATACCAAATGCTGGTCAAAGACTCAGCGATGGCCGTGCATGCCTTAGACACGGGACATACAATAGATCTAGGCAATGTGGAAGTTTTAAGACGGGGACTGCGATTCACACCACAGCGGCTGATAGCCGAGGCGGTGGAAATCACCAAGCACCACAGCGTGAACAGAATCGAGGGTGTGGAACTGGCGAGCATATGGAAAGCGGTCTTAGACAAGCGGAGTTGACACGTGACTGTGTGCGGGTGTTAATGCACGTAGAATCATTAGCAAATCAGGGGGTGGAAATTCCAACCCGACCAAAGTTCAAGAGGGATCTTCACGTGAACCGAACCGGAAGAACTAGACCCTAGGCTGGACCCAAATCCGTGTAGGTTCCCCATCGGCCTAACACGTGTTCGCCCACCCTAACACAAAATCCCCTCGACCGATACCCAACAGAGATTTAGCTTGACTTAGCTGATTGGTTTTCCTTCCGCCTCAAATCTCGACCAATCTCGTAACCTAGTCACTTGGCCTGACGAAGCTTTTGTGTCAAAAGCGAAACGTTGCCCAGCAATAAATCTACCGATTGTTACCAAACCTTTCCGAAAACAATCTGTTTAATTATTTGCCACTGTACCTTTTTATTTCCGTATTTCCGTTCACATTGATTTGTGGTCCGTCAATTTAGATCGTTCCTTAATGTGTTAATCACCATCAAGTCTTTCCACCCTTGTCGATTATTTTCACCAGCTGATGTGTGGTTTATTTCACTTCGACGTTTCAACTTCACTTGTTTGAATCTGCCACACGCTCGGTAATTCTTGCCACATTGTGCGGATCACACGCGGTGCACATGTCGATTTAACCAGTTTGTTGGCTGGTGAACTTCCAATGCAGACAGCTGTGCATCAGGACTGTCTGTTTACCCTGTTTTACGAATCGCCTAGGGAATTGGTGCGAGTTTCTGCTAGCCGTCGCCATGCATCAGCCTCAGCGTAGGCCGCACTGTCGTCACTAAGATTTTCAACAGGACTGGGAGCAAAATTGATGACGCCGATGCGACCTACTGCACTGGTCTCTTTCTGGTATGTGGCTGCACAATTGGATCGAAACAAGGTTTGATCCGTGAGATCTTTTGACAATGAGAATTGTGGCAGGCGTGTTATACATATCATCACCCAGGCACGTATCCGATCGGGCGAGATGGCTCAAGTGGTTAGAGCGCGAATTTACTGACCGGAAGGTCCGTGGTTCGAACCCGACCTCTGTCTCTCGACTTCCCCTATCTAGGCTTGGGCAACCTAGCAGTATCCCAGCCCTCGTGCTTCCCTCGGATGGCATGGCAGTTCGGCACCGAAAGGGTGCTACAGCTGACCGATATATCCGATTTACACGTGGTGGTCTAGCCACATCGAACAAACACAGCTCTGGTAATCACACACGTAGCTGCTTCTGAGATGGACATGTTCTCCAGTTTTACACAAACAGAGTGTCTGTATCAAGCATGCTGTCACATGGAAGCATTTTTTCATACGATAGTTGCAATACCCCGTTTGATCGTTTGCGTTTCGTTTACTCCAGCTGAGGTAAACAACCCTATGGATTGTCTGGCACGCTCTTCTTGGATTCGTCGTCGAAACGCACGCACGCACGCACGCACGCAAACAAACAAACAACTTACTACCAACTACGTTTCGTGGTTGTGTCTGGTCTACCTGAAACTCTCTGTACTGATGGCTTTTGTCGACAGGCATGTTTTAATCTCACCCTATCAACCAACTAATCTATTGTCAACGGTATACATTTCTGCTGATTTTACCCGTGGCCCCATCATGGTCATCATCATTTGTTCGCGCGTGTATTCCGTGTGTCGTTGGTGTTTGTACGGGTGAATGCCTATTTTGATGACGCTGGGGAGGGGGAGGTGTATGATCCTGACGAATGGAGATCGAACAACAAAGGAGGGTTGTGGTAGCCAGACAACAACTACTTTTTGCCCAGCTACTATTGATTTGGGTGTCGTCGTTGCCCCGGGCAACGATTGATGCCGTATGTGTTTTTTATGTCCATTTCATCACCCTTTTTCCTGTGTCCACGAATGGTGTTCCGTTCCATAGGCATTTACCAAGGACGATGTGATCGGGTGCTTCCTAGACACGATTGAACATACGGTCAAATGGTCTAAGAATGGTATCGATTTTGGCGAAGCGTACCACATACCACCGGATTTATTTCAATCGGCCACCGCCGCGGCATTCTTCCCCACGGTGTCGCTGTTGAACTCCACTGTGGAGTTCAACTTCGGTGACAAACGATTCCAATTCTACCCTGGAGTGAGTTGTTTGGTGCCTCCTTTTGTCTGTCAGCTTCCTTACTATTCGATATTCTCCATCAAAAACCAATAATCTTTTTGGAGGCTGACACCTGCGTTTCAACTAGAGCCTTACCTCATTACAAGTGCTGACCCGTTTGTGGAAAGGGGTACAAGCACCTGAGAGGGTCCCAATCCCATTCTATCTGCGTTGTTTTGTTGTCAATTTTGGTTTCTCGCTCACCTTCCACAAGAGACGGGCCTATCTTAATCACCATCTCATTCCTCATGAAACCATGCATGTTAGTCAACACAAGGGGCCTGTCTAAAAATTCACAACAGGTATTCCTACGAAGCGAATATCGGGACGCTCTTCATCAAACGGTCCAGAGTTTTATCAGCTGGGAAATTTAAAATCAAAGTTGAGCGGATGAACAGCTATGCGATTTGAGCCTGCTGCACCTCCTCAAGTCGGCCTAGTAAAGCGATCTTGTGGCTTTTCGGACGTTCTAAACTCCCCAGGTTCATGTCCTTAGTTACGATCGAACCCATCAGCAAGAGATCAACGCCTCTGTGTACACTGTTTTTTCAGTGTGCATTTAAGGGCTTGCACTTCGCATGATTAAGAGCTGTTTCTCACCACCGTTCGGCTGTTGCGCACTGCGTCTTTCAGTCTACGATGTTCCGGTCGAATGATTATTATACGGCCGCTGCTGATCGTTCACTTTGATGTGGACACTTTTCCAATGACTTGGGGTTAATCACTTTGTCAGTAACTGGCCATTTATGGGTTTCATAGATATGATTATTCCGTTATCATTTGGCGGTTACTTTGGAAGGGGGTTTCAAGCATCCTTAGACCGCTTAATGATATCTCACATCGTCTTGCTAGTCTGTGAACTGATCGTATCGCATCAAGTAGTTGATATGATCGGCGCGGAACTGGGTGATGTATGCACGCTTATCACTCGATTGACGTTTGGCGGGTTAGTATGCATTGTTACTACACCGGTCCAGTTTACACTATCGATTCTTCTCGTATTTACGTTTGTCCGGATTGATTGGTTCTGTCGATCAAGTGCACCATCCGTGTACGTTGGATCCTAGTTTCCACCAGAGTGAACACGGTTCGTGATGTTTATGGTTTATCTCTGAGTCATCCAAGTTACTGAAATTCTCTGAACCGAAATGCAGTTGGTTGTGTTGCGTTCGGTGTATACCTGGAATTCGGTTAGACTGACTAGTTCTTCCACTTGTTCGTTAGCGAATGAACAGTTCGCCGCTTGTCGCTACCGCTCCGAAAATTATGTCATTCAACAAACCTAATCCACATCCTCCCCCCCCCCCCAAGGTATTCAGCATAGCACTACACACCTTTGACTGGAAGAACCCATTCATTACGCGCACTGAATGTTGCTCAGACAGTTATTCAGTCACCTACCCTCCGTAATTGTCTTCACTCTTCGTCTAGACAGTTTTTGTCTTCACTTCTCAACTGGTTTGATACACTAGACCGTGTTCCATTAATTGTTGACTGTCGCTCATTGGTAATCGCTTTTGCAAAATTAATCTGATCCGAATAGCAAAATTATTGGATCAGCTGGACAAAAATGTCTCGATAGACCATCCCCGAGTTTTGCTGTCATCAAAAATTCAGTGATTTTCTCAGCACATTTACACTATGTTTTGTGCCGTTTTCGGGTGGCAGTTCCTCCCACAAGTAACGCGCTCTCACTAATGTGTTGAACTCCCAAGACTACGGGTTAGTTTTCGGCTAGGAAATGTGTAATTTTTTCGAGGAAGTTAGGGGAAAACGCTGCCGACTCCGCTATACTACCCGACCCGTTTATTGTCAAGTCTAACAACCGCAAAGGTCCCAATGGTGATTGACTTTAGCATGCACTTTTTTCGCGGTCCAATATGTTAACTAAAGTTCATTTAGCGTGAATCCTCTTGTTCAACTCCACCCTAAATACCTCTGTCTTTGCATTAAAAAGTCGACAACTGGATTACCCATACAAACTTTGCATAGTTGTCAGCTCAGCGACCGATCTTCAACGTTCAGTTCGGCTGATATTTCATTGTGTTCGAAATTTGCTTGTGGAGTCCACCTACATCCCTTATTTGGGATGATGGTAGACCAGAACAACCCCGTGTTTCTCAGTTTCGTTCGCCTGTTGCTGTTCGGTGCTAATCAAACTTAATGGATTGCGCAAGTTTTTCGAAAGTTCACCACATTGCCACTGTTATTCTACTGCACACGATTGTCAAATCGACTTGTGGGTTGCGGCTGTATCTTCCGAATTTGCAGTAGGCCGGTACTTTGAGGGTTTTCGGGGGAGCAAACGTCGACTGCAGCCTACCCGGTTCGTTTTCCTTGCTCAGTTGGCGTGGAACGGGATGCCTCTATATGTGGTTGACATGTTGAAATCCGCGGGGGGAAGGGTGTAAGAATAACGATAAAGTGGTTGAGCATGCACAGTTCCTCCGAGCACTCAACTATCTTGTCAACTGGCAACTGTTACTGGGGCCTCGCCGGGGTTGATTTGTCGAATGTTGATTCATTTACGGGATACTTTCGTCCGTCACCGATTGTGAAATCCACGGACATTATGATGTGATGTTGGGAACGGAAGAGTCATGCATTTTCGAACTTTTCTATTGATTAGTTTACATTCCTTGGTTTCCCGTCAGAGTTTTCCATCGTCAGTTCAGACTGCGACTTGTAGCTAGGCCACAGGTGTTCCGTTAATACTTTTTCCACCTTAAAATTCATATTTTGATTTCCGCATCCGATATCCTCTGCTGCCTTGCTCGAGTGTGTACCAGTTTATCGATTAGGGCCGATTTTCAACAGGTTGCGTGACTTGGACGCATTTCGCTTCCTTTGCATGCTTTGAACAAGACCAAATTTCCTTGTTGATCCAAACGCCAATGAATTGATAAATCGTTTGTGGATGTAGTGGGGAACACTGCCGTTTTTCGCCAGGGTGGTTTTTACCAACTTGGTTACTCGATGTCCTTCCTTCTTCTTGTCTGTCTAGCCCGACTGGACTCCAGTGTGTTGCACACCTGCGAACTACTTGAAGCGTACTCGGCGGAAGGGACCTGAGGTAAATGCTTCTGTCCTGGTATTTCTCCCTGTCTGGCGTTTTTCATTCGACGGATTTTGTTTACATTGTTGTTTTTTTCTTGAAGGTTACTGTTTACTCATCACTATCACCTCCTTTCACAATTTCCCCACACCACAGCGCAAAGTCAAAGGATGGTCGTACATAGATCCATCCGTGCTGCAGCAACAGATGAAGGTAAGCCTCCTTTGAGACAGCTGCTTCCATTGCCTTTGAGACACAGTGTCTAGGCATTCACTTCGTGGAATCAACCCTTTGTGCTTTTATTTCCGTCTAGATTGGACACGCTGCAGCCGCTGTCGGTGCCGCACGTGCTGTCGAGCGTCACGAAGAGGAATTACCACAAAAGACGAATGTACAATCCCCCTCTCCCAAATCTCCTCTTCCCCCACCTGGAGCTGTTCCGCTGCCTGGTCTAGTCATCGGGTCTACGACCGCACCCATCAGTCCGGTGAAAAAACCAAGCACCGTGAACACCAGCACTACGCAGACACAATCGAGTACACAGGACTCGGTGAGTCCGATCGTCACCGACTCCGTCGTGTCACCAAAGCCACGCTCCCCGGTCGGTGCCGGACCGTATTCCTCCACTCCTTCCGCTCAGTCTCCGAACATCGACCCTCCGCGTTCATATCAAGGGTCGATCCCTGTCTACGACCTGCGCGACTGTACACGTCGAGTGGTAAACGGCGAAGTTGTGGTAAGTTCTCTCCTCCACATCGCCGGCGTGGCTGTATGCTCCCGTTTTTTTCACGTTTTCATCCGACCTTCAATGGGAGGGTTTCTATTGTGGTCGACGAACTGTCATAGAGGCGTTCGCGAGCCTCCATTTCCTTTGGGCTCTTTCTTTCGGAGCTGCAATACAGTTTCATGGCATTGCGCATTCTCATCAATATTAGAATGTACTGTTAGCTCTATTGACTAATGTACCGCTATTTAGCCTGTACATTTGGTGGTTCCTCGTCTGTGCTCGCAAAACGGAATTGCAAAGTATCGACCGGTTCCATCATGTCGCCTCCTTGTGGCACTTCTGACAAATGTGGTTCAATAGGGTCCGCAGTGGATAGTTGGTCGAGCTCCATTAAGTTCGTCTCACCGGTTGCTCTTAGTTGGGCTTGTACGTCAAGCCAGCACACATAAGGATCTGGATTGATCGGACAGGGAACTAAATCATCCAATCCAACAACGCTCCCGACAGCTTTGGCACATCCCGCCCAAGTGAGAATGATCTGACGATCACGCGGTCCCCATTCTGGATGGCGAGTAACACCGACAAGACCCAAACATTTCGTGATTTCTTTCACACCCTTCTGCTACCCCTCTGCTTCCGCCACTATGAATTGGGCATGGAAAACAGCACTCTCTTCGGCAAACGATGGTTCGGCATGTCCCAACCAATGCAGCTTTTGGTGTTTAGTGAACCCCTAAACGACACACAAAACGTCTCGTAGAGGCATACTCATGGTTCAAAAAAAAGGAACACCTGAAGGACGTGGAACAGACGAATTTGGCCGTCCTGGAAGAGAATTATGAGGACCAGTCAATTCTTATCACAGGGACCGTTGGAACAAAATAACTCGCTGTCGTACTCCGGACTGTGGAATTTCGTTTCGACTCTGGCTTATTTCGTTCGAACCAGAACATTGTGTGTGGGGGTTACTACCGCCTCATTCTACGGCCCCAAAGGTATGTCTCCGGCGGTAGTTGAGTATCAAGCAAGGAATCTGTGGCGAGCAAGCATTGTGTGACGTGTCCTAATTTCTGCCTATGGGTCCCATCGTACGCTCAACGCCTCTCCATCTCTCCTTTTCTGTCCAATGCGTTTTCAACTTCTAGCACTCGACCCAAGTTCGAACTCCGTACTAGAATCCACGATAACTCCATTCCTAGGTGCTCCGCTTGCGAGGTTTGATTTTTCGGTATCGTTGTTTCGCCCTCTTTGTGCTGGAGTGTGAAAACCGCGTTGCCGTTCACACATCTCAGAGATATCCCAGTTATTTGTATGATTGGGTTGAGAGATTTCCTGCACACAATACATACCGGGATGATGCTTCTCATCAGCCGCTTATTCTTCGTCCCTTATGTATCCTTAGACCTACGAGTGTCACATTCCCAAATTAACATCTCCTGTCTGCCCACGGTCACCTCCTAGCTTTTATCCGCGTTATTTGACACTTGTGTGGTCGGTCGTCCACGGAACAAATTGAATGCGTGACCTGAGTGTTGAGGTCGGATGTGAGTTCAACTGATGGCGCGCGTGCGCGAGAAAGTTTGGTTTCTCGCCTACTGCCGCGCGCGCACACGACCGCAACGGTGTGGCCCAATTCGCGACGACCATTAGCCAGCATGACGCCATGTTTTTCTTGGCCTAGTCACGCAATCGATCAATCGCATACGGCGTCGCAACCGGGCGCAATGGATGACTCATTGTCAACGTTGGCAGCTGTTCGATTGTGTCCCTTTCTTCCGCGCGCTGTCGCCCAATTGATGCGCGGTTGTCAGGGCGACTTGGCTGTTGAGCTAATGACCGAGAATGGGTCGGGTCGGGTTAGGTCATGCAAAATCAGGAACACTCAAGTGTGAGACCATCGCATGTCTTGACACTATTTTAGGTGACTGGTTGGTGGGATGTACTTACACACCAGCAGACGTCTGCTATGAGTACTGGAGCCGAATCGATTGATACATGTCCTCCGGCTGCTATATGATAATGGAGCCAAACCAGGTTATGAACAGAGCTGTTTCACTCAACGTTTCGCTTGTCGCGGACATTTTCTTTGGTCAACCCGCCTCGGGGTTCCACGGTAGAAACGTAGTTAATTTCTCTACCCCCAACACCGTACAGTCAAGGAAATGGTTAGAATTCAAGTTGAATCGACTGTACTTCGTACATATGGAAGTTTTATTTATTTAGTTTTAATTGGAATTGAGGAGGCGCCCAACAACTGATCTATGCAATGGGTACGCTGTTACTCTTTAAGTAGACTTGCTAATTAGCCTCTGTCCGTCATTGTGTGCTGGGCCTGTGTTGAGTGAGGTTCCAACAAGATTCTTGGCTCAGTCACGCTGATCGTGCTATACTGCAACATGATACTCATCTGTTTATTTTAATGCTGTTTGGTGATGGGGATACCTTCCTCGGGGGAACACCGCTTCTTGGAATTGCTTTGCACCCCTCCTCATTCTTTTCCAACTCTTTACTAAGACATTCTGAACCCAGACAGCTCAGTGGTTGGGGCGCCGACTGACCGGAAGGTCCGTGGTTCGAACCCTACCTCCGGGAATCTTGACCATTCTTGTCTAGGCTTGGACAACCTGGCAGTATCGCAGTCGTCGTGCTTTCTTCGTGTTGCATGAAAGCTTGGCACCGAAAGGGTGTTACAGCCGAACGGTTATTATGATTATGGCATTCTCCCTCCACTTACGTCTTGTTGTTCATGATAAGTGTGTGCGTGATAGAAGGGTCTCACGTGCTTCCGCGAACCGAGCATCTCTGCTAGTAGGTATTTGTGTGGGCGAGATGGCTCAGTGGTTAGAGCGCGAATTTACTGACCGGAAGGTCCGTGGTTCGAACCCAACCTTTGCCTCTCGACTTCCTCTGTCTAGACTTGGGCAATCTGGCAGTATCCTGGCCCTCGTGCTTCCTTCTGGTGGCGTGGCAGCTGGGCACCGAAAGGGTGTTACAGGTATTTGTGTGCACGGTCAACACCACAATTTCTAGGACTAGGTCCGTCATGGTCACCACAGGTTCATTGGGTCCACTCGCTTATGGTATTTCACTTTCAACTAACCAAACAATCGTGTTGGGGATTGCGTATCATGTTGATTGGGTACCATACAGAGCAAGCCTATCACACCAGTTCCACCTTGTAATATGCTGATAGTCGGTTACAAAATTTCGCCTCATTATACTTAGATGATGAGTGTTTTTGACTGCACCCTTGCTAGTTCTTCCTCTGATTTCTCAAACCAGATTTGCTTGTTTGGATGGCTTCTTCGTGTGTGCTATTCCCAATAAATTGTTACTTCCCCATTCAGCAGCAAATTCGCTGTCAGCCAGCTGTTATCCATGTAACTTGCTTGTTTCCCGTTGAGGGCATCGCGGGAGTTATTCTCGTATGTAAGATGGTATGTGTCCCCCCATAATTTCCAATTGTTGAGTTATTTTACCTTTGCCTTGCGTGTCGTGCGAATTACCTCAACAGCATTGTTAGTCGTAAGAACTATCGTTGTACGTGGACTTGATTATAACCAGCCTGACCGCAGTGCAGCGATGTTTAGCGGGAAATGTCAGTACGTCCCCTTTTTAAGGAACGAGTCCCCACATGTATTCCAAACCCCAACGTAGTGGACCAGGAGACTGTGTTGATGAGATTTCCACCCAACCTGGAGTGAGAAACTGCAACTGTCAGACAACCCCGCCCCAGCTCAGTGGGTCATGGAGGCACACAAACCGTCAGTTCGGCGTAAAGTCCAGTCTGTTCGTCACCTTAACCACTCACTTATTTGTTCCAGCGCCTACTTTGAATGCCTGGCCACCTTATCATATTCTCGGTGGACCTTGCCTGCTGGTGAGCTGCTCTGACCCTAAATGAGCATCGCCGCCTCCACTGTGATGGGGGTTGATTCATTTGCACTGTGTGGTCTTTGTGTGTGAGGAGCGTTGTCTCTGGGCTGCAACAATACAGTCCATTTATGCGGCTGTCCCAGTTGCCAGTATCGGCTCAGAAATGGTGCAATTCGATGTCAGTGAAATCTGGCAAAATTCTCTGCCGCACGCCTTCAAGCTGTCTTCCAAGAAAGAAACTGTAGCGTCTGGAGGTAGCCTACCTCACACACACACACTGTACAGGTGACAAACTGAACTTAACCAGAGCTGCTTATCGCCGATTAGTTTCCGTGAGTTGGTGATACGAGGAAGTGTAATTTCGCTGATCGTTCTTTAAAAAAATCGTTCAGCTGTAGCACCCATTTGGTGCCTAACTGCCGTGCCACCCGAAGGTTGCACGAGGACTGAGATACTGCCAGGTTGCCCAACCCTAGACAGGGGGAGTCGAGAGGCAGAGCGGGTCGGGTTAGAATCACGGACCTTCCGGTCAGTAAGCTCGTGCTCTAACCAATTGGGCCATCTAGCTGATCATTCGTTACCAAACCTCTGAATTGGTGCCAGATCATTTGGCACTGGTACTCCTCCGAGCACAGCTTCCATATGCTTGAAAACCACGAGGGCTGAACTACCAGGAACAATTGAGGTAGCCAAATTAGGCCTGTAATACTACACATGGACCTGGATGTTGCAAAGAGTCTCCTTACCACTGTGTTAAAACTAACCCACCCATGTGTAATGTAAAGGATGATTTCAGTCTCCCGGAGGAGTTATGCTCCAGGACACCTGTCTTTGTACCAGGGTTACGAATGCGGCTTATTCAGTTTACTAAACTCAACTGCTGCCTCTAATCTCGAGCTGACTCAATGGTTAAAGCGTGGATTTCCCGACCGGAAGGTCTGTGGCTCGAACGCGACCTCTGCATCTCGACTGATCTCCTGTCTAGGCAACCTGGCAGTATCTCAGCCCTCTGGATGCTATGGGTGCTACGCACCGAAAGGGTTGTTACAGCTGAACGATTATTGTTATTATTACCGCCCCCAAGCTCCACAGTCAATAGTACGATCCACAATAGTGCTATCCACACGATGGATAGCATCGGATGCGTTTCTGTCAGGGCCGCCACGACCAAAATGCCAGGATGGTTAATGGCCACTGCAAAAAAACGCAACCACACGCATGCGACTTTTTCGTATACCTTCCACTTCTCTTACTGGCGTCACTGATAATGTAATCGTTTAGCTGTTCCGCCCTTCCGGTGCCTAGCTGCCATGCCGAGGGAAGCACGAGAGCCGAAATACTGTCGGGCTGCTCAATTCTAGAAAGGAACAGTCCTCAATAAGTTCGCACCTTAACCTCTGAGTTATCTCGAGCTGATGCGTACTTTCCGGATAGGTAAAGTGCACACCTTGAAGTGAGGACCTTTTGGTCGTAAGTTAATCAGCAAACCAGAAATTGGCACTGTAATTCAGAGGCTTATGGGTCCGCAGTGTTCGTTGGTGATTTCTTCGGGTGTGTGGACCTACTACCTCAAGGCCGCAATTTCTCCCAGGAGCTGTGTCCGAGGTACTAACTCACGAAAACTGGATAAATAAACCCGTGAGTATATTACTTTGGTAGGTTCTGATGGTGCTCTAGTTGATGCGTTTTAGATGGGAACCAATGTGACGATTTGTTTTCCTATGATTTTTCTGGACGTGCTCCCGCCAGTCCTGCTTCGAATCACGCAGACGTCGTTGTCCTACGACTATTTGCCCCAGTGAGAATACCACCCTAGGCACTTGGATGCAGTTTCTAAGTCTTGTTCATTAGTACCCGTATCAGTAGTTTAACTTTTCCGAAAACAGTACCTTAATGTTATTGTCTGGATTTGTTCGCATCATTCCACACGGACCCACGAGCATCGCTCACTCTCTGCCATATCTTTTGACTTGCTTCACTACCTTCTGAGTTACCATCTATTGCATGTGAAATTTACGTAGCCGTGATCTAGGTGACCTCAATACTGCCCGGACACGGGTCCAGCCTTCTACACAAAGACCTATTCATTCTGGCTCGAATCTGGTACACCTTGTGGCTTTCTGTGTAACTTTTTTTCCATCTCTGTCTCTGTGTTTGCGTTGCACTTCAGAAAAAAAACGCACGACAACAACTTGAGGGGTGCGGGCACCATATTTTCGACGTCTCCGAATACCTTAACCACTTCACCCCCTTCCATTTTATTATCCCTGTCCATGGTTTGGTTGCAGTCTGAGTTCGCGTAAACTGGTAAGGAGACCCGGCGACCACAGCAGTTAAGCCTTGTTGTTGAATACTGGTCTTAGGCTGCCGAGGATGATGATGACTGGCCCGCAACCAACACTTTGTTGTGAGCCTGTTTTTACCGTATAGATGGCAGTAAAGTGTTTTTGCAGCAGAGGTCGTTCCTAAACGTAACATGACCATACTGGTGCCATCCTGGCCGTCTTGAACCGCCTCATAGCCTCCTGGCGGTCGGCCGTCGTGTCGAACTCCGCTGCAAGGGCTTCGCGGCAGCCCAGCCCATCTTTCGAGGGCCCCTTCTGTCCGCATCCAGGGCCGCCTTCGCCGGGCCCCGGTCTTCAACGCAGCCAACTTACCCCGGTCGGTATCCAGTCCAGTAGCCTCCGCAACCTCAAAGTCCTCCAGGAAGCTCCGAACATCTCCATCCTCAAAGGGTTGTGGCCACGGGATCTTCATCCTTATCCTGGTCACGGCACCAGGAAGAAGGCCTTCGCTGCGGAGTTGTTTATTAGAGAACCACCAACTTAACAGTTACAGACTATTGGACAGGGGAGCAAAACTCTCATATGCATCTTGTTAACAAAACTGAATATCCATCTTCTCCTTGAACGCGTCTTCCTGAACTTTCCTGGATATTCGTTGACTGTTACTCAAATGCAAGCAAATGCTACAAAGCGACTCCACAAATTCCGTAATAGATCTCACTTTTCAAGAGACATGAGGCGGATTTACGAGAAAACACACTACTCGCATGCTTCCTCAGTAGTATCCGCCGTTACACTGGTACCCTAACTGTACGTGTTTGCGTTACATCCTCCGTTCTTTTTGACCACCACCAACAGCAGTAGTAGAAAAAACAACTACATTTAATCGTCTCTGAAGAGGTTATCTGAAGGCTCACTGTGCTGGTAACGCGCGAGTTTGCGGACCGATTCAAACCCAACCTCAGCATCTCGACTGCTTCTGGCGGTATCTTAGCCCTTGTGCTTTCTTCGGGTGACATGACAGCTAGGCATCGAAAGAGTGTTACAACTGAACTACTCTACTATACTGTACATCTGAAGGAAACTTGGAAAGGTGTTTTCATCGGTGAGAGACCTAAGGAATTGTGAATAGACTTCAATGACTTGGTGAATCCTAAGGACTGGCCCCTGCAACAGGACACGGATGTAGCCCTGATCAACTGCCTCACTTTGAAGATTGGATGAAGTGGAGTATGTATGTACACAAGGGAGACACGTACGACAAATGTCGACTGGGTTTACAAACAGTTCGTCGATGACACTTGACCTATCGTTTTACTCACAACCCCACTTTAAAGGCCTCACGTCTGAAAGGACAAAACAACTACCTGGCATTTTGCGAAGGCTAACTCACCAGGCGTCCGCCTCAGACACTACCACGCCACTCGGAGTTTTCCCGTTTTTTCACTCCACTTGTTCATAAACGTGATCTCATCAGAGCCTTGTTTCATAGAACGACAGACTGTTTAATGGATGAAAAGTCTGATCGAAAACTGATATCCAAAAGACATTGTCCATTTGTGAAGCCGTGAGTGTTTAAGGAAGCAGCCAATAACTATTAATGGGAATAAAGCTATATTTCCAACGCTTCTATTCCGGACCGACCACGTGACTAATTGTGTGCACCAGAAACTGAGAACTGTCGTATCACGCAGCTAGAAGCACAGCGCTCGCAGATCCAGCATCCAGGTCAGTCGGTGGTTTGTATACTCGTCCTCGTTATGAAGGCCAATTAGAGCGCGTTCGTCGGCGTGAACAATCCTTGATGAAGCAAATCTCTTAAGCCGATCCAGAGACCAGCCAACTCGATTACCGTTTTCATCAATCGCTAGGCCTGTGGCTCAGACTGGTCGAAACCGGGACTTTCAGGATGTCCTCGCTCTCTCACCGTTCGACGTGAACGGGACCCGCTGTCCTTTGGTGAAGCCTCATGGATCAGACGATTTCAACCGTCATCAGAGACAGCACCATCATTGTTGATACTGATGCTTCACTGCCGTACAACCGCAAAGTTTATCTAATCATACTTAAAGCCTTAGAATGAAAAGAAGAGGGAAGGGTAGGTGAGCGGATTCAAACAAGTTGTGTTTGGAACCCAACAGGCTCGTTCGTCGATAGCAGCCCAGTTGAGATGTTATCGATTATGATTTGTATACAGCACCTGTAATCGAGGATGACTGTAGCTGGTCGAATGACTGTATCTCGCCGGACAGCATGTGCGCCAGGAGTCAACCTCAAACAGCCATACGTGAGTGTTCACTTCGTGGTTGTACCAAGAGGAGCGATAAAAAGTAACAATAATAAACGTTCAGCTATAACAAACACCCTTTCAGACCCAAGCTGCCGTGTCGCCCGAAAGATGCACGGGGGCTGATCGTTCAGCTGTGACACCTTCCGGTGCCTAGCTGCCATGCTACTCGAAGGAAGCCCGAGGGCTGGGATAGTGTCAGGTTGCCCAAGCCTGGACAGGGGGAGTCGAGAGGCAGAGGTCGGGTTCGAACCACGGACCTTCCGGTCAATAAATTCGAGCTCTAACCACTTGAGCCATCTCGCTGGGCTACTGCCAGATTGTCCAACCCCAAATAGCATCTGAGTTTGGGTTCGGACTACGGACCTTGACTTCAATCTCGAGTTCACCTGGAGGAATACATTCGGTATTTGTGTAACGGTGGATACTACTGATGAGCAATGCGAATAGTATGTGGTTTTCTCGTAACTCCGCCTCACATCTAATGGAAGGTGTGCCCCATGCGGTTGATTACGGAACCGGTGGAACTGCGTTGCAGCGTTCGTTTACAATTGCCTGATAGTCAGTGAGTATCCACAAAAGTTCAAGAAGACGCGTGAAGATGTTCAGTTATAAACAATGAGGTGCATATGAGATGTTTGCTTTCCTGTAACCGTTTAGTTGTTGTTTGCCAATAAACGGCTTCCCGGCGAAGGGCTTTTCTCCTGGAGGAATACATTCAGTATTGGTATCATTAGCGGCCTTCTAGCTTGCATTTCCGAACTCAGACTTGGATGTAGTCGCCCACATTAACGTAACAGACTCATGCGAAATGTATAACATTATTCGAGCTAATCGAAAGACCGTTATATCCTGAACTATTATTAATAGTCTCAGTACATGCTCCATCGACTCTGTCAGAGAAATCACAATGCTAAGTGAATCGATCATCGTTAGATGATCGAAACCATCTAGACTCGATCAGACGACCTCCGGGGTCATGAGGGAACCCACCGTGGCTTCCAAGGTTCAGGACTACATATCACGAACAGGGTCATGCACTGGATCTACTCAGTGGATCTAGTTGGCGGCCCAACTACTGCTAATTGGCTTTCGCTTACATAGTTAATGAACGGACGTTCCATCGCTTGAGGGCAGCAAATTGAGAGTGGATCAGTTCGGAGCCAAATGTCATTAGCGACTATTGTCGACTGATAAACGTCCCACCGACAGAAAAGCATCAAATGAGCTTCGCACTAGTAGAGCCAATCACCAACGACCATGTGTGTGTGTGTGTTAAGCACGACTCGAAACTCTGTTTGAACGAGCACCGTAAACTCAGTATCACAAAAAGACCAAAACTGGGTTCCACAATGGCTGCTGACAAAGAATCCAGGAGTGGGGAAGTCTCGCTCCCAAAAATTGGCGTACTGCTGGAAATCCGTGTATTTTCTCTTTTGCAGTGAAACCACTAGGAATGGTCAACACAGTGAATACGTATGTGTGTGGACTATGGGATTGCTAGTAACCAGGGTGAAATGATTGCTCCATCTCAGCCAGGCGTTGATTGTGTCCAACCTGGGTCTGAAAAGCCTTTCAGGACTGATCACCTATCGCTTCTAAAAACAAACCTTTTTAACTACTTTACGATTCGTTGTAGTGCTATTTGGTGACTAGCTTTATTTTTGTGTGACCCATTTGTTCAACGTTTTCACTCACGTTGTGCGTCTATGGTGACGTCACTTATAGCGTTTCCTTTCGATAGTATCCGGAATCCTTCTCCTCCGATTGGTCAACGATTTATTTTTAGTCTCCTTTTGTGATTCCTACCTAACGGAAACTACGGTTGTTTTTGGGTGACCAATTGTTATAAACCGGATAGATTTTAGGCCGTTTTTGCACTTTGTGAAATTTTCCCTCACAGAAAAGGTCGAGTTACAGCTGTTTCGTTTTCTTTTAAGCAAAACTGGCGTAGCTCGTGTCTGGAACCCCTATACCCCCATGTCACTGATTCGGGAACTTTTACTAACCGCCCATGTTGTCGTGACATTTTGCATACGCGGATCGAACGATGAAGACCTTTGCTTTTGGCATACCTGAAACCAGACACGTGTAGTTTCTCCCTTTTAAGCTGTAATAGTCGTTCAGCTGTAACATCCTTTCGGTGCCTAGCTGCTATGCCACCAGAAAGAAGCACGAGGACCACCGGGTTGCCCAAGCCTAGACAGGAGCAGTCGAGATGCAAAGGCCGGGTTCGAGTCACGGATCTTGTGGTCAGTAATTCCGCGTCTCAGCCACTGAACCATCTTGAGCAACATAGTCATGGCCTATGATGGCAACCAAGATTGCCGGATTGTCCCTCAAACGTTCTCCAACCCAAGAGGCATCACTTACCAGTCAGTGTTCTGCCACATGAATCTGTTCAGAGCACCCACATTTGAGGGGTAAATGCAAACGCTGGTTGCACTATGCTTGCAGGCACGAGATGGATTACACTTTCCTTCTGATGTTCCCTCTCGGTATCATTCATTTTGCGGTAATTATATTGGCGTGAGTGTGTGAAACGCGTACCACGTGAACTCCCTGATTTTCATTCAAGTAGATTCCCACGACATAATGATATTCTCAAAGAATCGCGGTTTCCTCCAACCTTTGTTTGTCTCAATGGGGATTTCATCCTGTCAGTGAAGCCCGTCTTTGCTGAGAAGCCGAGAAGCGCCGATCTGATCGCTACTGATCAGCCGCTCGTGGTCAAACGGTTAAGTGTTCAACGACTGACCGAAAGGTGTCGAATTTCATGAGATACACACCCGTGATGATTCCCAACAAGGATGAAACAGCTGCACATCTGTTCTCGAGTTTTCAGCATAGACTGGCTTCGGTGACAAGTTGAAAATAGCCAAACCTCCTCAAATCACATACAATCACTAGGTATTTGCCATTTTAAATTTACCATTGATATGTTGTTGTAGTTAGAGACCACAGAAAGACGGAAAGTGGCGAGACTCGAGAGAGAGAGAGAGAGAGAGAGAGAGAGAGAGAGAGAGAGTAGCTGCTACACAGCACGTTTACGCTTTCTTCCGAATCACAGATCCTAGCACGAACGAACACGAGCATAGTGGATGCTCGCTTGGCTAATCGCCATGGTGGACTTGAAATAGTTTCGCATTCCTAGCGAACTACACTCATTTGCAAACAAATTTCGTGTTGCCGCAGACTCACCTTGAACCCGGCTGAATCTCTCGTTTATGATGTTTTCAAGCAACTGAGTGTGCTGCGCCAGGCCGCCTCGTGTTTCAGTTGGTACGATACTCGAGATATCGCGATACATGTATAGACGTGATACACTACTCATAAATCGTTCAGCTGTAGCACCTTTTCGGTGCCTAACTGCCCTGCCACCTGAAGGTTGCACGAGGGCTGGGATACTGCCAGGTTGCCCAAGCCTAGACAGGGAAATTCGAGAGGCAGAGGTCGAGTTCGAACCACGGACCTTCCAGTCAGTAAATTCGCGCTCTAACCACTTGGACCATCTCGCCCGCACACTACTCCTAAGGTTGCTGAAAATTCTTCGACAGCCCACGATCGGTTTCGCCCTTCTTGGGGCTCATCAGGCAGGCACAGTAGAAAATAAGATTGACGGAAACTCGGGGATGGCCTACCTGATGGGCCCCAAGGAAGACGAAACCGGTCGTGGGCTGTCAAAGATTTTTCAGTCTCCATTCCTGTTTGCTCGAGGTAGCTCAGTGGTTTGAATCCACTCACGGCATCCCGACTGTTCCTGACAGTTTCCCAACTCTCTTGCTCCCCTCAGAGGTGGATTGGCAACTATGCGGCGAGTGCTGCAGCTGTACGATTACCATTTATTACCAGTAATTGAACTCTTTTCCCCACCATCCCTCTCTATCACAGTCTGTTCGGCACAGCCAGCCCGTAGTCGAAACCGAGTCTTTTGTTGACGAACACGGAAAACTGATCAAACGCACTGTGAAACGCTCAGAGGTGACGACGACCAAAACCGTAAGTGAGCGAGTGATTGCCAGTGAATGGGAACCCCCGGCCCATGTGAGTTACACTTCCTACGATTGCTCTGGCTTTTCCTATCCGCCACATTCTTTTGTGCTAGGATTCTCGGCCAACGTTTTTTTCCCGTTGGCTGTCGACTGGTAATCGAACAACTGTTCGCGGGATTTCCGTCCAGATATCACCACCACCCCCGACCCTAGGCATTTGTTTATTCCTTTTTCGTTAGTCACCTATTAGTCACCCACTTCTTACGGTCCGCCCCTCAGGAGACGAGTGGACAACTGGCCGATCAATAGTTCGATGGCATTCGCATAATGCAATGAAATTCTTCTTAGTTTCCAATTTTGTGATTGACAGCGGCACATCAATACTCTTGATTGCTGTGTAACCGTGACTACACTGGTTTCTGGTCGAATAGCAAGTAGATAGACAAACCTTTTGGGCCACCAATCGGAGCGGTCTTAACAACGGTTTGATTTTCGCGAATTTTCCCAGTTTTATCACCAATAGATCGGAGTTAGTTTCACACATAGTAGTATCTCAAAATTTGAAGAACAATAGAGCACAAGGTTCTGTATCAAACGATAACGTGTTTGTAAGGACAAGGTGTGAATAGGGATGGGTTTCTTTCAACTCGAGACAGAATTATTACAGAGCTCCGTGAATGACAATCTTTTTTTAGATGCTTCTTACAAACTGAATTCTATCGCCTTCAATGCGTAGCTACCCAATTTCCGAACAAACTGAACATGCCTTCGCCTCCAAGGTTTGGTTGTACGTTCCACACTCTCCCGTTTTCCGGTGATCGGAACTCTGGCGGGTGGAACCCAGGTGCCTATGGTACACGGTTTATAGCTGATAAATTGATTGACTGAATTCATTGCAAACCGAATTGTTCGACTTTCGTGCTACAAATTTAACTGGCGTTTTGGAGTGTCAAACTCGGAAACTGGTCCAAAATGGCTCGAACATCAGCTAAGGCATAAATTAACCTAGCTTAACACCGGGCACATTAGGGCACGTACTTCTTTGGTTTAAACTGATCACTCCAAACTGCCGTTTTGGCTGTGGTAGTTTTGGTATTCCCATCTAGCTGTCGTTTTAATCGGTGGTTTAGCGCAGCTGAATGTGTGGGGTGTGACAAACACATGTTAACTGCACGTCGCTATGTTACGCGACCTTCGGATGAGAAAATCTGGTGTTGTCCCTGAAGAGAATTACCGAATACTCCATCGGTTCAACGTCCGGATGCTAATGTTCAGTTTTACATTTTTGAGAGATTGCTCAAGTGGTTAGAGCGCGAGTCTACTGACCGGAAGGTCCGTGGTTCGAACCCGACCCGCTCTGCCTCTCGACTTCCCCTGTCTAGCCTTGGGCAACCTGGCAGTATCCCAGCCCTCGTGCTTCCCTCGGGTGGCATGGCAGTTAGGCACCGAAAGGGTGCTACAGCTGAACGATTTTTTTACGAGGGTGCAACAAAGAGTACGTCTGTTCGTGAGAGAAAGTGTAAACGCACCACAATATTTGTTAGAACGACCGAACAAGACATACTTCATTCTTTTCGGTGCGTCCCAAGTATCTCCATTTAAACCGAAGATGCCAAACAGCATGATCGAAATCTGGTTCACTTGTCGTTCAAAGGTTCAGCAAGATATCCGAGCGACCCATTCACATTTTCTGGTACCTGATTTCCGTAGACTTCACTACATACACGGGAAATTCTGACCTAATAACTTCACGAGCCTCGTACATGACCCTTTTAACAGTGTTGACGCCGGCCTTTGAATCAAGCTCTAGACATAGTGTCCGTCTTTGGAGTGCATGTTTGGCAATTCAGCTATGTCCATCTGAGATTATTCCCACTTGTTTCCCCCTCCCCCCGTCGAAGTGGACGAGGTCTAGTCCTTGTTAGGATGTGACGGCCACTGGACGGTTCACCTCTTTACTCACTAGCCGACTTTGCAGTTTTTCCTTGAAAAGAGAAACCGTTTTCTGTTTTAACTCAGCACAGTCATCGCTGTACTGTTGGTATGGCAGTCCGGGTGGAAACTGGATGTGCGAGCGCCTTTACTGCGTGTTCGTGACCATGTCGTGCAACATGTCCAACCACATAGGAGAGATTATGAGGCTTGTTTTCCGGCTGGTTCGCCGTAACTGTTTTCACTTTTCCCCAGATTCTCGTTTGCGTCGTTTCCAGGTAGGCTATCAATCTGGCACACCGCCAACGCTTAATGTACCGGCGTGTCACGTGTTACACACCGCCGTCTCCATTAACGTCGAGAATAGCTCACCGCATCAACCTATCTTCTATGCAGTGTGTGATGCGGACATCCGGAATCATCTTCATAGAACTCATTTAGTTGTTGGGTCTGGCTGAGTGGATGCTTCACAGAAATACAGCCACATTTCGCAGCCGTTGTTTGTTATATCTGGCTGCCGTCTCCGCTCCAGTGCCTAGTGCCGGAAAAAAAGACTCGCTGTCAAGGAACACAACAGCTTTATTGCAACAAGCGAGTACGTGCAAGCACAACGACCTCACGCTGTATTTTTAAGGACACTGTTTGATTGGCGTTTAGTGGAGTTTAAGGGTCTCAATAGGTTTCGGGTATTCTGGGATAACCTTCAGGAATCTGGCCTTCCTGACATTGTTCCTCTGCCTATTGGCCACTTTAAGGAAGGCAGTCACAATAGTCATGCGGTGCACAGTTGGAGAGACTTGTTGACACGTTTGTAGAAACCGGTTGTTTAACGCAATTTTTCTCACCTTCACCATAAATCTGTTTTCACGCCTTCAATCCTTCAGACCAACGGGCACGTTTCCAAAGAGGATCCGGATCAAGTACGTTTCGTATTGGTTTCATTACCCAAGTTTATACGTGTCGCTCTTCTGTGAATGGTGGCTGACAAGGCCACCATGACTGTGGGTTCTTTTTCGGAACCCTGTAAGAAGCGTTTCAGTGCTAGGAATGCGTATGGCCTCCCTCTACTATAGGGTCATTTCTACAACTATTATAGGATACATTTGGGGTTTTGCGGGATAGGTATTTTGTTCATATTCGCACCACTCTCGTTTGAACGGTCGCCCTCCTGTTCTGGCGTAATCATTCCGGTGAGTCCACACCAAAGGGGTGGAGCACTGGACTCGAGTTTCGCTCTTATTAGAGCTCATCAGCAGTGCATATCCAGTGGCCGTGCCGGGATTTGAACCCCGGACATCTGACATGCGAGGCGAGCGTGTTACCACTACTCCACCAACGCACGTTGGACGCATCCGAATTTTCACGTCTGAACAGGCGAACGTGTCCACGCTTGAGGAGCGATGTGATTGGTGTGCCCGACTCATCGAACGACGACCCAGTGACTGTCCTGGTTGTGGCGATTGATTGACCCGCCAGTCAGGCCTTCCCAGTCAGGTAGCGTGACACACGCTTGAAACCCAATGGGCGATATTTTGGTTGCATTTGGGGTTTTGCGGGATAGGCATTTTGTTCATATTCGCACCACTCTCGTTTGAACGGTCGCCCTCCTGTTCTGGCGTAATCATTCCGGTGAGTCCACACCAAAAGGGAAGCACTGGACTCGAGTTTCGCTCTTATTAGAGCTCATCAGCAGTGCATATCCAGTGGCCGTGCCGGGATTTGAACCCCGGACATCTGACATGCGAGGCGAGCGTGTTACCACTACTCCACGAACGCATCTGAATTTTCACGTCTGAACAGGCGAACGTGTTCACGCTTGAGCGATAGGATATAATCGGACTTTTCATGGCAGTATTAATAATAAAATTGTTATGTATCGGAAACGGGTGCGATCAATGGCTATAGGGGACCTGAGATCGAGCGCACGAACCCCCAGATAGGACGCGAGCCCAACCACTCCTAGCGCCGAGAGAGAGACGAAGACCAGACCTTCAGAGGAGGAGTGCTTTTACTGCCTCAACCAGAGACAAAGTACAGTGGGAGCACCGTCGAATATATATATATTTAGAGTGACCTTGGGGAACAATAAATCCGTTAGCACACACAAAGTCTAAATGGACTATAGGAAAGAGGCGCGGTCTTTTTGGATTGAGGTGCAACATGGCGAAAAGGGCGCGAAAAATTCAAAATTTTAGAAAATAAAATTGCCACCAACTCGAAAAATAAACGGTTTTGGGGGTTACTGATATCCCCAACAAAAATAATAATCGTTCGGTTGTAGCATCGCTGTCATGCAACTAGAAGGCGATCTGAGAGTCAGGTTTGGTTTCGAACCACGAACCTTTCGGTCAGTAGTTTTGCGCCCAAACTATTTCGAGCTCTGTGCTGGTGCTAGTGGGTATACTTGGACCAGATGTCATGACAACCAATTGGCCCGAAAGTAGGTGAGGAACGCTGAGGGTTCGTTCGCCAGTCAAACCTGAATACTATTCAATGTATTGTGTATTTTAGTAGTATCCGACAGGATGAACTATTATATCCAAATTGAAGTCTTCACGTTTGTTTGCCAAGTGCAATTGTCCCAATCGGTCCTGTTGCCCACGGGACAGCACCTAACGGTCAGCTGTCCCAATTTTGCGTGAAAACTATATTGTTCTACCGATCGACAGTGATTTTCACTCAGGATTGGACTGCGCTGGGGAAAGAACTCTGTCTTATTGGAAGAAAGGTTGGTTCGAATACCCAGATTAACGCTTCCATGGCGATTTCTTCCCGTTAGCGAAAAAAAACAAACTTTATTGTCTTCGCAAGTGTATTTCCATGCTGGTTCGGCGTGCACTCATTCGATGTATACTTGCGCTCTGTAGTGTACCCGGCACTTCACTTGCCGGCAAAGTGCAAGCCCATAAACCACGCGCATGCGGCAATGTGGTTTGTGCCAATTCGACGCGTCTAATACGGGCAACACAGCAGACAGTGTATATCCTGACATGTCGGTGGTGTGCACTGCACCGAGGCTGTGTTTTGTTTGAGTGTGCGGCACGAATACTGGACCGCGAACGCAGCTAATTAGCACTCTAGGAGGTATGCGAAATAAAGATAAAGGGGAGATCTAACTTGATCCAAACTTGACCCAAAGTTTCTGTTGTGGATACTTCACTCCTAACTTGTGTGGCTTCTCTTTGGACTGGTGTTCACCTTCACTCGACTGATCCTAACTTTTCTTTGCCTTGTTCCGAATTCCACCCCAACCCTTCCAGGCACTTAATAAAGCCATCATGGAAGTTACGAACCTGGATCAAGATATTTCGGTGATGAGCAATTGTCTACGAAAGCTGGAACTTCGATCAACCCAACAAGACAGTGAACTCTGATCGATTAGCACAACACGCATGCATTCAAATGGTCCCAAATGCCTTCTGGTTGATTGACCCGTATCATTAAAGTTTTCTCTCCTCGTTTGTTCGCTCGCTCCCTGTTCATCCTTCCGATATCATGAAGCTACTGTATCATCAAACCATCATCTTATATGCCTGCGTTTTGTTTAATTTACAGAGATATGTCCCCCCCCTCACCCGTATCATCGACCTCGTGTTTCTTTATCACTATTATTATTACTATTATTATTATTATCATCACCATCGCTACTGTTAATTTGACTCCATCTTCTCTGAGGCTCCATTGCGTTTTTGGCCGTAGGTGATTGTTAGCTTATCGTTGAGTCGCCCGTTTTTCTTTTTTTGTTTTCCCTTGCTTTCTTGGTTTCACATACGTCCACGTCGTCCTGTTTGGATATCTATGCACCGATGCATACATATTTACATGATGAGCATATTTGCTCATCCATTGTCCTCCAATACGAATCTTTCAAGTCCTCCCCCCCCCATCGTGTAAACCTACCTCTACTTGCGTGCGTCGAACGTTGCGTTTGCGATTCTCGAAGGCAATCAACGCCCGTTGGTCGACAAACGTTACACTTGTTTAGCCCAGCTCTACCCATCCGGTGAGTTTTTGACTGTATCCAGCTTTCCGTTCTTCGGTGCAACAACCTGATGGTTGACAGGGGTCGAGTAGAAATAGCGGTATTCGATTGGTAATCGAGACCTTGCAAGCTGTATGTCGTGTGGACCAAGCTTGATACCTCACATGATCCTCAAGGCGGTGAGTTATAGGCGTCCCATCAGAAGGACTATCGGTTCATGAAACGGTCTCAGTGAAGAGGGAGCCCGTCAACACCCTCTACACTTGCCTTCTAGAATTATGTCATGGCGTTAATTTAACTTAAATGTTGACATATTGATCACAAATGAGCTTTTTTTTCGGCCCCATGTACCTCTGCCTTCTTGCGACTTCTTAACTGGAGCGAGATAGCTCAGTGGTTAGAGCGCGAATTTACTGACCGGAAAGTTCGTGGTTCTCTGCCTCTCGACTTCCCCTGTCTAGGCTTGGGCAACCTGGCAGTATCCCAGCCCTCGTACAACCTTCGGGTGGCATGGCAGTTAGACACCGAAAGAGTGCTACAGCTGAACGACTTCTCAACTTTGAAGAGCTCTCTTCTTGCACATCGAGTGCATTTCCGTTAACTTTGCCTCTCTCTCTCAGGCTTCATTACGTAAGACACAACTTCTAATGGGATTTTTAATGCATTGATCTTATCATCGGGTTAGCTGGGATCGAGCGACAGCAAGGCTTTCAGCCAGCAATTCCTCACCCTTTCTCTAATTTCGGCTAGTAATTTAGAATCTTTAAAAATGAATCAGTACACGGTCTTGCCCACGTTTGACCGACGTTCCCCAAAGATGAATAATCTTGAGGGACTGCCGGTTCGAAAACTATCCGGCTACAAACTTTATTCTACTCGGTTCTACTTGTTTATCAAGATTGACAACTATGCTTTCCATTCTGTTTGAGGTGATCGTACCGTCCCTGCTGTGCACGTAACCAGTGCTTGTCGAATCCACTCATGTTCTTGGTTGGTTGTCTGAACGCCTAACGAACCGGCAACAACTATCCGTATTAGGTTTGTTGACTCGGTTTTCGGAGAGGTGTGTGCGTGCGACGGGTGTGCGTCCTCCACACGCACCCGTACACAACAGACGCCCACCCGAAGGGTCGGTCTGTTTGTTTACTGACCGTTGCACTTCAGTGACTCGCGCCTCACAAGCACGACCGTACGCTTTTTTATTGCACCTTTGTTCTTTGCTCACTCGTGCGTCAAGGTAAACTAACTTGTTCAAACTGATGCCACACTCTGTCATGTCAATTGTGCTTTGTTCAACCATGATTGTAGGTTCTTTTGTTCGATACTGCACGGACGGCACAGCTGAACTAGACTCGGCGACAAATGTGTCGAGCCGCGGTCATAGGACGTTGATGTTTCCAGAGTTTTCGACGGGAGCTTTGTGTCAGTTTATCTAGGATACTGTCAATAGATCTCGAATTTAATGTTTACGGGCTACGTACTGTGATTTTTGCTGATTATCAGACGTGTTCCTTGACCGACCACAGTTCTCGCTCATTGATCCGAAGCGATAACGGTGATGTTCACCCTAAACTCGTCTAGCAATTCACGAAGTAAGGATGTGAATGGTCCTTCCTTTCAGTTGCTTAGTAGTGGATGCACCATCTTGTATGCTGAGTGCCGAGAAACAGCTAGATCTCTGTCTTGACACGGCACTTGCATTCTACATGGACTGTACAACACCGTGACGCCCAAATTGGTATCTTACAAATTCTATCACATTCACCTACACGGTGAAGTACTCAGTAGGTTTGGCTTATCGTCACAGTTACTTTGACGGGTCACCACATCAAAGGCGGTTATCCGAAAGCTCAAACGAACATAAATTCTTTCACCCTGTCCCGAAATCACTGTGTCACCTCAACTGTCCAATTTTTCAGGTGTCCAACTTTTCGGAAGCTTTCTGTGGACAGGGATTCGTGCAGAGCAGGCGCGTGTCCGTGTGAGACACCCAGTTATCAGCGTCAAGAAAGCTCGTTTCCTTCATTCCGGAAATCCCAATTCACTATCGCTTGTTCACCATCCATCCTTCTTCAATTCCGTTGTTTTGCTACCCGTTTCTAGTCGTCGCCCATGTTACACTCGTTTATCGTTCGTATTTGTTTGCGTGTATGGGTGCTAGTCACAATTCTCAACTGCGTCGTTACCCTAATCTCTGCTTTTGCTTCGACTGTATCTTCCTCGCTGTGATTGGGTCTGTGTGTGTGTGTGCGCGCGCGAACAATTTGCCCATTCACTCGCTTTTTTTCGGTTCAACTTCCATTAGCCCGATTTTCTTTCTCTCATTTTATCAGCTTCTTCTCTTCATCAACGGTACCGTGCTTCTCGGTGTCGTTTGGTTACAACGACCCTTTCCCGCACGTGAGCCGTTCATCACGTGACGGTCGCAATTTTGTACACATCCGGACATGAATTAATCAAAATCGCCTCCACATTTTTGCTTTTGTCTTCACACTGGGTAGCCTTGAGTCCGATTTGTTTATGTAAGAACTGATGAAATCTAGACTTTAGCTGGGCCAGCCAGTTGGACGAGACGAACCAACTGTGGCGTCACGTGCAAGCCACCAACGCTGGTGCTGGCTGACCCGAGAGCAAAAGGTCGGTGAGGAAATGCGCTGGGGTCAGATAAGACCAGAATATGATTGTTGGTCTTTTGGCTGAGCTTTACAGTTGGATTGCAAACGTTTCATCATCAGTCCAGTTGAAATCGTCACTCAACCCCCCATTGACAGTGTCACCTCGATTGGTGATGAAACGTTTGCAATTCAGCTGCAAAGCTCTGTGAAAAGACCAACAACCTGGGCTATCTATAGTCCGCAACATCGCCAAGACCAAATTGTGGATACAAATCAATGGGAAATAAACAGACTACTCATTTCGACTACTTGCGCGCATCGTTCACCGAGGTGCTCGTTGCTGGCTTCGTAGCCCATATTGAATGCTAATGTATATTTTATTATGCCTACGACCAGCGAGACGTTTGCGCTTAGCTGAACAATGAAATTCGTAAAACAAGCCACATCAACAACTGCGACATGTGGATTTTGATCTGTGTGGTATAACAATGACAATACAATCTAAGAATTGGACGACTCACTGCGCGTGTCTCTAGAAACGTCTTTCCAAAATGGTGCCTTTCATGGTGTTCGGGTGTAGGCAGAGCTAAGTTTATGGTCAATTGGGAATGTAGTCTCACATTCCCGCATTATCGTGCTACTAAAAACGCCGGGTTAGTTCGTCGCTTGAAGCAACAGAGACGACAGTTTGCTGTCCAAACAGTGCCACCGCACAACCGCATTCGAATGTCAACCTTGACAATAGTGACCAGCTTTTGAGCCAACAGGTCGAAAGTCTGCGAGGAGCAAATGAAACCCATGGTGGTTGTCGGTCTGTTTTCATGTCAGTTAATTCGTCGTAAGTGCACAACTCACCGCTCCGTTGATTCTGAGTATTTTTCTGTGGCAGGTGTTATCCGAACCTGTTGTTGACATGGATGGGTTTGTTTCATGCCTCTGATTGGAAGGACAGTGCGGACGAGAGGTGTTGTAACCATGACGTTAGTCGGCAGTCACGGGTATAGTTACCGAGTCGATTCTGCCGGATATGCTGAACTTAGAAGAAAGACGCGAGGATAAGATGGAATGAGGTTGATACGGCGCGCAACCTGCGTTCTAATAGACAACCAGCAACTCCCGGTTTCGAATGACGTACCTGAAGATTTTTATTACGATCGGTGGCCGTTGTTTGCGCTTGTACGGCGGTAAGATGGAAGCGTCCGGCACCCAAATATGCAACGTAGACCGAAAACATGTCTTTTGATAATACCCAATGGTATTTACTGAAGAATTATGGGTTTATGAGGAGGAAACATGGTCCAATATGGACCATGCCGATGTTTTTTCTTCTTTCGGGACAAAGTAGGGACCGAAACAACACGAAAATTGTACATCACTCAAAATTTATTTTCCCTTCCAAGCATCATGTGACCACAACATGTATTTGACACATCTGTAGACTGAATCCGGTGCTCCCAATCACGGTTTAGTCAAACACTGGAAAAACTAAAAAATGATATGCCGGAAAACTGGTTATCTATGTCTTTAACATAATATTCGACACCAGTAGACTCAATGTAGCCGGGTTGCCTGGATATCGTAGACAATTCCGTACCACTGATCCGGAGATAGCTCAATAGGATACTCGTTAGTAGGGGTGGTTACACCACTCCTAATGGATGTCCGGCCACGATTGCGCTCCGGCGGCATGACTGGCTTGATCTGGCCTGAACGATCGACTGAAGTGTATGGTGACCCTTTTCGGCGCGTGCGCCATGGTTTGAAAGTGCGTGCCCGATGTGGCCAGTTCGTCATCATCATCATCGACAGCATGAAATCAGTGTTCAACAGCGATGCTTCACTGCCGTACAACCATGATTTATTTGAAAGCCTTATCGTGAAGAAAAAAATAAAGGTGGACGGGGAAGGGACTTAGTGCTAGCTTACTACAATCATTCCGAGGTGCCTACACCTCCAAACACTCATTCAGGCAATCTGGATAGAAACTGACAACAAGATCGCTAGGATCACGCAGTCCCCATCTAGGAAGGCGAGTCTCACCGACAGTCTCCAAACGTTTCGTAATCTATTTCATACCCCTCTACCAGGGTTGGCCACCTCTGTGCTTCCGCCACTCTGAATTGGGCATGGAAAACAGCACTCTCTTCGGCAAACGATGGTTCGACATACGCAATACATGTCCAAACCAACGCAGTTTCTGGCGCTGGACATATTCTTCAATGGAAGTACCCGTTGAACAACCGAAAACTCCTCGTTTTCTAATTGCCTCGTTACGGATACGCCGACACCAACCCACATGAGCTATGGCTCTGAGACAACGATTGTCGAACACCCGAAGACGTCTCAGTTCCGCTGCTCGAACAGGCGAAGTCTCACAGCCATACAACAAAACAGCCCGCACTGTAGCTTGATATACACGTGCCTTGCGATTCAGGGCCGGATGACTCTGACGGCAGCCACATGCGACGAAACACTACGCTGTTCGAAGTTCATTCCTAAAGTTGTGCGTTTAAATCGTGTCATTGATTCTCAAGTCACACCTCACGTTGATTCCAACGAGGACAAAACAGCTGATTTAAAGCATAGGTTGCCCTCATTTGGGCTCGAGAACTTAATGACCGGAGTTCCGTGGTTCGAACTGAACCTCGGTATCTTGACTTAAGTTAACACCTAGGTTTGAGAAGTCTGGCGGCAGCTCAGCCCTCCTGCTTGCTTCGGGTGGCAGCTAGACACCGAAAGGATGTTGCAGCTAAACAATTTCTCTTTATTTTATTTTGGGGTTTGTCTTTCAGTTGAAACCTCGAAGTCCCTACTACCCAGAAAAAGTCAACAATCATTTATGGTACACCATTAACTACTCGCCGTAGTTTGCTTGCAGTCTACGTATTTTTTAAAACGCACTGAGGCGGGTTTCATGGTGCAGTGAGAGAGTCTGAGAGTCACCATCACAGATGAATAGCGAAAAACGGCGTGCAGAGATGACCAATCTTCTTGCGTTGAGGGTCAGTGGTTTCCGAGATCGATTTTTCTGTGGCAAAGATTCGATTATTACGTGTGACCGGCATATTTGGATATGGCAAACCAGGAAGTGACTCCATCCACGTTTGCCTTTCAGTGCCCTGATGTGTCGACGCTTGCCCTGATAGCTGACGTGAATCCTCCGTTATTATGATCGATGCAGTGCAGTGCGGTGTGGATTGATGTCCAATTAAGGTCATCAGTGAGTACCTTTGCTATGCTAGAGTTTCTCAGATTTCCATGGAACAGATCGAGTCAGGTTTCTGTATGTTTGAAGGTCTGACCTGTACAAGTGGAATAATGGACTGCCCATACCGTCAGTGCAGTGAATTTGTTCACTCAGACGTGCTTTGCTGCCGTATTACTGTGACCCAAATAGAAAGTTTAGTGAAAAAGTACCATCTGCTTTCACCACCGTAACTTGGCAGTCAGCTCTGGTAATTTCGGTCATACAGTAGAAAACTTCGTCAAGTTGTGTAACTCCGAATTGTCAGCCAATAGAATAAAACTCCTGGAGCAAATCCCTGTTAGACTGAATGCGCGTAAATTGACAGGTGTACGACGTTTCTAATCTCACGTTCCAACACAAGTGATGTGACAGCGCTAGAATTCGTTGCAACCATAGCTGTCCGTCTTAGCTACGTCGGTGAAACAATCGATAAATTGATTTCTAATCGGCACGAGACAATAGAGTGCACCGACTCAGAAGAGTGTGCGATAGCGAACCAGACCATACCAGCAGACCGCAAGACGACCGCCGACTGGACAAAAGACGTATGTATCGATGCTGGTCGTGTGTCACAAACATCAGGGCACCACCTTTTGTTTGTGTACTAGTGTAACTAAAGTCCTTGAATTTGCGTGATAAGGTTGAACGGTTCACATAGCATAACCAGGATGCTGCAGTGTGTGGTATGTCATAAAATACCCACAGGTGGTCGACCACTTTTGTCTTAGGACTGCTCGTACGTAACACCAACAAATGTACAATCTCTTGCTTCATTTCAACGCACAACGTACTAGTCGTCCGTCGAACTGACATTTTGATTGAAATCTAGGCCGCTCGTTGTACAGCCGGTATACGGTCGTATCATACAGGTGACCTTTGTTTACTTATGTAAATTCTCTCCTACTCCGTGAAATTGAATGAAAAAAACAGACGCCGTCAATTATTGCATAGCTGATCAGCGGTCGGGGACTTACTTGGTTATGGTGACTGTGACAAGGCACTCGGGAGTGTAAACTCTCACCGACATTTAGCATGAAACTGTTGGACACAACATATCGCAAATCGTCCGGTGCACCTGCAGCCTCTCATTGACTCCCAGAGTGTTCATCCAGAACCATGCTCATTTTGGTCGAAATAAATTCCAGCTGTGCAGATTTGTAGGCGGGTGAGTTATCCGGGACTAACAGTATGAAGCTCTCAACGGTTGTTCACACCCAATGAGGCTTTGTGCGGCCCGACCTCGCCTACGAAAGAGGACACCTTGAATTCTACTGAACGGCTGTATTATGTTTCAGGCTGAGCACACCCGATGACTCATAAAAAAAGACCTTAAAATTGTTGTTAATGCGATCAGACTTGGGAATTTTAATGAAGATTTCGTCCTATATGTGAAGTAAGTCTATGCCAAAAAATCGATAAACACCGTAATGCTGTTTCGTCCTTATTGAGAATCATCAGCAGCGCACATCTCACGAGACGTCTGGGTGTTTCTATCCCGCGACTTCCTGGCTAAGAGTTTGAACGCCTAACCTTTCGGTCACGAGCGCATGATTAGTACTTAGACGGCAAGTAGCACCACTCTTTTTTCAGTCGCGTGATCCACATCACGTGGTCACGTGTTGCCTTGCTCCTCGATTGACGACTTCTCAGATGGGAGTTTCACTCAACTGACGAATCTTATTCTTTGAGCTATTTATAGATTGGTGATGGGGTGCGGAGATTTGGGGATTTTATTGGAGATTTCGTCCTGTAAATGAAGCCAATCTGAGCTGTTCAAAATATCTACGACGCCTATTCGGTGAGTTCTTTTGGAAAACTAAGAAAACCTGGATCACTTATCTGACTCCCTGTGAATGGAAGGAATGGGGATTCCAACTGCTCATCCCTGACTTGTTTTGTCTTCTTGCCGCTGTTCTGGTCAGTGGCATGGCTAAAACCAGAACGGTTAGAATAGCAACACTAAACCGGAGTGAACAATATGCAAGATTCAATCAAATGGTTACTTTCTCAGTAAGTGATCGATTTGGTTGCCGGTGGAGGCGAGATGGCTCAAGGGGTTAGAGCGCAAATTTACCGACCGAAAGGTCCGACCTCTGCCTTTCGACTTTCCCTGTCTAGGCTTGGGCAACCTGGCAGTATCCCAGCCCTCGTGCTTCCTTCGGGTTGCATGGCAGTTAGGCACCGAAAGGGTGTTACAGCTGAACAGTTTTTCCATTTTGGTTGCCGGTACCTGTTCGTGGGTAGCTAGTACGTCCAAAAGGGTAATGCTGATGTGAAAACCGCGAGCAAATGGATAAATATTCTCCGTAAAAACGCGTTGAGATGATCAGAACGACAGACGAGAGACATTATAACAATATTCCAGTTTGAAACCTAAAATCCCCTCCCTCATGTACAAAGTTATCGATCCTTTTGCGGCCGCCCCACTTTCACGTTCTCCTTGGCTTACCGATTTCCTAATCCGATAAACTGTAGAATGCGACCAACGTTGACAATAAAAGTGATCACACGATTAACTGGTAATCACGGCTTCCGGCCATTGTTTGAAAAGTTTTACCGGTGTTTCTCCCACGTGCCCTGATAGTTTGTTGCATAAATTATATAGAAAGGCCGGCGCCACGCCTGGGTGAGCAACATCGTACGATCTATCCGGTGAGAGGTGATTTTCCTACCTAGGTGTTGCTTCATAGCAGTACCACCTTGGTGTTCGCAATTTTTTTGAACAAGGCAATGAAGTGTGGCTTGCCAACGACCAGTAAACACAGAAAACTTGTCCGAGCTGTAACTGGGATACAAATACATCAAATTATAGCAACTGATGTGCTCGACTGGTGCCAACTGTTACCATGATCCACAAACACGGGGGTTGTTCTCGTCTATAGCTGCAGTGTATTTGTCAGGCGCATACGGTTGATGTGTTCTTTTTGTGCATCGTTGGTCAGTTTCAAGGTTACAGAGGATTGTGAACGATGCCAATCGGTGTTTGCACTAGACGCGAGGTTACGGACCACTAGTTTTCCAAACCGACTAAGGGCATGCCGATCAGGGCTGTCTAGACTCGGGCAAGTTAACTGGCGACTTAAAAAGATCGATGACTGAGCGGAAACAAACCAAAACGTAGAACTACGGGGTAGTTTACTTTGACTTTCTGTGGTGGACTAATTGATATAACACTTACAAAACGCGCGAAAAAAGCGATTCGTCGTCCAGCTTGCGTTGGTGGTTCTGGGATAGGAATTTTCCCGATGATAAAACTTCATCGGGAATCCTGAAAAACAAAACGGACAGTTGACTCAAACATCAGGCGACGGGGTGGTTTTCTCTTCTTTCGTCGAAACCTCTGGTTTCTCCGTGTGTTAGAGTGATCATCGGAATTCGGCCACTGTTTCTTAATATGGAAGCGGTCCATTGGCCTCTTGAACGTTTAGATTCACCTGCGATCGGGTCTAGATATTTGTCTGGTCCGGAAGATACACCATCTGAAGTCCACTGTGCTTCAAGGATGACAAGACCTGAAGTTGAAACTGCATCGAACCTGCCCAAGCGCATGCGTAAGAAGCATATTTTTGTCATCAGTAATAACGGTATTTGTAATTTCCAAACAAATCGGCTAAATATGGTGGTTTCTCATTTAAAGATGTCATTCTCTGTAATGTGGTTAAGATGTATCAGAAATCTTGAAATCGAATATGTCCCCTGTGATAACGACCTTGGTCTCCATCATGTTAAAGTTACTGTCCTAAGTTTGATAACGTCGAAGATTCACAAGGCAACAGATTGTTCTCAGGTAAGAACAACCCGAGAGGCAGGTGGAGTGCCGTACACTACCACGCTCCTTATGTCTGTAGGTGCGTTCAACATACAAGTTACCTCAGTTATTCTGTGACGCAAAGTGCAGACTAGAGCAAACATCTTGTTGAGATTTTCACTGCCAATGATTCCCAGTCAGACTTCTCGGGACTGGCTTCACTTGGGAAGAAATCCCCATCAGTACATATATATATATATTTATATATTATGCGCACAAATTTTCCGCCTATAGGACAGGGATGTCTGTCTTCACGGCGTTTTCGGAAGCAAATCCATCTTGGGTTTGATAGGAAGGAGCTTCACAACACCGGTGAAAGCCTCACAGACAACGTTCGACTGCGTTTCCACCGTAATAAGGCATAGTCTCATCCTTCCGGTTATTTCGGGTCCTATTTCAATATGGCGTCACGGCGCTGAGAACAAACTCCACCAGTAGTACCAAGCAACGCAAAACTAAAAAAAAAAACAAAATCACTTCCTTGGATACAGATGAATTCTAACTCAGGACAAAGGACTAATCGGTCATTTTTAGCCGGATGAAGTTACATTTCACAGCAAGTTTTATTAGGGATGAGGCGCACGGAGTTTCCACTTCTTCAGACCTCTACACTAAGAAGCTTACGGATGTCGCTCTTTTCGAAGACTTACAGGCTAAATTTTATTGCAAAGATGAATTATATATATCGCTATTAATTAGCAGTAGGCAATTTTACGTCCCCCTCGGTTGATATCTTGTCAGCTAGTCATTGTGAACGGGCTCTAAGCCGCGGTCTAACAGTTATGAACTAAGAAGGGTGTGTTTGTTCCAGAAGACACTAGTCAGACTGACTGTGGTCTAGTTGCTGAAGCAAGACTTTGAGGGGATGCCACGTTTTGGATGGGACCATGCAAGCAACGACGGTGAGTGAGACGCAGCTCTACGCAGATGCCCATTTACTGTGCCTACCATTGTCCATGCTGACAGTACACGCCATCACTCACAATATGGACTGGCCACCATCGACAATGTCAGACGAGTAGGCACCGCGCACTGACGGCGTCTCCGCGCATGGTGACGAAACGTTTGCAGACCAATTGCCAAGCTGAGTGAACAGACCCTGCAAGCACACGTGTTGCCTCAGACGCTTAAAAAGTGAACAATTGTGGAGCAGTCACCAAAAGATGGTTTCAACCGAGGTTTCATCATGTGGGTGAAGCGAACCCATGCTTAAAAGTCAGGAGACACCGTACTTCTGTTTCTTCCTTATTGGACATTGTAAGCAGTGCACAGCGCTCATGAAACTCCAGCCAAGTTCCAAACTTCTCGTCTGGTAGTTGAAGAATAAACCTTTCGGCCGCCAGGGGCTTGTCAGCAGTGTGATTAACTCACACTTGGACAGAATATAGCGCCATCCATCCATCAGCAACGGAGATCGCGTCACCTGGGTTTACCGGAAGATAGGGATTATGGACCCAGCCTCGGCATCTCGACTGGTCCTGTGTCCGCATGGACATCCTAGCACCATATCAAACCTCGTGCTCCCACTGGGTGGCATGGCAACTAGGCACCGGAAGGATGTTACAATCGAAATAACTAGTATTTATTTGTGTGCGCTGTTCGGACCCAAATCACGTTTCTCACGTGGACCAATCATTGTTACACAATATCTAATAACAGGCTAATAACAAATCGATCATGTGTTCCCCAGAAAAGTAATCACAGCCCTCGAAAATCGCGGCATTATAGCTGGGGTTGTGTAAGACAAACAGAACACAAAACGGGCGGTCGCTCAGACTAGCTATGAAATACACACTGACCGTATACAAGTCAGGAATGACCTAAGGGGCGTTACCCTTCGTGTTGGTGGCTGACGCGAGCAGTTAGGACGTTGGTCTGAGGAGGTGAACGCAGTGATTCATTGACCCATCATTACGCAAACAGAGTTCATCAGTGTCACCCGCACACAAACAACACGACTCGCAGCCATCACCACCGCGTAGGAGAACGCGCTGTTCTCCGTCGACTCACCGAATAAAACAAGAATCTCCTGAACCCTATCATCGAGTCAGGGAATTGTCCAACAGCCGTGCAACTAATGTCAGACGTGATCGCCAACGCAGCTCCATGCATTGACTGGTGTTCGCCTTTCTAACTTCCTATGTACAAAACGCCCCTCTGAAAAAGATAAAACCTTGTTTTTCACTAGGCGTGATGATTTAATGCGCAGCAGCTTATGAAACGCCACTGTCGAGTTCGGCCGCTTGTAAGGCTATGGCAACATGGAGCCAATAAAATGTTCTTTGGGGTAGATCAGTATATCTTTTGGGCCAACAAAGATAGACGTGACAGAGCCCTTCTGTGTTTTGGAGCAGCCAGCCGATGGCAACTATTGTGGCCAGAAATTAGGGAAAGCTTTTGGAGAGCTCACCGTACACTCCGCACGCCCACAAGTATGTGATTACAAATAACGCACGGTAATCGCGAATTCCTGGGCATACCCGGTTGCACAAGTGTCTCGAAAGGACCGGACGGTTGACTAAACTGAACGCACTCTTGAAGTCAAGGAACACTAAGATTGTGTGTACGGCAGTGAAGCATCAGTGTCAACACTGATGTTGCTGTCTGTGATGATGACCAAGATTGTAGGGCTCCTACACGCAAACCGTTACTCTAACACTTGACGACCTATGAAGATGTGATCCATACAGCCTGAATTCCGCCTGTTGTTCTCCGGTCCTGACGCGCCTTCGTAGGGCGTAAAATAAGCGCTTTTAAGAATCCTGTTGCAAAGGGGATCAAGCTAATTCGTTTCACTGTCTACAAGTACATTCCTTGAAAAAGGGCACTCTAATCTACTCAACCCAGTTGGTTGGGATGATTTCTCTCGCTCAGATGGAGGCAAATAAGTTGTTCCGGCACTGACTGAGGATTTTATTTCCACCCTTAAACGGAGCGAGTGGGAGTTATTCAGCACCAATAGCTCGATGACGCTTGAGGGAGGAAAGGTATCGGAAGTTCTAAGTTTACCGCCTAGGGCTCCGTTACAGGCCAGGAACTTTGGTTAAGAGGCTGCATGTGGCTATTGGAATGGTTGGTGAAATTCTTCGGTCCAACGATTCTGACGCCATTCAGTGTTGAGCGACGAGCCAATCTTTGCGATGCGCGCAGATGCTGTTTTCCACCTGATATCTGGCAGCTCGTCGAGTGGTGCTGTACTCCCGACCAGGAAAAATGTGTCCGAGTTTCGAGTAAGTTTATAGTTTTACTAGGTACCTTGTGCTCAGACCTAGTTGCTCGCAATTCATGCAGAACGTGCGGTCATCAGTAGATGTTCCTCGCCACCTATAGCTAATTGTTTTGGATGTTGGTTCGTATCTGGAGGCTGTCGTGTGGCTAGGTGATTTATGTTATTTCAGGACTTAGTGCTGCACAGTCAAATTTGTGGTCAGCACACCCTCAAGACGGCCGTTTGCCGCTATTTGTGTGTCTTGATTCAACTCCAGGATGACCAGCGGCGCAAAGTTTACCTATCGTCTTAATCATATTCCAGACAATAACTGCTATTTACGGGCTCTTAGCTTATCGTAACTGGGCGTCGTAGAACCTGTCATTGGTAGCATCTAAGCTACGTCTAAATCTAAAGCTGACACCTTGGCGTGGTGGCAGGAATTGGGTGCCCGCAATGATTCCGCAAGCTGTACTAACTGAAACGTCGTGTCACAAGGCGCAACCATGCCCTGAAGGCTAAAGGAGGGCGGTCAGACTAACGGGAGCGGGACCAGGTAATACAAGTGATCGTATTACCAGACAGTCTGGGGGTAAAGTTGTGCTGTTCTCTGTAATGGGAGGTTGAAGACAGTAAGGCGATTTCCCGAGGGGATCAACATACCTATATTCATGAAAAAAGTGGTACTGTTTTCCCCAGAGGAAGGACGGGTTAGAAAAGGTTGCCCCTAAAAACTGCCCACTTCGGTCCCTCAATGGTCGCCTACCGATGAGTGGCCTAATATGGTCGAAAAACAAATAAACCTTGCCATGAGCTCGATGCCTTTGCCGTGCTCGGGGAATCAGGATTGAGACATCTTTGTTTTTTTTCTTACGCCCCCGAATTAATCTAGTCCCCTGCAGCTGAGCAGGTCATACTGAGGGGACTTAATTCTTGCTTACGCCCTGTTTGAATAAGGCTTGGCCAACAGGTTTTCCACCGTTGACCTAGCAAACACACGGCGGGGACATGTTAAGAAGATTTTTAAGCTCAGAGCGTACACCTTCATTAGGCAAATTTTTTCTCATTTCGGGTAGTTGCTTCGTGGAATAACCTTCCTGATACGGTTGTCCACGCTCCCTCTAGAACTCAGTTCAAAACACTATTAGACACTTATTTACGCGAGTCCTCGCGCTGGCAAACATACTGCCCCGCGCTGAGAACTTAAAGAGCAGTGCTACACCCTTTTTTCACTTGTGCCTTTCAGGTGAACGACAGCTGCTGAACGACAAGAACAAAACCGACCCGGGAAACTTGGGCAAAAGCCTCGCTCCTGTGTATCAATCCGTGAATCCGTGAATCAGTCCAGCCGACTGTTGATCTGCACTGTTCGATTTCCACTGTCGGATACTCAATTTCTCGGATACTCGCAGCGGTTTAGTATGTTCGCGGACCTTACCCATTAACCGAACATCGCCGTTTTCTCATTCTGCTGACAGATGTGAGAATATTCATTAAAATCATATGTTAGCCCATTTTCAATACCCGTTACCATTTCCGTGATGTGAGCAGATTTTCGCGGTTCTCTTGAGTGTGAAAGTTATGGGAGAGTTTGGAAGCTGCTTGTGGTGCTCACTGCTCATGCGAGTCCGAATAAAATTTGCCCGAGTCAGGAATCGATCACTAAACGATAGTGTGTCAGTCAGACCGCTTGCTTAGGTGGTGTTTGCATCCGTTTTGGATAAACCCATAAACAATTTAAAGTGTAAAGAGTTACGCACAGTTGACACTCCGCGGCTATCTGGAAGATTGCTGGCAAGCTAACTGTGCAACGGTGTGACATAGTAGTAATTTAATCCTGCTCTTTAACCGCAGAACAACGGATTGCAAGTTCTTTAATTAGGCAACGAGGCGACCTGCTGAATCTGTGGCTTTTTGTCCGAAATGATGTTCGAGACTGTCGGGTTGGTCGGCCAGGCTCTGCGAATGCCGAAACACCGTCCATCTAGGCCAGCGTTCTTCTCCTTGCCTCCTTTAGTATGACGCAAACGGCGGGGTGGACAGCATATCACTTGGCAGAAGGATGTGAAAGAGACTACCAAGAGTTTTGGTGTTGTTCTTGCAGTCTTCGTGACCACTCCTGCGCTTGGCTGAGGGGATTGCAAGAAATGGTCACTGATCGATGTCGGCAGCATTTGTGCTGTCAGTGACTTTCCAGATTGTCTCACTGAGCTCTTGAAGGTGGGAGCACCTCAGAATGCTTGAGATAGACCAGTACCAGGCCCTCACCCTCATCAACTTTGTCTTTCCACTCTAAGGCTTTGAATATAATTATGAATATAATTAGATAAACTTTGTGGTTGTATGGTAGTGAAGCATCAGTGTCAACAGTGGTTGCTGCCGCTGATGATGTTGATGATGATGATGATGATGACGATGATGATGATGATGATGACGATGATGATGATGATGATGACGATGATGATGATGATGATGATGACTAGTGTTGGGTTTCCTGCCATCCGACCTGGTTTGATCCATTACAGATCTTCATTCACTGACTCCTCCGCAGCGGCCTCACCCAAATTTTTCTGATTCTTTTAGACAACTCTTACTCATCTCCGATCGATGTGTTGTATGGTAGTGAAGCATCAGTGTCAACAGTGGTTGCTGCCGCTGATGATGTTGATGATGATGATGATGATGACGATGATGATGATGATGATGATGATGATGATGATGATGATGATGATGATGATGATGATGATGATGACTAGTGTTGGGTTTCCTGCCATCCGACCTGGTTTGATCCATTACAGATCTTCATTCACTGACTCCTCCGCAGCGGCCTCACCCAAATTTTTCTGATTCTTTTAGACAACTCTTACTCATCTCCGATCGATGTGCGTTGTGTCTCTGAAACACGCATACAAAACCCCAGTTCGGTCATAGATCTCAAACCGCTCGGGACGAGTCCGGATTCCTCGCAATTTGCTTATCGGATGTTGGACGGTCCTGATGCAATGGTTCGTGATACCTTCGGCTTTGGATTTGTGATTAGCCCCAGGGCGAGATGGCCCAAGTGGTTAGAGCGCGAAGTTACTGACCGGAAGGTCGGTGGTTCGAACCCGACCTCTGCCTGTCGACTTCCCTGTCTAGGCTTGGGCAACCTAGCAGTATTCCATCCCTCGTGCAACCTTCGGGTGGCAGGGCAGTTAGGCACCGAAAGGGTGCTACAGCTGGGCGACTTTTTTATTTCAGGGTAGATTGCGCCTAACCAGTCAGTAGTTGCCTTTGCGCTGTTACGCTTACTGGTTCAATCAAAACCAATGCATCTCGAGGTGGTAAATGGTGCTTGTTTGTTATAACAGCCTGCGCTCCCATAGAGCCGGGCCTGAGGCTGAGGAAGATAGCTTCTATCGAGATTTGCCACGAGCACTCCGGTCAGCGAGAAATGCAGATATCCTGATTCCGACAGGTGACACGAATTCTCAGGTTGACCAACCAAGTCCTGAGAGAGCCCACCGTGGCGGGGTTGGTACTTGCCTCACAGATAGTGGGGAATGAATTCTTCAAATACGTACTGAAACCATATGTTTCTATCCAGCACAAACTTTCAGCATAAGCGCCCACCGACTGCAAACCAGCCGTGGATGCAGTTGGACCATGGGGCAGTCGACTTCGACACAAGACTGGCGTTCATTTTGGAGTAAACTACTGGGTCCCGATATTGCGTTGTGTGGGCATACGTACCTATTCCGCTCACCTCTGGAACACTTCAGTTGATGTAAACGCACACAAGCAAAGCGTCTCCGTGGCTCAACAATATCGAGCTGAGCTGGCCGAGAAGACCCCAGAACCCGACCGACACAATGGTGAGTTGAATGACAGTAAGAGAAAGGTGAAAAAGGCATCATGCTCACAGCATTTTATACTGTCTGGTTGAGGCATCTCTTCACCTCAGTGAAACCCAATGAATTGGATCTTGTCAAGATCAGCAGCTCCAAAATGAGGCTGGAAAAATCGTACTAGCAGCAGACGACTATGATGGCGCGCGCAAATTAATGAACCGTCTCAGAATTGAGAGAAAGCGCGCTGATGGGTCAAAAAAGTCCAGGGAATGAAAAATTTTGCAACGAGGAACAATCGCATCCTATCCCAGTTAATCCGTTTAAATGGTCCGAGGAAGGCGAGTTTTAGTTAAACTGTATCAGAAAAGGACAGGACCTCGATTCATTCACAGAAACGTCATCCTGAAAGATGGGCTAAATACTTTGAAGAACCATTCAGCTGGGCCACATGAACTCAAAATCCGGAAGGACAAAATGAACTCAAGTGTAACGTGAACATAAGCCTCCCATCGTCGATGGAAGTCCAGCGTGAAATTTCATTACCTCAGTGCAAAGGGCATCTGGTCCAGATGTTTTTCACCTCGAACGCTGCAAAGGTGTTGTTGACTTCCTTGTGACTAAACTGACGATTGCAGTCCGAGGTATCTCGTAAGAGGAAAGAATGCCGATACAATGAAATGTTTTAAAGTTGATAAATATATATTTAAAAAGGTACAAGAACATCGTCCAAAACCACCGGAGTATCAGCCATAGCTTCCAAGGTATTCTCCAGCAGCAGGTTGACCCATCATTTGGAGTCGGATTTTCCGTATCAATCAATTAATCAATTAATCAGTTCTGTTCTGAGTTCAGCAAATCCAGTGGTATCAGGCAACAGTGCCCCCCCCCGGCCACCCTTTGTCCTCTGCTTCGTAATCTGTGTGCCACTTCAGTCAAGTCTACTGTCTCTAGTATGATGATGATGATGATGATGACTAGTGTTGGGTTTCCTGCCATCCGACCTGGTTTGATCCATTACAGATCTTCATTCACTGACTCCTCCGCAGCGGCCTCACCCAAATTTTTCTGATTCTTTTAGACAACTCTTACTCATCTCCGATCGATGTGCGTTGTGTCTCTGAAACACGCATACAAAACCCCAGTTCGGTCATAGATCTCAAACCGCTCGGGACGAGTCCGGATTCCTCGCAATTTGCTTATCGGATGTTGGACGGTCCTGATGCAATGGTTCGTGATACCTTCGGCTTTGGATTTGTGATTAGCCCCAGGGCGAGATGGCCCAAGTGGTTAGAGCGCGAAGTTACTGACCGGAAGGTCGGTGGTTCGAACCCGACCTCTGCCTGTCGACTTCCCTGTCTAGGCTTGGGCAACCTAGCAGTATTCCATCCCTCGTGCAACCTTCGGGTGGCAGGGCAGTTAGGCACCGAAAGGGTGCTACAGCTGGGCGACTTTTTTATTTCAGGGTAGATTGCGCCTAACCAGTCAGTAGTTGCCTTTGCGCTGTTACGCTTACTGGTTCAATCAAAACCAATGCATCTCGAGGTGGTAAATGGTGCTTGTTTGTTATAACAGCCTGCGCTCCCATAGAGCCGGGCCTGAGGCTGAGGAAGATAGCTTCTATCGAGATTTGCCACGAGCACTCCGGTCAGCGAGAAATGCAGATATCCTGATTCCGACAGGTGACACGAATTCTCAGGTTGACCAACCAAGTCCTGAGAGAGCCCACCGTGGCGGGGTTGGTACTTGCCTCACAGATAGTGGGGAATGAATTCTTCAAATACGTACTGAAACCATATGTTTCTATCCAGCACAAACTTTCAGCATAAGCGCCCACCGACTGCAAACCAGCCGTGGATGCAGTTGGACCATGGGGCAGTCGACTTCGACACAAGACTGGCGTTCATTTTGGAGTAAACTACTGGGTCCCGATATTGCGTTGTGTGGGCATACGTACCTATTCCGCTCACCTCTGGAACACTTCAGTTGATGTAAACGCACACAAGCAAAGCGTCTCCGTGGCTCAACAATATCGAGCTGAGCTGGCCGAGAAGACCCCAGAACCCGACCGACACAATGGTGAGTTGAATGACAGTAAGAGAAAGGTGAAAAAGGCATCATGCTCACAGCATTTTATACTGTCTGGTTGAGGCATCTCTTCACCTCAGTGAAACCCAATGAATTGGATCTTGTCAAGATCAGCAGCTCCAAAATGAGGCTGGAAAAATCGTACTAGCAGCAGACGACTATGATGGCGCGCGCAAATTAATGAACCGTCTCAGAATTGAGAGAAAGCGCGCTGATGGGTCAAAAAAGTCCAGGGAATGAAAAATTTTGCAACGAGGAACAATCGCATCCTATCCCAGTTAATCCGTTTAAATGGTCCGAGGAAGGCGAGTTTTAGTTAAACTGTATCAGAAAAGGACAGGACCTCGATTCATTCACAGAAACGTCATCCTGAAAGATGGGCTAAATACTTTGAAGAACCATTCAGCTGGGCCACATGAACTCAAAATCCGGAAGGACAAAATGAACTCAAGTGTAACGTGAACATAAGCCTCCCATCGTCGATGGAAGTCCAGCGTGAAATTTCATTACCTCAGTGCAAAGGGCATCTGGTCCAGATGTTTTTCACCTCGAACGCTGCAAAGGTGTTGTTGACTTCCTTGTGACTAAACTGACGATTGCAGTCCGAGGTATCTCGTAAGAGGAAAGAATGCCGATACAATGAAATGTTTTAAAGTTGATAAATATATATTTAAAAAGGTACAAGAACATCGTCCAAAACCACCGGAGTATCAGCCATAGCTTCCAAGGTATTCTCCAGCAGCAGGTTGACCCATCATTTGGAGATCAATTTTCCGTATCAATCAATTAATCAATTAATCAGTTCTGTTCTGAGTTCAGCAAATCCAGTGGTATCAGGCAACAGTGCCCCCCCCCGGCCACCCTTTGTCCTCTGCTTCGTAATCTGTGTGCCACTTCAGTCAAGTCTACTGTCTCTAGTATATCTTGGATCGAAGTAAATTCCTGAAGCGTTCGCTGACGGACATTTAGTGCGCCGACGATGGATCAGACCCTTTAGAAATGCAAACTATTTTGAATAACCTAAATAATTCTGTAGTACATTTTGGTAAACGCTTCGCACCGAGGCCACATCAGCTTGACTGTCAAGGATAGATTTTACAATGCCGTGGTCCAATATGTATCAGAGGTGCAGCCGCTGCGTTCGAAAACTCCTCGGAGAACCTCAGTCTTTTATCTTTGGTGCCTCCAGTGTGTTGCGCGGGTTTAGTGGGGACATCAGAACATTGATGCTGAGGTACGCCAGATGGTCCTCCGGAAATTTCACTCTCCCCCGACAGATCAACTAGACAAACTGCGTACGTTACTCTGATTAGGCAATATACTTCGTATGTCAGGGGACCATTCGCCTCGTAGAGCATTATTTGCTGGGCCCTGTATCGAACTGCGACGACGGAGAGACGGTCAGTTCATCACCTTCGGAAATGATGCATGAGAACCCTTACTAGTCAACTCTGTTGCTGGGGGAACTCGAAACGAGACAACCCAGTAATAAGTGACCCTGATGGGTATTGCTCTCTCATGCAGGTAACGGCTTGCTCACATCAAAGCTATTGCCTTTAGTGAGTAGCTCCCACTTCCCGTCATACTGGATAAACAGAACCACTTGACGTCAATGGACTGATTAATCGTCACCTCGAACGTATGGCTGTCACTTAACTACTCTCCTTATCCTCGGTCAACAAAGCTGCGGCGTCCGGAACCACTGCAACCCGGGATGCGAACTACGAAACCGAAGTGAATTTATCGATTGAAAAGAATTGATCAGACAGTTCAACTTTAGGTTCGCAGGATCCATTCAACTTAATGTCCTTAAAACACTAATGAGATTAACGTCTGTGGCAACCCGATGACAGCACCTTGGCCATGTTTGTCACTCTGCATTGTTATTGATTCGGTACGGGCTTCATTTTTTGTGTAAAACCTCCCCCGTCTGTCCTAAGTCCAGTTGTTTCAAACAGATCACCTACAAAATCGATGGAAGACTTTTGGCACTGTGAATTGCTAGTTTCATGGTCATCAAAATAACCAAGTCATACGGAAGCAGGTCTGTGAACACCGAGTTAAAAATCGGACATCTTTCTGGCCCGTTTTACTTGCGGTTTCGGAAGTTCTTATTAGCCACCAATTCTTTCCTGAAAAAATCCGTCATTAAGGAACGAAACTTTGGGCTCTCTCAGCTCTGATTTCCCGAGCGGCCGCCTGTTATTTTACTGTTCCATTTTTTTTTACTCAACACTGAACATGTGCTACTCATTAATTTCACTAGTAGTGAAACGTATTTGAACAAAACTGTCACTCGAGGAACCAGTAAACGAGCGACTACATTATGAGGATCCTGTGACTGCGGGTTGAGTGGCGATATATACTGACAGCTGACCACACCGCTGTCTCGAAATCGAAAGGTTTAGTGTTCAGAGTACTAATCTGGGGGTCGCGAGCTCGAAAATCCCCTATGGAGTTTCGTGAGATGCGCGCTGCTGATGATTCCGAACAAATATGGAACAGCTTTTTAGCATAGGACAAAATCTCAAATGAAAATCTTTATCCCCACCCCACTTGTCTGAGACGGTCGTTCTTCAGTCTGTACTTTCAAAAGATACATTTTATGAGTTTTGCTGTACTGTAAACCAATAAACCTGTCGCATCAAGACATTAAAATTTGTAAAGTATACATCACAACGAGGAATCAATGCATTCTGAAAGATAACAGGGCGTTCCCTGTAATTCTGTCTCTGGTCAACATATTTACATGCAAAAAACAAATTCAGCTTGGAATCGGCTATCGGTTTTTAAATAAAGATCAAACCAAAGAATCAGTAAGAGGATTGTAAGATCCGGGCAGCAAAGGGACGATTGGATCTATTGGACTATACGCAGTTCGCATAGTCTCTAGGCGCAAATAGGTATACTTACAGTCTGGCTAAAAATGTGACGTAGCAGCACGTGCTACGAACCAAAATTTAAATTCCCGCCTGGGTCCGTTTAGAACAAACGCCCATCAAACACTATCGGGTGAGATGCAATACAAAGGCAATGCGACAATGGATCCTCCGAGTGGGTCAAGTTAGCGCTACTCATGAGTAGTCAAACAAATAGAAAAGATAATCGCTGACTGCCGTTGATTCGCAGGAAGAATCAACAGGACTATGTGGATTCAGTAGGTCAGGTTTTTGTTCTGTGGAAACGACTGGACTGTTTGTCCGGGACCAGGCAAAAAGTGGTGTGCGCCCCTAGCTCCCCTCGACACAGAGAACAGAGTTTCCTAGCCTGATGACGAGTGATTGCTTTAGGTAAGACATGCAATCTAACGGGTTGATTCCCTGGAATCTTGAGGATGACTTTGAAGTCAGAATTCACACTTACTTGCGTTCGGTTCCGACCAAGTAAACCTCTCAAATCACTCTTTGTCAACCCTTTTCCACTCAGGCCGCCACACACACGGTGCTCGGCCAAACGTCTAGTTTTCCGACAGACATGGTTTCATCAAATCAGGTGCATTCACACACCAAACTTGGCACGGACAGTCCAGATGTTTCCACGCGGTAAGCTAACCATGCCACACAGTCTTGCTTCTGACTGTCTCTAGAATCATCGTTATCCGCAGACTGATCGCCCATCCAAATATGAATTCGAATTTCGCATTTTACGACCTTGTAATTGTATTGACCGGAGGAGGAATAATCAAAAACATTCCTCCATCTGAACCTTTTTCTTGCTTCAAAGATTTAGGCGACTTTCACCTCAGTCACAAAGCTAAAAGTGGAGTGTTAGTAGGACACCCGACTCGCACATCGCATGTCTGGGGTCCGAATCCCGATACGGCCAATGCTATGTACTGTTCGTGGGCTCAAGTAATATCGAGGCTCGATTCCAGTGCTTCCCCGGGTGTGGTGTTGACTAACAAAGGGCAGGACTTCCAAATACAGGTAATGTGTCCACAGCACTGACAGGTTTGGGAGCGCGAAAAGTTGGTGATGAGGTCCCGGACGTATTTCATACATCGTGGCTCCAGCACAATAATGGGATAAAGGTCATTTGTGTTGGATCACGAACTGGCTAGAAATGCTCCCATTTCAAATTTCCAGAACATTTATCTCGGTCTCAACGTCATAGGCAGCTCACAGTCCAAAATAGTTTATCGGATGTTCCTGCGGTTTTTCAGGAAATCTTTGAGAAACCATTTTTAACTTTCCGCAACCAAGCACAGTTCTAGGACACAATCTTACGGTCACCACGTGTACGATGAAAACAAATTTATCGGTAAAGTAAATCACATGACCGGGAACTAACCCGGCCATAAAACGGGAAGATTTCACATAAATTTCCCATTGTTCTCACCGTATAATCACGTGGGTTGATTCTATATAGCATAAATCAGGCGTGAAAGCCAAGGACATTCTTAGGAAAGTAACGCATGCGGCGCAGAACAATCTGGAGATCTTAGGGAAGACACATTTATGTCGTTCATTGGGACATTGGGGTAACTTGGGTATCATTAATATTGAGTCTCCCCAGGGAATTGGAGAACAGTACACGAGATGACCGTCAGTCAGTTCGATTTGGAGTTTGTAACCACACTAAACTTCTTCGGAAAAGTTTGGTAACAATTGGTAGATTTATTGCTGGGCACCGGTGTACCGACTGTTACCAAACTTTCCCGTTCCAAGCGTTTTTCACCTGATTGAACAAATTTAACCCTATTTATAGGGGAGTCATGTCCCGGTCACATCATTCCGCCCAGTCCTCAGAAATTATGTGGCAAAAGAATTAAGGTGAACCTGCTTAGGTAACGTTGTTAAAAAGAACTTGCAAATACCAATATTTTGATAGTTAATCTGCGTACCTTCACAACCTGACTCGACTGGAAAATTTCAAGTACAATTTTTCATTGAAGATGTCGATCACGTATTGATTGGCCCCTCGAGTGACGACTTCTCAGATGGAAGGCTCACTCGTCATGTGATTCAGTTTTCCTTCTAAGCCACTTATCGATCGTTTGTAGTGTGAGGACGAAATAGCTGTACGTATAGCTGTTATCGATTTTTCAGCACAAATTGGATTCACTTACAGGACGAAATCTTCATTTAAAAAAATTCTCTCATATCTCACACTACAAACAAATATAATTTCTGAAAACTCTTCGACAGCCCACGACAGGTTTCGCCCTTCTTGCGGCTCATCACGTAGGCACAGTCGCCAGTTTCCATCAACCCTTTGTTCTAAATGAGCCAAAATTGCACGAAATTCGACTAACACCCTCATCTAAATATCATAAACGAGAGATTCAGTTGGGTTCCAGGTGGGTTTATTAGTGCACAGTTGATCGTAGCCATAATATGATTCAGAAGGTATATATGCACCAATAACAGTCTTTACTATGGTTGACAGTGGTGAGTTGCAACACGTATAAAAATAAATACAATGCGGAATGTGGAGCAAGACAAAAGGGGAACTTATCGTTTGTGAGAGTCCCTTGGTGAAAGTCCGGACTGCGGTAGCGTGTTTTCTCCGCAGTATAGCTGCTACACGTGTTCCATGATTGTCCGTGGACTTGTGTGGAGCGGTTGACTCCCTGCTCCCTGCGCGCCCGCGAGCCTGTGGGTCTTGACTGTGCTCGGCCTACCTTTGTGTAGCTGCGTTTGTGTGTACGTGCGCACATGACTTGTTGCTACGCTTACGAGACGGTAGAGATAGTCAATGTCAGATGAGTCACCTTTGTGTGACGTGGTTTGTGAGTGCAGAAAAAAGACGAGTCTCGTGATCCAGTGGACGACAGTGAGCTGAACAGTCAAGTATGTGGGTGAAGGGATAGCTAGAGGTCTCCTGTGAAAACCTACTTGGTATGCAGATGAGTTGTATTGGTCGAAATCCACTTTCGTTGTAGAATCGCGATAATAGGAAGAGCGCACAGCATTAGCACAGCATTCCAAAGCCAACATTGCCGGCTTGCTTCCTGCTCGGTAAACCGGTCCCAAAATCAATTGTTTTGCTTCTTTTTCTGTGACGGGAACCGATAGCTATTAGGCTCGTGACTGGTACATTGAAATCCCGTTTTCCCAAAATACCATGCGTCTATTTTTTTTGCAGGGCGAGGAGAAAAAGATGAACTGATATTAACAGGATTCATCAAATTCAACCTCGGGAACGTGCATCTTGTCTTCTGGCTCCAAACCAGCTAGTAGTTGCCAGAAAATTGTCAGTTGTTCACGAAATCGGTTGGCTAGATGGTGCCCCGGTTGTGTTCGCCTCTCGTATAAATCACGCAACTCTCTTGAGAAAAACCTCTCCACTCTCTTATCCTATTGGGCTGCGTTTGAACGATTAACATAAATCTGTTGACGGACGCACATGTTTGCAACAACATGAATTTGTTGATAAGCGCGGTTTGCTTGTAATCAGTCGGCCTCTACAAACGATTGTAACTAAATAAAGTATTAGTTTCTCAGCCATCCGGATAAGTTGCATTTTCGCAAGGAGAGGAGTTTGGACAACTGACGTTGTGTGGGATAATGCCAGATTTGTCTGGAGAGAGATTCCAGTTCACTTCTGAAACGACTTAAAGTACCGACGGGTCATATCAGGCAGAGACATTTTCAGTGCAATGGTACAAGTAAAAAAACGGCTGTACAACTTCAGTCCCAATGGACCAGATGTCGCTTGTCAGGCGTCTATCAGAAGACAATCAAGACAATCAAGACAATCGAGCACAAACTGTGCCTATATACGGTAGCTGAATTGGGTCGATAGCACCCACAGATAAAACCATCCGAAGTGAGAACAGAACTTGGCTCTTGGACGCGAGTGAAGAGTCGCGCAATCGTGGAACATTATTCGTGGAATTTTTACTCATACAAGTAGAGTGTTGGTTACGGAACAACTTGACTGACTGTACCAGTATAAACTACCGATAACCGTGCCCTACCAACTTTAGACGTGAAGTTTAGAACTTCCAGCTTATATGACGAGACACAGAACGTTGAAATGAATGAACCGATTTGGGGATCAAACAGAGTTCACAGTCATTTACGACATCATGTTACGCTATTTGACAAGTGGCGGCTGGCACAAATGGTGAGTAAGAAAACCACATCAAGTGACTCTGTTGTGATCGCCAAGACCGAAATGTGTCTGCACATTTGGATAGCTGTCACAATGACTGTTGCCCCTGTGCCTGTTTTCACAAGGTAAGCGAGACTGCTGTAAGGCTCCCGTCCACGTCCACGTTAATTTTCGTGGGAGAACTGAATTGATGTTGAATTCTCAGGCGAATGTGTGGAAAGCCCGTCGCGTAGGATGCACAATTTCAGCTCTGGAGATCTCACTGATGCCGAAACAGCAGTGGTGTTTTTCGTTCTTGCAGCACGGATGGAGTTTCACGATGACCGCTAAATTTTGAACCTCCTTACTACAAATAAGCTGTTTCAGTAAGTATTGTGACTCAAAAGACAATCTTTGTATGCAAAAGCTCACCATTCGGTCTCGATCGACCACCTGTCGGTTTCATGTGAATCGCAGGACCACTCAATCTTCATCAGTCCTACTCTTAAGTATTGATTGTCTGATTCAATCCGTCTGACAAACATATTGCCCTATGGTTCCAAAACGTGTATTGGATCTGGAAAAATAACTTATTTACAACAAGTAGCAAAGGTGTCCGTTTTCGGAAACCGTTTGTTATATATATATATATATATATATATAGTTCACTCTTTCTAAGATGATATTCCAAACTGAAAATCAGAATAGTTCGGAGAACAGACTTTACACTTTGTTCATTTCTCAAACGACATGACGTTTTCGTACACTTCAGCACGGTACTCCAGTGAATTATTTTGACGAAATGAGGACTTCATCTCAGGTTGATGACAAGGTTGATGAACCGCACTTCTTTGTTTGCATCGAAATATAAAAACGGTATTTTGTACGCGACTAAGCCAAATCCTGTAGGTTATCCAACCGGTGACAGAATCCAACATGGAACCTGAGTCCGGAAATATCGTAGATGCCAACATGAGTGACTTTCTTAGATTTTTTCCCGAGCGTCACTCGTAATGTGATCAGGCTCAAATGACCTCTCGCTGCAGACAGAATTTCCCGAAGGAAGTTGAGTGGTGTTTTTTGTTGCCCGTACAGAATTTAACCAGACTATTCTAGGATCCCGGAAACATTCATTCACCTATGGATGTTAGGTTGAAACTTGCGGACGGCGCATTGCATCGGTTTCTTATTGGGGGGTCATCAGGTTCGAAAACGGATGCCATTCAGCGTGAAAACAAAATAAACCAACTCGTAGATCAGCCGGACATTGGATTTTGAATTTTCTACACCAGTTCACCTGCAGCTGCAGTGACAAATTGACGGACAGAGTATGAAAGTGTTTACGTCAACTTATTGAAGCCACCTGCCGAAATTCAATGGAACGGTGTCGGTAGGGTCATCGCAGCACCAATAGAGTGAGCGTTAGACTTGCATTCGGATAATCAGCTCACAATTCTCCTGTCTGACTGGCTTAACTTTCCTACGAATCAGGAAAGCATTGGTAAGACATTTCGTATCGTAAGTTCTGATTATTGTGGTGACAACCACTTAGCCATTTCTTGGATTACTGGAAAAGACGCGGTACAGTTGTCTCTATGCGGCGGTAGAATCCATCAGAAGGGGCGCTATGTGGGAGTTTAGGGCCTTTGGTAGACTACACCAAAGCTCTGGCCGGGAACCAGATCGTGAAGCAAATTCCGGTCACCGCCGCCTTTGAAAGAGTTAGAATATCCCTCATGTGACCGAGAGCGAACTTTTACGGTGCGGCGACATTTCTTGTGTAGGAAGGAGATACAAACAAGAGCAGATCCTGGCTGCTCCGAGTACGCTGCGCCGTCCAGTCACCTCCGTTTAGAATATTTGATGTACCAGCATCGTCTGAGAATTGGTCAGAAAGGATCAACAACAGGTATGATGCTAATACACCGCAACTGCTCTGTTCTCACTGAACGTCACTCGGGCGCCACAAACACTTGGTAACGGAATCCTGTGAAAACTGGGAATTTCTTATCTCCGACATTTCGAACAAGAAGTTACGTGACTACTGGATGGCGCAAATATTTCTCATGAGAATATAGAATATGTGGATCTGGCAAATACTCACGACAAGCTACATGCACATGCGGTTATGTAAATGGCGATCTCAGAACGCATAAGTCGACGTGGCTGTCTTATCGTATGTATAGAGTTCCAACCCAGGGAGATCTTCGAACTGGGAAACTACCACTGCAACGGTGGATACTACTGATGAGGCAGGCGAGTAGTATGTCTTCTCGTAAATCCGCTTTGCGTCTCTTGAAAAGTGAGATCTGTTACGGAATTTGTGGAGTCTCTTTGTAGCATTTGCTTGCAGTTGAGTAGCAGTCAATGAATATCCAGAAAAAGTTCAGGAAGACGCGTTCAAGGAGAAGGTGGATATTCAGTTTTGTAAACGAGATGCATATGAGGGTTTTGCTCCCCTGTTCAATAGTCTGTAACTGTTCAGTTGGCGTTCTCAAATAGACAACTCCGCAGCGAAAGCCTTCCTCCTTTCACCAGTAACTGTGGAAGGACAATCCTCAAAATTTCCGGGAGGCCACTACGCAAAAGTAGACTTGGTTCTAACCAACGGATAGTCTCTAAGCTAGTCGCAGCAGGTATTTTGGTCAGAGATGTGATGTCACAAGGAGTTACTGTTTCCTAATCCACATGTTGCCTGAGCGACAGAAAAAGGCAACCGCAGTGCTTGTACAAGGTGGGGAGTTGAACAAACTATCCGAGGCTAGGATCCTGGCACTGACCGTCTTTACTTTATTGCCGCGTACAACGCTTCTGCAGCCTGTGGTTAGATGCGATACGATTCGCCCCTTCTTTACTCGGTGGTTACGCCATTTATCTATAGGCTTGAAAACCGGCCGATTTCATTTTAGATCTCCTTAGGATCTGACACTTGATAGAGAGGCCTAGAAAACGACGACAACTACAGAGGCATGAGAGGTCTCGAGACCAGAAAATTCACAATCTCCCACTTTGAACTTAACCAAAGTCCGTACGCAAAAACCTCGATAGGATCAGCTTCGTTGGTGATTAGCATATTTATCGACCTACCTGCCGAACGCAGACAACCGATTTCGTAGGCGGTACCCCCTAATTTACTGTCATCCCAGAGTGTACTCGAAGACACCGTGGCTCCTTCGTAAAGACAGCTTCAGGCTCATGTTCGCCGTGTTGCAGTGTTTGGAATTCGACATCCAAAGTCGTCACACTGAACTTATTGTTCGTTGGACTTCCTGAGACGGATATTTGCCTCATTTTATGGTCCATAAATAATGTTTCTAGACGTAGTGGAATGACACAAATGCACTTGACATCATGGTGGTCCGTAAACACAGGAAGGCTTGTTATACATTTTCTGAGGATCAGGGAAAGCCATGCTGGCTCTGGATAGCGGTGTTGAATATTTTCTTATATTCTGTTGAGCACACGGTGATTCCCCGTGTTTGTTATTTCGGTTCTGTGCTTTAACCACCTTTCCTGTTTTTGACCTGAATGTAAACCACTTTTTGACTTTGTGATCGTGCGTGTTGTTTAAATCAACATGTGGCTTCGCTATCTTGTAAACACATAGTCTTGATTCGATGTGGACTTTGAAATCCTTTAGAAATTAGCAGTTCCTAAACTAATGCATAGAAGCCGGTCCGGTTCCACGATTTGAATACTATTGATTGCTTCCTGCAATCTTAACGACTGCTCGATTCGCCTGCCTATCGATCCGCTTTTTCAATTCTGATAAGTGATCTCACAAAATAATCGATGCTGTCAGCGAAACAACATCACTAGATAGGATGGGTTCCACACAATAAAGCCCATACGAAACCCGGGGACTGCATGAATTTGTTCAAGGTAAAAGTCCAACCAACTTGTTCGAGAATTTTCGATTGCCCAACTCCTTGCCCGTGCATATGCAGTTTCGGTCTGACACAAACCTACGTAAGCGATATCCTTTAATTTAGTTTGTTTATCCTATTCTCGTATACAGAAAGGAATATGGCACGTCGGAAATGCCTCTGTTGGCCCGCACTGTTGTAAAACCGCATGTTAGATACTTGATACCTCCATAAAACAGGTGGTTGTTCTGTGTAGGTTATAGGCATCGGTCACCGAAGGTCGGAATCAGGTTTGGGACTTTTCTCACATTGATTTGAATTGACTGAGGCTGAAAAAATGACCTAATCTATTCCCAGATTCAGTGAACAATTTCCCTGCTAACAAAATACACTCAGTTGCAAAGTAGCTTGTGCTCTCTAGCTGATCATACTGCAGAAAAGCCGCCTAATTTTTTTCAATTGGTACTATGTTCAAGAAATCGCAGTTTATGTGCTCTAAGGAACAGATTATTCGCTTGGTGAAAGAATGGTTCAAAGACGACTCAGATGGGTCTTCTGGTAACACCAACGTACGTTTCAAATGAGTAAATTTCGCCAGCTGTTTTCAAGCGAAGCACACGACCTCTCGAGGATTCAGCACACCCACTGAGCCGCAAGAAGAACGAGACCTGTCGTGGGCAGCTCAAAAATCAATTGTTTTTCAACTTATCAGATGTAAACCAAGCATCATGGGTACGTTAGTTCCACTGGATATAGTTTCGATCACCGGGAACTGGGAGAGCGTGGGAGATACAGCCAAGCATTCGGGGGGATGGCGACTTCAGTTGGTTCGGGAGTCCGGTAGCCACGCATTGCAAGTAATAGCTTTGATACACGGGTGCCACTGACTGCACGATTGGGTCATTTCTGCCAGTGTCATCAAGTATTGGTTGGTTGAGTCCCGAGATGCCCATCCAGGGAAGCGGCAGCTGTCTACCCGATTCAGTTTACTGGTCAGTGTTTCCATACTTCGTTACTAGGCCACACATTCCCCCTCTAGGTCACTTCCATTCAGCCGAGAGGTGGACGAAAAAAGGGTCTGCAAGGCAGACGGTCCTATGGACTATGCGGTCTACATGTCCTAACCAGCGTAACTTATGAAGCCTGAGTAATTCATCTATCAGCGAGGAGTTTTCAGCAACCTTGTGAACTGTATGTTTCTTTGTAAAGATGTCAATCCTGTGGGTCATCCGGCTTGTTTTAAACAAGAGTGTCTTATTGCCTGTAGTAGAGATTTGTTCTCACTGTTGTTTTACCTGACTTCTCAATCCTACCTGGCTGCATTCCACATTGCGCGTTTCATCCACTCCACTTTTAGTGTGATGGTCGTATAAAGCCTGACCTGATCGCCGTTCGGGAGCGCCGAGCGACAGTAATAGACGTCAGCATAGTCTCGGATGGGCGCGGAGTGACTGTGTGGAATGAGAAAAAGCAGAAGTATGGTGCTGATGAATTTTCCCTCGCCATAATCTCAGCCCTACGTGCAATTGGTTGTGATGTGGACTTTTTGGTCCACCAACCGATGATCATCTCTTATCGAGGGATCTGCTTTCCTCAATCCGCCAAAGCTGTTATCGGACTGGGACTTTCTAAAGTCACAGTGAGTGACGTGTTTGCTCGCCATTGTGGGCTCTCTGCGTACGTACGACACTTCTATGCGTGGCACATGGCGTTGAATGTACATTCTTGCCACTGAATCTCACACCAGACCCAGTATGACGGACACTTTGTGCCTGAGGTGCGAGTCTTGACTATGCTAGCGCTTACCGCGCCTTGAAGAGCACTCAGCATTGTTTGTCCTTTCTTCGGTTGTTAGACTTTACACGCATGTTTCCTTACCAAAATTCTTACGTACGTTGGGATTCATCCTATCTGACTGGAACTGTCGGTGGCATGACTTCGAATGAGACATTTCTTTCTTTTATCTCATTCTCCTGTAACCCTTTCGCATTCATCGCTTGCATTCATTTTTTATGTCTGTGACCATGCTCTTCAAAAATAAACGATAATAATGATATGTGTGAATCCTGTTCGTAATCATCTCTTGTTTTTGTTCACTTTGGGACAGTAATCGTTTTAAATCAATACGGTTGCACACACGATAGTATTCTCTTGCCACATTACCGCACTGATTTGTGGTCTGCCAGGTTATCCGCTTGTAGAATCCTACGACTTGGTTTGCCGCGACCTTTCAGCTACTAGTGTGGGCCTAAACCTTTCGGTCAGCAGTGTGATTGACTCACATTCAAATAGGATATCTCTTCGACCACGTGATGCACAGATCACCTGTTGACTGGCCTATCAAGCAGCGATTTCTCAACTGAGGTATTTGCGCACATTTTGAAATATATTTTTTTCATTCAAGTTGGCTGTAGTATGCTGGCAGTGTGAAGAAATTTTAAAAGACCGATTAAAAAACTAGTGCATCCTAGGTGAAGTTTCTCTTTACCGACATTTTCTTGATGTTAGAAGCTTATGAACGGTCGCACAATTTTAGCTTACAGACTTGGTTAACACACTCCTAAGATGAGTAGTCTCGACTGGAATCCAGAACCAAAAAAATCATTCAGCTGTAACACACCCTTTCGGTGCCTAGCTGTCATGCCACCCGAAGGAAGCACGAGGGCACTGCCAGGTTGCCCAAACCTAGACAGGGGAAGTCGAGAGGCAGAGGTCGGATTGGAACCATGGACCTTCCGGTCAGTAAGTTCGCGCTCAAACCACTTGAGCCCTCTCGCCCCCAATCCAGAGCCACAAATGGTTGTGAGGCTCTGCGTGATTCCAAAACGTGTTTATTGCAGTCAAGTACCTTCACATAGATGATTCGTTACCACTGTCGTTTGAATAATGTATTTCACCTGTTTTCGGAGAGAGCTTGTCCGATTCTTTACCCCTGCTATGAGTATGAGGGATTTTTTCCCCTAAAGCACCAAAATTCATTTCCCAGTCTAAGGTTGTTGCCCGCTAGGAGGCGCTTAATTTCAATTGTTGACTTGTCTTCCGCATAACTTGCACGAAGAGTCACGAAAAATCCTACGATCGGCCCATTATCGGCTCTACACAAAACGTGACATTGCATCCCTGATTTGAGCCCCTTCTTCTTTCCGAAGGAACATCATGCCGTGTGTACCAAAATGTGTTTACTGGGCTAACTCAAACAGCCTTCTCCCAAGTCTTCCAATCACCGTTGTGCCCAATCGAGTATGGAGCGCAAAAACCGTCCTGATTCACAAAATACCTGATTGGTACGGAGGAAAACATTGGCACTGGTTGCTCATCACTACAGCTACGCGATACAAAACACGGAATGGAGAGGTCTTGGCTACATACTCGAGAGCAGCGTCACAAATTTGTTTTTGGATTAGATGAACGCTGTGGCAAACATTGAATCCGGAGGTTCCTGTGCAGCTTGGCCAAGTGTACTTGTGCAAATGACGTCTTACTGAAGTTGGACGGATATCTGACTCTCCGCCTGTGGATAAAAAGAAACGAGAAAGACGTCATTACAATGAGTTGTGAACTGAAGCACAAATTCATGATGCTGGGATAATCTCACTGTGATTTACATGGGTCGAACCACATCCGACCTTCCGTTGTTGAGTTGTTGCATAAAAACACGACCAATCGCTTCACGTACTACACGTCCCCTAAAGTTTCTGGAAGCGGTCTACGATCGGTTCCGCACTTCCTGGGGTTCATCAGATAGGTGCAGTCTACAAGCTCCGTCAGACTTATGTTCTGCCTGAACACAAACCGTACAGAGCTAGACGCGAATCTGGTTTCACGGATCCTGGGGTTCATCAGATAGGTGCAGTCTAGAAGCTCCGCCAGACTTATGTTCTGCCTGAACTCAGCCTGTACAGAGCCAGACGCGAATCGGGGTTTACGGGCGGAGTTCCGTCAACCTTATGTTCTACTTGAACCCAAATTGCACCAAATTCGCCAAATACATTCACTTACACATCAGTTTGCTTTTTATGGAAGACTCATCCAAATCCCAACCGAATCTCTTGTTTATGATGGTCTTCTTCAACAGAATGTGCTGCTGCTGCTCGTGAGCTCTCGATGAGTTCCCAACAACCTTATGAGGAATGTGTTACGTCTAGCCGATGTATCGGGATATCGTTCAGCTGTAGCAACCTTTCGGTGCCTAGCTTCCATGCCACCCAAAGGAAGAACGAGGGCTGGGATACTGCCAGTTTGCCTAAGCCCGGACATCGGAAGTCGTGAGACAGGGGTCGGGTTTGAACCACGGACCTTCCGGTGAGTAAATTCGTGCTCTAACAACTGAGCCATCTCGGGATATGCCAAATGTCGTACCAACTGATACGGTCCAGCATAAACGAGAAATTCAGCCGGACTTAGTTGAGTCTTCTGTCAAAACAGGGATTGTATGCAAATGAGATTAGCTGACACTCAGCTGTACTTTTCACACGAGTAGGCTTGACAGAAAGGACCGAACAGCTGGAGTGGATCGTGGTGTACTAAACAAGACTGGCGGTACAGCAAAATGCATGGAAGTGTCTTCATCGGAGGCTGACTTGGAACTTAGGAGACGTGTTGCGTCCAACAAGGATCTTCACCGACAAGTCAGCATGCACGATAATTCTTTGAAAAAAGGGAGTTAAGCTACGTGTGGCGTAACCTAAACGATACGTTCATGATCAAAGCAAAGTGTGGTCACTGGGTCACAGGTAAAAAAAAGTCGAGCTGTAACCCCTTAGTTGGTTTAACTGAGAGACTACCACTTTATCAGCAGAACTCTCCATTCTTTCCTGCCACATGCACTGAGGCTTCCGACTTCCGACTGAACAAATCACGATGGATATGAGCATCCGTGCAAATTCGGGTGCGCTGATTCAAGTATATTCCAATTTAGCACCATTCAAGTTACTGAACCGTGATACTCCAGCAAGTCACGTGATCGGGTAATCTGAAAATTTGCCAATCTAGAAGCCAGACAACACGTGACCACGAGATGTGGTCAGCTGCTGTTGGTCAGCAGCTGTTGGCCGAAGGGGAGGTCCCCTCAAATTCCCCGCCAGTGATTTCCAACAAGGATAAAGCAGCCAGCGGTTTAGTACATCTTAGCATGCAAGGTGAACTGGCCATTGAAATTTCAACTTAAATCCTTCCTTCCATCATACAAGAGATTGGGCCTGGGGCTGCTGGTCTACTTAGCTCCTCAGGAGGGCGAAATTGACAACTACTCAGTTTTTTCTCACAACTCATTTTCCTCGAGACTGTGTAAATTGCATCAATCGGAGACACAACCTCCTAGCGTAGTTGGGAGTATATTACTGATGCGTATTAAGTAGAATCAGTTCTCACGTTGAACGATCATGCCATGAACTACTTGAATGGTTTAATCGATACCAACCTTTTCCGTAGTAAGCTCTGACCGTCACCAGCCTAGTAAATTTAAATATATATCGCTTGCAATATAGCCCATTTACTAAAAGAAGCTTGAAAAAGATGTTTTTCTTGTCTGCCAACAACGTGATTAACTGGCGCTTCAAAAAATATCATTTTGATGGTGGAGTTTTTTTTCAAAAATGAATGACAGTTGTATCACGTGATAAAAATAGAAGGTTGAGTTAAATACTCATATACAATGAAGAGATTAGGTCATTTTTTAATTGCAATTTCATCTTATAAGTGGAGCAAAACGCACTGTACAGCTGTTCCACGGTTACTGGGAGTGATCAGCAGTGCGCGCTTTACGAAACTCGGAGTATGCAACCCGTGAATTTTCGGCCAGTGGTTGGACATTTAACCGCTCGGCAGCGAGTGGCTGAATAGCGCCTCCACACAGTGAAAATGGCGATCGTCTGCGAAACTACGTTTTCTCCATACTAGACAAACTAAACCGTAAAGTTACTTATTCAAGGTAATCAACTGCCTTTCAGCCTGTGTACTATATACATCTTCACGATCGGATTGTAGATTTCAAATTCACCCAGACATTAACCTGCTTTGCAGAAAAAAAAGCATTCTGGTAGAAAGCCCGAGAGTACTGTATTGCGGTTTAGGGACCACGTCGCAATGGGGGGGGTCACTACCTAACTTGTAAGATTATACTCAGTGTGGATATTTCATCTTTCAAATAAATCATGGTTGTACGGCAGCGAAGCATCGGTGTTCAACACTGATGTCATGCTGTCGATGATGATGATGATGATATTTCTGCTTAAATTTACGTCAGACACAGGTTGGTTTCGAATGGAACGTTCGCACCTGTCCATTGGATTATGTAACTTGTTTCGACTTAAACTTACACAAAACCTGTTGTAGTTTCAGGTTTCCAGCGGATCAACTCAACATGCGTTGTTCAAAAAATAAAGTTTTGCAAAGACTCATGAGTTAGAAAATGGAGTCGCTTGGCCTGACAGCCAATCCACCATCCATAGACTGCTCTGTGTCACCGCCATCCATCGTGGCCAAGCCCAAGGCTTGTCACGAAAAGTTTCCTGCAAAGCCATTGCCCACAGGCAACATGTCTGTGTCCCCCTGTTGCTCACACAAATTTTCGAGTAGTCTAATCTAAGCAACGCGAGATGCCTTGAAAGAGTGTAGTAACTTTACAAATAGTGTAGTGACGGTCTTTTTCGGTTTTTTTTTTTTTGGGGGGGGGGGGGGAGAAACCAACGTACTATGGTCTCTCATGAGGTTAGACTATTATTAATTTGGTCACTCCTAGCCCAGAGGGCGTGCTAAGCTGTGTATAGATATGGATTTGGACAAACGTTGCTCACCGTGACCACCTTCCGATCTCGCCATTGTGGTGCTACAGGGATGGCTATGCGTCGATAGAACATCCTGCATTGCCAGGCCAACAGCTGCGAAGGAACCGGGGATTTTGTATTGAATCCTACAGTTAAAAGGCACGTCACAGTTAAATTATCACTATCAACGTGAATTACTGCTGTTTTTAGAAAAAGTAATAAACCAATGCCTCCCTCATTGCGAGGGCCCCAAATCAAGACAGACACACGCCTAGCAATGGAACTGATTCTACTTGCTGCCATGTGGTGAAACACTTTTCCACTGTGATCTCGCCTAATTCTAAATTGATAAGACCACTACATGATTTCTTCCAGTTTATTTCCTTCGTTCAACTTTCAGCTCGGTAAGATGAAAGGACCTGAGTGTGAAATGCTCGGCAATTTGACAAAGTTATCTGTTTTCACGCATACGAGTGGACTTTCGAAGTAAGTTTCACCTGACCTCAAGAAACCGTTCAAAGTGATGGTACGGGTAATCGGGCATTCCCTGTATGCCTTGGCTGTTGATCAGTTGGTAGCTGATCTGTTCGCTGAATTCGAAAAACGGCTTGTTAATCATTAATTTGGTGGTAATTCCCCCAACTTCTGTTTGCGTTTTCATAGTTTCTAAAGATTACCTGATGTGTGCAATGTAATTGGTTGCTCAGGGATCACCTGGAAATCATTTTGATTGGTCCTTTGGCAATTTGCTGTGCGCTGTGATTTGACTACCTTGCATCCTGTTGTTTAGTGGAGTAGCTCGTTGAGTTGAAACATATGAGGAAAGCAGAATGAACCAATCGGAATGCAGGGAGGAAACAACTTAAATGGGGATACTAAACGAATCAAATGAAAGTCAAACGGCGACACAAATCATGAAAAGGGCAATCAAATTTAGTGTAACACGATCCGGAGAAGCTCAGTTAAGCCGCGGATACTAAATCCTCGGAGGAAAGCAAGCAGAACTGGAGGGATTACCCAACCAGTCGTGTGGTGGAGATGCCTCCTCACACTGTAACGGGACGTTTGCAAACCGATTATCAGACGCGGTGAACAGAGCAACTGCCATGTGATCAACAGCTGACAATCCAGTGTCTACACATGAAAAATGAAATGAACGGTTGGCTGATCCAATCGAATCCACAGAACAACAGATCACCACAGTTTTACGGCCTACCGAAGCACCCTAAAGAACGGCAAACTGTTGAGCACACCACCACCCCAACATACAGATTCATCTAACTCTCAAACCAGATCACTTCTCCGTTTCACTTGTATTCATCCGGCGGGACTTCGCTATTGGCCTATTGCTCCTCCTCAACCACCCACGCAGTGCAGTGAATCCTAGTTGTTCAGCTGAAATGCTGGACCGGCCTCTGTTATCACCAATCAGCAGGATTTCAACTTTTTTGTGTGTAGGAAGCCAGTTCACTCCGGACGATATTTACATTATTTTTTCATGTTACCCGGTAAATATTAGGCGAAACTGTTATGTCTGCTGATTCGCCAACCTGTTGTATCTGACTGCTGACCCGCTCCAGTGCCTAATGCCTGAAAAGAAATGGCTCACAGAAGGGAACACAACAGCCATATTCCGAACAAGCGAATGCGAGAGCGTGAGTGCGTGCGAGTGCGAGAATACAACTGTCTCAAGCTAGTTATTGGAGGAACACTGTCTAACTTGGTCCAATGCTGACGCACGCGGTCTGGCCTTGGTACAAGGCTGCGACGCGCTGGATACTGCGGGGGCGTTGTCTGACCTTGATCAACGCTGACTCGCGCTGCCTGGGTTTGATACAAGGCTGTGAAGCGCTGTATATTGAGGGGGCGTTTTCTGTCTGGTCAACATCTAGCAGAGCTGAGGGTCACAGTAGATTTCGGGCATTCAGTGGCTGCTTTCACGAATCTGACCTTCCTGATAGAAACACCGCGAAACATTCGGTGAATTGGCTTTACTGAAAGCCACCAAAGCTATCCATGTGAGAGACATGCCTCACTAGGAATACAACCTTGGCAGAAAAAGTATCACTAAAAAAACAACGGCCCGAGAGTGGAATTTTTTGTCGAATGTGCAAGCTCTCCATCTGTTGAAGCAGTTGGTGGTGCTCTGCCTGGCTTCAGTAGTTGCATTATTCTCAAGACAGGTAGTAGGATTCCATTTCTCTAGGTAATCAAACTGACCGTCTGTATACGACCTGTTATTCTAATGAGAATGCTACTTATTGAAAGTATGTCAAACTATCGATAGCTGCCGTGCGTTAATTGGTTGTAGACCACGTGGTTATTGATCCGTTCACTTATCACTTAACTTCCAGTTGTGCAGACATCATCAGTGCCCGTTTAAATGGGCGCTTCATGCTTGCGTGCTCCTGCTTACATAATTTATGAAAGGGTGTTTAATATCCCTTGGTGCGACTAGCCGACTGAGGGATGGCTTAACCGTTGTTTCATTCGTTCGTTTGCGATTTATGTTGTGTTGTGGTTTGCATTTTACGATTGGTAACGAAACGTCTGCAAGCCTATTGCCAAGCTTGGTAAACGGACCGACAGCCACCTGATATACGGTCAAAGCTACACTTATGGAGCGGATTGTTACAACTAGGTGTATTCAAGGCCAAACACAAAGGACATGTTCTTTTTACGTCCCGACATGTGTCTTATTGTGGAAGACTAAAACTAGCTCCGACTGTGATCCAGAAATATTTTAACCCCACTACTTGTTTGGCAATGCTGCATAGGTTTGACATGAACTTCCATTCAACGCATTTTGTTTTCCTGAGAATTTTCCCCTGTCTGTTTCCACAATCACATGCGATAGGCTACTTACACGTCCTTGGGGTGAGATGGCCCAAGTGGTTAAGGGCGCGAATTTACTGACCGGTCTGTGGTTCGAACCCGACCTCTGCCTCCCGACTTCCCCTGTCTAGGCTTGCGCAACCTGGCAGTATTCCAGCCCTCTTGCAACTTTTGGATGGCATGGCAGTTAGGCGCCGAAAGGGTGCTACAGTTGAACGATGTTTTTCCTTCGTTGTTCAAGATTGAAGTGAAGTGCATGGTGGCTACAAGCCAAGAAAGGGTGCTACAGCTAGACGGTTTTTTCTTTCGTTGTTCAAGATTGAAGTGAAGCGCATGGTGGCTACAAGCCAGCTGCTACACCAGAATGTCTAGTTTGTATATCAGTCAGGTCTCTACATTCACACCGCACCTAATCAATACCGAAACCGAACTTTACTCATCTGTTATTGAAGTCCTCTTAAAATCAATGAGTGATTTTTATATTGATCTATTGGCATGAGTCGATGACGCACAAGCAATAAGAGAGATGAATAACAAAAAAACTTCCAAAGTTAGTACAAATGGATATTTTTTAAAAAAAACATAGGCACAAAAACTCACCAGTTGCTGCACTGAAAACAAGACCAACAACCAGGGCCACAACAAGGCACACCGGTGTGTAGTAAAGATACGATATTGAGTAGAAAGTTCGGGTCCCAGTCACGACTTGTGTGATATTGGTCACATTTGTCGAGCAGTTGATTGTGGATAGGGGCAGGGACGGCACTGGAGGTGGGTACACAATGGCGCCCAGACATAGCCAGATACCAACGGTTAGACTGGATAAGAGCGCAGCTATACCACCCTGGAAAAACAACGGCAAAAAAGACTCCTATTTCCCAGAATTGTCGAGATAACCGTTAATTTTCGATCAGTTACTCGGAAAATCGTTTACTAATTTTATGAACGTAGCGCAAGCAATCAATAATACAAGTGGAAGGAGGGTAGCCTTTCGCTGAGAATTCATTTAATAACGAACACGAAATAAGAAGTTACAAGGTTTTGGACAGGAGTGTAAACATTTCGTATGTACATAGTCTTCAGAAACCAAACATTTTCACGTGATCTCTTGAACTCTCCTGAATATTCGTTGACTAGTACACAATAGTAAACGAACAATGCGAAGCGGTTTCATAATTTCCACAGTAAACCTCACCTTTTATCAGAATCGGAGTGGAGCTTGGCCACTACCCATAAACTACTCGCATGGCTCATCAGTAGTATCCATTGATACACAAGTATCCCAACCTGGAACTCAATTTCTCAGTACCTCTTCCATACAGGAAAGGCAGAGTGAAAGTGAAAGAATTGGTTGCACCGGCGAATGATCAGTCAGCCTTTGTTGACCACATGAGTCGAGGAACTAATCAGGATATTTCGGAACATCAACTTTACTGCATACCTTACATTTCGGCACATTGTAAGGTACGTTACAGCTAAGCATTCGAAAAATTTAGTGTTTTACCGTTGCCCCCCTATTCCTGCAGTGTTGTGGAATGTATGCTGTTTCGTTTGGCTACTCATGTGTAATGAAAAACATCGGATATTTCAAACTTCCAGAACATGAAGGCTGACGATCATGAGACAAATCCGGAGCTGCACGAGTCCAAATATTCGGCGCTTTTATGAAATGAAGGAACGTTGGCGTTAAGTCTAATTGTTTTCCTGATAGCTGAAGTTGAGACGCTGGCATGAACAACAACGTGCCGTGTTCCGGTCCCTGATTTTGAAATGTCCACGGCTATAGTTGCGGAGTTAACCGCAGACCTTGGAGCAAAGAGCAACAGGCGGAAAATGGATATCAGTCCTTAGGCATATGCCTATCAGTCTAGAAATCGTGGCCACACGGCTAGTAATTTCATCGTGAACGGCCGATCAGAGGTATGATCAAATTGCATTTAGACAGAATATGATGTTACTGATTCCTAAACCATAGATCATAAATCACGTGATCACAGGTTGACTGAATCCTCTAGTGACAATTGCTCAGATGAAAGTTCCAGTCGTGACGTGAAATATTCTCATTTTTTGGATAACTGCGGTTTAGTGACTGCTTGAAGAGGTTTGAGGACCGCCAACGATAACTAAGAAGGAAGAATAATTTGCACGGCGAGTGAATATTCCATCGGATAAGTCGGAACTTGAGGAGGGAATTGACACGCGATTGGGCGATGTGAAATCCGTGACTGAGGAAACATTTGAGAGCTTGCAAATCAGAGGCAGTCTAGACATTTTTCATAGGCACAAAGTGTCGGGAGGCATAAACTGAACGTACGTATTGGTTCACGCAGGGCACGAGAATTCCAAGGCTGAAAATAGCCAGGATGGGACCACCGACCGCGCCAAACAAGCCGTAGGCGAATGGCAAAATATTTGAGCTCATTATGTCAAAAAGGAATGCCAGTCCAACCGTGGACAGACCTACGATGGCAGCTGAAATCAATTGAAAAATGCATATGATTAGCTTCGGAACACCTAGAACAACCTTTCGACAGTTAGATGTAGTTACATGGGTTGGGGCCAGTGAGATGATGAATCAGAGGATGGATGTGCTCCGCTCAAATTGAAAAATGCATATGATTAGCTTCGGAACTTCTTTTAGAACAATCTTTCGACATGGGTTGGGGCCAGTGAAAGATGAATAAGAACATGGATGTGTTCCGCTCAAGTGATGGACAGACTGATTCAAACATAGATTCAGTTCTGCAGATGAGCACCGGAAAAGGCAATCCTAAAAAAATTTCCAATAGTTTGTTGACAAACAGAACTTTGGGTCAGCCACCCGTGCAATGTTAGGTATCGGTAAAATTGATGATCTCAGATTTCAGCCTTCTAGTGAATAGTCCAGAGGCATTAGGCAAATCAATCAGATCGTTCACCTGCTCAAATGCGCCAATTCACGTGCGTCCAGTGTGAGCTGGTGAGGCGGTGGTAAGACGTTTCCCCGCATGTCAGATGTCCAAATTTCAAACCCCGACACGGTCAAGGATATGCACCGCTGCTGAGCTCTAACGAGGGCGAAAGTCGAGTTCAGTGGACTGAACAGAACAACTTGACCAGTGCATGAGGCGCACTGTTCAGACAAGAGTAATGTGAACGTGAAACTAGAAAAGCTCTTTGTTTCTGGAGTGAGTGCACGCGTGGGTACACACAACCAGTCCTTAGTAACGCGACAAAAATCCGTAAATGTTATTCGTGTGTTCGGACGTTGGAATGTCGAGGTTGCTTCAAAAGATGTGTCTGCCTGAATATAACAAACAGGATACAGCATATGGAGGGGGGAGAGTCAAACTTCTTCTAAGACAATTATGAATTCCAATGTTTTGGCCCACCTTTTCGTCGTGAAGGCCAGTGCCGGAAGGTTGGTACTACGGATTTACAGGACCATCAGTTCTAAACACAATATAAAGCTACGCGTTCTAAAACAGGGTAACGCTGGTACATTATCTTTTCAGTAAAATGCTGTTTCCTAGTGTCCTCACCGTGTGTACATATTCTTCGTGGAAAGCGAAGAACCTGGTAGTGGAATAATGGTGAAGCCGATTGAAACATCCAAGGTGATGATCGTTCACATTTTTCACTTGCAGTTCTAATGTCAATGTGAACACTCAGGAGTCCGCTTTCTTACCCACTTCCGCGTCTCCCCATCCAGCGCCGCTCCACTGAAGAGACCCGCTCCTCACTGATCGATGAATCTTATCCAAAATTTCTTGGAAAATAAGTGTCTCCTGCGTTTTTTACAAGTTTTAACAGAAAGCCAATTGTCGTTTGCATTGTAAATTAGACGCAAACTGTAAAATACGCGAGTAGCCATCGAGCTAGGCAATCGCGGGGTAAATACGAACCTAAGCACTTGTCGAGTGGCCCGTGATTCGCCAATTTGCGCTAACCTTGCGCTTAGGTGAACTGTTCTCATATTCATTCACGTCATATTTTAAGATGAGACCTGTTTGAGTACTGTACTGTTGATGGTTGTGTGATGAGACTGTGCACCTCACTAGTGAAATTTCGTCCTGTGCATGAACCCACTCTATGCTGAAAAGTCGAGAAGCATTGCACAGTTATTTAACCCCTGTTGAAACCCATCAGTAGTGTGTATTTCTTCAAAAATAAACGACAGTATGGTAAACAAGGGTGTGTTAGAACTCCAGCTGACGAGTTCCCTTAAAAAATCCACAAACCTATTCACTACAGCTAAGTCCTTTCCGTGCACTCCGTCGAAGTACCAATCACTGCCCGCTAGAATTTCCGTTTATCATGGTTTCGTGTTCCCCCACTTAACTCTAATCGAATCCGCAGGCCTGACGGCAAATTGCCTCATTCCGATTATCGATTTTCTCTCCTTTTTGGAAGCTAAGGTAAAGACAGCAAGATATAGAATTGTCACACGAAGTTTTTCAACCGGAGACTTCATAGGGTTAATTAAGAATGCCTGGATAAGTGCGAATCTAACTCACAGGATATCGTCGCCAGTAGCGTCCTTGACTTCGGTTTCACGTCCCTGCCGGTAATGTAGTAAAAAAGAGGTCGAACGATGTCCTCCAGAATCACAGTAGCCAGGCTGTTCACGCCGGAGGAGAGCGTGCTGTGTGGAACAACAGATACATAAATGATACGCCCACGCACCTTTTTGGTGGCCACTCGAGAATTAAATAGACTACCCGAAAAGTACATGGTTTTTATTGGTAGGCATTCGCAGTGAAAATGAAAAAAAGATATCAAGTAGACCGTTGTTGCATTGCTCAACTTTTGGTCTCATTATGTTTCTTCGTACAGTTCTATCGTCGACGCCTGAATGATTCACTTAAAGATGCAGTACTCTGCGAACTGTAAATGAACAGTTCAGAGGGCACACCGAACTGTCCTCTTGACTGGGGTCATCCTTACAGAAAGAGGTAAATGAATGTGTGCATCGTTCCTCTAAATCTCTAGCAACCAGGTGGTAAAATGTCCGGTATATGTGGATGATTCTTACTGATGGTAGTAATCAGTTCTATATCCTGTCGAATTTCGAGTCAGTCACACTGCTGACCAACCGCTCGTGGCCAAACGGTTATGTGTTCAGACTACTAGACAAGAGGTCGCGGCTTTGAGACTCCCTGGAGTCCCGTGAGATGCGCATCGCTGGTTATTCCGAATGAGGATGAACCAACTGTATAGCACTTTTCGGCATTTCAGCATAGACTGGCAGCGCATGCAAGCTTCAGACAATCGTCTAACTCTCTCTATATATGCAGATTTGTCGGTTTGCAACCCTCATTTTAACTTAAGCAGCTCACCGCAAGCACGCACACTAAACTTTAAGGGTATGCGTGTTCGCGCGCACGTCTCCTCTGTTTGATAACTCTTCGCTGCTCTGATTGGTCCATGCACACGTCGGATCGCTGGCCTTCAGTCCCATTGGTCGATTCCTATTTATGTTGTCAGCACCCCCCGAAGGACCATTCTCCCATTCGTTGATTTTAGATGAGCGGCTTACACACACAGCATCTGGGTGTCTCGTAACCTTAGTTGCAATGAGCGCTTTGCTTAAAAAATCGCATCAATTGGTAATGAAATAGTTGCAAATTACCACCTGAACTAACGAACGAAACCGGTGGTGTGTTCCGGTTACCAGTAGTTCAAATTAGGACTACCCTGAAGACATTGCTGTTGCATTAAAATAACAGTTTCTAGTCGTAGATGTCCTATTATGAGAAAAGTATAGTTTCTGATAAAGTTATATCAACACACACTGATGGAAGCCAACACCTGAGTAGTGCTCACATTTCCCTCAAAAGCAGTCAACGTCATACCAATAATCCGGTGTTTTATCAAGAGCCTTTTCTAATGTCTTATCTGATCTATATACTGGCCCCATAGAGGTCTAGGATTCTTCAACCGGCCTGAAGTTTGCCATGACCATGCAAAGTTGCTCTGACTAAAAGTTAGGGAAATTTCGGGTTTTAGATGTCACTTGTACCCTGACTGATTGGTTTTGCCTAAGTTGAGCGTAATTTTCTTGTTCACCTCACATACGCCCACGAAATGCTCCAGATAGGTAGATGCAAAACATCTCAAACGCCTGTCTCTTGGGCTACCGCTTTTGGAAGCTAGCCAGCAAGTCCAAAAACACTTACGCAACATTCTCACTCTAACTCAATCGTTTCCGTCTTGTGGAACAACTTGAAAGTTCAGTCGTGTTTCAGTCTTACTGGGATTACACAGAAGAATCGTCAATCTGGTAGGCTTCGAGGACAAACAGGATGAATCAAATCACACGCTACATGCGGATACAGCCACTCCAGCCTCTACCCACCCAAGGTGTCTACGACCCGCCAAGGAAGCTCACTTCGGACCAGTGTATTGCCATCTATTTATCCAAACATCTAAAGTTTTCGAAAGGACACGAACAGCAAGAAATCGTACACGAGAAAGAGTGACACCAACAGCGTCAAGAAAATATCGATCCTTAATGACTCACCTTAGCGAAGCTGCAAATATAATGGACAGGAAAAGACCACGTATCACAGGAATTCCATCGAACAGAACCATGACCAAATATGGCAATAACTGATCCGCTTTCTTTATCAGGCTCGCACCGATTGGGTCACAATCGACAAAGTAAACGTAGGCAACCAGGCCGGAAGCCAGTTGGATCACCATGAATAATGAATTCATTGGTACGTTCAACAGGATTGCTCTGTAGGGGGACACAGAAGACGTCGGTTGACCGGTAGGAGACTGATGAGAAGGAATCCATGTAGATGGTATGCATACAAATACAACCGCTGATCTACATGTTCATTTAACAAAAGACCACAGCTAGGCACCTAATAAGCATGTATTGCTGTGGCTGACTCCTAAAAACAGTTACAAACCCCACTTTCCACAGGGTTTCACTGCATATATTAGTGTAAGCACCTACTGGTACTACAATAGCTCGAAAATTTATCACGGCTTGCTTCCTGCTTGCCTGTTCCTTAGTTTCGTCTAAGTTACCTGTCCAACCAAAGTAGTTCGTAAGAATGCGTACAGTCGTTCTGTCCTCACTCTTTGCTCCGGACATCCGTGCCTATGTCGGCTTGTCATTCGATCGATTGATTCTCTCTTCAAGAAGATCTCACATTCAATATTTAGTTGCCTATTGGTTCTACAACAGATCTCATGATAGTTCAGTGGTTAGGCGTGCGCTTATTGCCAGGAAGGTCCGAGATGCAGACCCAAACTCAGCGTGTCGACTGCTCCTGTCTAGGTTTGAGCAATCTGGCACCATCTCAGCTCGCGTGCTTCCTTCGGGGGGCATTATCAGTCGTATAAAATAGATACAAACAAAAACTACCTATGAAAGTGATCGAAGCGGGACAATCCTTCCAGAGCAGTTGATCCCAACCGCCTTGGTTTGGATAATCACAAAGCACATCGACCCTTCTCAGCTTTCGCTACATTGATATTTTGAGGAGTTGTTCATCCAACCCGAGCCCACAGGTTTTTCTCACCAAAGGTTTCGTCCTGTAATTAAATCCAATTTGCGCTGAAAAGCCGAGAAGCACTGTACAGCTGTTTCGTTCTTAGTGGGGATCATCAGCAGTGCGCACCTCACGAAATTCGGACCGCTTTGAATCTGCAACATTCCGGTCAGTGGTGGACCAATTAGCACTTTGTCCTCGAGCTGTCGAAAATCAGAGTGATTAGCTAACACTCAGACAGGAGGTAGCGCCGCTCATCCTTCAATCACAAAAGCCAACATCACCTGACTACTCGAGTGATAATTTCTCAGATGAAAGTGTCAGTCATCTTGTGGACACATTCTTTCCTTAAGCCACTTATACAATGATGGTTTTTGAGACGGCTCGGTAACTTGCAAATGAGATTTCGTCCTGTATGTGAAGCCAGTCTTTGCTGAAAAGCCCAGAAGCGCTGAACAGCTGCTTCATCCTTATTCGAAATCCTCGGTAGTGCGGCTCTCAGGAAACTCCGTGAAATTTCGAAACTGCGACTTCATGGCTTGTAGTTTGAACACCCAACCGCTCACCCACGAGCGGTTCCTACCTTTTCCGGAAATTCAGGCTTGTGACCCGGCGTAAAAACCACACCGTGAAGACGACCGTCATTGTGGGAGAATCATCCCATTGTGCACATGAGACTCGCGCAAAACAAACCTCTCTGCACTATGGACCTATGTTAACACCGTAATGGTGGAGACGACGTTGAGAGCGATCTTCAAAGTACCGTAAAACCCAGGATGGCTAGAAACAGTTGTACAAAAATCCCCCATCCATCGCGTAAAAGCTGAACCGAACGGAGTGCTATCTCAATTGAGTTCAAAATAGGCCCAGAAATGTAGGGGCCATTACGAAGTTCGAACCCTGGGAATAAAACATCAGGTCGATCTCAAACCTTCTGACGAAACCCTTTTCCAGTTACCGACGATGAAATAAAACGCACAAGTAGGTGTAAACTGACTGGCTGGAAAAAGTTGACAGTTTATCTAGTACACACAAAACTGTTTTGCTCGTGATTTCACGGGAATGCTCAGATTGTCCGTGGTATAAATAAGACCTTAAAATTGCTGTCTGTCAACTTAGTGATCTTGACTTGGCAGTTTGGTTTGGCAGACCCTACGGTCGGAACGCTTTTGAATCGTTACGAAGCGATAGTCAGGGCATTGTAAACCTATCCATAATAGTTAAAAAGTTCACTGGTTTTATAAAGATTTCCCTGTATTGCAGAAAAACACATTTCAGCTATTCTTGCGGGCTGGAATGAAGAACCTCTAAGACATGCGTAATGCACTGCTCATAAGGTTGCTGAAAATTCTTCGACAGCCCACGACCGGTTTCGCCCTTCTTGGGGCTCATCAGGTAGGCGCAGTCCCCGAGTTTCCGTCAACCTTATGTTCTACTTGAACCCAAATTGGACTGTTTTTCGAGTTATACACTAATTTGCAAATCAATTTGGTTTTGCGAGAGACTCACCTGGAACCCAGCTGAATCTCCCTTTTTTGATGTTTCCAGGCAACTGAATGTGCTGCACCAGGCCGCCTCATGTTCCAGTTGCTGCGATATTCGAGATATCGCGACACATGTATATTTCCCCGTGAAACTCGGGGACTGCGCCTAGCTGATGAGCCCTAAGAAGGGCGAAACCGGTCGTGGTCTGTCGAAGAATTTTCAGCAACCTTATGAGTAGTGCACAGCAACGATTTATTCGCGCTCTCTCTCTCTCTCGTCAAAGTGTCGTGAGATAGTCATGAGGTTGTACGAAAAGTGCGTTGGAACTGAGCCACAGTACAATACAACATCAGGGGATACCGCCCAAGAAAAAAAGGGAAACCACACATCAGGAGGTTGTACTTTTTCATAGCGCTACCCAATTTCTTATATTTAGCGCGTGAGAGATACAGCTGTGAGCATGTTGTACAAACATTATACGAACTGACAGACCGTGGTGTATGCCTGTCTTGATACAAAGTGAAGAAGAAGGAGAAGAGTTGAATAGCAAGTTCTCTTCCGACGTAGTAAAATAGTCAGGCAAACCAGGCAGAAACGTAGCGGCGGAAATCCTGTGCATAATACGGATGAGCGCAAACACACCCAAACTGTCCGAGGAAAAAGGCGCGTTGGTTAAAACATTCCAACGTTTTCGCCTTAATTTGGATATCTGTGCTATCGTATGATTGTAAAATTAGCTTTACATATTCACCAGGTGTTTTATAAAGCACCATCCTTTCGGATTTGAACCACCCCTCCCCCCCGGCACAGGCCGTGAAATCTACCATACCGAAGTAAAGACGGTTGATGGGTTTACCAAAACCTGATCACAGCCAATTCACCATGACCAGCCACACACCAACTCAGTATCAGTCAACTTGGATATTTTTCTTCTCAGAAACTTTATTCGGGGATTGTATTTCCTTATTATCTCACACCGTACTTTCTTATATCGATCTCCGTTCTCCCCCCTCCCCCGCACCGAGTCGTATTACTATTCACTTAACATTAGTAGCGCGGAGCTCAAAGCCAGCAGATGACCAGGAGTCGACCCACACGGACAAACTTACAAGTTCAAAGTAAGACCATATACGAGTATAATTCAAGGTACGCAAGTGTTAAACTGTTTAGAATAGGCGTTCAAGGTTCACCTGCGAGCAGTTCTCATGTCCTTGCATGCTAGATACCGTTGGATTTGCGTTTGATTAGCTCCAAATATGCCAAGCATCATTCCAGCTCCTCCGAAAGCGAGGGCCCATACAGAATGACGTCGTAGAGGATCAAAACTGAAGCTGTAGAATAGAATAGTTGGGGAAATTAGAAAAAAACGTTTATTGTGGGAATTGAAAGTCAGAAATAAATCTACCAGGTATTGTCGCCAAGACTCCAGTAACTTTTGCACTAAAAGCATGCATACAAAACCCTTTCATAATAACTGAAGCGTTGTTTAAAGAACCGTACCAACCTGAAAGACTGGAGACGCTTTCCCTCCCAGGCGATATCCCACAGAACCTTTGGCCCGCCAACCTTAACAACACCCATAATCACGATGAGTAGGAGTCCGAAGGTGAGCACGAACAGTTGCAGCACGTCCGTCCAAACGACCGCACGAATACCGCCCTAGGTGAATGGGGATGGAGTTGTTCGGTGCGTGAATAGAAGTGGATCGATTTGTGCTTACGTTTGCAAACAGTAGGGTGTATATGCATGTCGTGATCTGAGAGACATGAGATTGTGTATTAAAAGGTTGGAAACAACTCAGTGCATAAAGCAACACAACAAATAGCTTGTTATCCAGGTGTCCGTCGGGCGAACTAACGTGACCAGGCCCCTTATCGATCGTCTGCAGCCGGCTTTCAACTTTAGCACACACAATGAGTGAGGTATTGACGCTTTACTGCTCTGCTGCTTCGTTACACGCCTTGCGTGCAGTTCTCGAGACTTGGCATACATGAATCCAGTGTTTTTATCCGGGTGCTTTCGGATAAGGCTTTCATTACCGAGGCCATACTAGTATTCTTGGTTTTGTTTGTTACATTACCTCCCGAATCATATCCTATTCATGCACATAGAGAAAGAGGACCGTGCTTGCAAAACACTTGATCTAGCTGGGATGCCCCGAATAACACATGAACTACGTTTTTTGTGTTGTAGACAATCTGTCAGCTCTCTCTGGGGATGTGTAGTGTGTCGCAACCGTTTTCTCAACTCCAAATATTTGTCTCGTCGTGTTTCTCAGCTCACAGTGTAATGGGGATTTTTCGTGCCTTACTCTTGCAGATTTTCCTAGATCGTATTGGAACAGAACTTTCGAACAGTAAAGTGAATCTATTCCATATACAACGTTTCATATATTGGGAACTTTTTCAACTTTCTCTGGAGCTTATCGTTAAGAGAATTCGAGGGGAGTTAGGGACAAAGCTGTCAGTAGGAGGAGATACACCAAGCGCACTTTCAGATGTTATAGAACTTCTAAGAGGTCTCTAATGAATCGATGCGTTGAAGAATATTTTGCCTGATACCTCTTTCTGTTCGTGAATTCGTGGGAGACTGGGTTAGTGCCTAGCTTCCCAGTACTTCTACAGTCGATGTTTTTGTAAACTAGCCATTCTGTTTACTGTACACGGTACATTTTGACGCCCAAAATAAACGCATTCAAGTCCATCTATTCACTCCGGTGGGCACATGCGACTGGGCCCATCTATTGGCCCAGTTTCGTGCAATAGAACAATAGAGAGCAAACCGTATATCGCTCGGGACTGCCTTGATAACAAGTAGACATATGAACGCTTGGTGTGAGATAGCAAAAAAGCGATGGTGTAATGAGGATTTCAATGGGAATCTTTGTAAGACAGGCGAATACTGTATGTCAAACTGGAGCTGGATGAGAAAAGATAACTTGTTTAAGGATCGATGACGTAAAATAGAGCCACCAAAGAAAATCCACTTACTAGTGTTGTGTAGAATGTAGCGACTACACCAGTGGTTATGATGGACGACCATAAAGGAAGACCACTGACTAGGAACAATGGACAATGAGGGAAAGTGAGAACATCATTTTTGTCAATAACAGATAAGCATGGCTACCGAATGACTTACACAAGTCCATGTCTGGCTTTCTCCGGTGATGGTGAATCACAATTCGGAGTGATAAACGTCACACTCCACCCTATTCACAACCGCCACCATCGATACTACTGAAAACCGGTGGTTCACTGACGTAAGAAAAAAGACTAATTTGGTCATTGCGAAAAAAAACCTTAGTACTAGCTCCCACATGCATATCCAAACAAGTTCACTACTAGAAATCGCATTAGTGTTCGCGTAGGAGTTCACGCATTCTGTAAGGGAGGGCGATGTGATTCATTTGACTCCGGACTAACACAGTGTTGGAAAGTACTGTATAACGGGACGTTTCGGTTATCCCCCCGCATAAAAGCAATTTGCGATGAGCATGCGGCTGAAGAATTCGTTTGCCGTTGTCCTAGATAATGATTTCAGTCACCAGTGCTAATTCTGCTCAAGTGTGTATTCAAATCCCCGAAAATCGCCGTGGTACTCGAGATTTTTGCCCTCCATAACGAGGCAGTCACGACCCCATGAAAGCTGTGTTTGATGACGTCATAGTCGTGGTTGATGGGGCCGTAGGCAGCTACGATAAACCAACAACTAATACCTTCTAATTTACACGGAATCTGCCAAACGGGCTTCATTAGGCCACCATCAACGGTATGAAGTCAAGCGAGGACCTTTCCACGCAGCTGATGACCCACCTACGTAGCCGGCGCCAGCTTCATGCAGATCGCCAGGACTGCGCAGCCTTCAGCGAGAGGAGGGTGACGAAGCAGTTGGTTCAATCACTGCGTTGGATCTTGAGTTTCCGCTAGGCGATAAACATCAATTTCATGTGAGCTGAATTTGCGAACAAGAGCAGCTTGTTTTACACTTCGTACCCTACGAACACAGATAAAGCAGCCATCGGTGCTTGAAAACTGCCTTCAAGATTCCTGCCAGACGCACTGACTTCGCGGTTAAGAAACAGTCAAGCTGCAAACAAAGTCTGCTTACTGCCAACGGGATGTTGTGGGAGCAAAAAAGGGAATGTGAAAGTGGAGGAGGACGTCAAGAAAAATAAACTTTTGGTTTTGGAGCCTTTAGTGTGCATCAATTAAGGTGAGTTGGCTGGATTGATATTGCATGGGAGTGCTTCTGGCAATATAACTCACGGTTTTATGAGTGTCGGGCTATTATCACGGTGTCCAAGTTTAGAAGGAACGCCATAGTTCTCAAACAGATCACCTGACCTCGAGAACTCCGGCAAGAAATTCCAGGTCATTCAGGTTTTTGAAGGACATGTGCTTCGAAAACCCATGAGACTGTGTTACTCGGGTCTCTAATCCCTGACCAATATGGCATGGCAGGCCGCAAGTCTGACACGGATATTTTCAAGCTCGGTCACTGAGTTACTGAAGTTAAAAACCGTCACGGCAAGGTAAGCCCCACCCTCCTCACAATTCTTTTCTGACGAGGCTTGAAAAATGATGAGATGATCTTCTCCCAATGGGGATTTCCTCTGTGACAGGCGACTAAACAAGAATAGCCTCACCCGGTGGTTGGTCACCAATGAGAATGATCATTTCATGTGTTTTAAATTTCTCTCCTTTTTTCGATAAAAATTATTTTATGAATAGATCCGTCTTAACCCTTTGTGACTTCGTGACTGAGTGTTCGCTCACCAAACATAGTCATGGAAACTAAAGTGCAAGATGAGGCGATACATTAAAACTTGCTATTTTTTAGTCCATGGTCAAAATTGTCGTTGTGTGTACTGGCAACCTGTGGATTTTGTTCAAATATGGCTGTGTACCGGCTATCACTCCACATACGAGATACCTTGTTTCCGATGACGTAGGCAACAAAGGCTGACGATCATCACGCAAGGTTATTTCGTTGCGCTGGCCTTCCCTCATCGCAGATATGCAGACACTGGACACATGGTCCATTCAGACTAGACACCTGCGGTGTACTTGAGCACATGTAGGTACTACCAACTTAGCTTGTTGGGGTGCCGGAAGGCATAGGTATTTATCATCGTCATCACCATCATCATCATCGTCATCACCATCATCATCATCGTCATCACCATCATCATCATCGTCATCACCATCATCATCATCGTCATCACCATCATCATCATCGTCATCACCATCATCATCATCGTCATCACCATCATCATCATCGTCATCACCATCATCATCATCGTCATCACCATCATCATCATCGTCATCACCATCATCGTCATCATCATCGTCATCATCATCATCAATGTTGACAGCAGCAGTATCAGATGAGAACGCTTGTTGTTCACTGCAATTCACCATACAACTCATGGTTGTACATGGGCTGGGGGCGTCCACACCTGCATAAGGGGGTGATTAGACTCCTCGATCAAGGCATTTGGCTGAAAAGCCTAACCAAAACAGATGGAGAGCAAATGTTCACGGGTGGAGTCGGCAAATGATATGAGAGGCTCGGTGCACTCTCCAAAATGGCTCAGTATGTTACAAAGGCGAAAAACAAGTCATACAGCAGCAAGGTCCATTCTTTTTTTGATCCACAGCCTGTTGGCCATATCAAGGTCATAGGAAAATCAACAGTTTCCATCTCCTGTAAATAATATCTGATTGGTTCCCACACAGACCCTAAATAATCATGTCAACGCTGAGACCACGTGACCTCCGAGCAGTCACAGATTATGGATCGAATATGTGAGTAATTCCCGACAATTTGGGGCCTCAATTCTTCCCGTCTGTTACGACTTCACTAAGGAAGTACTCAAAGTTCAAACAAATACGTCTGTTATTTCAAGTTGACGGACGTGGTTTGTGTCTTGTTGTTTCATCGTTTCTTTGCTGTGTTCTACGGACCGCTGAACATTGAGATCATCTAAGCGAAAACTCTCCGCCTCACCACTGAATGGTAATTTTCCACCAGTATGTGTGGAGATCATGGACTTCCTTTATCTGAAAGAGGCAAACCCTTAATCCACTATGTGATCGTGATCCACTAATCGGTTTCATCAACCAGATACCTTAATACCTAAACGTGTGCATCAACTTCCTCATGAAAATTTAAACTTTAAAACCCATATCGTTTCGAACTCAGGTCCCAAATTCATTGATTATTCTCAAGACCAGTTTTCTATGGTCTTATCGTGGCTATACATCTTGTTAAGAGTTTTCCAGACCGTCCATTTCCAGGGCTTTTGAGGAAGGCATCAAGCACGTTGCAACAACTTCTTCTGGTTGATATTTAATGGCCCATTGGACAAGCACCGTTTCGCAGACCGGCGTTAACTTCAGTGTGCCCAACTATTCACACACCCCAAAGCTCTCATTTGGATGCTGGACGTCCAGTCATCCGCTCGACAGAGATCTACATCCTCAAGAAATCCGCTGACCATAGAGTGATCTCCTCATCCACGCTGATTGATTTAATCTAAACCAGGTGAACGTTCCAGGTTTTCTCAAGATCCTCAGCGTTAACTGCCAACCAAGAAAACAAAATCTAGAAGGCGTCACATAGCCGAAAATCTCTCATTTGCTGCAAGGAACCCGGGTCGTAATGTAAACGGCCTCCTCACGGCCGCCCTGTCAGTTTGAAGCAGAATTTGAACATCTGTGTGTACAGCTTTTAACTGATATACATCACGTGGTGTTCAATTTTCTCCTGCTGCATGGCATCTTGTACACAACATGTTTCCATAGAAACGCTTCCATACGCTGAATCGGTGGTAAGTAGCATACTCAATAATCCTTCGTTGCTTGTGTCGCAAAGTATGCGTCCTGTAGCAACGAATTTATGGATTTTCTGGTGACAAACTACTTAAGATTGAATAGGTTTTGGCCTCCCTGACAGTCTTTCTAAGTTTTTTTGAAAATGCTAGAAAACTTTCTGAGTTTTACAGTTCACTTGAAGACTTGGTATCCAATTCCCAGACTCGCGTTTAGGCTAAAATAAAACACGCTTACCCGAAATGCCTTCTTTTGCAGAGTAATTTAGTTTAAAACGGGGGACTCAACTGAATCTTTGGCCAAACTGCTCACCTGAATGGGCTGCACACTGCCTTTCTTGTGTTTTATTTGAAACACAATTCGAGATATCGCAGTGTATTTTCTTGAAGGAATGCTACTCATGAGATTGCCAAAGACTCTTCGATAGACCTTGACCCGTTTGGGAGAATCAGTCTATTTAATAAGCTCTGAGAAGGGCGTGAAGGAGTGTGGGCTGTCAGAGACTTTTCATCAGTCTTATGAGTAAAGTTCCTTAAAGTTGACATGCTGGTAATGGATGGTTTATGACTCTACAACGATGTACTGTTTGTGACCTTCAAGGGACTGGCAACCTGGCTTGTTAAAGGAACTTCTGGTGAATTACAGAAGAAATTTTCAGTGTGAAAATGTCTACCATGTGAATGTCTTCTATTCCTGAAAGAACAGCTGGTGACCAGAGAGAAGACTGAAGAACCAGGTCGTTTCAAGTACAAGACAGTTCCATTTTTGAAATGGGTAGGCATTCCTTCCTGAAGCGGAATTCGTTGCCAAATAACACACTGTTAGGCAAGAAGGAAGAACTCGAAAGGTCTGTGGACGATCGAAGCCAGAGCGATTAGGCTGACACGCAGTGAATGGATTTCAAGCGACTGAGTGGGGAAAGGATATCAGAAGTCTTTTCATAGTCCGGACAACTCTTCAGCAAACTCAGTGTAATTCATTGGTTAAGGAGCGACATTACTGACCAGGCCTGGGGTTCTAAATCAACGTCGATAGCTCGACTGCTCCTGTCTGGGTTTGAAAAACCTGACAGTATCTTCGCTCTTGTTCTCCCTTCGGGTAGCGCGGCAGCTAAGAACCGGAAGGTGGTCGTAGCTGGACGGTACGATACAATACGTGCATTGGTACAGATGACAATCCGATTACATTCTGTATAGCCAGTCATCTGAGACAAGCAGTTCGTCTTTATTCATTTTGGCATGGTTATTATTGAGTAACTGCGAAAAGCAACCCAGTCACAGGAACAGTACTGACGATCCTCCTCAAATATACCCCTCCTTTCAACGCAAGTTCCTTTTTCCACTGTTTTCTTCCTGTTGCCTGGCTGGACACTTGCATCGCAGCTGTGGTGGGTCCATTTTGAGGTTTCACGATCTTATGATGGTAAATACAGACTACCGTTCGTTTTGCAGTTTGTCTACTTCCATCCTAATTGGCCTGGTGCGGCCTGCGTATGACATTGACACACTACTGACAAGTGCCGTATGTTAGGAATTACGGGTTGTTCCGAGTAAGTGTACAAGTGATAAACTTCGAATCGTTGCCTAAAGACTCAAACTGCGCGCCGTACCACGTGAACGTCACTGTCCTTGATGAGCTACACGCTACTGATTACTCTAAAATACACAAATCCTAGGTCCTTGCAAAGTGGAGTAAAGCTTTCAAAACCTTCTCCTACTACTGTCGAATTGCAAGTAGTCAAAGAAAAATAATCTCACGTTACATCAAGCTTCCGTCTGAGGAGTGGTTATCCAACAAGCGTCGATGTGATGTGAAATGAGTGGCTGAAAACTGAATAGCGTTATATTCTGTCTAAGTACGATTTACTCCTTCTGTTAAGTGTTCAGACCACAAGCTGGAAGGCCGTACGTTCTAGACTCCCCGGAGGTTTGTGAGATGCGCACTAGTGATGATTCCGGATAAGAATGAAATAACTGCATAGGTGTAATACACTACTCATAAGGTTGCTGAAAATTCTTCGACAGCCAACGACCGGTTTCGCCCCCCTTTTCGGGGCTCATCAGGTAAGCGCAGCCCCCTAGACCCCGTCAATCTTCTGTTCTACTTGAACCCAAATTGCACGAACTTAGCGAAATACACGAGAGATTCGGCTTGGTTCCAGGTGAGTCTCCCACAAAAACCAAATCTCTTTGCAGATGAGTGTACTTCGCTGATGAAATAACTGCTTTGTGCTCCCCAGATTTTTATCACTGATTGACTTTATTTGCCAGGTGTATTTTTCAAAAGTTATCTTTACTGTTGCATTCGGTTCTATCCAAATCGGCTTAGTGATTGGATTGCTACAGCATGGTTGTGGCTTTCTGCTTTCGGGTCGTGGCGCATGTAGTCCCCAGTGAGGCACTTTCCTTTAACCATCTCTGAGACAGAAAAATTGAACCCACAACATGTGTCTTCAGTGTGAACGAACCAACTTGTTGTTGTGTTAGCCGAAAATGCAGCACCGTCACTGACCTTGACCGCAATAGCATGACCATGAGCAAGAGAGTATGGTCCGATAGCAACAGAAAGCAACGAGTGTATAGGTGCTCAGACAACTGGTTCCAACAGAAACGACTGTAAGTTAAGTGGGGCGGGAACACATGACGTTGAATCACAGAAAATGATTGCCTCTATTTTATTGTCCACAGTTATGCTGTGCGCCTTTTTGATGCATGAAACCGATTGCTTAACAGAATGTTCTTGAACACGTATCTGTGAGTACTGACCTAAACGAAGCTTATGCATCCAAAAGGATTTTGCTGCTTACACTATGGAACCCGATTATGGCCAATGTGGACAGCATAAACTTGTGAATAGCATTAAACCCGTGTTGAATCTGAGTCATAAACTAAGAACTTTCTGCCTTGGCTAGATTGTATACGCTCTTCGAATCGGATATCCAGTTGTTGGGTTCGTTTCTAAAGTTAAAATTCAGTCTACATGGGAAGTTTGAAGAAAAAAAAACAGATAAAATTTGTTGCGACCGAATCTGCCAAGGATTTCATATAAGGAATCTGCTTAGCGGTGAAACGTTCAGCTTAGAACCACTTTTGGTGACGTGTAACTCAAAAAAGCCAGGGAGCATGGTGCAGAACAATATTTCCCAATCCTGGACTCTCAGGGCTGTATGTGAACTGATCGTAGTGTGACGACATTCTGTAATTTTTAACTGAGATTTCGTCCTGTTAGTGGGGTCAATTTACACTGAAAGGCCGAAAAACACGATACAGCTGTTCCATCCTTCTGGGAAATAATCAACAGCATCTCGGAAAAAAACTTGGGGGGTCCCGAAGACAAGGGACCTCCCGGCTGGTAGTTTGAATAATTGGCCATTTTTTAGTTTTTGCGGTTGCAGTATTTGTACAACGCAGTCTCACTGACTCTCGTTTGAACAGTCGTCCTCCTCTACTTGCGCAATCATTTTGGTGAGGAGCCTGGTACAACACAGGGCGATGAATAGCAGATTTATGCCATCCGTGGCTTTAACTGGAAGGTCTGACCTAAACAGAGTACCTGATGATCGTCGTTGGAATCACTGAGTAAAATACTCACGTTGCTCAGAAGTAAATCCGTTGAAAAGGTCTGACCTAAACAGAGTACCTGATGATTGTCGTTGGAATCACTGAGTAAAATACTCAAGTTGCTCAGACGTAAATCCGTTGAATTGTGCTAACTCACATGCTTCGTACCAGCATCAGTGGATTAATTGTAACACCCATTAGGTGCCCGGGGTTCGAGTAATCTACTTTTGCTCGGTTCCCAAGGCTTCGTGCCAGTACTCAACTCCGGGTAGATTTTTGAGCCAACAATCAGGGTAAAACCAGTGCGGACTGATGAATTGTTAGCAAAACACAGTGAGTTACTGAGCTGATGATAGCCCCGAGGTTAACAGTATGTACTCTCAACACCGCGACCATTTAGGCTATTTTCACATTCACCCAAAAGTCTCAAATAGAATCCTTAGACTGTGTCACAACTTGCGCAGTTAACAACCAATGATATCCCAATCAGTGTCTTTTTTTATCTACTAAACACTAGGGGAAAATCGATGACAACTTTGGAGAGACATTGCGTTCCTAAGAATAATACTTAAATGAATTAATCGGCTACCACATAACCCACATTTTGGTAGTGTACTCAGAATGGTTCACCGTAGGACACATAATCCAGTGATCCTTCCTCAACCAATCAAATAACAGGGATAAAAATGCGGCGTTGTCAAACTGCTACCGAAACCACGTGGTGGTTGGAGCTGCTGTCCACCGAAATGGTGCCGAAATGGAGAAACGAGCTCTATGTGCACCGTAACCACACAATCCCAGCTGATTCCAACTGTATGATACAGTGGGTCTCACTTCGAAGACCATTCCCATGCTTTTTTTCCGTTTAGGACTCTTTATTCAGTAAGCAGCAGTCTGCACAGAACCCAAAACGTATACCTGGTAAGTCCCGAGTCTAAAATGAGCCGCTTCGTTAGCAAAGATGCCACTCTGTCTTGCAAATTAGAGGATACATTTCCAGCTAACATAACTTAATCGGTCGTGTCACTCAGCCGCAGTACGGGTTAAAAATTCTCAGGGCTAAAAGACTACATCGGACAAAAAATGACCCGACATTTTTGGACGTGTGATAGTTTGTTTTCCTCCATGGTTAAAAAACTGAAAACATGTACATCAGTCTTCAAGAAGTAGCCTAGACACTTTTGATCTCTCGGCTAACGCAAACTATACTCTAAATGAAGTCTGGCAGGTCTGTACGCGTGACCTACCAAAACAGCCCACTACAGTATCGATCCGCTTGGCGCGTCGATCGATCAGCTGGTTCTTAGTTTTGATTTGTACTCTAATGACTATGTTCACTCTGTGCAAATGATCAACTCTCAGTTACACCTCGAATCCAAGTAAACGCGGCCGAAAACCGGGAGGGGCTCAACACCAAGCGACAGCATCTATGTAGAATGAAATGGCTGAATGCGTTATTCACAAACCGCACATTGGTATCTCCTGTGTTTCAAAAAAAAATTTGCCTAGTCTTAAACACAGTAACCTTTGTTGACGCATAATTTCATGTTCCACTTTTAGTTGAAGCCTCGTCCCTCTAATGCATGAAAAATCAAATTTGTTGACGCATAATTTCATGTTCCACTTGTAGTTGAAGCCTCTTCCCTCTAATGCATGAAAAATCAAACTATTCCATGCACAGCATCCTGCCTAACGGGGAAGAATCGTGCACACTTACCTCGTATGCGCTGGTTAGTCGAAGTTTGTAGTAGACAGGCATGTAGATTTCGGCAGCCAAAGGGAAAGCTATAGAATAAGCCAGTATCATGCAAATGAATTCGATTCCGTAAACATATGCCTCCGTAGTCGTGCCCAACAGGGATATGGCCGACAAAAAGCTGGCCATTATACTGGAGACGATGGGAAATAGTGAGAGCTGACGATTCCCCAAAAGAAGTGTCTCTACATCGTCCGGTTTCACTTGGTCGTGTTGTTGTTTGCGACGAAACCACTGGTTGAGTTGCTTGCGAATCGGTGTCCGAAATCGTTGATACAACCCGACAGTCAAATAGACCAATAGCCAAAAGGCAAACATCACATAGTCAGACCAGTGGAATGAGACATTCATTTTGAAGGGTGCACGTGATCAGGCTTGGAACCCGAAAAACCCGTTGTACTCAACTGGTTGACTGAAAGTTGGAAAAATAGATAGGTAAAGAAGAGGACTGGCAAATTATGCAATTATCGAGGCCTCATAATTTGGCCGGATAAACAGAGATTAAACCACCTTCGATTAGTCTTACCACTTCACATTGCTTCGTTTGCAGTGAAATTAGTCCTGTTTTGTCTTCGAATTCATGGATTATCGTCTTTATACGAAGGTTCAAATAAGTGATCATCTTCGTTAGGATACAGGTGGCTGCCAAACGGATGACTGTTTACTTCTTTTGATTAGTTGGTTTCCCTCAATGATATGTGGAGCCCCCATGTGCCACAGAGCATGTCGGATCACAGTAGAGATCGTTTTGATTTAAGGCATTTTGCCTCAGTACTAAGAATGCTCAAAGTAGCTCATTGGTTGAGGCGCATACTTACGGATTGGAAGGTCTGTGGTTCGAATCCAACCCTGCCATGTCGACTGCTCGTGACTAAGTTTGAGCAACCTGAAAGTAGCTCAGACGTCATGATTCCTTCGGGTGGCATAACATCTAGGCACCGAAACGGTCTTACAACTGAACTGCTGTTATTTCCACTATAATGATGTATGAGTCAGCAGTGGAGTGCTTTAAAACACAGCAAATCGAGATACACCTTCGGTTACCTTAACGAAAAGCGTGACCACAGCAGTCATCATTCGGCGGTTTAACGGTTGTGTTCACGGCCCTGTTGGGTCCTCTGTTTATTCGGTCTAGGGAAACGCAGAAAGCCATGTATTCTGGCTTTTGTTTCTCTGTAATGTAGGCCTCCAGTCTATGCGATGCCAACACCGTTGCGTCCAACCAGTGAAATGATCCTGTCTGGTTAAAACCAAGCCATAATGTCTCAGATATTTCGCAGTGTTGACGGTGTTAGAAGTGATCTTCTGTGTAACCATCGTTGTGCAGAACAGGCTAAATAATGCATATTACCATTTGGCCACAAATGGGGCTCTATGATAGGTCAGTTGTGGGGTCCAGGCCATCAGATTACCTGTGGCGTGCAACCGTTCATCTGTAACCACTTGACTTAACAATAATCGGTTGTCAGTTGGGAATCTTGTTCGTTTTAGAGCAGTACCCCAGTTAACCCTCCGGTCTTTAGGTTTACATCGGTTACAGGAATTTCAACTGTATGCATATGTGGCTCGTCCCAAACCACATGTGGCATGGGGTTCGTCCAGAAATCCAGCCGAGCACTCAGCACTTCGCTGACCAATAAGAGCTGTTTAGGTTGCTCGATACAGTATTGATTGAATAAATGAGGCGAAGAACAATTTCAAATCTTCCGGGTGATGTGCATTAAAACAAGACCACATGCAGACACTTTCCATCACCAAATAGCTCGCTGCTTTACGGTATAAAGTGTGCGCAATGTAGCCTAAATATCGGGTTCTTATGATACCAAATATTGTAGACTGGAAACCACGGATATTTGCCGCAGGTCTTTATACAAACACCTGTCGAGGAAACAGCTTCATCTGGAGATTGGCTGTGCTCCCACCGAACTGCGTCCTTCCAAGTGAACCCAGAAAAACACTAACAATTTCCGGTCCCCGGTTCATTCAGCCTCCATAGGAGAGACATCACAATAAATATGATCTATACGACAATTTTACAGAGTCCGTCTCGTAAAAGCAGACCGCTCACCAACTGGCCACACCTAGTGAATCTTTTTCAGGTTGCTTCTGCCGATATTAAAGTTTTTGTACAAAAATGCGTTTTTAAATTAAGTAAAAATAGGATAGGGAGTCTAGTTCGTGTAAATTTATTCCACGTAATTCGGATGTACGACCAGATAGGGATCAGCCTCAGTGCTTTCGGAATCCAGACCGGTTCCACCAATTGCGATCAGTATGTTGTCCTGAGAACAAAGGTTGGCAACAAAATGAGCATTCGGAGTTGAGAGGGAACGTGAAACAGTGGTTAACACTAGGTATGTTGGAAGTATCAGTATAGAAAATTTGGAGGACGATTCCCGCTGAACAGCTGAGCCGCCAGGTCGTTTTCTGAATCCTTTAAAGGTGTCCACTTCAGAGGAAGTACTGCATCTTTTGCAAAGTCGAATGAGGTTTTAGGGGCCATGGGGCATCAGAATTACTCCGCCAAATATGTCATCTCAGGGGAGTCCTACCATACAGACTTCATTAGAGCGCATTACCTAAACAGAACGCACTACTCACAAGGTCACTGAAAACTCATGGACAGCCGCTTGCCGTTTTACCCTTTCTCGGCTCATGATGTACGCTCAGTTCCCAATCCCTTATCAACCTTATGTTTTAATTGGACACAAACTGCTGCCAGTTCGCGACCCGGTTTGATGACCGGAGAATTCTAAGCTTGCGGGTGCATTGTGCTCCCGCTCGCAATCCAAGACCCCACCTGAATGAATGTTTTTTACCAACTTATCAGTGTACAATGAGCCTCAAGCACCTTTCACGTTGCTGTACTGTTGAAGAGTTTCTAACGTCATCATTTTGAAGTTAAGCACTGAAACTAGTGACAACCGCTGGAACGTCAATCTCTCCTTATTCCGTTTCCAATACGAGTTACGTACTTAGAGAGGTTAATACTCCAAGCAGACCACTTATTCTCCAGTCGGAAGCAGGTCGTGATGTAGATTTTCACCGCTGGTGGAAACAAGAAGACTTTAGCCTATCGAATATGGGTCACACATACCTGTGGCTTATACGATAGGTTGCAAAGCCCATGAGCATCATTCAAGCAGAACTTCCAGTCTACACGGCTTTTAGCCAACATCACACGTAACCAGATGACTCCATTAGTCGTATGAATCTTTACATATGGGCTCTCTAGACAGGCAATTCACGTTCTATCAACCGGTGATACATTTCAGAAGAACAGAGAACCCGATAGGGGAAACATCGACCTGATTCCGCGTTGGTTCTCACCTTTGTATGACATTTTCAGGAGGCAGCCTGACACGATGTACTGGTATGTTCCACTGAAAGTCCCAGACTGATAATGCACTTGTAGCATAAAGTACATTTGTATTTATCACCAAGTAGTATTGCCACTGCCAGATTTGCGTGTCATCCCCACTTGCTGCTATTTGACCGGACTTCTGGCTGGAAGAAGATTAAATCAATCACCAACAATGACTGCGGATTCATCGTCTACTTGTGGCACTCATCTCTTCAACTGTCTTCTCCATGATCACCAGTGACAAGAGATTCCTTTGAGCCACGCTGAAAGTGGATGTTTCTATTTGAATGGTTCGCGATAAACAGTGCGCCACAGTAGCCTAGTAAACGCCTTGTTCGATCCCTTCTAAACATGCGTTTTCTTAACAGCCGTTACTGTTCACTTTCATCTTAGCTGTAGTCCACAGGTTTCCGGTAAAGACCAAAGTGTCGGAACTGTCGGGGTATCTAAAACAATCTTATTCAGTAAACTTTTTCTAGTTCGATGGTTAATCCAACCCTGAATAACTCTAGGAAAGATTTCAAGCTCGACTTTATCCGTTCTGTTTAAAGTGGAAACATCAAATATCAACATACCTTCCGAATTCTGACCCCCGGATCCGTTATTCACTTTTGAATTCAAAATACCTATCCTCAGGCAGGTTGCGTAAGTAAGGTTGCGTGAGCAATGGAAAATGCTCATCGGCAATGAAATCTTCTGTGAAACGTTTGTGTCCTTCAAGTTGTCATTTGATTGGCTACCGGTCCTTTTGGGCGATAGAGCTGGGTCCCGAGTTGGCTCTCAGACGGAGATCATTTGGTAAAGTTTTGACAGGATGTGTTGCTGCTCCAAGCGGCATCACATAACTTAGTTAACTACAACGTAACATTGTCCACAAAAACTTGCTATTTTCACCGACCAATCGTGAATGGCGCAAACTAAGAGGCTAGCAGCCTATGCAGTCACGTGACACTAGTAAAGCGATTGCTGAAGGGATGGACCTCTTTGGTTCGACCGCTTTGGTGAGTTCCACATACACTCCATGGGACAAGCTCTCGAGGATTTATGACCTCCTGCCCTGGAATGGAGTCGATGCACTTCCCGGTCGGAGAATTTCACTTCACAGGGAAGTGAGGGAGCCCCAGTTATTCGTCGCCAATAGTGTGATCGCTGATTGACAACACCAGCCATATCTTTCAAAGCAGCTTACTTGAATGTCCCACCCATTTCCGTTGTATCATCCATACTATCCTTCATGTACAGCTTTTGAAGACCTTCACCCATTTCCGTTGTATCATCCATACTATCATTCATGTACGGCTTTTGAAGAACCTACTTCTCCAAGTCCACTTAGAATGACTTCGATTGGTTTCTAATTCTTGATAGACCATTTGAGACTGGAAGTAAGACGCATCCGGTCTTTACTTTGAGTAATGCTGGCTTTCACAAATCCTCCATTTTTACAACCCCTTTGAGTAGTAATCCGCTTTAATACAGCAATCAATGATGCTGCTCTGAGTGAGCAAAGCTCATCTATTCGTTAGTTCGGTTGAATGTAGGTGTAGACACACCTGGGCAACAGCCTGATTTCAATGCGAATACTCGGTGGCATCGAACAAACCAATCAAAATTTGAAGTGCTTGATAAATGCCAGTGTGACGTGTTTCATCGGTGAGAGTCACGTGCATGTGCGTGCGTGCGCGCTCGCTCGTGACGCGCTTTTTTTTACAAAAGCATGGTTTAAATGGACAAATACCTTCGGTTTGACAACAGACTCAACACAATCCAAATGAATCTCTGGCTTATGACGGTCTCCTTTCAATCTGGGTTCAAGCAATACGTAAGGTTGGCGGAGACCTCCCTGGCCAGCTGAACCCTTTGATGGTCAGCTTGAAATTGAACCTCTCTCTGAAAGTTTATGAGAGCACTTACGTGATATATTTCCGCGTCCTCAGAATATAAACATGGCATCCAGAGTCACCCTGATGGACGAAGGTGACAACGTCATCAAGACTAGCAAAATCCTGTCCGAAGAAGCAAACTTTAGAGAAACGGAGATCGAGGAGGACAAGACTCATGTCATGAAATAAGTAGTGTGCGAAGGGCATTGATTTCAATGCTTCTGATTGAATTCCGTTCAACTTTAGCTAAGCTGACACAGTTGTGAGTTACCATCTAAAACACCTGGTTTCGAAACTCGCATGTTCGTCTTCAGAATGCTCGCCGGCCTCATAATCTGCGCACGATTTGATTTAAAGAAAAAGACATTGACAGAAACTTTCTCAAACTTCTTATATGGTCATACTAGTGGTCTGTCCTTCAAGTCCAATCTTGACCTCCTCAGTTCTCCATATCAAGTCTTGAAAGATGGTCTGCAATCACGTCACAAACAATCAAAAGAGATGTATCAACATATAATGTCAAACTTAGATTTGAGTTCCTCAAAAATTTATGTGCTCCACGCGCTATCCCCTGACGTTGCGTCGCTATTAGCTAACGTAGCGCTCACCGAAACAGTATACTGCGTCTAAGAACTTAGAGAATGCAGTGGCGAATGTGTTGAAATCCCCGTTTCAGGCTTGGAGGAACTACCGCTACTTTGTGTTTACAGCGTTCGGTTCTGTTGCCGTAGTGAAACCTATCGGCCAAAGGATTAGGTTGAGTTCACTTTTGACATGTTTGTGAATGAACACACTTGAAGCTCAAGTAAGCCAAGTACGCTCAGTGGACAGTTAGCACGTTGCGGTCGCCACGTGGAGCACATATTTGTACTTTCTAGTGATCACATCAGTCCAAATGCCATCGTGAACAAATCCAACTAGGTTCACTCTAATGTAACACTTACTCGTGCAGCTGAACCCAACATGTGGATGAAACTGCTTCAACGTGGCTATTCTGAAATAAGCCGATAGAGACAGATACAGACAATGAACAGCAACACAGAGACAGGTTTACAAAAACCGAATTGGGCTTGTTAGCTTTGCGCTCTTGGCAATGTCTTGGCAAATAGGTAGCTCGTGTGAGTTCTTTGGCAGTTAACCATGTAGCTGTTGATCTGTTCTCCGAGCTTGGCAGTTGACTTGTGACCTTTCCTTACTAGACGAGCAGATATCATCAGCAAGCTTCTCGGATGAATACTCCTTGAATGGTGAGGAAAAAGGTACAAGATCTAAATGCGATTCACGTTTGGTTTGCAGTTGCATTGTTTCCATTAGGATCCAGTTGAAATTCGGGCTACCAACTTCTACCACGGGCTCTGTGTGTACTGCTTCTTGCCATCTTGTTGAACCTCACACATTACTCAAAAGATAAGGAACTTATCGGACAGGACACGTAAGCACAGTCCAGTTTTCCTAAGGGTGGCTGAAAAAAAGTCACACGCGAGTGTAGTCACGTCACATTCGGCTGAAACCACTCAGGCCCCAGATAACCAACGTTCATTACAAATCATACATTGAGCAATCTCAAACCGCAATCCTGAGTATGTAACCCAGATAACTAGGGTTCCAAATACATTTATGCGATCTTCGACCCTCTGCTGCCTAGCGGTTGACTTTGACGAACTCCGTTTCATCCCATGACCTTTGCACCACTCCACTGGTTTTCCACATTTCTGTAAGTGATTAAACCCAGTCATGACGTATTAGCCATGGTAAACAATTGAAGACATTCTGTTGACTGGTTGTCGGCTTTCAATCACACAATCTTAATTTTTACCGGATCGCACGCGACTCACCAATTGAAGACATTCTGTTGACTGGTTGTCAGCTTTTAATCACACAATTTTCACTTTTACCGGACCGCACGCGACTCATCCAACAGACGGTTGGATGTGTCGGCATTACACACCGAGTGCAGATATCTGGCCTTAGGTTCCACACTGAGAATACTGTACTAATCGGCTGTAATTCAGAAAGGCACGTCAACTTCCTTGGATAGTTAGTCGGTGCGTTACCTAAGTCCCCATACGGATGCTTGGAGTGAATCCACTACGTTAGAACAGGAGGCTGAGGTGATCGGAGCATGTGCTACCCATACCCACCTGTCGTCTACCGAAGAGTTCTCCTCTACATAAATTATCATGTCATCGGAACGCCGTTGGGGTGATGCCTTTTGGTTGCACCTGACTTCTAAGATTCAAGGTGGGTTTGACCGAAAAATGTGTGCAACTGGAGAATCCGGAGACTTCATTTCGTTGCTCAGCCGCAAATAATTGAGGATCCACCAAGTGTCCTATTCAATGGAAGTGAAAGAGAGGAACGTAACTATCCCAAAGGACTGTCTTCTACCATGCCTTACTAGGCCATTCACGCCAAGTGATAAACGTTCACATCCTCATTCTGGCTAAAGATTCGGATGCCAAATTTGGTTACGATTTTCAGGAGTTAAGGAGACTAAAAGTACACTAAAACTAAACTGAACTAAAAGTAAACTAAAAGCACAACCACCAACCCATCGCTACGCTCCACCACCCTCCTTACCAACGCACTGATGATGTCACCTCGATTGGTGATGAAACGTTTGCAATCAAGTTGCCCAGCTCAGAGAACAAACCAACGACCAGACCAAATAGTCCATCAAGTGTCCTAGAAAGATGCGGAAACGATAGAGGCGGTTTGTTCCACTTGCATGTGTGTTGCATGCCACATGTTCGGCCTGGAGGACACAGAATGCACAACGACCATGGGCACAAACTGACCAGGTTATAATCAGCTACAGGCGGGAGCACGTCGGGAAAGACCGTCGATGGATATAAAACCTAAATCTCCCTGTTCAGTCCTACCGAACTCCCACAGACTGATGTAAGATTCGCATGGTGTGGAAACCAGGCATTCCTACACTGCTAAGGCTATTAGGTGTTATGTCTGCTGATTCGCTAATCTGCTGTATCTGATTGCTGACCCGCTCCAGTGCCTAATGCCGAAAAAAAGACTCAGAAAGGAACACAGCAGCTATATTCCGAACAAGCGAATGCGAGAGCGTGAGTGCATGCGAGTGCGAGAATACAACTGAAGCTAGTCATTGGTGGGACACTGTCTAACTTGGTCCAATGCTGACGCACGCGGTCTGGTCTTGGTACAGGCTGCGACGCGCTGCATACTGCGGGGGCGTTGTCTGACCTTGATCAACGCTGACTCGCGCTGTCTGGGTTTGATAGAAGGCTGTGAGGCGCTGTATATTGAGGGGGCGTTGTCTGTCTGGTCAACATCTAGCAGAGCTGAGGGTCTCAGTAGACTTCGGGCATTCAGTGGTTGCTTTCAGGAATCTGACCTTCCTGATATTAGGCACACTACATCCCTGTCTACGTTTTAAGATGAGGCAGAGATGCCTCGGAGAAGCTGTCGTGAATATCCCCAAAGTCAATCTGATTGGTTCTCTTGGATCGTGGAAGGAGTACATTCATGGGAAAAGAATAAACTGTCATGATGCATCCCACGAGAATGTGATGGGCTTGATAATACCACGGTATTGTATTCATATAAAAGAGATTGCAAACCTTTATGAGAACTTGCTCCACACTTCCCGTAACAGTAATTATCAGGAAGTCCAGATTCTTCAAAGTAACCACTGAGTGCCTGAAATCTACCGAGACCCTCAAATCCACCAGGCGTTGACCAGACAGACAACGTCCCCGCAATATGCAGCGCGTGAAAGCCTTGTATGAAAGCCAGGTAGCGCGAGTCACACCGTTGGACCAATGTTAGACTGTTCCTCCAATAAAATAACTTGAGGCCGTCGTATTTCCGCAGTCACGCTCTCGCACTCGCTTGTTCGCAATAAAGCTGTTGTCTCCCTTATCAGCGAGTCCTTTTCCGGCACAAGGTACTGGAGCGGGGTCAGCAGACAGATGCAACAGTAATCCTCACACTGACAAGAAAGTCTCAACGAATTTCCTCTTGTTTCCGAGTGACAACATTTCACAAAACTAAAATGTCACAGCCAAAATATTAGTGGATGATCAAATGCTCATCAGAATAGATTGGTTTGGTCACCTGAGGCGTGCGCACTCTTTTGGGATGCAAGACACACAATCCAGGGTGGGAAAACCCAGTCCAACATGAAGACCTCTTGATTACGACACTCGCATCTTCAGCCGACCAACCTTAGGATAAGCAAGAGTTTCGTTGACATTCAGGTCGTTTCCCTATTAACACTAAATTAATTTGCAAACGAAGTTATATTCTCCACTTACGTACTTTTTATTAAGCTATAAACCTGATGAAAGAACTACAACTCCAAGGACCGGATGAGCCTCTAGAAGGGCAAAACTGATGGTGGACAGTTCAACAATTCCCAGCAACCTTGTAATCAATACCAAAGATCACAGTTGAAGGTTTTTGAACTTAAACGATAAGTGAAACACAAGGGTGACGGAAACTGAGGGACTGCGTCCACCTGATAAGCCCCAAGAAGGGTGAAACAGACCATGGGCTGCCGAAGAATCTTCAGCGACATTATGAGTAGTGTATTAGGTCTATAAACGATAAGTAGTTTAATCAGGACGAAAACATTATTTAGGTGATACTTGGGATATCCATTTAATGGTTGGATTATTGCCAGGTTAATTCCAGGAATGCTGACGTTTCGTACCAATCCCGCCAGCTTGGACATTTTTCAAAAGAAGAAACCACGCACTTTGTGTGTGCATTTATTGTCCCCCAAGACCACCCAATATATATATATAGATATATGATGTTGCTCCCAATGTACACTGCCTTTGGTTGAGGCGGTGAAAGCGCTCCTCCGAATTTTCGGTCTTCTTCCGCCTGCGCTAGGAGTGATTGGGCTCGCGTCGTAGCTGGAGTTTGTGCGCTCGTTCTCAAGTAGAGTAGAGTAGTTGGTCGCAACCGTGCGACCGCTGCAGATGGAATTCCAATAAATAGAATGCCACAGTTCGTAAGGCAAGGAGAACAACTACTGGCATACTTGAAAACAGTAGTAAATAAAATGTCAGGATGTGGTCGGCAAAAACAAAGGCTTGTTAAACGAAAGGAGGGGAGGAAGATCACGCGTCTGTGACGAATGCTAGTCGTCAGACCAAGTATGTAGGAACTGTAGGGTCTGTCTCTGTGGCGCACTACAATAGTCATCGAACTGAATGAAAAACCAGCGAATGTATGTCCGACACTAAATGTCTTCATCTAAGACTGATGATCAGTGAGTAGCGTGACAGTACTTAGACTAACAGCATTCATCCTGAGGAAGACTGGGACTTTAGTTTAGTTTGATGGTATTGTGAGGCGATTTTTGAATCTTCATTTGACCTTTCTTCCTGTCACTGAAACGCAGAGAACCTCTGTGTAAATGGTTCATCCTTGTGGGGAATCAACTTCAGTATGCACCTCACGAAACTCCAGAGAATGCGCCAGAATATGGGCAGCTCGGGTGGTGGTTGACCAGTTTGTCGTTCACCTGTTCGCCGAACTTGGTAGTTAGCTTGCAAACGTTTCGTCACCAGTCGACGTGATATCATCAGTGTCCAGGTGACTGACGATGCCATCTCGACTGGCGGCTAAACCTCTGGAAGCTACTTGCCAGGCTCGGTGAATAGATCGACAAGCAATTGATCAAGTGCTGAACTCCACCGTCCGTCGAAACGGTGACTTCTTGGCTAATAGTTGGAACGGTCAACCGTTCGGCCACGAGCGGTTGGTCAGCGGTGCGATTAGCTTTCAGGCAGGCAGGATACAGAACCAGTCATCCTTTATGCACGAAAACCACATCACATGGTCACGTGCTGACCAGCTTTCGTTTTAGTTGGAGTTAGTCACAATGTTCCTCAGTCTTTCGTGGCCGGCTGGTTAAGTGCTCACACTACTAGCCAGGGTGTCGCGGGTTCGAGACACCCTGGAGTTTCCTGAGATGTATACTGTTGATGGTTTCCAATACAGTTACGCTGTCAGACGTGAGCTGCAAACAGGTCGTTTCGATTAACCCGCTCTATCACATATTTGGGAGGCATTTCAAATACTTCAACTTTTTTCATACCCAGTCAGTAAATCACTCATTAGAAACAGTTAGACTTGAAATTTATCCACTTGAAGTATAATCTAGAGAAGCACCAGGTTTGCGAGTAGTGGTTCAGAATTCGAAAAACTATCAGGAAACTTGTTCAACACTTTGTCTGTTTCATAAGTCTAGATAGTAAGTTCTCACACCATATTGTAAATTGCTGTACCAGGTGACGTCAGGATGGCCGGCAGCTGAAAAGCACTCATCCATCAGGTGGATGCGGCGGGCTTTCACTGCCGACTTCAAGTTTCACACGCAACTTTATCGCCAATAATCTACGGACTCCATTTGAGCAGGCAGTATAAATGAAGCCATATAATTTCTCTCATCAGCAAGCGTCTGTACTGAAATTCGTTAGGGTGTTTACTACAACTGATGCCTAGTCAAGTTACCGCTCCAATTTGATCACGATTCAGACAAACGACCTGAGGATTGCCAAGTCCAGGAACGAGAAGCTGGCATCCCTGGCAAAGCAATCCACAATGCGAGATTGCTCAGTGGTTAGAGCACGAATTTACTAACGAAAGGTCCGTGGCTCGAATCCGACCTCTGCCTCTCGACTTCCTCTGTCTCAACTGGGGCAACCTAGCAATACCACAGGCCTCGTACTTCCTTCTAGAGGCATGGAAGTTAGCACCGAAAGGGTGCCACAGCTGCCACAGCTGCTACAACTGAATCCATAATGCGTTTCTTCCAGGAAAGGTCTTTTCAGGTTGGTGTAGGTGCAGATACATTCATCTCAAACAAACAACTGAAGTAACTCATGTGGTCGTTCGCTATACCAGGACTGTTTGGAAGTTTTTGTCTATCGGTTAAGGTCATAAATACGTTTACTTTCTTTTTTTCGGTTGACTCGAGTACTCACTTCCTTCACCTATGTATTCTTAAATCGATCCTGCAACCGATTCCCTCCAGAATTTGTGGTAACTCTTATGTCATAAGGAATACGAAATCCGTACCTGTTTTACATTGGGTATGGCCCTGTCAGGCGATGTTCTCAAAACCACTGAACGTCACGTAATGTGTAACCAACCACGGCATGAAAACCAAGTTCGATTAAACTTTGAGATGGTTTCTTGATATTCAGTGGAGATTTCATCCTGTCACTGAAGCCAACCTATGCTGGGAAGCCAAGAAGCAAAGCACTGTACAGCTGTTTCATCCTTGTTGGGAATCATCCGCAGTGCGCATTACCTCACGAAACTCCGGAGAGTCTCGAACCCGCGACCTCCTGGCCAGTAGATTGAACACTTAACCGCTCGGCCACGAGCGGCTGATCAGCAGTGTGGCTGACTCGCACTTAGACAGGATATAGCGTTGCTCATCCTTCAGTCACTGGATCCACAGCACTCGGTCACACGTGTTGACTGGCAACCCGAGCAACGACCTCTCAGATGGAAGTTTCACCCATCGGGTGAAGTTTATTCTTCCATTGAGCTACTTATAGATTGTTGGTAGTGTGAGGAGATTTGTTTTTTTGTGGAGATTCGCCCTGTAAAGGAAACCAATCTATGCTGAAAAGCCGAGAAGCTGTTTCATCCTTGTTGAGAATCATCAGCAGTGCGCATCTTACGAAACTCCGGAACTCGCAACCTCCTGGCTAGTGGATGATCACTTGGCCGTTTGGCCATGAGCGTTTAAACAGGACATAGGGCACTCATCTATCAGTCACGAAAACCAGATCACGTGACTAGCTCCTCCGGTGACGACTTTGCCGAACGCAGTTTCCCACATTCAGTGAAATTATTCTTCCTCTGAGCTGCTTACTGATTTACAGTAGTGTGAGAAGATCTGGGAATCCTGTCTGGCTTCATCCTGTCAGTGAAGCCACTGTATGCTGAAAAGCCGACAGCTTGTGAAGATGGTTGCGGAACCGTAGAAAGTACTGTGGGTTTTTTAAAATGCAAATCTGGGTTTGTATGCAGACATTTTTTCCATTCTAGCAGAGGATTGCAGCATGTAACTGGTACCTTTCGAGTCCAAGGTGTTTCTCACGTTTAGAATGCGCATAACATATAACCGTCGCACTTTGCGATTAACACCAGCTGAACCATTGGAGGCCTGTGCATAGCTAACATGCCATTGTAGGGTGAGGTGGGCCGAAGGTGTTGCTATGCTCAGGCACATGACACCAATGTAGACCTGAAGGAATGAGATTAGAGGGTGTGTCAGAATGCACAGGTTTGTTGCCTTCAGTCAGTCGACCTAAACACCAATACACCATGTAAGTGAGCACCAGAGCCACCAACTTCTTTGCTTGCAAATGTCACTGTTAACCATCAACGCCGTTACGCAATGAAGGTAATGTTCAGGTTTTACTGAAATGCACTGGTAACGAAAGCACGATAGATCGATTCATTACAGTCCTAGTGTCTGTGTTTAAGGTCTGTCTGGCCCTCGCTTAGCCGATTATGGCATACCAAAGGTGCGCAGGTGTCTGGTGGTTTGGAGGTTGTCGGCTGACAAAACCGCATCGGAGGATAGTCAACTACTTATGAGTAGTCTTCAGAAACCTCATTCAAGTTGGAGTGCTAAAATGAAACTTGGAAACAAGAAATAAATGGAATCCGATGGACACCGTGTCTAACTCTCATGTTTGTGACAGAAATTCTTCTTGATCTATAGCGGTCACTCACTAGATGACGCGTCACAAACACGTAAATCAAGTAACAATTCCTGTCCCACTTGCAACCCTAGCCGACAATATGTGCACTATAATTTCCCATTCATTTTTGTTTACGCGGCTACCACCTGCGTCACGCGCTAGGCTTACGAACTCCAACACAAGTTGTATTCATGTTCAGGCAATTATCAAACACAAGTGGAAACCCCTATCTTCACAATGCACACAATAAATAGCCATTCAAATCGGCCCAAAAACACACTTGTGCGCATAGCACAGGAAGTCAACTGAGCTACCAATTCTCCACAAACAACTACCGAACACGTTTAGCAGCTATACTGTAGAGAAGACCCGTCCCGCGTCTGGAACTTCACTCAGGAACTATCAACAGCTGTCCTCAAACGATACGTCACTTTTTGACTTATTTCCTTCTTGCAGTGTATTTGTTTTTATCGAGTGCACATGACTTTTGTGATCATCATCATTCTGGTAAAACAGACATTAGCTAGTGCTTGTCACTTTCTGATAAGCAGTTTAATTACGTAATGACTAGAGCACTAACAAGTGGTGAGCCCGAAGTGACTAGCAGTTCACGAACCCAGCGATACTATTACGTATATTCGTAATTCTTTACCAGTTTGGTTGTACGCGAATTTCGCGATGGGTTTCCTTCAGCGCCAGAGGAACTTCCAACTCAGTAAAACGCTGCCTCGGCCCCTCTTCCACCATTTTGGCACCACGATCCAAGTATCTGGTTCACACAGGTGCAACCTCAGATCGCTCTTCGTGGCATCACTGTTATCACGTCCTGGCTGTCCTTCCCTCAGAAACAGCAGCTGACTTGTACGATGTTATAACAGCTTCCGATGACACCAGATATTACACACAGTTACGCAATACAATCATTAAACGCTTTAGTTAGTCATAACATAAACGTCTTGAACAGTTAATATGCGGGAATCCCTCAATGATTCCGTCCCATCTGAATTGTTACACCGTCTTTCTACCATCATGGGGGGGGGGGCGGAAAATCGGCAAAGTTTTGTTCAAACAACTTTTTCTTACCTGCACATGTACAAGCCATTCTTGCGCCCAATTCCGATAGCATCCCTCTAGCTGGACTTTCTAGTATTGCGGATAAACTACTTGAAATCCAGCCTTGTTCCACTGGCATTCACTCCGTCGAGACATCAGATTTCGTATCGGCACCTCATGACCGTGTCGACAATTTAGCAAACCAGGTCGCTTATTTCGACCATACCCGAATCGTCGTCCACCTTTGCGTTCACGTTCCCATTCTCGGTCGCATTCACCAGCCAGGGGGAATAGCTTTTGCTGGTATCATAGCAGGTTCGGAGGCTAGGCACGCAAATGTTCTCAGTCATGTTCTTTCCGCTCTACCCACCTTCTCTCTTCAAACATTCTCTGAAAACCCTCGGGCTGAACTATCGAGGCGAGTAAAGTACAAAGCCCCACTCAGATCATTAGCCACCCGACAATATTCGATGAGACTTAAAGCCTTAATTTTCTTATAGACACTGGAGCAGACGTCAGCATCATTTCCCCCTCAGCCGCTCACTCCAAAAGCATTCCGTCTGTTTTTACACTATCCACCGCTCATTATTCTGTTATTAAGACTTACGGTCAGCGTGCCTAAAACTTGGGTTAAATCGTTCATTCCAATGGATTTTCATCATCGCCGACGTTCACCACACCCTATTATTTGGCGCCGATTTCCTCACTCATTTCATCCGTTTGATGATCACACCCACCTGTCTGTCAGAGGGCGACATACGAGTTCATCACCAACCCCATACGATCACGTTTTCTAAATGTGATGGATGATTCACCTTATCAACAATCGCTAGGTCAATTCTCCGATTTACTCGAACCCAACTTTCATCAACCAAACACCAAAAATCATTCAGTCGTTCACCATATTCATACTCGCGGCCTATTTGGGCCGCTAGAAAATTTACAGATAGCCAAAGACGAATTTCAACACATCTGGGAACCATCAACTCTTCTCAAAGTATGTGGACTTTAACCCTTCATATGGTGCCGAAAAAAACGTCTTCCGACTGGCCTCCTTGTGGCAATTAACGGACATTCACCAACGCCACAATATTTGCCCGTTACTTCATCTCACACCCCCATGATTTTTCAACTTCTTTGAACGGCTGTACTTTATTTTCACACATTGGAACCAACCACCAACCCATCGCTATGCTCCACCACGCTCCCTACCAACGCACTGATGATGTCACCTCGATTGGTGATGAAGCGTTTGCAATCAAATTATCCAGCTCAGCGAACAAGCCAATGGCCATGAACTTGGCTTTAGGATTGGGTGAGTTAAGCACACAGAGCAAACAGAGCTCTCTTGTGCGCCCATACAACGCACCGATAATGTCAACTCGGTTGGTGATGAAGCGTTTGCAATCAAATTATCCAGCTCAGCGAACAAACCAACGGCCATCTATACTACCTGAGCTACCAACATTCTCCTCTATAGCGAGCACATTGAAATTCTCCGCACTCACCATCACATCCGGATGACGTTCATAAAACTGACATGACCACACCGTTCGGGCTAATCGAGTCTTTACGCAGCCGAAACTTTTCAACGTTTCATAGACCAAGTGTTATCTGGTTTACCATTTGTGTTCGCTTACCTAAATGACATTTTGGTTGCTGGTCCTAGCGCTGAACAAAACACTGAACGTTTGGGTCTCTTGTTCACTCGATTACGCGATCACGGTGTTGTTATTAACACTCAAAAATGTATTTTTGGTTCATCGTCGTCAACCCTTCTTGGCCATAAGATTGATCAAGGTGGCTTGTCGCCTGTCGTTGATAAGTTGAGCATTATTCGTAACTTTCTTCTCCCTCCTTCATTTAGGCAGCTCAAACCTTTCTTAAGAATGATTAACTTCTAACTACTTTCTCTCAGACAGGGCATAGCGCCACCCATGATTCAGCAACTGAAACCGCATCATGTGGTCACGTATTCATTGGCTGGGTCCTTGGGTGAGTACTTCTCAGTTAACAGGAGTCATTCACGGCTCTGATCTGCTCGTGCCTCAACGATTGAATCATTAACATACTGGGCTCGTCTGCCGGTTCGGTTACTCTCAAAACAGCTGGCCCGATCCCGTGACTTTTTTGTACCAACCATGAGGGTGTTGAAAACCCCGGTTTCAACTTCACAGCTACCAACGTATCAAAAAAGTGAACTTACTTGGGTTTGCATGGGCATTACAGGATGAACGCCAGTCATTGTCATTATAGAAGCATGGAAAAACAGGTTCTCAATCGTTCCTTGAAGGGATCTCGTGATGACGCCCAGAAATCAGGACCGCGATGACTCTTTTAGATACTATGGCTGACTGAACAGATAATGAGGGCAGTCACATAAAAAAGGAGCTCGGGACTAACCCGATCTATGTTTGCTATTGGGTGGATTTTATCGGGTTTTTATTGAACAGAAGGTAAACAAATGGGACCGACCAGATTTATACCAATAGAAACAGACAAATACAGTTCTGACTTATACGGGACGCCGAACGGTCAAGATTTTGAGGAGCACACAGTATTGAAACAGAGGGATGTGCTTTGCATGAATTGAGTTTGCCGTCTGCCGCCTACAAATGTGCCTGGACGTCTGGAAATAATACGTTACAATGGGTCTTTTCCGTCAAATTACACACCAGAGTCAGAAATAGATAGAAAACGTGGTATCATTATGATCGCAGTGGCTCGAAGACTGGAAAACGAACTTTTAGTTAAAAGTTTAACTGTATTTGGAGGTCTTTCTCGGCTAACCCACTCCATCTTTTGATTTTCGGTACAAGCATCTGTACACCCATCGGTCACAGCCCAATACATGTAAGAATTTTTCAGCTCCCCTGGTCCTAGCTTTCAGTGGTACAATTTTCGGGATCCTGGTGATCCCAATTATACGGTGCCACTGAATCTACGGGTACTTTTTTAGTTTAAAATAATTGGGAGTGCAACGCACCCTCTCTCATGTTTGGGCATATCTGGCGTCCTTGTTCAGCGGATTATGGGATAGGATGTATGCATTCCACCTTTACCACAAATAAATATGCGCACTGATGTCTGCTAGTGGAGCATTTTAAGGGACAAGAGAATGTCTCGTTCATAAGGCTCTCTCCTGAATTTAGGGGCGACTCACTTGAATGTTGTACTTCACAACCAGGACGACACGTCTGTACAGCTTGACTCGAAGAATGAAATATCGATTATTAAAGCAAATGTTTTCACACAACCACAAAATTTAACGAAAGTTTCCGTCGTTTCCTGGGTTAATTACTCCCAGTGTATCATCGACGGCTGTCAGTTGTATCATCGTATGGTTTTTTGCGACTTCTCCGAGCGAGTGGAAATAATTAGTTAATTAATTTTGTCCACAAACGTCCTGTTTGTGCAAAAAAGTCTATCTGAATTTCAGATTTCAGATGAAGAAATCGGGGATTCGTTAATGTGTTTTCTAAAGTACAAAAGTGATTGGTTGGAAAGTTCATCTGGTTTCGCTGAGCTCAGACCATTTGCACATCAACGGAGGTGTATACACCGCCCAATTGCTGATCATTTTAAGCCGAAATTTGGGAATGATTCGAGAAACAATTTTTCTTGATAAAACATACTACTCACAAGGCTACTGAATATATTACACCAACAAATACAGTTTTTCCGCAGGTAGCTGTACGGACTACTTCACTCGTCTCCCAAGAGGTATTCCAAAATGAGGATTACTTCGACTGACGATATCCTAATCCTTATTGTTGTGCAGAGGAGAAATCTGTCTCCGCAATTCAGGAGACGTCTTCAGATCCGAGCAGTTACTCTAACCTCACCGAGCACAGCTTTGTCCAAAGCATCAAGTGTCAAAAATCACAGAAACCATTGACTTCCTTGGAGCTTGTCACCTCAGATTTTGAGGCCACGAGTTTTTGTTCGGCCATAAGAAATACGGTTGATCAGTTTCCAATCTCATGGTTTAGTCTAAGCAACTCACCCAAGAATTTGGGAACTGTTTCGTTGACAGATATGCTATGGTTCACTTAGACTCGTACGCAATTCATAGCCAACAGCATCTGGATACCCTTTAGCTAGGCTTACTTTTAATATTGCCTCCGAAAAGCCTGCATCTTTATGTCACCGCAGTGATAAATCCCCAGAAGGCTCCAGTCGTAGTGATCCAACAGGTGTGATTAACAGATGGTGTGGACGCACCATGGTTAGCATTTTTGTGAGGCGTGGGTGATTTTACGGATCACGATAGTCATTTGTTGCTTTAAAGATGGTCGTGCTTCGCAATGCGGAATTACACAGCCCTGGGTGGGATGGCTTGGTAGAGCTACCAGTGCGGGTCCGTTAATTTCACTTCAGAAAATTGTGTTCGTGAGTTGCTACAGAGAATCCGATTGAATAGGCAGACCAACGTTTTTGTAAGCGTCTTTACAACAGGATACCAATAGGGTTCCCGAACGATTCGGACAGACTGGCTGATAACGTTGCCGTCGAAACGACAAGTTGAAGTTCCACCAACAATTTTTCTTGATAAAACATACTACTCGCAAGGCTACTGAATGTAGTCCACCAACAAATACAGTTTTTCTGTGGGTAGCTGTACGAACTACTTCACTCGTCTCTCAAGAGGTATTTCAAAATGAGGATTACTTCGACTGATGAGATACTAATCCTTATTGTTGTGCAGAGGAGAAATCTGTCTCCGCAATTCAGGAGACGTCTTCAGATCCGAGCAGTTACTCTAACCTCACCGAGCACAGCTTTGTCCAAAGCATCAAGTGTCAAAAATCACAGAAACCATTGACTTCCTTGGAGCTTGTCACCTCAGATTTTGAGGCCACGAGTTTTTGTTCGGCCATAAGAAATACGGTTGATCAGTTTCCACTCTCATGGTTTAGTCTAAGCAACTCGCCCGGAAGTTTGGAAAACTGTTCCGTTGACAGATATGCAACGGTTCACATAGACTCGTACGCAATTCATAGCCAACAGCATCTGGATACCCTCTAGTTAGGCTTACATTTAATATTGCTTCCGAAAAGCCTGCATCTTTATGTCACTGCGGTGATAAATCTCCAGAACGCTCCAGTCGTAGTGATCCAACAAGTGTGACTAACAGATGGAGTGTACGCACCACAGTTAACATTTTTGTGAGGCGTGGGTGATTTTACGGATCACGATAGTCATTCGTTGCTTTAAAGATGGTTGTGCTTCGTAATGCGGAATGACACAGCCCTGGGTGGGACGGCTTGATAGAGCTACCAGTGCGATTCGGTTAATTTCACTTCAAAAAACTGTGTACGTGAGTTACTACAGAGAATCCGATCGAATAGACAGGCCGATGTTTTTGTAAGCGTCCTTACAATAGGATACCAATAGGGTTCCCGAATGATTCGGACAAACTGGCCGATAACGTTTCCGTCAAAAACGACAATTTGAAGTTCCACACTCGGTGTGAATTCCTAATTCTTGCCAACATATTTTAATCGGTAAACTATGGAAGTGCAATGATACGAAATTTTTGCTTAGCTGGCACCTACTCAATCTTCTAGTAATTTGAACAATAATTGTTATATCACGGGCGGCTGAATGACTCGCACTGACTCGCGTCATTCACACTCGAAAACTTCTCGTATTACGAAAAATCTATCAGTAGCTTAGACGGAAAATCACTCCACAAGATCAGTGAAACGTCTATGTGAGAAGTCATCACTAGACGGGCCAGTCATGTAATGTGGTATGACCGAGAGAAAGATAAGTGGTGCTACCTGCTGTCCAACTCCGAGTAAATTACGGTGCTTCCAAGCCACTCGCTCAAATTACTAGCCACGAGAAGTCTGGTTCGAGGCCCTGTGGAGTTTCGTGCGATGAACACTGTTGGTGGTTCTCAGTAAAGGTGAGAATGTTTGTCGACTTTTCAACTTAGGTCAGCTTTAACTAAAAATCCTAATTGAAAAATTTCCACATCCACCCATAGTACTAACCTGATGGTAGTAGTCAGTATTGCATATGGTTTTGCAGATGCGCCAGTCAGACGAGTGTTTTTCCCAGGAATCAATACAGCGGAGCTTTATCCATCCGCCTATCCAAGATTATTTAAGCGGAAGTGCAGTGCCGCAGCTCTATAGACTTCCAACTGAACTTATAGATGAGGTCTAGCTCCTCGACGATAGGTTCACCGTACCAAACACTCGTTCAGCGTTCGCTTTTGCGTCCACCTTGTCTGAGCAGTCATCCTCCCGTCCTGATCAGTCCGAACAGAACTTCATTCTTACAAGATCTCATCAAAAGTGCATATCCTAGGCCATCTGGGAGTCAAACGTCAAGCACCAGGAGGTGAGAGTGCGTTAGACGCACCTGAAACAACTTCCGAACAGGTGTACTTGTTGTATACGTAATGCACTACTCACAAGGTTGCTGAAAATTTGTCGACAGCCCACGACGTGTACTTGTTCACGCAGAAGCGATGTGATTGGTCCACACAGCAACTTGAAAGATGACACGTTCACCGTCCTGTTTACGTCACCCGCCTGATCTGTCTGTGGCAGTAACAGATCGATGGGCAGGTAGGAATGTATATGAAAACAGCGTCTATATTGAGTTTTGTCACTCGAACAGCCCCGTTCAAAACGGCCCCAACGAGGCCCCTAACTGCTGTATGCAGAAAGCAGACCACTTACCTCTTTTGTGTTGCATGCGTATGGTGTTAGATATCTAGGTTGTAAAACCAAGCAATGGAGAATGCTTTTCGACCTGGCTCAATCCGGGGAGCAAACGATCTCATCCAAACTCATGCATTAAACTGTGACCCGACCAAGGAACAATCACCTGACTTGATGGGTTCTGACGCCTTATGAGAAGGCTCCTGCGAAAAATTGGATAACAACGAATTTCAGACATGATCCAGCCGTCCTTATAAGAAGTGTCATTCATTTGAGAATTTGGCGAACGAATCAGTGTGCAGGTCATCCGACCGCATATAAGTACGTTGTTTTAATGATATGTCTAACCTTCACAAATATGGCAGTTGTGGACTAATGGTTGAACCACTGGGATCCTGCGCTTTGTAGATTGACTGCAAATAGTTGGCGCCGAGCCAAATGTCGTGCTATTTACACTACATTGATGGCGATGTGAAGCCAGCCCAAGCACGATGGCGTAACAGTGAGTGCCCACAGTGGTTACTCTGAATAAAATCACCAACATATAGGTACCGAAAGCCCCAAATATGTGAATATCTGACCTTTTTAAAGTTCGGTTACTTTGTTCTCAGTTGGTCATTGAAATCAACAAGTCTTTGTATGCATATTTGCGCTCATTCCTGAGAATGCTGGAAATACCCTTTTGGTAAGGTAAAACCCTATTTTGCAGTCGATTCCAGAGAATGACTGAAGCCGCAAAACATCTAGGCAGCGTGCTTAGAAAACTAACCAAAAAGTGAAAACGCGCCACACGAATTACAGTTTCAATTCTCGCCATTCGATTTGCCGACGCATGTGTACCAGTTGGAAATACATACTACTCACCACCCTCGAGTAGCCAAAACACTAGTACAAACTTCCATGTATACTACCACAGAGATTCAACGTATTCGAAAGCTGGTTTATCTACTTCCCCCTCAACACAAGTCTGTACGTTAGACGAAGAACTGGTGTACAGCGTTGAACTTTTCATGCACTTCTCACGAACAGCCTTCAAACTAAGTCAACTAAAACTACGTGCAAGATATCTGGTGCTGATCACAGTGTACGTACTACACACAGCCTGCTGAACTTGACCGACCATCAAGAGGCTACAGCGTCCAGGACTGGAGGAACCAGCGTAAAAGCGGGGGAAAGTTTCACCCGTGGAAAGGTCACCAGTGCCTACTACCCTTCTGTTTACTCTCATAAGTATGATGGTGATCACCGTGTTCCAAAGCTCACTAAAACATTAGATTACGGCATAGGCGTGCTCCCAGAATTTCAATAATGAAATCGTGTCGTGACGCAATCTGATGAAAAAACGTTCGGAAAACCATTCGTTCGATATTCCAGTCCAGTTTTGGACACATCAGGCAATGTGGCTCCCCATCGGATAAGCCTCGTTGCTTGTAAACAATGATCCGGGCAATTCCCTCCTCTTGTGCAGGTTCGGTCACATGGCTTTCGCCCCACAACACTATGGTCTATCACGTCATCGGATCAATAAAACCATAATAAATCAAGAAATCAATTTTTATAATTTGAAAACTGGTGCACAATAGCTACCTAGAAATGTTCGTTTTGTTTCGTCTCGTCGTTTGTTATTACAGCTCATCAGTAGTCCATTTCCATGTGAGCCACAACTCGACAGTACTTCCTATTTGAAGGTAAAAATATACCACTTTATGCCTATTTGGAGAGTAAGGAGTGAGTTTTTTGAACCAGTTGGACTCAACTGTGGATAAAACATCTAGAGAAAGAAAAATATGATCCCGTTTTTCTACCCAAGATTTTGGGACAAAACACGAATGGAAATACACCGCAAACAGCTTGAAAGAAATCAGTTTTTTAACCCCTTTCCGGAGCTACTAAGTACCTACTCTATTTACATGCTCTTGGGTGGGGAGTAGTCAACGCATTATTGATCCCTATATCGTTTTTCTCGCTAGCTTTTCAGATCATTTTTGTGTGGCACTGAAACTGGCGCGAATTAAATACGATGACTGAATTTCAACTACTTAGGCAAATACGACGGTCTTGAGACGAAGCACTGTTGACTCAGATGTGAGCATCTTCGGAGAGAATTATCTTTGATCGTCCATCAGTCCGTAATTAGGTCAGAGGAAGAATAAGTCACACGATGAATGACATTATGGTCTGAGAAATCGTCACTCTAGTAGCCAGTCTGCACGTGACCATGTGATATGGTCTCCGTGATTGGACAAGTTAATTTCACTGCTGTTCAGGAGCTCATGACCGGATGCTCGCAAAGCCTGGAGTTCGGGACTCCTTGAAGTTACGTGAGGTGTGCACTGCTGATGGTTTTTAGTAAACATGTTCATCAGAGTTTGTTATGAATGTGCGTATTGATCAGTATGAGGGACAAGAATACCTACAGTGAAGATGGAAAGAATGGGAGCAAAAGGGGCCGCAGCAAACAGGCTTGAGATAGACACGAGACATTCGAGTTTTTAGGCCGAAAGGGAATCCCAGCCCAGACAGATAGCAGCAGGAGCAGACTCTTTTACCTGTCAAGAAAGCCACCGTATGTTGACGGACTCCCTTACCACCCTATATTGACCCCATCTGGTTGGAAACCAGTAGAGTTTTACATCCCACGGGCGACTCGAACTTGCGACCTTTTGCTTAGTAAATAGACATCATGTCATCCACGGTTTAGCAGCTGATCATCAGTTCCATTCGGTCGCATTCAGATGAGAAGTACCATCGCTATGCTTTACAGGTGCAGTGCACCTCACTTGATCTGCTGTTAGATGGCCCATTGACTGACAGCTTTTCAAATAAACAATGAAACATCTTCTATTGAGAACCAGGTTTTGTCCGAAATGTTACGAGTCTGATCGACGATGATGCATTTTCTTTTCAAAGATTATCTACATGGAAATCACTTGAAGTAGCCCCATGAAATCACCCGTCGGGCCAATTCTTGGTGAAACTGTCACAATCTGGTTGGTAACACGTTAAAAATGAGAAACTCATCTGACATTCAGCGACTCATGGAATACAGTTTGACAAAGGTAGACTGTCCCGTGTGAGATAGTTAGTGTTGACCACGAACAACAAACTATGCCATTAAAATATGTTTGTTTTCTTTCGGTAACGCCATAACATAGTTTTGAACCCGCTAAATTTGGATGGACGAATCTGCTGATTGTGTGAGGAATGTCGTTCAGACGTAGTCAACTGAGCGGAAATCGATACTCGCCAACTGATGAAAACTGCAGGTTATGTAACTGGTGGATTTGAAACGTGGTCAGTTTTTTTTAATGCGTTTTACTTAGATGACCTTGATGCTCATGTCTCATCAACACGTTGCGCGCACACCCGCCGTATTCCACCAGAACCGTCTAAATCCTAAACGGAAACGTGTAAGCAATACAAACACTCTTTCTTGAGTATTTGCACCAAGAAGGTGGGTCATTCCAACTGCCAGTTATAACACTGGACCTCAATTTTTTGGACTTCTTTCTGTATGAGAAACTGGGATGCGGTGTCTACTAGAAGGAGGAACCACACGTCGGTCGCTTGTTATTTTATCCCGCAAGACTTCACTTTGAGGGTTACTCCTAACTGCGCTTCTGTATGAGAAACTGGGATGCGGTGTCTGCAAGAAAATCCTTTACTAGCTGAGGAACCACACCCGCGAGACTTCATCTTGAGGGCTACTCCTAACTGCATGGAGCATACAGTTTTGTGCAAACCATCAGCTGATGGATATTTTGGGCGATTTAGTCCTTAGTGCATTTTACCTGATAACTTTTCCTATTGTTTAAACCAACTGTGTTCTATCTAACTTCAAAGTGGATTTGTTTGAATCGAGGCGTTTGCCGTGGTGGCGAACAGGACGGCGGCCGATCTGAACCTTCCAAGCTCGAGTGTGAAACTGAAGTTTATCGTTGAAGCGTTATTGGTTGCGCGTAACAGTCGAAGCCAAATTGTTTCATGGCGGAGGTCATACAGTGCGTGGATATGACGTAATTCACGTCTTCAGGGGAGCAAAAATCCTCGCATGAAAGCTGTTCATTTCACCCAGTCACCAACAAAGGAGCTAAAACTGGACCGAGTGAAGGGTGGGAAAACCGTGAATTGTCCCCGCATGGAACGAACTTAGGCACGTGGTTCGTGGCTAGGTTGATGGCAGGCTGAAACCCGTTCTGAAAATTCAAGTTCGATTCCAGAGAAGGCCAAGTTCTTACTGCTGAGTTACTACGCTAACAGTCATGGTTGACTGGTGACCTTTCCCATCTCGGTGATTCTTAATGCACGGCATCGTGCACCCTATGGCAAAGTCGGCAGTCATACGCGGTTCACTCTTATCCCGCGAGGATCCGTGCTGTACCCAAGAGACAGCACTGCACGTTTTCAAAAAAAACTGTCCGCCGTGAGTGTAGCAATCAAAGAGGAATTGGCTTGATCATTGTCTCGACTAGACTCTTTGTTTGAAGTCTTTATAGTGAAGGGCGTAAGAACACGTGACCCGAGTACAACTGGCATGGGTCCGGCCTGGAACAGATTTTCAAGACCACACATTCACACTCCTTCAGGTGTCAGAGCAAAGACGGGAAAAAATCAAAAGACGCTTGTCTGAGTGCGCTCCACAGATTTGACCCGTCATGCTCCTGAACCACTATCCAGCTCATTCATTCGCCGCTTGCTCGATAGCAACAACTGTAAAGCCCCTTGGCAGAGGCTGTGGCCACTCTTTGAAGTAGCAGTGAGTTGGAAATTTGTGGCCAACTTCGGTTTTCCCAAGAATTGCCGAACTCGGAGCATGTATACTTTGGAAACATCTTTACTCGTGTCAACTTGAGACTTCATGGTCGGTTCTGATTTCATTTGACCGGTATGCTTTCTCTCCGTCTGAAAACCTCTTCGCTTCCCTTACAGTCAGCTCGGTGAATCTGTGGAACTTTAGGCAGCCATGTGGAATCTTTCCCATGTGAAGTTTTTCCTGTTCTTAGTGACCTCATTTTCAGAGAGCCAGTTACAGACAAAACGGTGACGTCACTATACAGAGTGTTTGAAATTGAGCAGTCAGGATAAAGCAACATACTGCTGTATGCAATCTGCTTGGATAATATCGTATGAACGGCAGGTAGTTTGGTACCCAAGGTAGGCATCTACTCCCAGCCTTCGACGGCTCTTCTGTAGACTTGGCAGCCTGGCCACAGCAGCCTACCAGTCCTTGCGCCCCTGGTGAGTTGCATAAGTGCTGTGAACAGAAAGGGGTCCCACATCCAAAAGATTGTTTCTTTCACGCGTCAAAAGGCGCCATTCTTCAAAATTTTGGCCCGAGAAGACTCCTCCTGTCGCTTAGACTGATTTCCGTTGAGTGTAGTATAAACGACCAGTATTATGTAAGTTACTTCCCACTGAACGAGAGATCTACCGCTCTGGTACACTTGATGAGGCATTGGTACTGCTCTAAGAGGTTCTGGGTTCAAATAACAACCCTGACCGTTCCAAAGGAAGTATTCTGAGTCACAGCGGGATAATGACAGTGTGGTCTACAGTGCAACAGTAATGCGTTCAAAATGATGTTCCTTACTCTAGTGATAGTATTTTCAGTCCATTTCAACGACTATTAGATGGAGTCCTGTGTCCAATTTACAAAGCAGCATGAAGCAACATCTTCAGCAGTAGAACACTAGTTCAGCACGCATAGAAGTACGCTCGAGATAAAAATGTGCGTTCAAACTTCGATTCTTGACCACCAACCAGTTACTCGTTGATCTGTCCGCCGAACTTGCAAACGTTTCGTCACCATTTCGGAGGACATCGTCAGAAAGTTGTCAGATGACCGATATACTACGTAAAAAACCCTTTTTTCCTAAACCTCCGTGAGGAAAGTTAACTGTTTTTGTGTGCAGGTATACCGGCATGCTAACGTCTTTCGTCGACTGACTAAGTTGAATGTAGAAGGCCAGAAATAGTTAGCAACTTGTCGGAATACCGCCGGATCCCATACTTTCGTCGGTTGTTGGCCAGTTGAATTGTTCACCCAGATCCCAATGTGCCGATACAATGCCGATTTCTAATACCGGCGACCGAATTGGGTTGAATTTCTTTTGGACACAAAGTTCATGACCAGAAACGCAGCTTACCAGCACATACATTCTTTTCAGTGGCATAAACAAGTACAATTTATCACTGATTCCTAATAAAGTGACCTACCTATAAATTGCCCAAAGTCTGAGCGAGTTATCTCCAACTTCCACTGAAAGCACGCTCCAGGGGAAGAAAGACATCCAACAGTTGAGGCAGCCGTTGAATGACCTTGATTCCATGGACTGGAATAAACAAGTACAATTTATCACTGATTCCTATTAAAGTGACCTGCTATAAATTGCCCAAAATCTGACCGATTTAGATCCAACTTCCACTGAAAGCACGCTCCAAGGGAAGAAAGACATCCAACAGTTAAGGCAGCCATTGAATGACCTTGATTCCATGGACTGGAGAATATGTCCTAGACAGCCTGCGTTATGACTGCAGATCTCTTACTAAACTCCGGGATTGGAGAAACTATCTGGTCAGGACTGAATGGATGGGGCGAATTGGTCCCTACAACCAGTTCAACATTCAGCATTTCAGGACCACAGTATACTTTCAGACATTTATACACAGTTGAGTTTAGCTGTGTCATCCAGGTGCGCAAAATAGAGATGGTCAAGTCTGCGGCTGCAAGATTTGCAAATAAATCCGCTGCACACGCGTTTTACGGTGAGTGTCAGCTTCCTCTAACCTGACTACTGAAGATGAGTTTCAGTAGTTTGCGTCATTATGATGCACATGGAGTTTAAAACCCCTCAGAGGTTAGAATGTAAAATTATTACTGACCGCAAGGTCCGTGATTCGGAACCAACCCCGGCATTTTGACTACTCCTGTGCAGGGTTGATCGTATTGACAGTATCTCATCTCTCTTGCTCGCTTACAGCGGCATAGCATGTACACTCTGCACGTCTGCTCTCGTACAATGTTTTTTAAAATTTTGTTATATTTCTAGAGCTCACTGTGTTCGATAGAGAGCATCTTCTCAAATGTCGAACTAACTAGTCTCCAAAAGTTTATCCAAGTATCCGAAAGTGATGTGGGGACAGAAATTTTTCAACATTTTACCGTCTTTAGAAACGAATGCCCACACTGACCTACTTGGGCTTCATATGATCAGAAAATCATCGCATTCTATACATAAGGTTACAAAGTTGTCAGCATAGCTACCCTCGTCAAACCGGCGACCACAAATGTTCACAGCATACTGCCACCCTCACCCCCCAAAAAGGGACGTAACATGCTACTCATAAGATTTCTGCAAACAGTTTGACAGCTCACCATCCTTCCTAGAGCTGGCTCATCCGTCACGCGCAGTCCTCCAGTTTTCGTAAATCTCATCCTGTGTTCTAGTTGAATCCAAATTAGACAGGCAGATTTCGACAGATAGTCTTATTTGAACATGGATTTGGTTTTGACCGGAGACTCCCCTGGAACCCAGCTGAATCTCTCGTTTATGATGTTCTTAAGCAACTGAATGTGCGGAACCAGGCCGCATCACGTTTCAGTTGGTACGATATTCCAGATATCGTGGTGCCCTCCATAGACGTAACACACTACTCATAAGACTATTGATAGATGAGGCGGTCTGGTACAACACATCATGAACGAGAGATTCAGCTGGATTCCACTGAGTCTCCGGTCAAAACCAAATCCATGTTCAAATAAGACTATCTGTCGAAATCTGCCTGTCTAATTTGGATTCAACTAGAACACAGGATGAGATTTACGAAAACTGGAGGACTGCGCGTGACGGATGAGCCAGCTCTAGGAAGGATGGTGAGCTGTCAAACTGTTTGCAGAAATCTTATGAGTAGCATGTTACATCTAGACAACTGGAACATGAGACAGCCTGGTGTAACACATCCAGTTGAAGCAGACCATCATAGACGACAAATTCATCTGGATTCAATTGAGTCTCCTGTCAAAAACACATCCGTGTGCAAATGAGATTACTTGTCCAAACCACACCAAATTCATGTAACAAACATCGTTAACTCCACTGATACAGATACTAGGGTAGAATCATAGGATGCGCCATTCGTCAAATTCAATGGCTAGGACATTCGTTACAGTGCAATTTACGCAGGTGTTCAAAATCCTGTGAAGGTAGGCAAGTGCAAGCTTCAGATAGAAGTAATTCGACGCAATTTCAAAAAGCCAAAAGCCTCTGCTGGTTAGGATTCATCAGCTGGCATCGAGTCTTTCATTCCGAAAATTCTACCAACTAAGAGAGTTCGGAAGTTGAGAATGTCCTTGTTTTTTGTGTGTGAAAAACTTTTGCAGTGTTTTAGTCAATAGTGAGCGAAATCGGCCCTTGAATAATCGATCCGCGTGGCGTTTGCTGCCACGGATTATAAATACTGAATTAGATTTACAGTAGTCACCAAGTAATCTCCAAAGCCCCAGGCAACAACAGTTGCCAGTTCATTGCTGTCGTAAGGGATGTGTACGCCGAATCGATCGAAATCATTTGTAAGTGGCGCGCCTAATAACCCTGCGCCACATCATCAGCCTAGCTCAAATATATTCACATATACTAAACTGCCCAAAAAGAGACTGCAACGGGATCGAAATAACGTTAATTGGTTTAACTACAACAGTACACAATGCAAAAGGTTTCCCGTAATGGGTTTTGCTAGAAACTTTCCAGATTGGCGTTTTAACGAATCTCTGAATCAATAGGACTACTGACAAGCATACTCACAACGGAATAGTACATTTCAGCCGGACTGGATCACATGGATACAATCTCCAACAGTTTGACCTTTGAAGACGAACAATGCGAAGTCGTGAATCGAACCACATGCGGATTAGGTCTGGTGCGCAGGATTACGTCACTCATCCGTACTGGCACTTGGCAAGCGAGAACTTCATTGTTCAGAATTAAGGGAGCAAGAAGGATCGTGAATGTGACTGACAAGATCTGAATAGGTCTGGAAATGTCTATCAAACGCGGTTTCACGAGGAAATCAGAGGATGCATTACCGGCGAAGAGCAACATTCTAAGGTAGTGCCCTAGATCAATGAAGATAACTGCCAAAAGTCCGCGAACTACCGCGGATGAACAGTGTACCATTTTGGTAAGTAGGAAATACTCGATTGCAGAAATGAACATGTGTCGGGACAACCGAGCATTTTATGGAACTCATCAGCCTGACTTTTTGGTTTAACCCACGTGCCTGATCATGCTACGCTGATTCTGAGGATAAGCGTACTCTGAGGCAGTCAGAGCATTCAACTTGAGCTACTGTTGAGAAAAGCAAGGGTTGTCAATCATCCAGCTACCGGCCACGTCAAAGGACAAGCACACTCTCCGCCTGCTGAAACAAGGCTTAGCATCCGAGAGCAGGTGGGGCAAACCAACTTCTGGAGCAGAATCGAACCAGCAACCAGAGAGCAGGCAATGACAACAACGACAATATCGTCGGTACCTTTCACCAAAACGGACTGAATCGTCGAGTCTGCGTGACATTTCAACATTTAGCCACAAGCACATAAGTGAGAAATAACTAGCCAGCTGCCTGTATCATACAGGTCTGTAACTGACATTCTCTCAAACCATTTTAGCCAAACAGACTCTCTGTCATCCACTTTATTTTTCAAACCGAAAGAAACAACACATTCCACGAGTTTGGCTAAGATCCTGATCTTTGAAAAGCCCGTGCAGAAGGGGCCGTGCACAGATATAGTTTTGTGCCTCTAGGGCAGAAACATACACTGACCTAAATCTGTTTTGCGGGTACATTCAACTGTGCAAGGACTCACTTCCTAGAGAGCAAGAATGCCTCTGAAAGTCTCATCTGGTGTTGCTGGCAGCTGATAGACACCGCCTGTTTCCATCCTTACAATGCATGTTCGGCGTTTTCGGTTTACAATCAACCCGGTGCTCAAACTGAACCTCAGAGACAGTGTCCCAGTCCTCACCCGGAATCTGTTTGCTTCTTCAGCCGCTGTTCAGCGAGGTACACTGATTGCAAGAAACGGCAGGTTGCTGGGAGAATAAGGGATTAGATGTTTTTCTGGAATCGCTAACACTGGTGGTGTGGACAATTCGAGCAAATCGTTTCATGTTACTTCCATAGAGTTCAGGTATCGAATCAACAGCTTGGCTTGTCGGCAGCCGAGACAGTCACAATACGATTGCGGGCTCCAATGGTATCGGGTCAAAAAAGGTTTGTATGAAACCTGAGCGTGCCTTGATCACGTGATCCACCACTCAATCCAATCAACTAATGGCTCTCTGCACCATTTTAGTCGCCCAATAAGGTAAAATTGTAATTTCACGGACAACCAACTGACCGTGCACTTTATGTCTTAGCTTAATGTGACCAATGATAGTTGTTCACTGCAAACTGTCGATTGTTCATTACGAATATCCTGGTTGGACGACGAGATTTCAAATGCTGGTCAAATGTTCGTTGCCCTTGTGTTCTGATTGGCTGAAACTTCAAGCCTGCCCATCTAGCGAATGAAAGCACTCAATAAGGGCGCAACACCTCATTGGAAAGGGAAAATAAATGAAACGGCATCACATCCAATGAGACACCAAACTTACTCTTATCAAAATGATTAAATTGCAAACAATGAAAACTTGCTGATTTGTTTTGTGTCAAGCATTCGGGTTCATTTGGCAACTAAACTGAGTACATATTCTGGTTGTTGTAAATATTATAAATAATATGGATGAATGTCTTCCCACTTGACCCGCGGTCATTTGTTCAGCAAACGGACGGCACACCTTGTGTAGCCATAACACACTACTCACAAGGTTGCTGAAAACCCTTCGATAACACCTTACTGATAATCTGGATACCCTCAAGTTTCAGGCTAGAACACACTTATCAACCCCAGACTGTGCTCCCTATGAAGGAACACCCGCAACAAACGTCATTTGGCCTCAATTCACGATTGTCTAAAGAACTCTTCAGTTCTCTCCCAGGATGGCAAAAAGTTCAACCTGCACATTCTGTGTTGAACCACCACCGTTTAGAACATACTGCACAATGTCAGAGTATGTGACTTTGAGACAAGCCTTCTAGACCACTGTCTGAACGTTGAATCGGGTTGAACAGATCGTTATCTAAAGATTTCCGCCAACCACCATTGAGAATGTCCGCACTGCTGCATTGCTCTCAATTCCGCGACTAAAGTGGTAAGTCATATGACATCTTTTGGGTGCGAATTAATCCCAGCACGTTGGTTCACGCATGTGTGAAAACAATTGAACACACAATTTATATAATCAAAATTGGGTTCACTAATTCTTGAACTTCGGTCACTTAATCTGGCCTTCATGCCTTGTCGCTTCTACCATCCTATTGGTTAGGCTAACCGCCCAGTCATAACCACAGTTTAAGTGAAGACTTCTCGTTGGCTGGTGAGTTCCTGTGCCATCAATAAAACGTCATCCAGATGATCTCCACTGGGCTGCAAATCATCATATAACTTGCTGATTTTTATACTGATTAGCTCATCATGGTCATCAGTCTTAGATTAAATTGCTAGGGATTCACAGTGGGGTCCCTTTGCTCTGACTGTTCGGTTGGATAGAAGACCGTCCTGTTCCAGGTTGGCAGCACTGAGATACAGGTCCCCGATTCAAGTGGGTGTGCCAGCATGTCCCAGTTCAGCTCATGTCTCCAGATCAACAACAAACTTTTGGGTTTCCATGGTTTTTCTCCCGGTAATCACTGCCGGCATCCTATCGATCTTTTTCGACCTCGAAGAACCATCGTCTGAAAAATTTCCGACCAAATTGTGAGTAGTGTTCCCGGTTTACACCAACTGTTTACCAACGGTTTACCAACTGTGGAAACCGTTTGGCTGTTTCGATCAGAAATAATTCTTTGTTCTTTACTGTTTATAACAGGAGTGTAAATATAAAGCTCAAACATAAGCTAATTTTATCGAAACTTTTGAGGAAAAGTTGATAGGCGCAAATCGAAACTAACACAAGGTCACCAGTAGCGTGTTCCTTTGACTGCTTAAAACCCACCACATAACCGCTAGGATGTGCGCCCCTTTATGATAAAATTGGGTTTGGGGACCTCAGTGCGAAGTTTTCTGGACCTTGCTTTTCGTACTACCCCGATGGGTGCAATTTTACCTATGAGGCCAGCAAAGCGCGGATAACCGGGCTCGATTGCGTCACCATTGAAGAGTTACAAAGCAGTTTCACTTCATAAAACTACCCTCAGCTCTCGGAATTCTCAACTACATGCCCACGCTCTTCAGTCTTTCAATATGAGGCCGGATTAACGGTGCGGAAATCGTCTAACTTGGTCTGGTTTTTAAATAATGTTCAACTTCGCACATCGAATCAGTCGATACCTAGAACGTGTAATCTTGAATGATCTGAATTGGGTGACCTCCAGGATTCAGTTGACGGAAAATTCCTGCTCAGTATCACAGACCTCGTGAACGTGGGTCGAGATCTTTTCGACCTACACTAGATCATGCAATACACCATTTTTAAAATGCCGTCGTTTTATGTTTCGTCGTTTGTTTAACGTATGCGGCAGAACAATGCGGGTGACGTTTCTCAATGTATGTTTTCCCTCTCTCTTGACTGAGTCTCCACTTATAACCAGTAGGCTTCTGGATCAAAGAGCCACTTTGACCGCTTTTCGGGAAAGTAACACCTCTCACATTAACAGGAGCCTTAAGTGATTTGTTCATCCAAAATCGTGCTCAAAGTGTGCGGTTGGTCAACTGTTTTTTCATCCACACTTCAGCTGCTTCCTGTTTCCATTTTCATGTTTTGGAGGTCATTGTTTTCTAACATATTTTTTGGTTTACTGTATTTTGTTCTTTATATTGTGTTCTACCTATGTTTACCATACGGAACTGCAAATGAGCTGTAGAGCTTTAGACCCGCAGTTTTTGGAGAAATAACTTTCTGTGACAACACATGTAAGGGTTAAACTGATGTGTGGTTATCACTAGCTAGCCATATGTGTGAATTTGGGATGCGCTTTATTGAAGGTGCGGGACTGCATTGGATAAATCTCATCCATTTAGTTGTCTTCACATGATTTGGCTGTTTTATGCCGTCAACTGGGCATGTTGAAAACCGCCCATCCTGTTCAACCTCCAGTGTCATGTCCTCGGGTTAACGTCGGGTAAAGAGCGTTTAGACGTTTGCACAGGCAATCCTTCGCAATTTTATTGTGGTTTCATCTGCCGTGCGTGGAGTGGGAACAGTTTAGTGCGCGAGGCATATCAGAAAATACATGTAAGCTTATTGCGTTTTGGTCAGTGGTGGAGATGACCAATCGGGAAATCAAAGTGACACAAGGTCGATGTTGAAAACCGATCTCAAAACTAACAGAATCCAATCCACATATTCGTATTTGGAAACTCATCATTACGAAGGTTCCAGTAAGTGTTGTAATCATTAACATTGCTCACGCCTCAAACAAATCATGGCCGTAATGCGCTTATGTGTATCGATCGTTTGTCACGAATCAATAATTTGTGTTGATCCGCCCAGCGTGGTGGCTGATTTCTGCTCACTTAATATGCGAACGTTTGAGGGATTTCATTGGGCTGCAACGCAATGAGAATCTTTGATTAATCAAGTATTGTCTCGCATTTAAGTCTGGGTACAACAGCAATGGATACTAGAACACGCTCTTTCGAAGTATTGACATCTACTGTACCAAAGTACAACACCGTCTGCCATGGCAACAGCAAAAAAAGGTTTCAAGCGCAGTAGAAAAAACCTGCGGGAACGTCTGGAGTTATTGTGGCATCAACTTCAAGTCAGCCCTGAATAACTCGTTGGAATGGTGTATGTACAACCCAAACGATAGCATCATAATTTCCGTATAGTACAATGCATAAGTCCAGGGAGAAGGAACTGCATAAATTCGTCTTCTCGACCCCAGAACTAGAAGTTATCCTTCGCTCCTTCAGTGTACCTTCCATTCTCATGCTGTCAATGGCATCCACATTGAGTTTTGTAGTGGGGGAGCTGACTGATATTAGTGGTGTTCGTGCTGTCAGTTTCTTTCCACATTTTCTGATTGAGCGCTTGGAGGTGCGGGCACCTTAGGATAAGCCAACACCGGGTCTTCTTCCTTACCCACTTTTTCACTCTAAGACTTTAAATACAAGTAGATACACTTTTTGGTTTTACGACAATGAACCATCAATGTTAACGCCGACGTTGCTGTCTCTGACGATGATGAACACATTACTCAAAAGGCTGATGAAAACTCATCGACGGCCCAAGCCCAAGTTTCACCTTCCTCGGATCCCATCAGGAAGGCACAGCTCACGATTCTCCCTCAAACGCATGTTCTGTTTGAATCCAAACTGCACGAAATTCGAAAAACAGTCATTTGTACACCACACTGGTTTTCTTGAGAAACTCACCCAGGGGGGACACTGGAGGACTGCGACTACCTGGTGAGTTCAAAAATGACGGTTGTGGGCTGTCAAAGAGTTTCCAGAAACCTTGTGAGTACTTCCAAAAAATATACTGCAGTATCTCGAATACCGTATCAATTGAAAAATGAAGTGGCCTTTGTGCAGCACATTCAGTTGAAGGATGTCCTAAACGATAAATCCAGCTTAAATTCTGGTGAGCGTGCCTTGAAAACAAAATTAGTGTGGAAATATGTACTTGGGGAATAGACAGTATTCTAATATCGGTGATGCTTCACGTTTTAGATGGCTGAAGATTGTACTCTCATGCCATATTTCGGCTGTATCAAATACTTGGCTCGAAAGTACGTATTCTCAAAAGTTTGGACCACCCGAAATTTGGACCCAACATCAACAAGCCTTGCAAATCTCAAACAAGTTGTCGGTAAGCTGTTCTCAGTCCATTTGTCGACACCTCTAGAGGACTACCTGAGTAGTCACAGGAAAAACGAGAGGTTACCGAAATTTTAGACACTTTCATTGCCCACTGCCAACATCCGCCAGAACTAGTCGGCTGTGAAAACTAACTAAGCGGCTCAGAGGAAGGATAACTGAGAAGTCGTCACTCAAGGAGACAGCCATTAAGTGACCACGTGATCTGGTTTTCCGTTACTGAAAGTCGATGTGCTCTATGCCCTTTCTTAGTGACAGCTAATCACACTGCAGATCAGGCACTATCGTCCAAACGACTAAGTGTTCATCCACTGGCCGGAAAGTCGCGGGTTCGGGGAGTTTCGTGGGATGCGCCGTGCTGGTGATTCTCAACAAGGATGAAACAGCTGTACGGTGTTTGACGATCCCAAAAATCAAAAGGAACAATTGTGTTGCAAAGTCTGCCGTGCTATACAGACAAAATGAGCAAATTTATGCAGCAAACTTCAACTGTTAATGTTTGTGGCGTCAACAAGTGCACAAGTCTATCGGGACGGTGCAGTGTCAAGGTCTGTATACCAGAAAGCGCTGAGCGGAATTTCGGCTGGGTAGTGTAGATTGTGGTAGTCTTTCCCTATCCTGATTGGTGTTGCGAACATGCGGAAATCTCCTTTGGCAAGGCGATAGACGGATGCTGGTGAGCAAAACAAGTTGACATGGACGGAGAAAGTAAATGAATGGAGGAATTAGCATCATTTCAAGTTAAGTTCACTAACAAGTTTGTTTGGTGATCCTTGCTCAAGGAGATAAACCCATAAAACACTGACAAAACCTGTCCTCTTTCCGAGAGTACTGCACTTGAAATGCCCTATATTAATGAATTCGATCCATTTGTCATCTACAACTATTCAACTCTCCCATTTCCTCAACAAGATCTCGATTCCACTCAAATGTACTTTGCAGATTTTAGACCCAGTGGTGCGACAGAAATACAGAGACTGACGAAGAGCATACACATCCAGCACACCGATGTAATATAGTGTGGTAACGAAGATGCATGACACTTAGAGCAGCCGCTTTAGACGAAGTGGAAAACCGCCCTGGATCCTCGCAAAAGTTGTTGAAAAAACAGCTGATGTTATTTTATCTTAATACACAAAGCTTGTTCTAATCTTTCTGTTGGTCAGCGTTATGAGTAAACCGGAAAACCTTGTAACCGCTTGTTACCGCGCGGAGCTCCTAAACGGACCCATAAGTACAGACCTAGAAATTTCTGTGCCCGCCCAAGTCTGCAACTCGGCATTACCGCACTTCGATTGCTCCGGTAGTGCGCGGCACACTGACAGTCGTATGGGCTATAAGTCCACCGTGAACCAAACCTAACGCGTATGTGGCTGTCAACTGCTCGACCAATCACTTTGCAGCTTACGACGCCTTGCAGTTCACAATGTGATTGGCTGATGTGTCGGTGGCGAATCAACGTTTGGGACAGGCAGCTGCCTATTTATGTCCGCAATGGCACTCACTACATCAGACACACCGGCGAGTTCCCATGCCCGGCACTGACAACTGTACTAGAATGGACTACCACCAAAAGAAGCGCCTGGATGCGGTTCCCGTATTCTCTTTCACCAGCCCAACGCTTTCGAACGCTCTAGCTCAGAACATGAGGCAACCGTGAACTGAACCCGATGATGGCGTTATCGCAGTGTGTTCGGCGTCGATAGAAAAGGGGCATATACACATGGTGTTAAAGGTCGGTGGTGGATCTACTAATGGAAAACCAGAAGATCGATTTTCGTGAACCAATCGAACTAAACTAAATACTCATGTTTGTGTCACAGAGGCTTTTGGGAAGATTGCTTGTCATCGTTGCGTGCCTGAACATCGGTGTGGAACTCAAGTGTTTCATCAACGTATGACCATATCGATCGATGTGAAAAAATCTGTAACGGAAGGAAACAATGTGCTCCAAATGTGAACTCGCCGCAGTAACTTCGAGTCCGTTTTTCCTCAAGAACTTACACAAAAGGAACTTCACCTACGAATTTTCACGATAACATTGTGTTAATTTCTCACCAGTTTGCAGAGTACTTTGAAAACACTTAGAAGTCAGTTGATCCTGGTGATTCACACTCCTCGTATAATAATCTCATCATGATTCAATCGGTCACCAAGACCTCAATCTGTGCTTCCTTGGTGGACGGAGATGCTCAACAACTGACAATGTTTTTTGGCTTCTACGTAGATTCTTTGAGGGGAATGCCCTCCACATAACTATTCCAACTGCAGGCTAAGTGACCTTGAAATGAAAGCCGTGTACAGAGTGAAAACTGTTATTGGAAGATGAAATGGCACGAAGAGAATCAATTTAAAAGGCGCATGATCGTTTTCTCGTAAAGGTGAGCGATTTCTACCTACACCAGGAGTTACGCGCACAAACAAACATTTGTGAAGCCTAGCTTGATCGATGAAAAGTGGCCTCTGAACTGGAATGGTCTGCTGAAAAAAATGTGTTTTGACTCACTAGTCCAAAGACATCGGCGAAACTCCTGGCACCTTTGTCTTATTTTGTGAAGTAGGTGGAGAAAAGGGCACAACAGGATAATTCCTTACGCTTATCCCACTTTCGTGTGATGTCGTACGCTGCCGAATACGTTGACGAAGACACAGACCAAGTAGTGGTATGCATTCGCTGACAACAGCAACTTGCCTAACGTAAGGCTTCTGTCAATAGCACTTATGAAAATGCAGCAGCAAAATGGAACGATACAAACGGAAACCTGTTTCTGGAAAGCCGATCGAACGGCGTGTGACGATGACACGTGAATTTCGTACAGTTTGAGCGATATGCATCTACAGCAGTGAGGAGGAAACGGGATGATGGATCCAAGCGCATCATGAATTGACCGGCTCCAACCTTACGCATGACACAGATGCAGAGGTTCATAGCAGTTAGCGACGCATTCGAATTGATATTTCTAAACATTGAGATCGTCTGGGGATGACTAGTGCTCTGAAGTAGATGGCAACCTAAGCTATGTGGAAATTAGGGCTAGGAATCATGAGCAAACGGAATCAGTGTGCAACTGGAATCATACCAATACGTGTGAAGCTGTCAGAAATCCCTTAAACTAATGTTATTCGTGCGACACGAACCCGAAAAGCACGGCACAAGTTCCCTTGAGATTTAACATCAAAGTGTACCCTCCTCGAGATGGCTCAAGTGGTTAGAGCGCGAATTTACTGACCGAAAGGTCCGTGGTTCGAACCCGACCTCTGCCTCTCGACTTCCCCTGTCTAGGCTTGGGCAACCTGGCAGTATCCCAGCCCTCGTGCTTCCCTCGGGTGGCATGGCAGCTAGGCACCTAAAGGGTGTTACAGCTGAACTCACGGGTGCTTCGGAATTTTCTCACTCATCACCATTATCATCAGAGAAAGCCACATCATTGTTGACACTGATGTCTGACTACCGTACAACCATAAAGCCTAAGAGTGCAAAGAAGAGAAAAAGAGTGGGTGAGGGAATGGACCTAGTGCTGGCTATGTCAGGCATTCTGAGGTGCCTACAATTCCAAGCGCTCATTCAGACAATCTGGAAAGACACTGATAGCACGAACGCCACTGACATCATCATCATCATCGACAGCATGACATCAGTGTTGAACACCGATGCTTCGCTGCCGTACAACCATGATTTATTTGAAAGCCTTATTGTGAAGAAAAAGAATAAAGATGGACGGGGAGGGGACTTATGCTGCCTTACTACAATCATTCTGAGGTGCCTACACCTCCAAACACTCATTCAGGCAATCTGGATAGAAACTGACAACAAGATCGCCACTGACATCGGTTGGCAGCCATATCTTGCAGCGTCTCCAACCAGGCGCACTGGGGATCACGCGGTCCCCATCCTGGAAGGCGAGTAGCACCGACAGCACCCAAGCGTTTCGTAATTTCTTTCATACCCTTCTGCCAGGTCAAGGGTTGGCCACCTCTCTTACGCCACTCTGAATTGGGCATGGAAAATAGCACTCTCTTCGGCAAACGATGATTGGGCATGCGCAACACATGTCCCAACCAACGCAGCTTCTGGTGCTGGACACATTCTTCAATGGAAGTACCCGTTGCACAACCCAAAACTCGCTTTCTAACTGCCTCGTTACGGATTCGCCGACACCATCTCACACGAGCTATGGTTCTGAGACAACGATTGTCGAACACCTGAAGACGTCTCAGTTCCGCTGTTCGAACAGGCCAAGTCTCACAGCCATACAACAAAACAAACCGCACTGTAGCTTGATACACGTCCCTTGAGATTCAGGGACACACCACTTTGACGCCATAAGTGTCTCAAATTAGCAAACGCGACCCGAGCCTTGTCACTGACATCCATCAGCCATCATTTCTTGCAACGTCTCAGCCAAGCACGGCGGGGTCACGGGGACCCCATCCTGGAAGGCGTACAACACCAACAGCACCCAAACTCTTCATGATCTCTTTCACGCCTTTCTGCCAAGTCAAACAACCATCAATAACCTTGCCACTTGGAATTCCTTTTAAACCGAATCGAATCAGTGAGGGGATGACGTCTGACTCATTTTACAAAGAATACTGTGCGTCGGAGACAAACAGCTTCGTAATTGTGCACGTCGACAAATGGATCCAAGTCAGAAGTATGCACGAATCGTGTGTGTGGATCATGAGGAACCCAGCTGTTTCGGCCAATTTTTCTGCGTGCATTACGTGAAAAGATGGTTCCGTTTGTCTGCTGTTATTACATTTCTGCCATTATACGGACTGTTAGACTGCAATCGCTTTAGAACAACATCATTCAGTACTTCCTGCAACGGGAGACGTCTTCTTGAGGGTCTTCTCGTGAAAAGACTGTTTCCTCATGCAAGGGTGATGAATAAACACCCTAGTGTGGCGTGGTAATCGAGTGACCAATCGATCTACACCGCTAGTTGACATCCCATTGGTCGATTTTTCCCACACATGCTACCATTGCACGTGCTTTCTTCGCTGTGGTAATGGAATTCCATTTTCAATCAATTGGAAAACGTTTGGAGCCGACTGGGAAGTCATCGTTTCGGAATGGCTTGGTAAACCTGAGTAGGTGACCAAGTTGGACACCCAATCAACAATTTCTTCCGATTAGCATACTAGAAGGTTCTTGGTTGTCAGTCAAATGGTCTTGTCGGTTAATGTAGTTGCCCAAATCTTACGGTGGATGGGTTGGGGGAATTTTGGCTCGTTTTCGGTCGCGTTTAGGTCTTTGATCTTCTGGTTCGAGGCGCTTCAACTGATGATTCACGTTGGGTGCCACTGGTAACCACTTAGTTGGGTTGAGCGGATGGATGAGTTTAGATGGAGTTTTTTGGTCGATTTGGTTCATGCACTTCAGATCTAAGCTAATTCTGTTAATGACTGCTCTTTCTGATAACCGCACAACACCAAGCGTCAGCTCGACTGATCTAAAACCGTTTTCCACGCGCTTGTTAGCTCTATTCTATTTACACTGGAATGCATGGCGATTTCCGCCGCCTTGGCCAACAGCCTCTGTGGCGTAAACCGCAGTCACCAACTAGAAATTTTCTGAAACTGACCACCCCACCTAGAAACACTGGGGCATGAACGCTTCGAAGGAAGCGAGTTATGTGAAGTTCCAACTTGTTCCTAAATAAGTACACTCATTTGCAAATCGATTTGGTTTTGCGAGAGACTCACCTGGAACCCAGCTGAATCTCTCGTTTGTGATGTTTCCAGGCAACTGAATGTGCTGCACCAGGCCGCCTCATGTTCCAGTTGCTACGATATTCGAGATATCGCGATACATGTATATACCTATACGCACTACTCATAAGGTTGCTAAAAATCCTTCGACAGCCCACAACCGGAGAAGAATTTTCAATAACCTTATGAGTAGTGCATTACGTGTGTACATGTATCGCGATATTTCGAATATCGTAGCAACCGAAACATAAGACGGTCTGGTGCAGCACATTCAGTTGCCTGGAAACATCACAAACGGGGGATTCAGCTGGGTTCTAGGTGAGTCTCGCAAAACCAAATTTGTTTGCAAATGAGTGTATTTCGCCAATTTCAAACAGTTTGGTTTCTAAATCTGTTTTTTGTCCCATGTTCAATGGATGTCCTGGCATGGCTGAGGCATTCGGTAGCACTCGATATTCACCCAGTTCTTCCTTCAAATTGCAGGGGCATTCAGTCTGAATGGACAATGATATAGCATAACACCTGTTCGTTCTCAGTCTGCCCTAATACCTGGGCAGCTTTGTCACCTACCCACGTGGCCTGACGAAGCGAAATGATACCCACTTGTAAAACTACTGATAGTTTACCAACTCCCGCTGAAAGGAGGAATTTCATTTGCCACTTGTAAAACTACTGATAGTTTACCAACCCCCGCTGAAAGGAGGAATTTCATTTGTGTTTGGATGTTTTCAACAGCTCTTGTGTAAAGCGAAGTCCTTCAGAAATGTTTCGTCGATAGAGGTGCTTCCTGTTAGTGTAAATATGGGGGGCAGTATCGTTTTACACTCGTATGCATCAAAATATATTGCAACTGCCCGTAGCTTATTCCGTAGCTCAAATGGTTTGGATGGGTTGTGAATCATGCGCTCACATTTAAGCCGATTTTGGGACATTTGCCCTGATGAAACCTTACTGGACTTATTGACGGAAGCTCCCCAGATCGAGATAGAACTTACCTTCGATTCGACACTGGAGTTCCCCCAGCTGATTGTTCGAAAAACTGATCAATACTGCATCGAACTATCCGAAAGCCCAGTGATGACCAGCAAAGTGATCTAGTCCGACTAGATCTACGACCACGTGAATTCTTAACGTGTTTCTCGATCATCGCATTTCGTTACCGTTCTGCACTTCACCATACCTTCATTTCGTTCCGAAGTAAAACGAAGGGCAGGGATGAATTTATCCAGTTAACCATTCTGATATGGAGGTTCCTCCATGCTGAACTACGCTAATTTATCTCGCGATCGGGTGTGATGGGCCTGCCAAAGTCGCATTGCTACTGAGAATGTGCAAACTCGAATATTATGAACTTTGAACTGATTCTAGCGATAAAACATTATCATGGTTATCACGAACTTTATCAATCATTTCAGGTTTTTGCCGTCCAAATTCTATTCTGATGAGCCTAAATATTGCTTTTTTTCTCGGTTTTTCAAAGGCCACTCGTTCTCACGGCGGATGCACAAATCCGTTTACGCACCAAGTAGCATGATTCCTTAAAAAGCCACTCGCAAATTTATTGTATCCAGACCTTCGAGTCACCTAACGCAACTAACGGAGAACTAGTGGTCTGATCCACCTGGAAGCTTAGGTCATTGGTTGAAAAAACCCCAAAATCTTCCCACTGAAGGAGGATAGTTTGAAAACCTGACTCCCATTTGACTGGAATTCGAGGTGCTTTCATATTTTGATACTCGTTTGCCTGATCACGTCTAGGAAGTTGGTTATTTTATAATATTCCTGGGTCATGAGTTTCTAAGAGACCTCAAGCCGGTGGAACGTTCTCAGAAGGTGTTTGTCTCAACTACTCTAGACCCATGGTTCTCCATAATGAACCCACCTTGTTGTCCCTTAAGTTACATCCCCGCATACCAAGAACATAGATAGGAACCTGATCACGCATTTCGTAGGTCAGCAAGTCTTAGCTCCTTAAGCACGTCACCACAGAAACCGGAAATGACCCTGGCCAGTCCGTCCCCCAATAAATTTCTGCGTTTGTACTGCATTCGTGAGCTTGCTCCGTCGGACATCGTTATCCGTTGGGCCTTGTCAGCATCATCCATCCACTTGGTTGTGGTTTCTTGTGTACCTTGACGTCTTGGTAACTCCTTTGGAAAATCATTTGGCCCGGAAGAATCCTGCTGGAGGTTCGCTTCTTTTAATGTTCAATGAGGTTTCCTCATTACATTGGTGCTGAAGTTGAGTTGACTTTTTTACGATTCAACGCAGGCCCACGCATGAGTATCTAAGCACCAAACTCTTTTCCAATCTTTTTCGGTCAACCAGCGGATAATATAATGTTCTGATCTCTTTCAGGTTACAAACCATCCATCTGGTGTCCGCGTGACCACCAATCGTACACACATCATTCAAGATGGATATCACATTCCACTGGTCGGATTATTTAATGTTTGCATTCTGGCTCCTCGTCTACTCAGCTATTGGCCTGTACCACCGGTTTCGGACACCGATTCGCAAGAAACTCAACCAGTGTTTTCATCGCAATCCGCAGGAACAAGTGAAACAAGATGACACGGAAACAATCTTCCTGGGGAATCGTCAACTGTCACTAGTTCCTATCGTCTCCAGTGTGATGGCCAGTTTCTTGTCCGCTGTTTCTTTAATGGGGACAACTATGGAGGCATATGTTTACGGAATCGAATTTGTTTGCATGATCCTGGCCTACTGTATAGCATTTCCACTTGCTGCGGAAATCTATATGCCTGTGTTTTATAAACTTCGATTAACCAGCGCACACGAGGTGAGTGTGGACAGTGTTATAAACTTCGATTAACCAGCGCACACGAAGTGAGTGTGGACGTTTTAGATGGATCAGTATGTATGGAGCTCCCCGCTCCTATATCAGTTAGGACAGATTGATTGTTATTGCATTTCGGATTTGCACATATTCTATTTGATTGTCCACGAACCACTGGGAGAGATGGTTCGGTGGTGCGCGAATTTACTGACCGGAAGGTCCGTCGTTGGAGCCCGACTCCTGCATCTCGACTTCTCCTGTCTAAGCTTGGGCAATCTGGCAGCATCCCACCCATCGTGCTTCCTTCGGGTTGCATGGCAGCTAGGCACTGAAGGGGTGTCACAGCTGAGTGGGATGAGTTTCAAGTTGAAATGGAGGTTCTGGGTAAGAAGAACCAAGAATAACCAAGCAAGAATAACCACTTGCTACGAGTCCAATATGTCTCTTCTGCGTGCTTCCGATCTCCAAAATCGTTTTTTTGAAGTCCCATTTGTGGCCAGAATTTCCAGCATGGCAGCTAAGCACTGAAAGGGTGTCACAGCTGAGCGGGATGAGTTTCAGGTTGAAATGAAGGATCTGGGTAAGGGAATTTCTTTCCTGCGCGCTTCCGATCTCTAAAATCTTTTTTCAAAGTCCCATTTGCGGCCAGAATTTTCAAGAGATTGTTGCTGGTAGCTGTTCAAAACCACTTGGATCGCCAACGACTTTTACCAAGTCCATATCAGAACTGATAACCAATAGCATCGACGAAGTTAACGATGTCGTGTGAACAGAAATCCATTCAAACGAAAACAGATCAGAAAGCAAATGGATCAATAATGGGGTGGCTGCAAAACCCGGATTGATAAATCACGAACATGTAATTGCCAGAATTCAGATGACGGTTTAATTACAAAGAGAGATTTGTTTACTTGGTGGAGGCAAACATAGTTTAGTTCAGTCTTACACCTCTAAAAGACACCATTTGGGGCTGCTAGGAGACTGAGGCAAACATAGTTTAGTTCAGTCTTACATCTCTAAAAGGCACCATTTGGGGCTGCTAGGAGACATCCAGTACAACCGAAAAACACTCCTAAAATAGACTTCTCCACTTAAGGTTTCTCAGTGAGATTACTGTGATAATTCACCTGGCGGAAAAAGCTGGTGCTTTCTCAAGTCCTCCTTGGTTGTGCCACAACTCTAGTGAGTTTGTTCGTCTTTTTTTACCAACATTTGTGGCGCGCGATTCTATTGGCTGTTAATCAGGTGACGGTTGATCTGTTCGACCAGTTTGGCTTGCAGTCACCTGATCAACAGCGAATAGAATTACCCTAAATACCGTCACTTAGACATGGCGTGATTTGTGTTCGACGTCAGAGAGGCGTCTTTGATCGAACCCCAAAGACCGTTTGTGTGTGAAGTTCGATAACTCTGGCACTTTGGTAGCATGTCGACCGGAAGAACCTCGCAGGTAGAATCAACTCGAATAGAATGAATAAGATACTCACACAGCTTTGTTGGGTCGCAACGGAAAAAATCAGAGATCTTCATTTGTGGCCCACTTCTATTCGTCACTAGAAGTTTCAAACACAGTCGTAGCCCAGGTGCTTCGTTTTTTGCCAACAGCTAGTTCCTCTAGTTCTCATTAGTATTTTTCGTAACCTATGAAGGTGATGTTGGTAAATTTGGATTTCAAAAAAAATATCGTGAACCTCCGGTGATATTTTGCCAACCAGACATTTGAGTTCGTGGTCTCAAATGCGGCTTGACGATGGTCCATAATTTAAGGAGATGGAACATATTCTTGCTTGGAGAGCAGAACGACTGGTGAACCGGCCGAGGGGGAATACCACCGGACGGTATCTTTTCTGAAAAACCATTGAACCAAAACGTGGACGATATACCAACTAGTGGATGACGCGACTAAACTGTTCGGCTGTGCTTGGAAAGGCAACCGCTCTTGTCACACTTGGCAATCACAATAGACAAAACTGGCTAACTAAAAAACAATAGGTTTTGGAAGCAGACCAGCTGTTAATTGTGCTAGTTGAGGTTGTTGTTCTTGCGACAACCTTCGTCCTTTCAGTTGCAGGCGAAAAGGTCACCCGGACAGCTTCAGTTTCACTGGTTTGTATTGTCATCGACAGCTCACAGCTTCTACGTGAATATCGAGGTTGGTCGACCTTCAGAGACTGACAGTCTATTCAGTTGTAACACCCCTTAGTAACCGAGCTGCCACCCGAAGGAAGCACGAGGGTTGAGCTACGGCCAGCTTGTCCAAGTCGAGGTTCCGGGGTTAGGTTCGAAGCATAGACATTCTGGGCAGTAAATTCGTGCCTTAATCAATGAGCTCTCTCGAAATCATCTCCAGAGAGGTATATCGATTTTCAGGGTTAATGCAACATTTGGCTGCAATCACCCGGCGATGAACAGCAATACCTTATAGAAGTTTGAAACGTGCGGTGTTTCGAATTCACAACTCAACAAAGAAACACTGGACTTGAGCGTCCTAGTGTCAATGCTAGTCCGACCTGGATAAAAACTGTAATTCATCGACCATTTTGGTCAAATTTGAGAGGACGCTCAGTCAGAAGCTCTCCATGGAGACAATGTACGCTTTTGTAGCTCGTTTGCGTAGTTAGCTCACACTCTTCGAATGTACAGAATTGCTGATAGCTTCTTGACGGTAAAACCGACCACCATATCACGAATGACGGAAATTATTTAGCTAGAGACTGACGATTTTCCGATTTTTGGTCTGATAGCTTTACACTCCTAAAAACCTTGACGTAACCTGTATGTGATTGACAAAAAGTGCGGAAAACCGAACAACATGTTTTCGTTACAAGTTATACCACAAGTTCGCTGGCAATTAGGTCCGGAAAAACGAAATTTTTTGGCTCTAGCTATGAAATCATTCACATTTGGCGATACGGATCAGTTGGCCTTGTGAATTCCAGGCACCTCTCAGAACGCAGGCTGGTATTAAGGGAAAGTCGAGTCCACAAGCTAGGTGAAAGGTCTCAGGTGAATGTCCAAACTAGCTTGCGTCCAAGAAAAATAGTGGACACTGGATAGGTTACAAACATTTCTTTATTTATTTAAGAGTTTGAGTTAGCTCAGTGGTGAGATAGGGCGAGATGGCCCAAGTGGTTAGAGCAAAAATTTACTGACGGGAAGGTCCGTGGTTCGAACCCGACCGCTGCCTCTCGACTTCTCCTGTCTAGGCTTGGGCAACCTGGCAGTAGCTCAGCCCTCGTGCAACCTCCGGGTGGCATGGCAGTTAGGCACCGAAAGGGTGCTACAGCTGAACGAAAGCTCAGTAGCTAAGGCGCGAAATTACTGACCGGAACCTCCATGGTTTGAACCCGACCTCAGCACCTCCTGTCTAGGCTTGGGCAACCTGGCAGTATTTCAGCCCTCATGTTCCTTTCGGGTGATATGGCAGCTAGGCACCGAATGGGTGTTCCTCGTCGTGAGAAAACAGACTGCGGTCTTCCAGGAAGGGGCCCGCGTGACCCCACCCCCAGGTACCCTGCCGGCGATGCTGCAACATATGACTACTAGTCAGTGTTAATGACCTCTTCCACTCAACCTATCTGAATAAGTGTCTAGAACTGTAGACACCCCGGAAGATTTTCAACAAGCTGACACATTGTTTCTGTCCGCTTCGCTTTTTGTGTTTCAATAAGACTTTCATGTAAACCAAGACTGCGTAGCAGTGAACTGTCGGTGTCATGGTGTCGACGACGACGACCATCCTGATGGTTGTCATCATCACCAAGGTGAAAGATGAAACATTTTTAGGACAAATGAGGTCTTACTGGTTCAATTGCGTGTTGGGTCAAACTATTTCAGTGTTGTGTACCGTAACTCTATCTCTAAGAAGGGAACACCACGGAGAAAGCAGTCTTTTAGTCTCTCATGATGAAGGGTCCTCTTCAAAGAGAGAGGTACACCAAATCATTACCGACACAAAATATTCTTGTAGCCTCCTGTTTGGAACTGCTTCTTTAAGGGACGGGGCGTGCTTTGATTGACCGTGGTGCATCCAGCGATTGCCACTCAGTCGGATTTCACACACGAAGCCAAGTTTCACTGTAATGAAAAATTATAGTACTCAAATGCTTTTTGTTTTTTTTTTTGGCATTCACTCTTTTGCCGATTTTTTCCCCATCATTTCCCTTAGTACCTGGAATTTCGCTTCGGAAAAAGTGTGCGTTGGATTGCTTCCCTGATCTTTTGTCTCCAAATGGTGAGTCTTTGGAATCCAGTATCGTAAACTTCATGAAGTGTGCAGAAACCAAGTTTGACTTTTTATGGTTTGAAAGTTGGGAGCAACTTCGCTAACGTTGTACACAGTGAAACAGGATACCCGCCTACAAGCGATTAAGACCTGAGGTCCGAAGTGACACGAATTGAGATTCGCAGGCTTGTTTATTCCATCGGATGGATAACTTTGTGTAGGAAACTATCTTGGGCCTGCAACTTGCTCCTTAATCGACTCGCAAAATCTCGTACATTATTTTCGATGGTAACGGAAAGCTATCAAGCCGATAACGAAGCCCGGCAAACAGATCAACAGCCACCTGATTCTGCTTTCCTGTTTCAGCACAATACTCGACAGCCGGGCTCGGTGGAAAATCCGTTGAAAAGTTCTTCTCCAGTTCTTGGATGCAGCTCCCCTTCACATGCAATGGGAGCAATTTTCACCTAATAGCATTTGAAACAAGATAGCTGTTTTCGATACTACTCACGAGGTCGATGAAAACTGTGGACAGTCCATCACCTTTCAGGTGTACCTGGTCTCCGAATTTCTGTCAAGGTTATTTTGTGCTTGAACACTAAATTGGGTTCATGAGTATCTAGGAAGCGCCACAGATGTCTAGGTGAATTCATTCTCCAATCCGTTGCACAGAAACTTGACGTTATTGCTGTGCGGAGGCTTCTGTACCTCTGCGTCCCACTGAGCTATACTGGAGGGTTTCACCTTGACATCCGCAGAGTTTCTAATACCAGGCTGGTCAGTGGGTAGAGCTATGATAAACACAGTCTCCCAGTCCTCCAGGTTGGGTCTGGAGCCGGCTTGGCGACTTTTTCCTTGAAAAACTTGCGCGAATATATTAGTATGCCGGTACTCAGTCGCTGCCCTGCGGTTAGGCTTTTGAGCGAAAAGCTCCGGTTGAAGAGCCTAATCGTCCTCCTGTTTAGCTGTGAATACCACTAATTCAGCTTTACACCTTCACTGTGCCGATGTCAAATGGTTGGAGTCTAGAAGTCGTGGTAAATAGAAGATCCATGAACTGAGTACATTCCAGTCTATTTATTTCAGTTTTCCAATAGCGCAGCATTTTTTATAGTCCTTCTTTGTTCCAAGTGCATTCCTCTGTCATTTCGACCTAAAACCGCCCAAAACCGTCTGACCGCTCAAGCGTCCTGGTTAACTCCGTAGTTCCCAACTGGAGCTGTCCTTGTTTTCCAGTCAACCTAGCTGTTGACTTCTTCTAATAGTAGACAACCAGGTTTACTGCAATCATGCTGCGGTGAATCAGCACTGCCAGGCTTTTTCCTCTCCCCATAGTACTTTGACGAGATGGATGCTGAATAAAAAGGGTTGTTTTGCTACAGTTGAAAGGACTTCTGAAACACTTCGATGGGTCATCGACATTCCCTTCGATGATTCCGGTTGCTGTTATGTGCGTGTGTGTGCGCAGTCTGCAAGGTCAACCAGCTCCGTCACTGGGATGATTTTTCTGTTGGCATCAAGAGACCATCAGTAGATCTTTCTTTAAGGAGGAGGGTGCATTGGCTCCTTTGGTTGGCCCGATTTCATCATTCATTCTGGCTTAGTTTCATCATCGTTTTGTTTTCTAAAGTATGTTGTGCCTAGCAATAACTTGGTACGATAGTTTATAGAATCCTGATGAATTCTTTTTTATATTTTACCGTCACTATCGCACGAAAATCAGTACGTTTTTTGCATCGAGATATTGTCTGTCCTTTTGAAGTACACAGGGCACCCGTTCAGCAAATGGGAGGTCGACGTTTTAAGCACTCTGCACTTTTCCCCTGAACCAGGCGTACTTGGACTGCGAATACACAGAGTTAAAGCGTAGTTTGGTTGAAACACAGTTTCACATTGCTTGTCATATGTGATGTTCCGTTATTTTCGCCAGAAGAAAACTCCCAGTTGTATAGTATGAATCACTGGGTCAGTTGCCGAATCTGCATGCTTCACGTTGTTTCCGCCTTCTAACTAAATCGAAATAGAAGTTAGTTTTATTTGATGTCATCCTGGAACACTGCGGTCCCAAACTGTTCACTGTGAACAAGTTTCACGGATTGATTGCTTCCGCAAAACTCAATCAGGTCTATTCTGATTTGAGGACAGATTCTGACGTGGACCACAAAATAGACCATTCATAAAAAACGGCGGAAGCCTTATTTGTGCAGAAGACCCGAATCGCATATTTGGGATGCACAGGCAAAAAACAGCCATAAACACGTTCTAACCTGCAGTTCATCCAACACACCATCTGGGTTCTACGAATTCCGTGTTTTGGACTGTATTCACGTCTAGTTCAGTGTGTCTATTCTCAAGTCGGTCCGTTGAAAATTCGATTACATTTTTACTAGTGATTATGTAAATTATATTTTGTTACAAAGTTTTGAATAAAGGATACTGTTGTGCGGAAAAGCAGGAGTTCCTGGTTTTATACAGGCCTATAACCCAGACGACAAATTAGTGTATGCTTAAATGCTTTGCTATACGGTCTATCAGAATGACTTGTCCAAGTGATAACAGTAGTTTTTCGCCAGTGAATGATACAAAAAAGGCATGGTGAGAATGGAGAAGTTATTTCTACCTTTAAGCGTTATATCTTGGTTCCTGATTAATGGTACCGCTTTTATTTCCCCTCACTGTCGGACTTCACACAAACTACAGTGGTTCTACATATCGCTCGCCCTGTACGCACCTTCACTGGCGATAAGCCAGGGTAAGTGTTTGCCCCTCATTCTTTGCCTATCACCGTGTGCTTGTATGTGTTCATCAATCCGTATGGGTTTTCAATCGTTCGGACAATATCAGCCTACTTTCTCATTGTTATCCTGTTATAAATGAAAAACCAACATGAGACCAGTTGGTCTTGCTACGTTCGTGCGTGTTTTGATCACTCTATTCCGATTCATCGGTCGTGTGACGTCACGTGTCACATGGTGTGACAAACTGTCACCTACAACAGATTCGGACCGGCCTGAAATACCGGCTTTCACGTGCGTTCTACGGCGATTGGTAATTTATAAGTGAAACACAAAAATGCGTTCATTCTCTGATGGCTAGGCTTTAGCGCACCCGACCGAGCACAATGTATTAGAACTAGGTTATCTACAGCTACTGCATGCTGATACGAAGACTCAGGCAGATACACCTGCACTAGAAGAAGTCTTCCGGCATCGCTTTTTAACATTTTAAATTTTTACTAATGCCCACACGTCTTGAAGATGTTTCTGGAACATGCAAACAACACTGGTATTCTTCCGGGTGAAGTGCGCAAGATATTCAGTACTCGAATACTTGTGACTGAGATAGTCCAGGGAAACGCAGTGCGCGTCACTTTGGTCACCTTCAACTGCCCGTACACTGTACTAGTCAACACACTCACTCGGTATAACAAATACAGACGAACCCGACATGTGTGTGAGTGGTAAATGGGGTTAGTCCGGTCCTAGATCAGTTGGAGCTGGCCCTCCACTTCTTGAATGTCCGACTTGGTATACGTGAAGACTGGTATCTAAAGCACCACATTTACGGAGAGCTAACCTGGCTTAACAGTGTTGTGAGCCGGAAGAGAAAAAGCGAATCCTCATCCACACTCTGCACAGCAGAGCAATCCGAATTAGGCCCCATGACTTACCAGAACGAGGGCACAAACCGTTAGGAAAGTAGCTTCCCAGATAACTTGACTACGTAATAAGCGTACATTATCGTCAAAGTTCATACACCTTAGCGCACCACACCACGGTGAACTAAAGACAGACTTGCTCACAAAGCAGGAATTTCCCTACCAGCGCGCAATTTTGCTTGCGATACGATGGCGTTTGTCCTTCAGCGCACAAGACCGTTCCGCACCCAGGACATTCTGTTGTATTCCTTGTCATGTGCTTCGGAGTATGTTGGACATTTGATACGACCACTTAGGCAAATAGAAGGGCCATGCTATCTAGCCTTCTTAGCGCTGACAGGATCTCGATGAGCAGTACAAACCGACCAGCATTTGGTCGATACAAACTGAATCATTCTGTCCTTTACAGAACGCCGTCACTCCAATCCAAACCCGACTGGTATCTGATTGGACCCATCCACAAATCCATATTCACTGACACCGCCCACTGCCAGTCGCGCCCTGTCTGCATGTCAAGGTCATCCTGCTGTTGACCTTGGCCCAACTGACCAATAACGTTGCTCCATGTTTTTCGCTCCATTTTCCTCGTCAGTTTTCTGACATTCCAGGGTTTTATACTTGCATGTTCTGTGGGAAAATTGCCAAAATCATATGTTCGTTAACTCATGTATCTTCGTTGAAAAACCGGGAAATTTCGATGTGCCAGCCAATCAGAGTGAACTGGAATTAAAAAAAGTCAACAAGGTGAACGATTGATCGGGAAACTGTCTCCGCAACTCCCCGTGAATCCTGAGAACAATAAGACTTTCCCCATCGAGCTAGTTGAGCTACTCACACGCGTTGAATGGTTTAAAGGGTTTTTGGGCATAAATTGTCCGGTGTCCAAGGCTATAGGTCTCGATTAAGA